>CM071877.1:15955799-17155799 GCA_036759885.1 Tetranychus piercei
TACAATATTGACTATCGTACAATTTTCTTGTAAGTACTTCATAATTAATGATTTCTAGTCAATAAATTTCAGCTTAAATACTCCTGTTATTTTTGCACGACAAATAGGACATGAAGCGATACCTGGTTCACAATTGATGCATGTCACAGTGTGCTCACAGGGATAAAAGCAAACGCCTACTTCTTTTTCGAGGCAAACTTTACAAACATATCTATTGTTATCTGGTTCAAGTAATGGTGCATCCAATTTTTTGATTGGTTTAACTTCTAAACATGATTTAATGAAGTTAATACCACAATTAATATATAAAAATGTACACCAGGGGGAACAAATAGCATGTGCAATCCAAACATCATCCTCTGGAATCCAATGATGAATATGGATACCACAATGAAAACAAATAACAGTATCTGTGATTCCCGCGAAAAGAAAACCAGCTTGAGCTAAATCGGAAGGCGATATATTCCCATTCGTCCAGTCTGTGAAAGTCGACAAACGACTTTCTAATGTAATAAACTCCGGATATTGAGCCTCAACAACTCTAGAAAAACAGCTAAACTCGTAAGATGAAGTAACTGATGCATGAAGAATTTGTAAATGTGAGTCAAATGTGTCTGGCGTGTCATTTTCTTCGTTTTGTCGTATAGGATCCGACAATAATGATGCAGTGAGGGGAAAAAGATGGGTAACGTCTAATATCAAATGAGCAAAAGGTATATTTTCACTTTCTTCAACCATTTTAAAACAAAATATAAAGTCAAATGAAATTTTTAAACTAATTCAAAACATTTTATAGATATTTATACGCTCACTATTTAGACCGCCTCAAAAAGAATAAAATTTGGTAATGCACGCAAGTACATTGATGAATTCGATTCAAGATATAAAAAAGCCTCTTTACAAAATAAGATAGAGAGGGTTAGATTGTGTAGGGGTTAGATTGTGTAGAGGGTTAGATTGTGTAGAGGGGTTAGATTGTGTAGAGGGGTTAGATTGTGTATATTTACTACTACTACTTCACCCAATAACGAGATGTTCAAATTGACTCCATACCAAGTAACAGATGTAACCAAAGTCAATGACGAAGTATACAGTTCATTATACGAAACGATCATCGAAAAGACAAAACTAATCGAAGACAAACTTAATACGATTCAAGTTGTTGGTACTATTGACTTAAGTTCTTGTCATCGAAAATGTGTTCACTAAACTGAAAATAATTGTAAATATTTTTCATTTTGCACTTATGCTGGTCGAGTTGAATGCTTTTTGTCAACAGTTTCAAATGCTTCATCTGAAGTAACAAATCGTAATGTATCGTGTAGTACCTATTTGATCGAGAATCTGACGAAATATAAGAGAATTTCGTCTAAAAGATGCAAAGATATTGAAAAGTCTGTATCATTCGAGAGCTCACTTGGAAAATGTGCCTCTTTCTGTTCCAATTCCAATTCATGTAAATCATTCCAATTCTGTTCTGGTTCATGCAGTTTAGCAGGTTATTATACGGATGCGACATATTTTCCGTACTGAATTTAATTGTTTGATTCTAGCGTTATATGTTAAGAAAATTTACAAATAAAAATATTTAATCCTACAAATTAATATCGAATTGAACCAGAACCTCTCTAATCTTTGACAAGACAATGTTTCTTGTCCAAAGTTTCAGCTTCTTACGTTCGGTTTGACAGAAAATTTCAAAGTATGGATCCTAATAGATTGACTTTTTATCATCAGATATGTATCCAAACAATTTAATTTTAAAGGTAAAGCAACTCTCTGAGAGGGAAAAATGTTTAGTTCATAAGTGGCCAATCTCTTGAAGATTCCAGTGAATATACATGATCAAAAATAATTTAACAGAATTAAGAAGACTAGACCCTAGAAAAAATGCTCAAGCGGATTTGAAGAAAATCAAACGTAAAGTTAGAAAGCTAAATCAATCTAACGCTAAGGTTACTACTGCTTAGGCCATTTTTGAGACAGGAATTCAGCAGAATAATGCAAAGAGAGTTCTCGAGACTTGGGTTTACCTACAAAAATGTCAAAAGATCCTTTCAAGGCAACAACATACAGTAAAATGAAAATATTAGAGTTGTGCGATAAATGGTTTGCTAACAAATCACAATTGAGTTATTCACTGAAACACTCAGTCAATTTTGCGGAGTGACAGATCAAAATAAATAACATCATGGAAATCAACATTGAATTTCGCATTTTAAAAAGCTATTCAGATCGTGGTTTCCCCTTTCTTTATCAATCAATACTCTTAGCTAGACAGTTTATCTGTTCTTTTGGTCATCATCCTTTAAATTTTGCATTTTGTGTAGAATTTTATTGATTATTTCTCATCGACGATGTTTTTTATCATCAAGAATTTGAGTATTTTCAATGAGGATTGTACTCAAGATTATTTTCAAAGCATACAAGTTCGTTGTCATTCATGATCACAGCAACCTTTAGTTATTGATAAACTCGTAAGCTTATTTTGAACTAAATTAATTGACTAAATGATTTGCAAATAACTGTATCTACAAAGGTTAATGAAGCAATTTTGTAATGATTAGCACAATTTCAAAATATTATTCAATAAATCCATATAAATTCAATCATACTATTGGCTCAAATTGGATAATTGTGCAAATCTAAATCTTCTGAAAGTCAATGACCATGGACTCGTTTTCCAGTATTGATACACTCTTTTTCTGTTTCTGCCAAATGTGAATGATGCACTTAAGTTTTACTCTTTAGGTTATAACCATGAGTTGTAATACAATCTTTTATTTGCAAATCTCTTGTTTCCTGGTTTCTTGTTAGTTTCAACTGTGTTATGTAAGAAGAGGAGTCAATGAGGTAAAATTGAAACTGTAAATTGGCAACAGGTTAACACTCTTGACAAAAGTACAGAAAACCAGTGAAAGACAAACAATAAACAAAACGGATTGAAAATGAAACACGATTTTTCCCATTCTAAATCTTCTCCAATTTCTCCATCTTTCGCTTTGACCATTGACAATCTATTGCAATAACCATTGTTTAACTTTATTTCAAGTGACAGGATTACTCGTCAAAAACCAAAATGATTAGATAATCTTTCTTGTTCAATCAATTCTCACATATTCTAATTCAATTTGATAAACCAGTCGAAGCATATTTTCCAAGACAATGGCAACTATTTCTTTCTCTTTCAATTCTGCCTTCCCTGCTCACAACACCATTTTCATGTCACAATGTAATATCTTTATCCATCAATTAATCCAAATTTTCTTGACCTTTTCTTCTTCTTTTATTATCAACCCAAACTTAATCCTTTATTCTCCATCTGATCAATTTCCTTTTTTACCTCTAAACGGTTATTCCATCCTTCATTCATAACTAATACATTTCTATTTTTATTTTCACCTGTTTTACTTGTTCACTCCAAGCCTTGAGGTGAATATGGTTACAAAAATACTATCATAATTTTATCACAATGAGAAGAGAGAAGAAGAAATTCAATTGTTAATGCCGATAAAGTTTATATTGGAAGAAAAAGGATGAGAAAAAAATGTAGTTGATGATATATTAATAAGACACTTTGAAAGGTAATTTATGTCACAAGAAGTGGAAAGAGAAGCAAGTGCATGAATGTTCAGGGATAAGGAAGAAGATGATGCCCTGAAACTGTCAGGTTACAAGTTTGTCAACTTAGTGATGAAATTAAGAGAGAATCAATATAATGTTGATCTCAAATGGAAGAAGCTTCCACCATTACTAACATATTTTTCCAGGTTTATCTTTCATATTCTCATTCATTCATTTCTTTTTTTCCAATATTATCACAAACTGTTTCTTATTCTCATTTAGAATTCTTATTTTCTCTCAAATTTTCTTTGACTTTGACTTCACCAGTGAATGCGCTGCAAGCCATTTCTATTAGTACAAATGCATTATTTTACCCCAGTTACTACATTGTGATTCTCTGTGTAAATTGCACCCAGAAAGGCGAATCCATTATTCATGTCAAACATATGAAGTTAAAAGATTGCCCCAATTATTCTCAATGATGCATCTTTCCCTTTAACAATGTGTCATCTAATTATAGTAAATTAGGAGAAATTTGATGGTCAAATCAGATAACTCGAGTCTTGATATTGACAGAGAAGGACAAAACTTGCTTAGACCAAATTCAATCCAGTTGATTAACGCTTACAAGATACAAGTTAAGAAAAGATATTAAGTTTTTGCTCATTTTATCTGGTGAATTTCCTGGAATTGCAAAAACAATTCTAACAAAGCATTGTTCCACAATTGATCAAAACATTTTATATTTCATCCGTCAAATTGCAGAACAATTATAATGCAAAAAGTCTCTTCAAAATCATTAAGAGATGAGCGTATTCAGAAGCGAAGAGGCGAAGGTTTTTGTTTTGAACTCAAAAATAAACATTATCGATTTTGTGTCTTGAATTCTTGAATAAATCGATACGATTGCAACTCACAATTCATACTATCTCATTTCGATACGACTATAGCTATGATTTTAATTTGGTTTTAAACAAAATATTAAAAGCGAACAACGGTCAACTATAAAAAATGAAAAACCGATTTTGAGCCTTAATCGAGGATAGTTTACATCTATCCACAAACTCATGAATGTAAAGGTAAAAAGCTTAACCTTAAAATTAGTGATTCAACTTGTTCTGTTTTTGTGTAAACTTCAAACTCGAATCATGATCATTATTTTTCACAATACGGAACAATATCATTCGGAATTTTCACAACAATTTCATAACTTGAACAACAATAAGAAGTGATAATGATATTTTGAAACAAGTAAGCAAGAATAATTTGAAATGCAAACAAAACTATTGTAAATTCGTGACAATAACACGCTATTTGATGGTCGAATTCGGTTCAAGAATTTTCTAATTTCTATTCTATTTGCGAGTATAATGTCAAACACATTCTCCATGAATAACTTGTTTGGCTTTGCAACAATCTTAAAGTTCTTGGAAATACAGTTTTACACTTCGAGAGCAGGTAGGTTCTTCCAACTTTTCATACAAAAAGTTAATCAGACCAACCATTATTTGGAGCGGCAATAATATCAAAGCAAAGTGTTAATTTTTAATATGTATTACCAAATTATTAATAAATAGATGGAAATAACTGAGAATAACTGAAACGGAAACTTAAGATTAAAGTACAGAAAAGACAAAATTGTGAAAATTATCTTGTTTCGAAACTACTCAGCAAACCTTGAATTACTGATCAAGATGAATCTGATTCGTGAACATTTTCTCTGCCTTTTCAAAGCTTTTGCAAGTTTCAAGCAAAATGATTGCAATTTTGCGTGTTCACACCTCGACCAGATCAAATCAATAGCACAATATAACAATAGTTTTAATTAATTCTATTACCCTTGAGAAGAATGAAGAGCTAAAAAGGAAATGAAAATAAAAAGTTCAAGCAAAAAAAGGATGAATAAAAAGCATAAGAGAATAAAAGGTCTGAAAAAGGTAATAACTGGTCACCTTGGAGTACAAAGAATAAAAAATCGGCAGAAAATGTTTTTTCACTCCTCGATATGGGAGTGAAAATTGAAGATTAAATATTTTTCATTCTAATTTACTCTTTACTCTGTTCAACTAAATAGCATCATTTCAGGCTTTTCAACTTTTCCTAATTTTAATTGCGAAATGAACAACAAAAAAGTGAATCAAAATGTTTGAAGAATCGCAGAATCGAGTAGAGTAAAAATTCTAATCCAGAAAATGAAGCTCAACTTGCAGTTGGCATCGAGACATTTCATGGTGATCATCGTTGATCATAACCATTATAACCGTTATCTGTTCCTTATTCCTAACTCTTGAGCTTATTGTTGTGAGTCTCATTCCTTTTTTCGAGAAAAATCGTTTTCTTTTTCTTTTGTAAACAAGATTTACCTGAATCAGCTTATAGACTTTGTATTCATAATTTCTTCATCTCTTGTCAACTCCCTTGACTCTCTTTTCATCATCAATATATTTTTGGTGACCTTCTCATCTTCCTATCTTCCGCTACCAGATTATCTGCAACACTTTCTGGCTCACCATCATCATCATTTCATCTCATGAGAGTAGCTTTTCGATTATGGTTCAGGGAAGGTTGAAAATGATTTCGCTGTTATTTCAACCTATTTTATTGTGTTTATTGGTAAAACATTATTTTTTTCTTGAGAACATTTAACTCGACTGAAACTAGATTCAATTGGACTTTGTTGTCTGCATGATCAGATTATGAACTTAATGCAGATTATTTGCAAATTTATTGGAAAAGATTTCTCTTATTCTCTCTCTTACTTTCATTTTTCACTTGAATTGATTCATTCATTATTATCATCATTCTCTTGCCTTTCCCATTCTCTCCTCACATTTAGTACATTCAATAAACTCTGGTTATCTGTTTTATTTTCCATATTAGCATTTATCTTTTATTCTTCACTCCCTTATCCTTCCGTGCTTCGTATTTCTTTAGTTCAATACAGATTGAAATATCAAATCAAGTGGTAATTCCATGCTCATTAAATTTTGGATCATCTTGAAATCCCAGCCATATTCTTATGAATATGACTATAAATTAAAGCATTATTTTCGCAGTGAAAAAAGTTCTAATCAAACGAGTAAAACAGCAAAACTAAAGACTAAAATAAAACTGAATCGTCTCGAGAAAACCAGGAAACTGGAAAGAACATGAAGAGTTCATTGGTTAATAAATAAATTTGCACCTCATTTGCACGTAGCATCAATTGAAATAAACTTTGAATTGTATGGTTCTATTAGAGATTGAAAAATCAATGGAACATGATGCATTTTTCGTCTTGCAATCATGTTAATAAAATATGCACCAAAGGAATAACATGGAACCAAATCGAAATGGAAAAGTAATCAGCAAACCAAGGACATCGCGAAAACTATTTCATTAAATTTTGGTTTCTTCGTTTTGTTTCAGGAAATAAATTCACAATCAACATTTTCCAATCAAATTCACCGAATATTTTCATATTGGCAACAATACTTGACCATAAATCACGTTGAACATTTCGTGATCTACCCGTTGCTTTATTGCATGTCAAGCAAAGGTCTGTAACCACTTAGCATCCTGTGTGATATGATATCCGGAAGAGTTGCCTTTAAACGAGAAAAGAGGTTTTCACTCGTTTCATCTTCTCAATTCTTTTTATCTCTCGCATTGCTCTAAATTCTTGCTCAAAGATGGAAAATGATGAGGATAAAAATCGAAATTGCATGGTAACAGCCCATCAATTTCATTCTGGTAACGCCAAAGAAATAATTTTTTCTCTTTCCCAATCGCATTTCTTCTCTTTCTCATCTCGAGTCTAAAACCTTATTGTTCAAATTGCAAGTTGTTGTCTTGATTTAATGTTCAGTAATATTTTAACCCAAAATAAAGCAAAAGAAATGAACTCGAACCAGAAAATAATTGACCAAACTTTTTTCACTCATTTTACTTTCATCGTTCATGTAAGCTTCAGATAAATGAGAAAAAGGTCAAAAGATTATTGGGGCTTAAAGACATGAATGAATTTAAAATACAATAAGAGTACGGACAAGCCAAGGGTCGAAGAGGTTAAGCACAAATAAAAGTCAATGTGTATTGTTTTGCTAAGGGTTATGCACTTATTGAGGAATGTTGGAAACTCAGGTAAAAAGACAAAGTATTAATAGTTGCGAGATACATTGATGTACTAATAGATTGGTGCAAGAAGATTTAAGGCCAATTATTCCTTAACGCTAAGTTTGAACATTATTTGTATGCAATTTCAAAGAGCTAGCTAGTTAATAATTTACTAAAAGAAGAAGCAAGATATCATGAATGGGAAAAGTTATGTGTCATCTTATTGAGTAAAACTAAACAGTTTAGAACTCGAATTATAACTTAATCTTTCCATTTCATCTTATCCTTGTTTATAACTTTCTTTTTCCTCTTTCTTATCTTTCTTCTTCTCAGCATCATCATCATCATCTTCATATCTTTTTTTCATGGCATTCAAATTGTTTGTTAAATTGAATAATAGAAGGGAGAAAATGGAAAGATTATAAGAAAAGAAAATTTTTTCAATTTGATTACATTAATATTTTCATGTTATTTCCATTTTTTCACTCCCAATCGCCAACTTTCACTCCATTTGTAAGCATTTATCTGCATTTTGCCTTCAAACACATTCCAAGAAACATGAGAAAAGAAAGGAATGAAAAAATGCAATCGTTATCTTGATAATGGAAACTATGAATGATGAATACAAAATGAAATGTATAAAGTAAACGTAATAACAAAAATGATGCTGTAATGAAAACTTTTCTTCTCAATTGCATCTTCATTTCTAATCTTAAATATTTGTCTTCTGTTTTGCCATTCATTCAAAACAAACTTTCGACACTTTGATTTTAACTATTTCACTATCGAAAAGAATGACTCTCGAAACAGACTTTTCATTCTCTACTCACCTTTATTATTGTTGCTCATTTCATTGCAAGTTTTTCATTGATAACAGGGAAAATCAGATGGTGGCGAAATTGAAAGCATGTGAGAAACTACGAAAAAAGGATTATTTTGCACTCTTTTTCAAGTAATCATGATTTTCTTTTATTCTCTATTTTCTCTTCCTCATCACTCCATGAAAATGTAAATCAAAGGAAATGTGTTTTTCTCACTTTGCTTGATACAATTTTTCTATTCTTTTTCATTCTTCCATATTCTTCTGAGTGAGCACAAGAAAAGAAAATATTAATTGAATTGAGAATGCAGAAAAAGCTGGTAAAAAGCATCTGTCAAGTTATCTTATTCAAACTCTCATTCAAGAGTCATTTTATCATGAAAATACTTTTGCCTCTTTATCTCAACTTACTAAATAAAAATTTATATTTGATGTAAAAGTAGAAATTCAATTTGTCTTGAAACGTTCAATTTTCATGTACTCTATTCATGCACTTTTAAAGAATTCAATATGATAAAGCATAATCGAATTCCAACAGCAATGTAATACCTTTTAAATAATGACTTAAAGAGTAACATTATTCTTTTGTCAGCTTTGATCATTCATTGATAATCAAGAAAACTCAGAAAACAATAAATTTAGTAAAAACTGTATAAAGTCCTTGAATGAATGAAAGACTAAAACGAACGTAACTTTTTTGGTAACAATGATTTGCAATTTTTATCAAGCTAAATCGAGAGACGCAATTCCAAACCAAGATTATTCTGGAACGACCTTTTCTATTAATGTTTGCTAATGAAGCTCTGATTATACTTGGCAGAACGATTATCATGAGAAACTTTCAAGGCTCATGTGAATGCAAAAATATACAAATAACGAAGCAAAGACAAATGCTTACTAGTTGGTAAACAGCTTTCTATTTAATCATCAAACTGTCGATCAACACAATGTAAGCTTGAAAGTATTGCTATTTCTATTATATTTACTTTTACTTTTACTTTTTGCATGAAAAAGAGTTGATTTATCGCTGAATACGTTTCATCTTGAGCTTTTCTTTTCCAATTCTTGATGATATTTCACTTGAATACGTTTTACTCTTTTCTTTATTCAAATCGTAACCTTTCTCTTTCTTGGCTTTTCAGTCACCTTTTCAGTTCCAATTGCGACTTTAGCATTATCTTTGTCCACATTACCTCAAACCTTTACAGCTCATCCTCTTTCCTTCTTCTATCAATGAAATCATCATTAACAGTATATTGATGCTAAACAAAGATGAGCTATCAGATAAAATAAAGGATTGACTGACTCAGAAATTACAGGGTCAATTTCATTCTTTTTTCAACTTCATTTTGATCAACATTATTATCATTTGCTTCATCATCAGCGCAACAAAAACTTCATTTGAACATTTCACCAGCTTTAGTTTGACGAGAAAATATTACTTTTATTAACACTGCTCAGACAAAGTAAAACCACTTCTTTTCAGTTCACTCTTTGCTCATCAATTTCATTTTCTCATCATCTAATCTTTTCCTTTTTAAGAGTCAATCATTTTCACTATTCATTTGAGAAAATTTCCTTTTTCTTCTTAGACTGCCTTTTTCTCTTCAACACTGCAATAATTTTGAAATAAAAATCATTGCATTCAGCAGATAAACTTTATTCCATTCAATCTTTCTCACTGCTCATTAAGGTAAAATGGTATTATTAATACTTATATCCATAAAAATCCAATAAACCATTTACTTATAACCATCCAATATACTCAAATATTTTCTTGCTCTTGGCTCTCTCGTTTCTTCAAATATATTTAGATTTTCTCTGAATATAATTCAGTGCAACTACCTATCTTATGTTATTCCATGAATTTGAAGATTTATACTTTAAATTTCGATTGCTGATCTGAAGCAGTCAATTTTGCATGTAAAAACGATGACAAAATTGGCTAGCAATATTTATCTAACAATTAGTTTGTGGGTTTGTTCGATTTAGGTTGATAATCTATCCTTCATATAATTTAAAATTTAGCACGTATAATACTATTCACATAATATTCGAATTTCTTTCTTTTTGTTTATAAGCTCGAATTCCACAATAAAATACAAAACATCACAAAAATTCTCTAATAAAATAACTGGAGAGATGCATATCCAATCAAGGAGACAAAATCGAATGTTTTGTGATTTCACGGTTGACATTGTGTTCAAACAGTAGCTAACATAACAAAAACATAAACAAACAAGTTTTTCTATGGCATTGCTTAGTCTTTTAAATAATTTTCAAGAAAGAAGTAATCATAAGTTTGGCAAATTTATAAGCTACTTTGGTTGATTTTCGTGCCTTCGTTCCAATTTCAAACAAAAATTTGTCAGATTTTATTATTGATAGACAAAAATAGACTCCGTCATGCAAGTCTACTAGTTATAACTTTGCCTTATAATAAAGCCGACTTAGATAGATTTAATAAGACTTATGATTTCGACTGAAAAATCAGAAAATGAACATTTTGTAAAATCGGTTAGAAATCTGATAAATCTTGCATAAGTTAACTTTATAAGAGAAATTACGCCAAGAATTAAAAATTTCTAATGCAAAGCTGACTAATCTAGTAATTTTTCGTACAAAAAACAAATGAAATTTAACAGAATGCCGTCTAGACAATTACTTTAAAGTCACGAATGAAATTTCGGCTTAAGCAAATAACTGTAACAAAATTCAAACAATTGCACGTGTTCAAATTTGCAAAATAAATAAAATCGGCATGAGCTAAACTATTTCAAATATTTGAATAGCAGTATTGCAATGCAAATAAATAAATGTTAAACTGATTTCAAACACTTCCGATTTATCGAGTATAAAAATAGGAGAAAAATTTTAAATCGACATCAATTAAGTTAGTGTGCTTAACCAAAACACAACAAAATCAGAATGAATACGAAAATAGTACTTTTATTTGTGATACTCGCAGCAATCTCGTTATTGCATACAACGAATGCAAATAGTTTATCGAGATGGGGTCCATTCAAAAGCCTAGAATTTCCATTCAACCTATTTGGTAGTACCAAACAACAAAACCATGCCAGCAGACAAAATTATCAATCTGATTCTCCTAAAGAAACAGGTTCATCATCTTCAGGTTCAGGTTCAGCCTCAGGTTCTGGATCAGGATCAGGATCAGGATCAGGATCAGGATCAGCAGCTTCAGGAACATCAACCACAACAACATCAACAAGCTCAACATCAGCAGGATCAGGATCAGGCTCAGGATCATCATCATCAACTGGACCATCTTCTTCAGATTCATCATCATCTGCAGCAGCCGCATCAGCAGCAGCAGCCTCAGGTTCAGGTTCTGGATCATCAGCTTCAGACTCATCATCAACTGCACCAGCATCATCATCAGGTACTGGATCAGGTTCAGGTTCAGGAGCTTCAAGTTCAGCAGCAGGATCAGCAGCAGCAGCAGCAGCAGCATCAGGATCAGGTTCATCAGCATCAAACAATAAGTCTAATAATTCAGGATCATCAACTAACTCAGGAGCATCATCAGGATCAGCAGCATCAGCAGCATCAGGATCAGGATCAGGAAGTGGATCAGGTTCATCATCTTCAGGTTCAGGTTCAGCCTCAGGTTCTGGATCAGGATCAGGATCAGGATCAGGATCAGCAGCTTCAGGAACATCAACCACAACAACATCAACAAGCTCAACATCAGCAGGATCAGGATCAGGATCAGGCTCAGGATCATCATCATCAACTGGACCATCTTCTTCAGATTCATCATCATCTGCAGCAGCCGCATCAGCAGCAGCAGCCTCAGGTTCAGGTTCTGGATCATCAGCTTCAGACTCATCATCAACTGCACCAGCATCATCATCAGGTACTGGATCAGGTTCAGGTTCAGGAGCTTCAAGTTCAGCAGCAGGATCAGCAGCAGCAGCAGCAGCAGCATCAGGATCAGGTTCATCAGCATCAAACAATAAGTCTAATAATTCAGGATCATCAACTAACTCAGGAGCATCATCAGGATCAGCAGCATCAGCAGCATCAGGATCAGGATCAGGAAGTGGATCAGGTTCATCATCTTCAGGTTCAGGTTCAGCCTCAGGTTCTGGATCAGGATCAGGATCAGGATCAGGATCAGCAGCTTCAGGAACATCAACCACAACAACATCAACAAGCTCAACATCAGCAGGATCAGGATCAGGATCAGGCTCAGGATCATCATCATCAACTGGACCATCTTCTTCAGATTCATCATCATCTGCAGCAGCCGCATCAGCAGCAGCAGCCTCAGGTTCAGGTTCTGGATCATCAGCTTCAGACTCATCATCAACTGCACCAGCATCATCATCAGGTACTGGATCAGGTTCAGGTTCAGGAGCTTCAAGTTCAGCAGCAGGATCAGCAGCAGCAGCAGCAGCAGCATCAGGATCAGGTTCATCAGCATCAAACAATAAGTCTAATAATTCAGGATCATCAACTAACTCAGGAGCATCATCAGGATCAGCAGCATCAGCAGCATCAGGATCAGGATCAGGAAGTGGATCAGGTTCATCATCTTCAGGTTCAGGTTCAGCCTCAGGTTCTGGATCAGGATCAGGATCAGGATCAGGATCAGCAGCTTCAGGAACATCAACCACAACAACATCAACAAGCTCAACATCAGCAGGATCAGGATCAGGATCAGGCTCAGGATCATCATCATCAACTGGACCATCTTCTTCAGATTCATCATCATCTGCAGCAGCCGCATCAGCAGCAGCAGCCTCAGGTTCAGGTTCTGGATCATCAGCTTCAGACTCATCATCAACTGCACCAGCATCATCATCAGGTACTGGATCAGGTTCAGGTTCAGGAGCTTCAAGTTCAGCAGCAGGATCAGCAGCAGCAGCAGCAGCAGCATCAGGATCAGGTTCATCAGCATCAAACAATAAGTCTAATAATTCAGGATCATCAACTAACTCAGGAGCATCATCAGGATCAGCAGCATCAGCAGCATCAGGATCAGGATCAGGAAGTGGATCAGGTTCATCATCTTCAGGTTCAGGTTCAGCCTCAGGTTCTGGATCAGGATCAGGATCAGGATCAGGATCAGCAGCTTCAGGAACATCAACCACAACAACATCAACAAGCTCAACATCAGCAGGATCAGGATCAGGATCAGGCTCAGGATCATCATCATCAACTGGACCATCTTCTTCAGATTCATCATCATCTGCAGCAGCCGCATCAGCAGCAGCAGCCTCAGGTTCAGGTTCTGGATCATCAGCTTCAGACTCATCATCAACTGCACCAGCATCATCATCAGGTACTGGATCAGGTTCAGGTTCAGGAGCTTCAAGTTCAGCAGCAGGATCAGCAGCAGCAGCAGCAGCAGCATCAGGATCAGGTTCATCAGCATCAAACAATAAGTCTAATAATTCAGGATCATCAACTAACTCAGGAGCATCATCAGGATCAGCAGCATCAGCAGCATCAGGATCAGGATCAGGAAGTGGATCAGGTTCATCATCTTCAGGTTCAGGTTCAGCCTCAGGTTCTGGATCAGGATCAGGATCAGGATCAGGATCAGCAGCTTCAGGAACATCAACCACAACAACATCAACAAGCTCAACATCAGCAGGATCAGGATCAGGATCAGGCTCAGGATCATCATCATCAACTGGACCATCTTCTTCAGATTCATCATCATCTGCAGCAGCCGCATCAGCAGCAGCAGCCTCAGGTTCAGGTTCTGGATCATCAGCTTCAGACTCATCATCAACTGCACCAGCATCATCATCAGGTACTGGATCAGGTTCAGGTTCAGGAGCTTCAAGTTCAGCAGCAGGATCAGCAGCAGCAGCAGCAGCAGCATCAGGATCAGGTTCATCAGCATCAAACAATAAGTCTAATAATTCAGGATCATCAACTAACTCAGGAGCATCATCAGGATCAGCAGCATCAGCAGCATCAGGATCAGGATCAGGAAGTGGATCAGGTTCATCATCTTCAGGTTCAGGTTCAGCCTCAGGTTCTGGATCAGGATCAGGATCAGGATCAGGATCAGCAGCTTCAGGAACATCAACCACAACAACATCAACAAGCTCAACATCAGCAGGATCAGGATCAGGCTCAGGATCATCATCATCAACTGGACCATCTTCTTCAGATTCATCATCATCTGCAGCAGCCGCATCAGCAGCAGCAGCCTCAGGTTCAGGTTCTGGATCATCAGCTTCAGACTCATCATCAACTGCACCAGCATCATCATCAGGTACTGGATCAGGTTCAGGTTCAGGAGCTTCAAGTTCAGCAGCAGGATCAGCAACAGCAGCATCAGGATCAGGTTCATCAGCATCAAACAATAAGTCTAATAATTCAGGATCATCAACTAACTCAGGAGCATCATCAGGATCAGCAGCATCAGCAGCATCAGGATCAGGATCAGGAAGTGGATCAGGTTCATCATCTTCAGGTTCAGGTTCAGCCTCAGGTTCTGGATCAGGATCAGGATCAGGATCAGGATCAGCAGCTTCAGGAACATCAACCACAACAACATCAACAAGCTCAACATCAGCAGGATCAGGATCAGGATCAGGCTCAGGATCATCATCATCAACTGGACCATCTTCTTCAGATTCATCATCATCTGCAGCAGCCGCATCAGCAGCAGCAGCCTCAGGTTCAGGTTCTGGATCATCAGCTTCAGACTCATCATCAACTGCACCAGCATCATCATCAGGTACTGGATCAGGTTCAGGTTCAGGAGCTTCAAGTTCAGCAGCAGGATCAGCAGCAGCAGCAGCAGCAGCATCAGGATCAGGTTCATCAGCATCAAACAATAAGTCTAATAATTCAGGATCATCAACTAACTCAGGAGCATCATCAGGATCAGCAGCATCAGCAGCATCAGGATCAGGATCAGGAAGTGGATCAGGTTCATCATCTTCAGGTTCAGGTTCAGCCTCAGGTTCAGGTTCTGGATCATCAGCTTCAGACTCATCATCAACTGCACCAGCATCATCATCAGGTACTGGATCAGGTTCAGGTTCAGGAGCTTCAAGTTCAGCAGCAGGATCAGCAGCAGCAGCAGCAGCAGCATCAGGATCAGGTTCATCAGCATCAAACAATAAGTCTAATAATTCAGGATCATCAACTAACTCAGGAGCATCATCAGGATCAGCAGCATCAGCAGCATCAGGATCAGGATCAGGAAGTGGATCAGGTTCATCATCTTCAGGTTCAGGTTCAGCCTCAGGTTCTGGATCAGGATCAGGATCAGGATCAGGATCAGCAGCTTCAGGAACATCAACCACAACAACATCAACAAGCTCAACATCAGCAGGATCAGGATCAGGATCAGGCTCAGGATCATCATCATCAACTGGACCATCTTCTTCAGATTCATCATCATCTGCAGCAGCCGCATCAGCAGCAGCAGCCTCAGGTTCAGGTTCTGGATCATCAGCTTCAGACTCATCATCAACTGCACCAGCATCATCATCAGGTACTGGATCAGGTTCAGGTTCAGGAGCTTCAAGTTCAGCAGCAGGATCAGCAGCAGCAGCAGCAGCAGCATCAGGATCAGGTTCATCAGCATCAAACAATAAGTCTAATAATTCAGGATCATCAACTAACTCAGGAGCATCATCAGGATCAGCAGCATCAGCAGCATCAGGATCAGGATCAGGAAGTGGATCAGGTTCATCATCTTCAGGTTCAGGTTCAGCCTCAGGTTCTGGATCAGGATCAGGATCAGGATCAGGATCAGCAGCTTCAGGAACATCAACCACAACAACATCAACAAGCTCAACATCAGCAGGATCAGGATCAGGATCAGGCTCAGGATCATCATCATCAACTGGACCATCTTCTTCAGATTCATCATCATCTGCAGCAGCCGCATCAGCAGCAGCAGCCTCAGGTTCAGGTTCTGGATCATCAGCTTCAGACTCATCATCAACTGCACCAGCATCATCATCAGGTACTGGATCAGGTTCAGGTTCAGGAGCTTCAAGTTCAGCAGCAGGATCAGCAGCAGCAGCAGCAGCAGCATCAGGATCAGGTTCATCAGCATCAAACAATAAGTCTAATAATTCAGGATCATCAACTAACTCAGGAGCATCATCAGGATCAGCAGCATCAGCAGCATCAGGATCAGGATCAGGAAGTGGATCAGGTTCATCATCTTCAGGTTCAGGTTCAGCCTCAGGTTCTGGATCAGGATCAGGATCAGGATCAGGATCAGCAGCTTCAGGAACATCAACCACAACAACATCAACAAGCTCAACATCAGCAGGATCAGGATCAGGATCAGGCTCAGGATCATCATCATCAACTGGACCATCTTCTTCAGATTCATCATCATCTGCAGCAGCCGCATCAGCAGCAGCAGCCTCAGGTTCAGGTTCTGGATCATCAGCTTCAGACTCATCATCAACTGCACCAGCATCATCATCAGGTACTGGATCAGGTTCAGGTTCAGGAGCTTCAAGTTCAGCAGCAGGATCAGCAGCAGCAGCAGCAGCAGCATCAGGATCAGGTTCATCAGCATCAAACAATAAGTCTAATAATTCAGGATCATCAACTAACTCAGGAGCATCATCAGGATCAGCAGCATCAGCAGCATCAGGATCAGGATCAGGAAGTGGATCAGGTTCATCATCTTCAGGTTCAGGTTCAGCCTCAGGTTCTGGATCAGGATCAGGATCAGGATCAGGATCAGCAGCTTCAGGAACATCAACCACAACAACATCAACAAGCTCAACATCAGCAGGATCAGGATCAGGATCAGGCTCAGGATCATCATCATCAACTGGACCATCTTCTTCAGATTCATCATCATCTGCAGCAGCCGCATCAGCAGCAGCAGCCTCAGGTTCAGGTTCTGGATCATCAGCTTCAGACTCATCATCAACTGCACCAGCATCATCATCAGGTACTGGATCAGGTTCAGGTTCAGGAGCTTCAAGTTCAGCAGCAGGATCAGCAGCAGCAGCAGCAGCAGCATCAGGATCAGGTTCATCAGCATCAAACAATAAGTCTAATAATTCAGGATCATCAACTAACTCAGGAGCATCATCAGGATCAGCAGCATCAGCAGCATCAGGATCAGGATCAGGAAGTGGATCAGGTTCATCATCTTCAGGTTCAGGTTCAGCCTCAGGTTCTGGATCAGGATCAGGATCAGGATCAGGATCAGCAGCTTCAGGAACATCAACCACAACAACATCAACAAGCTCAACATCAGCAGGATCAGGATCAGGATCAGGCTCAGGATCATCATCATCAACTGGACCATCTTCTTCAGATTCATCATCATCTGCAGCAGCCGCATCAGCAGCAGCAGCCTCAGGTTCAGGTTCTGGATCATCAGCTTCAGACTCATCATCAACTGCACCAGCATCATCATCAGGTACTGGATCAGGTTCAGGTTCAGGAGCTTCAAGTTCAGCAGCAGGATCAGCAGCAGCAGCAGCAGCAGCATCAGGATCAGGTTCATCAGCATCAAACAATAAGTCTAATAATTCAGGATCATCAACTAACTCAGGAGCATCATCAGGATCAGCAGCATCAGCAGCATCAGGATCAGGATCAGGAAGTGGATCAGGTTCATCATCTTCAGGTTCAGGTTCAGCCTCAGGTTCTGGATCAGGATCAGGATCAGGATCAGGATCAGCAGCTTCAGGAACATCAACCACAACAACATCAACAAGCTCAACATCAGCAGGATCAGGATCAGGCTCAGGATCATCATCATCAACTGGACCATCTTCTTCAGATTCATCATCATCTGCAGCAGCCGCATCAGCAGCAGCAGCCTCAGGTTCAGGTTCTGGATCATCAGCTTCAGACTCATCATCAACTGCACCAGCATCATCATCAGGTACTGGATCAGGTTCAGGTTCAGGAGCTTCAAGTTCAGCAGCAGGATCAGCAACAGCAGCATCAGGATCAGGTTCATCAGCATCAAACAATAAGTCTAATAATTCAGGATCATCAACTAACTCAGGAGCATCATCAGGATCAGCAGCATCAGCAGCATCAGGATCAGGATCAGGAAGTGGATCAGGTTCATCATCTTCAGGTTCAGGTTCAGCCTCAGGTTCTGGATCAGGATCAGGATCAGGATCAGGATCAGCAGCTTCAGGAACATCAACCACAACAACATCAACAAGCTCAACATCAGCAGGATCAGGATCAGGATCAGGCTCAGGATCATCATCATCAACTGGACCATCTTCTTCAGATTCATCATCATCTGCAGCAGCCGCATCAGCAGCAGCAGCCTCAGGTTCAGGTTCTGGATCATCAGCTTCAGACTCATCATCAACTGCACCAGCATCATCATCAGGTACTGGATCAGGTTCAGGTTCAGGAGCTTCAAGTTCAGCAGCAGGATCAGCAGCAGCAGCAGCAGCAGCATCAGGATCAGGTTCATCAGCATCAAACAATAAGTCTAATAATTCAGGATCATCAACTAACTCAGGAGCATCATCAGGATCAGCAGCATCAGCAGCATCAGGATCAGGAT
Source organism: Tetranychus piercei (assembly GCA_036759885.1). Taxonomy (NCBI): domain Eukaryota; kingdom Metazoa; phylum Arthropoda; class Arachnida; order Trombidiformes; family Tetranychidae; genus Tetranychus; species Tetranychus piercei. The sequence goes on from CM071877.1 coordinate 15,974,798, forward strand.
CAGGAAGTGGATCAGGTTCATCATCTTCAGGTTCAGGTTCAGCCTCAGGTTCAGGTTCTGGATCATCAGCTTCAGACTCATCATCAACTGCACCAGCATCATCATCAGGTACTGGATCAGGTTCAGGTTCAGGAGCTTCAAGTTCAGCAGCAGGATCAGCAGCAGCAGCAGCAGCAGCATCAGGATCAGGTTCATCAGCATCAAACAATAAGTCTAATAATTCAGGATCATCAACTAACTCAGGAGCATCATCAGGATCAGCAGCATCAGCAGCATCAGGATCAGGATCAGGAAGTGGATCAGGTTCATCATCTTCAGGTTCAGGTTCAGCCTCAGGTTCTGGATCAGGATCAGGATCAGGATCAGGATCAGCAGCTTCAGGAACATCAACCACAACAACATCAACAAGCTCAACATCAGCAGGATCAGGATCAGGATCAGGCTCAGGATCATCATCATCAACTGGACCATCTTCTTCAGATTCATCATCATCTGCAGCAGCCGCATCAGCAGCAGCAGCCTCAGGTTCAGGTTCTGGATCATCAGCTTCAGACTCATCATCAACTGCACCAGCATCATCATCAGGTACTGGATCAGGTTCAGGTTCAGGAGCTTCAAGTTCAGCAGCAGGATCAGCAGCAGCAGCAGCAGCAGCATCAGGATCAGGTTCATCAGCATCAAACAATAAGTCTAATAATTCAGGATCATCAACTAACTCAGGAGCATCATCAGGATCAGCAGCATCAGCAGCATCAGGATCAGGATCAGGAAGTGGATCAGGTTCATCATCTTCAGGTTCAGGTTCAGCCTCAGGTTCTGGATCAGGATCAGGATCAGGATCAGGATCAGCAGCTTCAGGAACATCAACCACAACAACATCAACAAGCTCAACATCAGCAGGATCAGGATCAGGCTCAGGATCATCATCATCAACTGGACCATCTTCTTCAGATTCATCATCATCTGCAGCAGCCGCATCAGCAGCAGCAGCCTCAGGTTCAGGTTCTGGATCATCAGCTTCAGACTCATCATCAACTGCACCAGCATCATCATCAGGTACTGGATCAGGTTCAGGTTCAGGAGCTTCAAGTTCAGCAGCAGGATCAGCAACAGCAGCATCAGGATCAGGTTCATCAGCATCAAACAATAAGTCTAATAATTCAGGATCATCAACTAACTCAGGAGCATCATCAGGATCAGCAGCATCAGCAGCATCAGGATCAGGATCAGGAAGTGGATCAGGTTCATCATCTTCAGGTTCAGGTTCAGCCTCAGGTTCTGGATCAGGATCAGGATCAGGATCAGGATCAGCAGCTTCAGGAACATCAACCACAACAACATCAACAAGCTCAACATCAGCAGGATCAGGATCAGGATCAGGCTCAGGATCATCATCATCAACTGGACCATCTTCTTCAGATTCATCATCATCTGCAGCAGCCGCATCAGCAGCAGCAGCCTCAGGTTCAGGTTCTGGATCATCAGCTTCAGACTCATCATCAACTGCACCAGCATCATCATCAGGTACTGGATCAGGTTCAGGTTCAGGAGCTTCAAGTTCAGCAGCAGGATCAGCAGCAGCAGCAGCAGCAGCATCAGGATCAGGTTCATCAGCATCAAACAATAAGTCTAATAATTCAGGATCATCAACTAACTCAGGAGCATCATCAGGATCAGCAGCATCAGCAGCATCAGGATCAGGATCAGGAAGTGGATCAGGTTCATCATCTTCAGGTTCAGGTTCAGCCTCAGGTTCTGGATCAGGATCAGGATCAGGATCAGGATCAGCAGCTTCAGGAACATCAACCACAACAACATCAACAAGCTCAACATCAGCAGGATCAGGATCAGGCTCAGGATCATCATCATCAACTGGACCATCTTCTTCAGATTCATCATCATCTGCAGCAGCCGCATCAGCAGCAGCAGCCTCAGGTTCAGGTTCTGGATCATCAGCTTCAGACTCATCATCAACTGCACCAGCATCATCATCAGGTACTGGATCAGGTTCAGGTTCAGGAGCTTCAAGTTCAGCAGCAGGATCAGCAGCAGCAGCAGCAGCAGCATCAGGATCAGGTTCATCAGCATCAAACAATAAGTCTAATAATTCAGGATCATCAACTAACTCAGGAGCATCATCAGGATCAGCAGCATCAGCAGCATCAGGATCAGGATCAGGAAGTGGATCAGGTTCATCATCTTCAGGTTCAGGTTCAGCCTCAGGTTCTGGATCAGGATCAGGATCAGGATCAGGATCAGCAGCTTCAGGAACATCAACCACAACAACATCAACAAGCTCAACATCAGCAGGATCAGGATCAGGCTCAGGATCATCATCATCAACTGGACCATCTTCTTCAGATTCATCATCATCTGCAGCAGCCGCATCAGCAGCAGCAGCCTCAGGTTCAGGTTCTGGATCATCAGCTTCAGACTCATCATCAACTGCACCAGCATCATCATCAGGTACTGGATCAGGTTCAGGTTCAGGAGCTTCAAGTTCAGCAGCAGGATCAGCAACAGCAGCATCAGGATCAGGTTCATCAGCATCAAACAATAAGTCTAATAATTCAGGATCATCAACTAACTCAGGAGCATCATCAGGATCAGCAGCATCAGCAGCATCAGGATCAGGATCAGGAAGTGGATCAGGTTCATCATCTTCAGGTTCAGGTTCAGCCTCAGGTTCTGGATCAGGATCAGGATCAGGATCAGGATCAGCAGCTTCAGGAACATCAACCACAACAACATCAACAAGCTCAACATCAGCAGGATCAGGATCAGGCTCAGGATCATCATCATCAACTGGATCATCTTCTTCAGATTCATCATCATCTGCAGCAGCCGCATCAGCAGCAGCAGCCTCAGGTTCAGGTTCTGGATCATCAGCTTCAGACTCATCATCAACTGCACCAGCATCATCATCAGGTACTGGATCAGGTTCAGGTTCAGGAGCTTCAAGTTCAGCAGCAGGATCAGCAGCAGCAGCAGCAGCAGCATCAGGATCAGGTTCATCAGCATCAAACAATAAGTCTAATAATTCAGGATCATCAACTAACTCAGGAGCATCATCAGGATCAGCAGCATCAGCAGCATCAGGATCAGGATCAGGAAGTGGATCAGGTTCATCATCTTCAGGTTCAGGTTCAGCCTCAGGTTCTGGATCAGGATCAGGATCAGGATCAGGATCAGCAGCTTCAGGAACATCAACCACAACAACATCAACAAGCTCAACATCAGCAGGATCAGGATCAGGATCAGGCTCAGGATCATCATCATCAACTGGACCATCTTCTTCAGATTCATCATCATCTGCAGCAGCCGCATCAGCAGCAGCAGCCTCAGGTTCAGGTTCTGGATCATCAGCTTCAGACTCATCATCAACTGCACCAGCATCATCATCAGGTACTGGATCAGGTTCAGGTTCAGGAGCTTCAAGTTCAGCAGCAGGATCAGCAGCAGCAGCAGCAGCAGCATCAGGATCAGGTTCATCAGCATCAAACAATAAGTCTAATAATTCAGGATCATCAACTAACTCAGGAGCATCATCAGGATCAGCAGCATCAGCAGCATCAGGATCAGGATCAGGAAGTGGATCAGGTTCATCATCTTCAGGTTCAGGTTCAGCCTCAGGTTCTGGATCAGGATCAGGATCAGGATCAGGATCAGCAGCTTCAGGAACATCAACCACAACATCAACAAGCTCAACATCAGCAGGATCAGGATCAGGATCAGGCTCAGGATCATCATCATCAACTGGACCATCTTCTTCAGATTCATCATCATCTGCAGCAGCCGCATCAGCAGCAGCAGCCTCAGGTTCAGGTTCTGGATCATCAGCTTCAGACTCATCATCAACTGCACCAGCATCATCATCAGGTACTGGATCAGGTTCAGGTTCAGGAGCTTCAAGTTCAGCAGCAGGATCAGCAGCAGCAGCAGCAGCAGCATCAGGATCAGGTTCATCAGCATCAAACAATAAGTCTAATAATTCAGGATCATCAACTAACTCAGGAGCATCATCAGGATCAGCAGCATCAGCAGCATCAGGATCAGGATCAGGAAGTGGATCAGGTTCATCATCTTCAGGTTCAGGTTCAGCCTCAGGTTCTGGATCAGGATCAGGATCAGGATCAGGATCAGCAGCTTCAGGAACATCAACCACAACAACATCAACAAGCTCAACATCAGCAGGATCAGGATCAGGCTCAGGATCATCATCATCAACTGGACCATCTTCTTCAGATTCATCATCATCTGCAGCAGCCGCATCAGCAGCAGCAGCCTCAGGTTCAGGTTCTGGATCATCAGCTTCAGACTCATCATCAACTGCACCAGCATCATCATCAGGTACTGGATCAGGTTCAGGCTCAGGAGCTTCAAGTTCAGCAGCAGGATCAGCAGCAGCAGCAGCAGCAGCATCAGGATCAGGTTCATCAGCATCAAACAATAAGTCTAATAATTCAGGATCATCAACTAACTCAGGAGCATCATCAGGATCAGCAGCATCAGCAGCATCAGGATCAGGATCAGGAAGTGGATCAGGTTCATCATCTTCAGGTTCAGGTTCAGCCTCAGGTTCTGGATCAGGATCAGGATCAGGATCAGGATCAGCAGCTTCAGGAACATCAACCACAACAACATCAACAAGCTCAACATCAGCAGGATCAGGATCAGGCTCAGGATCATCATCATCAACTGGACCATCTTCTTCAGATTCATCATCATCTGCAGCAGCCGCATCAGCAGCAGCAGCCTCAGGTTCAGGTTCTGGATCATCAGCTTCAGACTCATCATCAACTGCACCAGCATCATCATCAGGTACTGGATCAGGTTCAGGTTCAGGAGCTTCAAGTTCAGCAGCAGGATCAGCAGCAGCAGCAGCAGCAGCATCAGGATCAGGTTCATCAGCATCAAACAATAAGTCTAATAATTCAGGATCATCAACTAACTCAGGAGCATCATCAGGATCAGCAGCATCAGCAGCATCAGGATCAGGATCAGGAAGTGGATCAGGTTCATCATCTTCAGGTTCAGGTTCAGCCTCAGGTTCTGGATCAGGATCAGGATCAGGATCAGGATCAGCAGCTTCAGGAACATCAACCACAACAACATCAACAAGCTCAACATCAGCAGGATCAGGATCAGGATCAGGCTCAGGATCATCATCATCAACTGGACCATCTTCTTCAGATTCATCATCATCTGCAGCAGCCGCATCAGCAGCAGCAGCCTCAGGTTCAGGTTCTGGATCATCAGCTTCAGACTCATCATCAACTGCACCAGCATCATCATCAGGTACTGGATCAGGTTCAGGTTCAGGAGCTTCAAGTTCAGCAGCAGGATCAGCAGCAGCAGCAGCAGCATCAAGATCAGGTTCATCAGCATCAAACAATAAGTCTAATAATTCAGGATCATCAGCTAACTCAGGAGCATCATCAGGATCAGCAGCATCAGCAGCATCAGGATCAGGATCAGGAAGTGGATCAGGTTCATCATCTTCAGGTTCAGGTTCAGCCTCAGGTTCTGGATCAGGATCAGGATCAGGATCAGGATCAGCAGCTTCAGGAACATCAACCACAACAACATCAACAAGCTCAACATCAGCAGGATCAGGATCAGGCTCAGGATCATCATCATCAACTGGACCATCTTCTTCAGATTCATCATCATCTGCAGCAGCAGCATCAGCAGCAGCAGCCTCAGGTTCAGGTTCTGGATCATCAGCTTCAGACTCATCATCAATTGCACCAGCATCATCATCAGGTACTGGATCAGGTTCAGGTTCAGGAGCTTCAAGTTCAGCAGCAGGATCAGCAGCAGCAGCAGCAGCAGCATCAGGATCAGGTTCATCAGCATCAAACAATAAGTCTAATAATTCAGGATCATCAGCTAACTCAGGAGCATCATCAGGATCAGCAGCATCAGCAGCATCAGGATCAGGATCAGGAAGTGGATCAGGTTCATCATCTTCAGGTTCAGGTTCAGCCTCAGGTTCTGGATCAGGATCAGGATCAGGATCAGGATCAGCAGCTTCAGGAACATCAACCACAACAACATCAACAAGCTCAACATCAGCAGGATCAGGATCAGGCTCAGGATCATCATCATCAACTGGACCATCTTCTTCAGATTCATCATCATCTGCAGCAGCCGCATCAGCAGCAGCAGCCTCAGGTTCAGGTTCTGGATCATCAGCTTCAGACTCATCATCAACTGCACCAGCATCATCATCAGGTACTGGATCAGGTTCAGGTTCAGGAGCTTCAAGTTCAGCAGCAGGATCAGCAGCAGCAGCAGCAGCAGCATCAAGATCAGGTTCATCAGCATCAAACAATAAGTCTAATAATTCAGGATCATCAGCTAACTCAGGAGCATCATCAGGATCAGCAGCATCAGCAGCATCAGGATCAGGATCAGGAAGTGGATCAGGTTCATCATCTTCAGGTTCAGGTTCAGCCTCAGGTTCTGGATCAGGATCAGGATCAGGATCAGGATCAGCAGCTTCAGGAACATCAACCACAACAACATCAACAAGCTCAACATCAGCAGGATCAGGATCAGGCTCAGGATCATCATCATCAACTGGACCATCTTCTTCAGATTCATCATCATCTGCAGCAGCCGCATCAGCAGCAGCAGCCTCAGGTTCAGGTTCTGGATCATCAGCTTCAGACTCATCATCAACTGCACCAGCATCATCATCAGGTACTGGATCAGGTTCAGGTTCAGGAGCTTCAAGTTCAGCAGCAGGATCAGCAGCAGCAGCAGCAGCAGCATCAGGATCAGGTTCATCAGCATCAAACAATAAGTCTAATAATTCAGGATCATCAATTAACACAGGAGCATCATCAGGATCAGCAGCATCAGCAGCATCAGGATCAGGGTCAGGAAGTGGATCAGGTTCATCATCTTCAGGTTCAGGTTCAGCCTCAGGTTCTGGATCAGGATCAGGATCAGGATCAGGATCAGCAGCTTCAGGAACATCAACCACAACAACATCAACAAGCTCAACATCAGCAGGATCAGGATCAGGCTCAGGATCATCATCATCAACTGGACCATCTTCTTCAGATTCATCATCATCTGCAGCAGCCGCATCAGCAGCAGCAGCCTCAGGTTCAGGTTCTGGATCATCAGCTTCAGACTCATCATCAACTGCACCAGCATCATCATCAGGTACTGGATCAGGTTCAGGTTCAGGAGCTTCAAGTTCAGCAGCAGGATCAGCAGCAGCAGCAGCAGCAGCATCAGGATCAGGTTCATCAGCATCAAACAATAAGTCTAATAATTCAGGATCATCAGCTAACTCAGGAGCATCATCAGGATCAGCAGCATCAGCAGCATCAGGATCAGGATCAGGAAGTGGATCAGGTTCATCATCTTCAGGTTCAGGTTCAGCCTCAGGTTCTGGATCAGGATCAGGATCAGGATCAGGATCAGCAGCTTCAGGAACATCAACCACAACAACATCAACAAGCTCAACATCAGCAGGATCAGGATCAGGCTCAGGATCATCATCATCAACTGGACCATCTTCTTCAGATTCATCATCATCTGCAGCAGCCGCATCAGCAGCAGCAGCCTCAGGTTCAGGTTCTGGATCATCAGCTTCAGACTCATCATCAACTGCACCAGCATCATCATCAGGTACTGGATCAGGTTCAGGTTCAGGAGCTTCAAGTTCAGCAGCAGGATCAGCAGCAGCAGCAGCAGCAGCATCAAGATCAGGTTCATCAGCATCAAACAATAAGTCTAATAATTCAGGATCATCAACTAACTCAGGAGCATCATCAGGATCAGCAGCATCAGCAGCATCAGGATCAGGATCAGGAAGTGGATCAGGTTCATCATCTTCAGGTTCAGGTTCAGCCTCAGGTTCTGGATCAGGATCAGGATCAGGATCAGGATCAGCAGCTTCAGGAACATCAACCACAACAACATCAACAAGCTCAACATCAGCAGGATCAGGATCAGGCTCAGGATCATCATCATCAACTGGACCATCTTCTTCAGATTCATCATCATCTGCAGCAGCCGCATCAGCAGCAGCAGCCTCAGGTTCAGGTTCTGGATCATCAGCTTCAGACTCATCATCAACTGCACCAGCATCATCATCAGGTACTGGATCAGGTTCAGGTTCAGGAGCTTCAAGTTCAGCAGCAGGATCAGCAGCAGCAGCAGCAGCAGCATCAGGATCAGGTTCATCAGCATCAAACAATAAGTCTAATAATTCAGGATCATCAACTAACTCAGGAGCATCATCAGGATCAGCAGCATCAGCAGCATCAGGATCAGGATCAGGAAGTGGATCAGGTTCATCATCTTCAGGTTCAGGTTCAGCCTCAGGTTCTGGATCAGGATCAGGATCAGGATCAGGATCAGCAGCTTCAGGAACATCAACCACAACAACATCAACAAGCTCAACATCAGCAGGATCAGGATCAGGCTCAGGATCATCATCATCAACTGGACCATCTTCTTCAGATTCATCATCATCTGCAGCAGCCGCATCAGCAGCAGCAGCCTCAGGTTCAGGTTCTGGATCATCAGCTTCAGACTCATTATCAACTGCACCAGCATCATCATCAGGTACTGGATCAGGTTCAGGAGCATTGTCTAAGCTATCAGCAAGTCGTTTCATCAATTCTTTAGGACAAACTTGTTTCTGTCATGCTTGAAAATTAGCTATTCATAATAAATTCGTACTTTGATGATCAATCATGAATATTTTTTGTCGTTTCTAATTAATTGCATCAATTACAAAAATAATATACATAAATTATAAAATGATTCACCTGAAATTTACGATTTTAGTTTGCAAAAACTGAACGTAGATATAATGTTTTTAGAACGTCGTCTGTTTTTTCTATCCTATTGTATTCGATCTTTATCTGCCTTATTTATTTGATATTTTGATAGAATACTATACTCAGGTATTCATTTATTTCATTCAGTCTTTTCAGCCATTGTGTAATTGTTTGTGAGTTTCAATGAATCTATTCTAGCAAATTTCATCAACTTGTACTTTGGTTGCTCAAACAATTCGCCAAATTTTGACGCAACCTAATAAGTGACGAAACTTTAAGATTATTGCAGAAATCTAGATAACCAGCTAGTAATCAACAAAGTATTCCAAAAAGTATTATTTTTAGTTATCGGGAAGAGTCTTTACAGACAATTAAAGGGATCTATACGTCATCAACAGGATTTGCTGGCTTAACATTGTATAAATCATTCAAAATTGAATTGCAATTGAATACCGAAGGTAAACTAATGAATATACTGGGTGTATCAACCAATAGGTACCACTTTTGAAGGCTTATAACTCAGCAACCTGTATACTTATCTTTATCGTTTCTACAGTTATTGATAGAAAAAATGTCAAGGTCAAGGGCATTGAATTTGAATGATGAGCGATCAATTGTCGCTTGATTCCAAATTCTTGAGTCAAATCAATATCAAAATTTCTGAATGACATTCAAGATAATCGATTGAAATCAATTAGAGAACAATTTCAACGAATACTGAATGTGGTAACATGCGACTTTGGATGTGGAATTAAAAAAATGTTGCGAAAATCGAATGGTTAACATTCAAATGCAATTGCAATCTCCAATTTTATCGTTTCTTTCTATTCTCCGTAAATTTGGATGAATGACCTTGATATGGAATTTCTGTATATTTGATACAAAACATTTGATGAAAACAATTTCATTAATTTGGTTTTGCCATAGCAAATGCATGCTACAATGTTCAAATTTTGACTAACCATAACTTTTGAACCATACTTCTGATACTGGAGTTACGCACGCCATCCGACACAGAAAAATTGTGCATTTTATTTGGTCTGGTTAAAAATTTAACATTCCTACCACCACTAAAATTAGGCACTTTTCCGACTTTGACGATTTGCCGAAAAACAACCTTTTGTTAGATAATTCGCCAAACAAAACTTTCACGTTTTGTTTGTATCGATATCTGTCGAAACGATAAAGATAAGTATACAGGTTGCTGAGTTATAAGCCTTCAAAAGTGGTACCTATTGGTTGATACACCCAATACTCCAACGGAGATAAAATATTTTGTTCGCTTTTTGTCATGTTTTCAATTGATGTTCACTCGTTAACTTTAGTATAAATGGCTAGTTTATTACCATACGACATTTTGTGCTGATTGAATGTTGAATGATCAGCAAGCTGCAATGCTTGAAGTTGCTTACACTTACTAAGATGATTCTAGAAAGATGTTTTGTTGAATACTTTCTTACATTTTGTAACAAGTTACTAACTTACACTTTGTTTTGCGGAAAAGTAATGTTTTATGTTTCAAAAACTTCAATCCACACTTCTCACATAAAAACATTTTAGTTATTTAAACTATTAACAGAAGATCTCTCCCTACAAATAAGAATACAGGCAATGTAGGTGTTTTGTGAGCGCTCTTTTCATTTATTTTTAAATACAAAATACTTGGTCGCCCAATAGGCACCACTTTTGAAAGCTAATAACTTAGGTTTCTGTAAACTTATCTGTAAGCTTCGAAAGGAACAATTTGAAAGGAAACTGGTTTTAGTGGTTTTTACCTTTCCTTACCTCAAGTAGGTAGGGAAAGGATACGATTTGGTGGGTGAGAAGATTTTCTCCCTTACTCGTCATAAAATGGCATTAACTGGTATCGTTAATCAAAATCTTTGATCAAAAGAGTAATCAGATTATTTCAATACTGACCAAAACTTTGTGTAAAAGAAAAACTGAAACAGTGTTTATTAAATCTAAGAACAGTTAATTTAAAACCAGTAAAAAATTTTGAAAAACACCTGGCTACCAATTTGACACCCGCGGTGGGATGAAGATTTCTTTTGGACACAAAGTTAAGTTAAATTTATCTACAGGGCATTTCAGCTAATTTGTCCGATGTTATTTGGTTATTACTCGGCTCCCAGATGACCCTATGATATTGATTCCATGGAAGTTTCTCAGATACCGGAAATAATGTCAAATTATTCGAAATCGTCTGACCTAGTGTATATCTCGACAAATTTTACTTCTACCTAAGTGATTCTTCGTGTCAGTGATGTTTAATCTGCGAAAAAGAATTTTGGGACCTTCAAGTGCCTCAAAAGGTCAAAGGTCAAATTTCCGAAAAATGACCTTCGACGACCGTGCAAATTTTATACAGCCAGCGACTCATCATGAACAGTCCTCGCAGAAAGTATGAAATTGTTATACGCCCCCGTTCATAAGATATCGTGTTAACAGTAAAACAAAAAGTGGATTTTCGAAATTGCATACCTGAGTTAAAATCTTCGCTTCGCTTTGCTACGCTCCGATAATAAAAGGGGATATTCATCTTCAAAAATTATGAAATGACATTAGTTTGACCTCTATCATCATCAGGAGTGATTTCCGAAAAACGACCTCGAATGACCTTGTTAATGAAATATAGCAAACAAGTATATGAGAAACTTCCATGGAATCAATATCATGACTGTAGGTCATCTGGGAGCCGAGTAATAGCCAAATAACATCGGACAAATTAGCTGAAATGTCCTGTATTTGGTCTGTTGTGATTTTAATACGGTTCACTCTTGACCATCATACTGGTCCTGCCTAATATCAAACATCATTATGAACCAAAATCACTCAGAAATATCACCACAGGAAGCAGCTTCGATAGTGGCAGCGGCTCCTGTTCAAACTACCCTTTCTCTACCTAATATTTCTTTGAGCATAAATTTCTTCTCGGGTGGTGAAAACGGAAATATTGTCGATTGGTTTTAAACATTTGAATTCTTAGCCAAAGCTTTGGGATGGAATGAAACTGACATGTTCAATGCTATTCCAGCCTATTTACAAGGTAATGCTAGACGATGGTACTATGCTATCTCTGATCAAGTCATACCTGTAGAAAACCCTCCGACAAATTACATAGAACTAAAAAATCGAATGATTGTAGATCTATGCGCGGCTGAATATAGATCCTATCTATCGCAAGAACTGTATAAGACCACTCAAAAAATAGGACAACCAGCTGTCGCCTTTATTTACGAAATGAATGAACTTTGCCTAAGAATTCATGAGAAAACACCTGAAGTTTTTATAGTGAGCATGATAAAGGAAAAACTCTTACCACGAATAAAATATGGCATTGCTCTACAAAACCCGAAAACATTAAGCAAATTGGTAGAATTAGCCCGATTAGCAGAACGAGCAATGTACAACTGTTTTGCTTCTTTCGATGCACCCAATCGAGATGTCTTAAAATTACAAACTCAAGTCCAACAAATGAAAGAGAAAATAGAAACTTTCACCAAACTTTGTAACATTTGCAAGCGCTTAGGACATAATGAAGAACGATGTCATTACGGAAATCGGAATACAACAAATTATCATCCGCCAAACTATCAACAACAAATGGGAATTCAACAATACCCAACACCCAATTTCAACCAACCTACAATCACTCATGATCCAAATTATCAACAAGTAATCGCGGAAGCAAACTATCAAGCTGCTCTAGTCTCAGGAAGTTATAACCTTGGACGACCTACAATTACAAATCGAGCGTTCGCGGACAGAAAACCTCCTCAAAAAGAAGCAGCTGAAACGGAAAACTGGCGGGATAGACCCTCAACGTCTAAAAAAGAAACTAAAGTAAAAACAACTGAGGTTCCAAAACAAACACGAAGATGAAGGTCAAAAGAACGATCAGCCACATCAAAAAGAGGTAGACCTCCTTAGCTTGATTAGAGGTAGATTCTGGTTCAGACTAAGAATATGAACAAGACGAACAGTAGTCGGTTAATCCTGTTGTTTCCATCTAACATAAGAACTTAATTGAACAATTTGTTAAAGTAAACGGAACAATAGTTGACTCAATGCTGGACACGGGATCGGAAATCTCTTTAATCACACAAGAACTGGCCGAACATTTGAATTTGAAAATTAAAGATTACAATGGGCCTGTACCTTACGCCGCTAATTATAAGACTTTGCCAGTTTTAGGAAGAGTAAAAGTTCAAATGAAAATTACTGACGAATCGAAAGTAGCGGTAATTGATACAAAACTTCAAGTAGTAGAGAAATTACATCGAAAATTCAAAGTTTTGGTTGGTCAAGATCTACTGAGCGAAGCAAAGATCCAAATAGACTGTGGAGACAAAACGATTAAAATTGGCACAGGAAAACATGTGGAACTGATAACTACAGATGAAGAATCTTTAACCTCATCGCAGAATACAAAATCCAATTCCGACAATGAAAAGTCACATGAAATATACGACATAAATGATTTTGTCTCGTCGGACTCAGAGATTATCCAATCCTCCGAATTACTTACTGATTCGGAGGGACAACCATTCTCCTCAACGGTGAAGCAAAATGAACTTCAATTGAACATAGGAAGTGGATTGCCTGGTGGATTAGAAATTGAACTTAAAAGATTGTGCATGAAGTATCGAACAGCTCTTGCTGTTACGGCACAAGAATTGGGAGGAACTAAAATTGAAACAGGGAATCATCCTCCAATCGCTCATTCACCCTATTCCCAAAGTGAACAAAAAAGAGAAATAACTAAACAAACCATTGCAGAATTATTACGTGACGGAATAATTGTGGACTCATTCTCACCTTGGTGTTCACCTGTAGTCTGGGTTAGTAAAAAAAACACGTGAATGGAAAATGTGCATTGATTACAGGAAACTCAATGCAATAACTGTAAAAGATGCATACCCGATACCAAACATTAACGTATCACTCGACGCTTTGAAAGGTTCACAATACTTCAGCCTTCTAGATCTCAGATCGGGTTACCATCAAGTGGAATCATGTGGAGTCAACACATGGCAGTTATCAACTACATATCATCCACAAATAAATGGAATGAGCGAAAGAGTAAATCGAACAATTTGTCAAATGTTGAGCCATTATTGCCAAGAAACAAACCGTCTTCGATTAACGGAAATATTAGTATTAATAAATTTTGCTTACAACACCTCAACTAACCAAACTCAACTCACCATTCTACTTACTTTACGGAAGAGAACGATCGTTGCCTATCGATTTGAAAATAAATCCGGAAGATAAAGAGGTAAGATTGTCTAGTTATGTCGAGTTCATCAACAAAGAATGGACTACAGTAAGAGAACAAGCAAGAATCAACTCAGACGAATCAAAAGAAAAACAAAGTAAAAACAACGAAAGACGACATAGATTGAGGACTTTCAATATCAGTGATCTGGTTCTATATGAAAAAAAATTCAGTCAAACAAACTGGATGCAAAATATAAAGGTCCTTACGAAATCGTGGAAAAGATCGGCGAAACTACGTATTTGTTAAAAAGAGACGAAACATCTGCACCTAAAAGAGTACATGGTTCACAAATCGAACCCTATTCTAGTAGCGCAAGAACTACAAGAACAAGAAATAGTGGAATATCGTCCAACGCAATGATTCTTATGATTTTGGCTTGTTTAGCAGTAATTGCTAATACGAATTGGGCGAACCTTTTATGTGGAACGCTCCTGAAACAAATTCTTGAAAGCGATTTATTTTAGTTAACCAAACCTTAGCAATGGTAAATCCTTGCAAAGAAATTCCAGAATACAAAAGCTATTTTGATAGAAAATGGCAGCCTTGTCAAATGACACTTCAACTTGGGATTGATATGGCCATTTCCCTTTCAAACCAAGACATATTGAAATTGTGTGAGTGCTATAAAGTCGTACAGCTGTTTGTACAGCCAATGTTGACAATATTTGTTCTCAATACACACACCGCGCTGATATTTTCTTAATAGCCCGACAATCTTGTCATAAATACGTTACTAATAAGATGCAAATAGTCAAAGATATCTGTACACAGTCTAACCAGCAAATTACCAGAAATAGGGAAAACGAGATTCCGGAATATCAATCGCAATATTTGCAGTTCATTTATTATTCTGTGAACTAGTTCACTATATACTAGATTACACTTTGGTCCAACAGAAGCAGAAGAAATTACAAATGAATTTATGAAACAACTAACAAACGTTATTAAAATCATCAAGCACAACAAATGGAAATGTCAGCACAAATATCGGTCCTAAAAATAAAAGTTGCTCAGTTAGAGCACATGTCATTCGAAAATTCGTTTGTTGCATCCGACATAAGCTTTTAAATGAACCGTTTAATATTAGCAATGAAGGATTTAAGAAATACAATTGAATCAATGGGAATTATATCTAAATCAACATTATAATTCTTCAATATTACACTACCCTGTGAAGACGCGTGTCCGTTGGTAGATGCAACAGATGCGAGATGTAAATTTTTGCAAGAACAGAATGATACTTGGTACATGGAACTTACTTTTAAAGTAAAAGAAATAGCAACGGAAACGGTGCTACAAAAAGCTGATGCATTTACTTTACTGACAGGGAACGGAAATTCAACATGTCAAAAGGTCTATAAAGGTCCACAACACATAGTTGCTAACACTACATAAACTGAAATCTGTGAAATTGAACCCGAAGAAGTTAAACAACCTTTCTTGCTCCATTATCCAATTAGCTGCGACAAAACTCTTAACATTAGTATTTGGTCTAATGAAAATTCGAAATATAGAAAGAAGGAACCACAAGTCAAAATCAAAAACGATCATTTTTATATTTATTGTCTAGGTCATAATATTACCATGTTTGGAAACAGTAAAGAATGTCCTGATAAAATCTTGAAAATTGCGATGACACTAAATTTCTCTATTGATAATATATCATTCACGGTCACACAATTATCTCGATTGGAGCGATATACTCTGACTCCAATATCTAATCTGATAAACTTTAAACTGATGGAAATTCAACCAGCCCTACAAACCACGAAAAATGATACTATATCTCATGACATAGAAATATTGGAAGGTTTGGTTTCTAAACATAAAGACGCCATCAATACCTCCGATTCATGGATAGAATGGATAAAGAAAAGTTTAATCACAAATCCTGGATTATCTAGAAAGTGAACTAGAAACAGTAGAATCACAACGAAGAAATCGAGAAGTCATCATTCCTACAAGATGCCCAAGTTGCATGCAACCATTTAATTATATAAATAGACCAGAAACTGGTTTGAAATCAGTAGAAATTCTAGAAAACTTACTATGTAAATGTTGTTTTGATCCACATCGTAATGAGTCTTTAAAAATAAAAGATTATAGTAACCATGTTGATTCGCGTAGATATAACAAAGATAATTGTACAAACTGTATAGTTAAAATATGGATCAACAGTTTCACCAGGATAGCTGCATGGATGGTGTATTATGCTTGATTCAGAATTAGAAGAATTAAGGTCTCTACTAAACAGCAGCCTCATCACTCTTGCGGGTCAAAACAAGTGCAAAAAATTAGAAGTAGAGGTAGTAACTCTTAAAAGTAAAGTAGCTCAATTTGATATGGAATACCACAATCCTTCCACTAGTAATGAAACTCCTACCACCTCCAATCCCATTCGAAGCACAAAGGAGCATGGTGCGCCATACTCTAAATTCACAATAAAATACCTAAACCAGCCCTCCGAATAGATAAAATCCCATTAACAGCCCCAGGCTGGGTTCTAAGAACCGCTATAGAGAAAAAATTAGGTCAAATAGTAGGGCCAATATTGAGAATAGACCATACCCTTGTAGAAGACAATAAACAATTATTCCATCACCAGTTTTGTTATAAGCCTGCAGTGATTACCGTACTCCCTGTCGATACTTCCGTTAGCCAGGGACAACAACTTCACCTCCAAATAACCGATGTCAGACCAATCGTCTAATTTATTGTAACTGAGCAGTGGACTGCTCAGAAAGGCCGCCGGAACATGTTACCCGAAAATAGTTGTAATTGGCAAGCTAAACTAAGTTTACCTTCCTATATTTTTTTATATCATATTCACGAGTAATGTACTGAAATAATTATATGAAAATTACGATTTTGGTGAAAAATCCACGCCACGAGAAAGAAATCCTAAAGTGGATCGGGTTTGGGAAATGGACAGAGGGGATAAGAACAGGGGTTACTTATTCCTTTTTTCGTTTTTTTAATTTTTTTATGGAAGAAATATCCGACTTTGAGCCCGAATTCGAGCATGTAAACACTGAACTAAATTATATTGTTATCAACACCAAAAAGCAAATTTTTTGAAGTTTAATATGGTCTTAATAAATTGACCTGAGTATTCGTGCAGCAAAATCTGCCTTTTTTCCAAATTTGGTAACAAACCGTTTCATGATAACTAATTAAGACTGAAACCGAAGAAGCACCATACAAAACTTTGACATTGTTTCAATCGAATGATTTCAAACTATAACTAATTTAGCAAAATATAACTTAAGATTCGATTTTAAACCTTTTAGGTGCGAGTTAACGAATAACTTAAAATTCTTTATTAAGTTAAAGAAGTAGCTTAAAAACCAGGTTAAAAACAATGGTCAAGCTAGACGGCGGAAAAGACTGGACAGAGGTGATTGGTAAAGACTAGACACAGGTCAAATTAATCCACTATGATAGGGTTTGATTTTTAGACCAATTGTAATTATATGGAAGATTTTATTAATTATAAGTTATAGATGCAGACTGTATCTGAGTGAGACTGGGAGATCTTGACGCCTCAACTACAAGTAAACTGTTACAAAGCATCTTTCTTGGGATTGTCTTCCTAGGATTAGATTAGCTGAGTCAATTCATGCTGCTTGGCCTAGCTTTACATTGGAGATGCATGCAAAAGTTTATTTTGTTATTATACAATGCGTATAGTAGCACTGTGTTAATAAAAGAGGACGCTATCGTATAAGCGCTTTTGAAGATACTTAATCTGTGTTAAACAAGAGGTTTGTGTGTGTTTGCGCCTCTTCTGTCCCAAAGATGTGCTTTTAAGAGTGACATTCTCATTTTGAAGCACCGTACCGCACCTATGCGCGTAAGTGCGCTGGAAAATAAAGCAATCTTTTTGGATGAATTTAATGGGTAAAAATCAGCATCTGAAAAAATGGCTCATGGTGATAAAGCTCATTTTACGACGTTCTTCTTTGATGATAAAGGTAAACTAAAATCAAGAACATGTTATCAATATCAAATTGTAAGAGAAGAATGTTAAGGTTCAAGTTTGATTTTATTGTGTTGATCGGTTCATTAAAACTTATCTACAGAAAAAATTAATCAAGAAAATTGCAAAAGATGCGAATGAAATGTAAACGCCTTAATATAAAGTAAGCAAACAAGAAAGCTATGAGGTTGCAACTTTAGACTATTCATTTCTTCAAAGCTTCCATGGTCATGACTATCATCATAATCATCACGATAAAATTAAATTCTTTGTTAACACTCGGAAAATACAAAAAAACAAAGCGAGTACAATCTTTATCATGCATTGACTTTAAGTTAAAATTACTAGATTTTCTATCAATTGGTAGATGAGATTAATGAGCGGTAATAATATAACATGATATAATCATATTCAGTGAGAGCAAACATAAAGGCCTATTAAATTTATTTGTGATGCTACAGCAAAGAATTATAAGGAGTTAATGATAATAATAATAAGTAGTGATCATAATGAAAATCATAATAATGATAAGTATTATTTCTTATGTTTATATTTGAAAGCTAGGGATAAAAGATAAGCCATCAATCAGGACAAAGTTAATCAGCTAGATGTAATTTAATTTGTTGATGAAGTGTGTCCAAAGTGTCACTTTTCCCAGTAACCACTTAGTTGGAATGAAATTTTGTGTTTTGTTAACTGAAACCCATAAGGGTGATGACGAAAAAAGGAGAGAAAGGAGGAAGACGGAATTCGCCTAAAAAATAGATTTTTTTAAAAATAATTTTATTAGATGTAAAATAGTATGAGCAATCAGATGGTGCAAACTATTTTTCTAAATTCGAAGCCGTTTTCGTGCAAATGGCCTTTGAAAATATTTTCTTTATAACAAGGCAATTTAGATTGATTTTATCATGCTGATCATGAATATCAAATCGGTTTTTTGATACGACATTTAGTTGCCGAGATAAAGCTGAAAATGCATTGAAATCGAAAGAAACGCTTAATTATGATCAATGGGAAACTGAATAAACTGGAACCACGATGCAAACTAGTTCATCGTATGTAGTTTTTGATTCTGAATCTGATGTTACTATCAGGATTTGAATATCATCTGACTTAGACTGGTTTAAATTGATTTAGATCTATTTTACCAAAGTAAAAACTTCAATTAATTATCTAAACACTCATTAAACTGGAACCACGATGAAACAGAGTTTACACAATGTAGTTTTGTACTCTAAATCTAATGCTACTATCAGGATTTGAGAATCATCTGACTTAGACTGTTTTAAATTGGTTTTAAACTATTATGCGCAAGTAAAAACTTCTAATGGTTCTTTAGACACTCGGTAAACTGGAACCACTATGCAAACTAGTTCATCTCATTTAGTTTTTAATCCTGAATGCAATGTGACTATCGAGGTTTAAAGATCATCTGAATTAGACTGTTTTAAATTGATTTTTATCAATTCTGCTTTCCTGTAAGCTTCAATTGATTATCTAGACACTCGTTAAACTGGAACCACGATGAAACAAGGTTTACCCAATGTATTTTTTGATCCTGAATCTAATGCGTCTATCAAGATTTGATAATCATCTTCCTTAGACTGATTTACGTTTATTTAGAACTATTTTGCTAAAGTCCCACAAATAATTACTTTTGTGCTGCTGAAACTGGATGCAAACCAATTTTAAAAAGTCTGTCGAATGATCTCGATAGACACATTGCATTCATGAGGCAAAAAAACTTTAAGTAAATCATGTTTAATCGTGGTTCCAGTTTACGGAGGGTTAAAGAACCAGTTTTTACTTGAGCATAATCGTTAAAAATCAATTTAAAACGATCTAAGTCAGATGATTATCAAATCTTGATAGACGCATTAGATTCAGGATCAAAAAATACATTGGGTAAACCTTGTGTCATCGTGGTTCCAGTTTAACGAGTGTCTAGATAATCAATTGAAGCTTACAGGAAAGCAGAATTGATAAAAATCAATTTAAAACAGTCTAATTCAGATGATCTTTAAACCTCGATAGTCACATTGCATTCAGGATTAAAAACTAAATGAGATGAACTAGTTTGCATAGTGGTTCCAGTTTACCGAGTGTCTAAAGAACCATTAGAAGTTTTTACTTGCGCATAATAGTTTAAAACCAATTTAAAACAGTCTAAGTCAGATGATTCTCAAATCCTGATAGTAGCATTAGATTTAGAGTACAAAACTACATTGTGTAAACTCTGTTTCATCGTGGTTCCAGTTTAATGAGTGTTTAGATAATTAATTGAAGTTTTTACTTTGGTAAAATAGATCTAAATCAATTTAAACCAGTCTAAGTCAGATGATATTCAAATCCTGATAGTAACATCAGATTCAGAATCAAAAACTACATACGATGAACTAGTTTGCATCGTGGTTCCAGTTTACGGAGTAGTCAGATAATCAATTGAAGTTTTTGCTTCAATAAAATAGCTCCGGATCAATTTAAACCAGTCTAAGTCAGATGATATTCAAATCCTGATAGTAGCATTAGATTCAGAATCAAAAACTACATACGATGAACTAGTTTGCATCGTGGTTCCAGTTTACGGAGTAGTCAGATAATCAATTGAAGTTTTTGCTTCAATAAAATAGCTCCGGATCAATTTAAACCAGTCTAAGTCAGATGATATTCAAATCCTGATAGTAGCATTAGATTCAGAATCAAAAACTACATGAGATGAACTAGTTTTCTTCGTGGTTCCAGTTTCCCATTGATCATAATTAAGCGTTTCTTTCGATTTCAATGCATTTTCAGCTTTATCTCAGCAACTAAATGTCGTATCAAAAAACCGATTTGATATTCATGATCAGCATGATAAAATCAATCTAAATTGCCTTGTTATAAAGAAAATATTTTCAAAGGCCATTTGCACGAAAACGGCTTCGAATTTAGAAAAATGGTTTGCACCATCTGATTGCTCATACTATTTTACATCTAATAAAATTGATTTGAAAAGAATTCATTTCCAGGCGTTTTGCCCTATTCTTTCTGTCCTCCTCCTTACTTTGAACATTTTCTCAGATTTTGTTTTACTTTTATCTCCTTTTCTCATCTTCATTATCATCAGTTTTGTCAATATCATTAGCTTGAATATTAAGTAATTCTTGCTTTGAATCGATTGATTTGTTTCTTTTCATAGCTATTTTGGAGTAAAATAATGTCATTGACACGGCATGACACCCATTCACATGCATATTTACACATTTCTATTATAGAATTGTTTCTTATTCTTGAATGTACAGTAATTCAGTGTGAAGAAAATTTGATCAGATAATGAACAATTTCAATTTGGTAAAATTGGAAATAAATATACCAATATCGATATGCATTGTAATTCAATAACAATATCAACTATCCAATGTCAATCACAACAGAATGTTGATGAAAATGATATTCATGATATTCAGTTTTGTTACAATCCGTTTAGTCAAGGAACAAGACTCAATAGAAATGCGAATTGCATCTCATTTTTGAAAGATCAAAAATTTGCAAAATCTTTTCGCTCGTCCGAATAATATGGTCAACAAAAGTCGGTCCAAGTCTTGAAAAGTGCTGTTTTCTGCCTAATATCGATTTGTTTCTTTGCTACCAAGAGTTATGCGAATGAACATCTCGTTCGTCAATTTTCAATCCTAGAATTTCATTTATAAATTGTAATTTATATTAAGTAAACAAATTGATGAAAATTATTATGCTGTTTTTGCCAAGATACTGGATATACACCTTTGAAAATGACAAAACATTTAAACTTTTATCATATTTTTTCTTTCATTCATTGATTGAACTGTTTTTCTCGTCTTCCAGATTGAATAAATAATGAGCTAATAAAGAGGTGAAGTAAAAAGCCATCACTATTATCTTCATTGATGATGATAATGATGGCCATAAAAGACTGACAAAGATTATCATAATAGTTTCCTTGGAATTGAAATGCCTTTTAAAACTATTTTGACTTGCAGCTCATTTAGTCTGATTATTCAATTCTTTGGGTGAAATTATGATTGCATTGCATAACTAGAAAAAGAAGGTTAAGGCTGAGAAGGGAAATAAAAACTTTTCTTTGAAATCTCGTGAGCAAAATGAAATATTTCCAGTATGATCAGTGCAGAGAGATAAACAAAAAGGACAAAATCTGCTTTATTGAACATTTCGCGCACATTCATCTTATACCCTTTGCTTTCGCAGTTTTACTTTTTGCACACTTAATGAACAAGGAAAATTGAAAAATAATCATTGAAATGGAAAATGATTTCTAAGAATTGAATGAAATAAATTGTTTCCCAAAAAGTATCCGAACTACAAACCTGATTACTTATTTGTTGCTAGCCAAATGAATGTAAAGGTTTTGAATACAATTGCAATTTGGAAACAAGTCATAATAGTAACGCAATAACAAAGGTACAGGGCAGTATCTTAGAGATCAAGGATAGATATTGATGAGAAGGTGAGGTTGAACATGCTAAATGATGATCAATTGTGCTATCTTTCGAATGCCACTTTTTCTTAGAATGATGAGAAAAGATATTCTGAACTTCTGTCAATGAGTTAAATGGCCTAAAATCAATCATTAGTTTTACGAGATGTTATCATGAAACCGAAACAACGTTAGCAATGCTACAATAATATTAATACAAGAACAAAAGAACCATCAGTGAAATGAGAACAAAAAAACAAAGGCAAAAGTTTGGAATTGTATATGAATTCGCGATTCATCTTGAAAAGGACAGTTGTTTTGCCATTTTGAAGCACACACAAGATTGGTTGAATTTGAAACAGAAAATACAAGCAATCATTCAAGTATTGATAGTTGCTCACAACTTGATTGAGATAATGATTCGAAAAGCAAAATCTTCAAACTATTATAAATTTCAAGATCCA
Organism: Tetranychus piercei; assembly: GCA_036759885.1. Lineage (NCBI taxonomy): Eukaryota > Metazoa > Arthropoda > Arachnida > Trombidiformes > Tetranychidae > Tetranychus > Tetranychus piercei. The sequence goes on from CM071877.1 coordinate 15,997,791, forward strand.
ATACTTCACACATGAACTCAAGACTTTGCAACATGTCATGAAAGTTATAAAGAAAAAGCGAATGAAAGTTCGATTGCAACCATTTTAAGCTTTGAATTCAGATAAAAACGAAATTTTCACTATTGCATGTTCATTTCATATTGTGACGGAAAAATGTGTCTTGAAATATTGTTGCAATTAGAAAGTTGGGAGTTGAAATGGAAGAAGATTATGAGATAAGATCAATATGACGATAATAAAGGGACTAACATATGTTGCATGACACTGATAGTTCTAATTAATTCAACTATCTTCTATAACTATTATATAACGATAGCTTCTCATTTTTATTGAGAAAAAGTTTTGCATAAGTTGCTTCACACCTTTTCAAGCAACAGTAAGAACAAGTTGAAAGTTATGAAAGAGGCTCTTAAGGTGATAACGGTAGCCAATGTACTAAATCACCAGTACAGCACCACCAGACGCATAGCTTGGATCGGAAAATATTGTGAAAGAATTGAAACATTCTGTTTGATACATTATTGGTGCATAATTTATGTATTAATATTATAAATGAAAGTATGTAAGGCTCCATTTTTAGGGCTTTATGTTTAAAATAGTCACTCACTGGACAAGTTCATGGTCAAATTTCACATGTATGCAAATAATGAGTTATTTGAGCTTATTGATCTGTTGAATTTCTTTGAACTGTTTGATTATAAAATGCATCTTTAAACTCAAAGAATGAAACGTTATATCTTAGTAAGGATCGACCTTTGGTTTGTTTGATAGCAGCCAGAATGGATTTAGACTTAATGAGAACGTATAAAGAGGAAGAAATAAGAAAATTGAGACAAATTTTCTTCTTCATTTTCTCCACTTGCTTTATTTCAGTTCTTTCCGATTGTGATACAGTTTTGCCCAAATAAGACTTATATAAGTTTGAGTAGAGAAAATAATGGCTGAATGAATGCCTGATGTCCAATGAGGTTGTAGTTTTATCGAATTAATGACAAGTTCGGATGGGTCATGATGAGAAAGTCTTTAATGAGCAGAAGAAGAAGAGATGATGATGATGATAGGAAAGAATGAAACAAGATAGATATAACAGGAAAAATATTCAATTGAGTTTAACCTTAATTTCATTGCCTCAGCCTGTTATACCGCCTATGGATTCATCTTCTCATCTTCTCATCTTTTCTTCTTTTTTCTTCTCTTTCTCTTTTCATGTCCGTTCTTAGGCTCATTTTATCCTTCATTAACTTACTTCACTATCTGATGAAATTTTACCTCCCAGTTTCCTTATTTCATATCAACTTCTCATTCATTTGTTTTTGTTTCTTCTATCCTACTTTTTCATGATGATCACCATCATGATGATCATCTTTTTCTTTCTTAACCCTTCTTTTTATTCACATTTATTCTATTCAATTCTTTCACTTTTCTTTTACTTTTCAGCATTTTCCATGATTATCACTCACAGACTCAGTCTATTTTTGCTCCTCTTTTCTTTATACTTAAACACAATACAAAAATTTGTTTACCAAACTCAATGGAATCTCAAAGTTTCAAAGTGTGCGTAGATTCAAGCCAACCTTCTCATTACTATTAATATTGGTTTGGTTACAATGCTTTGCTTGAATCAAATCGTCTTAGAACTTTTATTACTTGTAATTATTTCATGACCAGTCCAGATTGAAAAATGAACAAACTTATGCAATTTATGTTCTAGGAGGAGAATTGGCAAGAAAAAATAATTGATCTACTTTTATTCAAATAATGTTATAACTTATTGGATGAACGGACTTCTATTTGATGCTTATTGTGTATGGAGATAAATTAATGCTCAGTTAGCAGTTTTTCAACATTTCATTAGATTATCATGATTTCCATTTTCGATACAATATGTCCAAACAGTGATTATCATGATTGCAAAATGTGCTTTCCTCATTTGTTTTATATTTATCCATTCAGATGTTTACTCTATTCTCGCTGTGAGATATTTTGGAACATTATTCATCGTTTAGTTTTCTGTTCTTAGAGACATCAAGCATCATTCTGGAAATGTCGTCTTTAACATCATCATCATTATTATTATCATCAACATTATCATCATCGTTTCCGCCTTACCTATCAAGAGAAGCAATCAGTTGATATTACGGAAATGTAACTCAACTTTTTCTTTGCTGCTTTTTTTGTCATTTTCAGCTTTATTTTCATCATTTTTTCTTCTCTTTTTTCTTTTCTCTTCTTTTTTCGTCTTTTTCCTTTAATTCTGCTGAAAAAGGTTTATATTTCACACTTGGTTCGTTTAATATCCATAGCATTTTTCCGTTTCAAATCATTTGATTTCCAAGGTAACAAAAGGAAATGATGATAAAGAAAGAGAGTAAATGAAAAGAAGAAGAAAATGTTGAATAAATCTTGCGAGGTGAAGACGATAGTGATGATGCTGTTGATGGTGATGATGAAGAGAATGAAAAAAAGAATGTGTGATTAGACGAGAGCAAAAAGTGCAGAGAGGAAGATTAAGAAAAAGTTGGAAATGAAAAAGAAAAAATAGATTTGAAAAGAAATTGACCAAGTTTTGATTGATTGGCTATTGACCAGCGACTTCATAGGCTGTTATCACGAAATTTCAGCCTCATTTTGGTTCATCTCGACTGTGCTTTTTTCATAAGAAATCAAAGTGTAAAGAACTGTGAATCAAAAGTTTCAATGGAAATTCGATGTATTAACCTTTTAATATAAAATGTCCAGATTTTATGATGTGATAAATTCAACTCGAACATGTATTAATAAAAAGAAATATTTTTTGCCTAGTAAAACTAAATGCAAATGTTTAATCTTTACAAACCACTACAGTTGAGTTAAATGGGTTCACTTTGGCCAGTCCATGATATTAAATATGATAATAAATATCATTGGTAATCCGTTTAACGTAAATTATCTAGCTAAGATTAAAAACTTCAATTTTGAATAACTGCTTCAAATACACTTCCAAGTCGACTCAGACAGAGAAATGAACAGTGTAAACAAAAGGGTTAGTTTTTGCATTTAATAAAACTACTGCGCGTTACACGCTCTTTGCACTTTCCAGTAACAAAAAGCACAATCTGGCACCTTTACTTAACCCTCAAACTACTAAGCTAACAGTTATACTTAAATACTTGTACTTTGAAAGTTGCCTATTTTCAGATCAATTAGCTATGCAATTTTGCTTATGTATTGAAGTAAAACCAGTTTTTTTGTTCTTACCTTTCCCTACTACTTAGCCAAATTGTAGTTTAAGTTTAGATTTTGACTAATAAACTCCAAAGTTTTACCTTAATATTGTTTGAACCAACAGTCGTAATAAGTTTCTACTAAAATTTCGTATGCATCAGCCCCTCTTTTTCACGTGAAAAGTAGGGCAGTAGAACTGGTTTTTTTGGACATTTTTAAACGTTTTAAAACACAGAAAACAGAAAGTTTACATTTAAAATCAATCATCAATGTAGCTCACTACTCTAACTATTTGCTATCACTAGGATCAAAGAGCAGCGGAAAAGGAAGTTGCGAATGTAGCCCCATCTCTTAGAAAAAGCCGGGAACTTATTTCCATATGTAACAAAAATAGATGTAATTGGCAAGCTAAACCTAGTTTAGCTTGCCAAATCTTAATTAACCATGTAGCCCTGTACTACGGTACAGGGTATGCATAGGATAAAAATTTAGAAATAAAGGGGACTCTCTCGGTAAATAGTAAACACATGGTGGAGATGCCGAGTAGTGTATAGTAGATAAGAGAGTAGTATTATTATACTGTGAGAATTTTTAAAAAAAAGACTAAAAACTACTATCGTTCAGCTACAACAGTAAAAAAGTAAAATAATGATTATCTATTATTGTGATTAGTAAACTTATTTTATCAATATATGTACTGGGAATAAATAAATAAATAAAAGAAAAACTCTTTTCCAACTTAACATCAACATAATGAATTAGTTATTTTGTGATTTTTTTGTTTATGGTCTATTTCTTTTCCCTGGAAATCTGGAAATTACCTTGTGAAAGCAACATCCAGCTTTTGTATAAGTTCGAAAGAAACTACAGTTTCCAAACTTTTACCAGGCTATCGCCGGAAAAAAAGAGCCATTTGGATTGTTCAAATCATCATATTATATTTCTTTCCTGTTTTGACTGATCCAGCTCTTATCACCAACCAATATTCACACCATTATACTGCTGCTTTATTTTTATCCGAAATTCATTAATTCAACACAACATTTTAATAATAAGAATTCAAACTATATTGGAACTTTTATCTAGTCACCATAACAGTGCAGTCCTCTGCATTCAAGGTAATCGCTCAAGCAAACAATAACTATCAAGCTGCTCTAGCCTCAGGAAGTTATAACCCTGGACGACCTGCAGTTACAAATCGAGCGTTTGCGGACAGAAAACCTCCTCAAAAAGAAGCAGCTGAAACTGAAAACTGGCAGGACAGACCCTCAACGTCTAAAAAAGCAAAAGTCTGAAGTAAAAACACAGAGGTTCCAAAACAAACACGAAGAGGAAGGTCAAAAGAACGATCAGCCACTCCAAAAAGAGAAAGAGGTCGTGGCCAAGGTAAAGCACAAGTTCGTATTACTGCCTATCACGAAGAACTGGCCGAAGAAAATTCTGGTTCAGATTACGAATATGAACAAGACGAACAGTATTCGGTTAATCCTGTTGTTTTCATATTACATAAGAACTTAATCCAACAATTTGTTAAAGTAAACTGAACAAAAGTTGACTCAATGCTGGACACGGGATCGGAAATCTCTTTAATCACACAAGAACTGGCCGAACATTTGAATTTGAAAATTAAAGATTACAATGGGCCTGTACCTTACGCCGCTAATTATAAGACTTTGCCAGTTTTAGGAAGAGTAAAAGTTCAAATGAAAATTACTGACGAATCGAAAGTAGCGGTAATTGATACAAAACTTCAAGTAGTAGAGAAATTACATCGAAAATTCAAAGTTTTGGTTGGTCAAGATCTACTGAGCGAAGCAAAGATCCAAATAGACTGTGGAGACAAAACGATTAAAATTGGCACAGGAAAACATGTGGAACTGATAACTACAGATGAAGAATCTTTAACCTCATCGCAGAATACAAAATCCAATTCCGACAATGAAAAGTCACATGAAATATACGACATAAATGATTTTGTCTCGTCGGACTCAGAGATTATCCAATCCTCCGAATTACTTACTGATTCGGAGGGACAACCATTCTCCTCAACGGTGAAGCAAAATGAACTTCAATTGAACATAGGAAGTGGATTGCCTGGTGGATTAGAAATTGAACTTAAAAGATTGTGCATGAAGTATCGAACAGCTCTTGCTGTTACGGCACAAGAATTGGGAGGAACTAAAATTGAAACAGGGAATCATCCTCCAATCGCTCATTCACCCTATTCCCAAAGTGAACAAAAAAGAGAAATAACTAAACAAACCATTGCAGAATTATTACGTGACGGAATAATTGTGGACTCATTCTCACCTTGGTGTTCACCTGTAGTCTGGGTTAGTAAAAAAAACACGTGAATGGAAAATGTGCATTGATTACAGGAAACTCAATGCAATAACTGTAAAAGATGCATACCCGATACCAAACATTAACGTATCACTCGACGCTTTGAAAGGTTCACAATACTTCAGCCTTCTAGATCTCAGATCGGGTTACCATCAAGTGGAATCAGCTAAAGAAGATCGTCAAAAAAGCGCCTTCGTTACAAGTTTCAAAATGTACGAATATGTTACAATGCCAGTTGGTTTATGTAATGCGCCGCCACGTTTCAAAGACTGATGAATTGCTGCTTGTCTGGACTGAAATATTCTTGTTGTCTAGTCTATATTGACGATATTATTGTTTTAAACAAAACAATCAATGGACATTTTGAATGCTTGGAAGCTGTTTTCAGTAGATTAAGATTAGCCGGTTTGACTTTAAAACCAGATAAATGTTTCTTCTTTGAAAAGAAAATCCTTCATCTTGGACATATAATCAGCTCAGCTGGACAAGAACATGATCCAGAGAAAATTAGAGCCGTAAAAAACTTCCCCGTTCCTGTCACACTCAGAGACATGAGGGCGTTTGTTGCATTGTGCTCATATTTAACATTACGGGGGCATATATTCGAAACGAGTGATGAGTTAACAGCGAGATGGAAAATTTAGCATTAGCTTTGAATGTTTGAATTCTTATTTCTCATAATTGATGAATGCAGGTTACAATTCTTCATTGCATTCAATTTGAGTTTACAATTGATTAGCCAAACATTTATTTGATTTATTCTTGGGCACTTGTTGTGCGTTCCAAGCATACAAAGTTTTCCTGATAACATTTTAAATTTTATACTATTCATGATTTTCTTTCTGTCAATTTGTTTGATTGGTTTATAGTTGCTACATGATCTACAATGTATTGCATTGTATAAATTTTTTTTATGCATCTTTTTGAAATTAGCAACATATTGAGAAGCCAAACAAGGATTTTTAGTGGTTTCAGTCATACAAGGAACATCTTTCGGGATCTTTGGAAATTTTTTCACTTTCGAGACCGTTTCATTTTTCCATATAGCATCATTTTTTGATGGTATACGATTTTGTTTGTCTGTTTTTTGTACTGATATTGTTGTGGAGATAACCTTCATCTTACTGCAAAAAATAAACATTAAATAGAACTGCATTAGAAAGCATACAGAAATATATTATAGTTTAAACTTGTTTGACATATTATTGTTCAATATTTGTTATTCTTTGCAAAATATCTGAAAATTTTCTCTTGCAGAGATAAATTTTAGGACTATCTGATTTGTTTTCAGTTATACAAGCAATTAGTGGTTTTTTGAATCTTTCATCGACTGAACACAAAATGTCAATGAATGCATATTTTGTTAATTCGTAATCCGCTAAGTTGATCACCTCTTCACTAGTATCCTCAAAATCTGCCTCGACAACGTTTGTTGTTTGATCCTTAACCTTTATGAATCTCAATACAAGCTCATTATGCCCTCTTCTCAGTTGATACATTCTGAAAGAAAATAGTGAAAAGAATGAAACAATTTTCTAAGAACTTGAAAAAGAAGATGTTTTGGAAGATCAATGATTGTGAGGATGAAGATTAATCAAAATAATTAACCCTAGGATTAGTATTTGATGAGTTTAATACAAAAAAGCGCTTTGAAAGGCTACGTAAAGCAAATATAGCATCTGACCTTGACAACGACCTATTTGACCTTGAAAAAATTGTTGATTATTTTGAGCTGAACAATTAGCATCAAAGAAGTATGCAAAGGTACAGTTTTTTAACGGAAAGTTATATACGAATATTTTGAATACAAAAGTTGTGTATCGTATTGAGTTGAACCTAAAATACTTTGTTGCGACAACATCAGTCAAGAATTAAAAAAGTTGAAATTGAAATTGAAAAAAAACCAGGGTTAACAGTGAAAATTTGTCGCAAAGGAATAAATTTTTAACTACAAGTTCTATGTCAAAATGGTAAATAGCAAAGTTATGTATTTTCATTAGCTGAATAGAATGAAATTTTTTGCGACAAGATATCTTGAGTAATAAAAAAGTTACAGTTATTTCAAAAAACTCCAGGGTTAAAACTTTAGGGATTTCCCATAGAAGGAGTTGATTTTTCGAATTTTTGATTTTGCGCAACTTCTTCAGACCGAAGGTCTGAGTAAGTTGGTCCAACCAAATTGTGTCATAAGCGCAAAAAGGTATTTTTTACAGAATGAAAATATCTCAATGCATTGGTTTTCAATGGGTTTTCAACTTAATTGTTATATGATAATTGATAAATTCTTAGATGCATTGATTAAAGGTACTTGAGCATTCACAGAACATGGTAAAAGGCTAAGTAATTAAAGAATAAAGCTAATTCTGTAGCTAATCTGGGTTTAGCGCTTGATTGGTAACTAATTGTTGCTTTATCATTAAGATCTGGCTAAATCATGTTTAATTGCTATTTCCTTGCTATAGCTAAGTAAGATGAAGACTGTATTGCTTTATAATAAAATCAGACCTAAAATTGAACCTAAATTAAAATCTAAACTGAGGTTAAAATACAATCAATTAAAGTTAAAGTCATACAATCGGAAACTAATAAACTAACCATGTATATTATAGTTCAATAAGCTTTACTTTAATCCTTTTGATCAGATTAGTTAGAAAAAAAGGTAAAGGCTAAATCTAAATTGAAATCACAATCAAAGCAGTGAAACTTAATTAAAGGTAAATTGTTCTACCTAAGAGAAACCTAATTGTGTCCCAACTAATCAAAGGTTCAAAACAATCATACAATACAATGCATACAAAAAGGTCAATTGTTAGTTGGAGGCAATATTAGTTAGGGAGAGAAGGATCATGATCTGAATGATCACCTACCTTAATGCTGTTGGTAATGGTGCTGATAGTATTGGTACTGGTGATGTTGGTATTGGTGGTGTTGGTATTGGTGGTGTTGGTACTGGTGGTGTTAAAATTGGTGGTTTTGGTATTGGTACTGTTGCTACTGGTAGAATTGAGGGTAAAATGAAGTTCGAAATCAGAGAGATTGACTGGTATATACACTTGTTTCACGAATAAGTTAATTTTTGATAAGTTCTTTCTGCTATGCTATCAATGCTATGATTAAGCAGCATAGTATAGCAGATAAAGTTTGTCAAAAGTTAATTTATACGTGAAACAAGACTTATGGTTAATTTTCTTAACTTACTTTGATGTGAGAATGATTCTGATGTTGATGCTGATGCTGATGGTGGTGTTGATTATGATGCTGGTGTTGATTATGATGTTGATGCTGCAATGAAAAGAAGATTGAATTAAAAAAAAGTAAATCCTGGCATTGAAATACATAAATGAAAGTTCACTAACTCTGAAAGTTAAAATCCTGCTGCTGATGCTGATGCTGATACTGATGCTGATGCTGATGATGATACTGATGATGCTGATTTTGATGCTGATGCTGATGTGTAAACTGAAATTAAAACAAAAACTAGTTAAAAAAGAACTAAATCAAAAAAGCTAAACTGAACTCACTGTAAATGAATTTAAACAATATTGATGAAGATAATGGTGATGATGTTGATGTTAATTCAAAAACAAAAGCAAAAATTAAAACAAAACTGCTGCAATAGCAAAATGAACTTATTCAAATACTTTTGAATTAAAAATATTGATGTTGATGTTGGTGTTGATGAAGATGCTGATGAAAGTAAACTTCAACTGATTAAATTCAACTTGGTCAATGTCCGAAGATGATTTGAATGCAATTCAGCTCTCCTTTTATACTAATTTAGATAATTGCAAACTTTGAGAACAAAAAGCAATAATTCTGCATAACGATGCTTAATCATTTAACATTGGAATTAATTTGAACAATCAAACAATTGTACATTGTCATGCAAAGAACATAAAAATAAGATTTAACTTCAAATTAAGGATGTTCAATTATGCAAAGTTCAATTTAAGCGCCCATTCCGTGTTTAATTTTGATACATTAATCAGTTTGAATTGGTTAAAATCCTATTGGTTTTATTATGCAATTGTTTTGCAAAGTTAAATTTAGATTAATCTATTCAGTTTAGCTTGATTGCTTGTAATTATATTGATTGTACTGTGCAATCGTTTCCGGGATTGTATTGCAATTAGTCTATTTAGCTAATCTTATTGTTTGAGATTAATTCAGTTAATTTTGCAATTGTTTCAAAAATTGTGCTTTAAATAGGTCCATTTAGTTAATCTGATTGTTTAAAATTATTGATTTCAATCATTTCATTGTTTCCAAAAGAACAATTGAAACTAGTTTATGATGGTTAATCGCCGTTTGAAATTATCAACCTTAATTGTGAATTCGCATTCATTTTAAATTTTGATGACAATTTTTAATCAAATGTGACAATTTTGATTGAGTGAGTTATCTTGTGTATCTGTACTACTACTGGTTATAAAAAGTTTAAATATTAAGATTGAAATAATATCTGTTTGCCATTTACTAATTTGCTTTTTTATTTTATTTACGCAAATGATGCCTTAATAACCCGTCATGTCCATCTGACAAATAATTGTGAGTTAAACTTTTTTATCACTAAAAATAGGTGAAATCTTTTGTTCTTCCGATGTCATGTAATAATTGCCAGCAAAAGTCCTTCTAGTACATTTTTATGTATTTCAGTTGGCCGTGGCTTTTTGAACCCCATTCCTGAACACTGAAAAGTTCATAAAACAAATTTAAGCAGAAATATATTAATATATAAGCCTACTTATCTTAATGAAAATAGTGAATCACTCATTTCAATGACTGCAATAAATTGCAATGAAATATCCTTAATTAAAATGGCCAAATCTCATTAACCACGTTTAAAAAAGCAAAAATACATGTCATATTATTTTTGTCCTCTACGATATACAATTATATACATGTAAGTCCGAAAAAAATCGAAAACGATCGTACAAGCAAGAGAGTAAATGTTCAGTTCAAAATGTTTGTGCTATCGATTGCGTTAGTAAATGAATAATGATAGTCTAATTTATGAAATTCAAATAACTTTATAAACTCACAAAACTATTAATAACAAGAAATTCTGAAGGTGAAGTTCATCACATCTATTATTAAAAGCATTAATATGCCTTCAGCTCTGTGCAAGGCAGAAGCCAAACCTAAATTGCTTGTCAAATGTCAATAATAAGAACAAGTGTGTCAGCATATTGAATGGCTTCACTACAAATAATCATTGATTTGAACACACTTCGGCCATCATTATTTTCAAAGTAAACATTTAGATTTCATTTCCTGATTGAATTAAAATTTTCAAGCAAAAGAGATCATGATTCTATTCTAATCAATCCAATTCGAAATCAATGAAACCAGCTTGTTTTCGTCTTTTATCGTGAGCGCAAATGAACTTGCAAATGTTCAACATTCTGCAGCTCAGCTTCAACTCTAACTTTATCATACTTGAATTGCTAACTGCTTCTTGAATGTTTATTGTAACAGTGAATAATAATGGTCCAAAATGATGAACAAAAGTAAAGAGGAAAAAATAGAAAATGACGAAACTGGATTTTTCTACTCTAATACTGTAACAATAGCATGATACATGACATTAGTTTTCATTGTAGTCAAAATGTTTTCTTTTCATCATTACTTTTTTATTTATATCTTTTTTTCTCTTTCTGCAAACACAACAACGATAAAAGGTTGAACATGAAAAATGAAAAATTGATAACTTTAATCGGACAAACAGCAATAATGTAAAAAGATGCAATTTTTTCTCTCAATTTTGACTCATGAAAATCATCTTTAGATAGTTTTAGTCATATTTCATTTTCAGAATCATTGTTGTTTACCAAAGAAGGAGAAGGAACCAAAAGGAGTTTGACCTTTTCAAACTGAAATTTGCCTTTGATTTGTATTTGTTTTTCAAATTTACTTTTTCTCTCAGCTAAAGACGAGCTTTGCAATAAAATTGAGCTCAATTTCAATTGAAATGAAATGACAAAATCTCGAGTGAAAAAGCATTGTAAATTAAAACCAATACAATGATTTATGCAAATTGAGTCGTTTTCTTGCCAATTTTCTGCTCTTTAGATTCTATTTTTAATGCAATGACATTATTGACTTTTGTAATTGTCATCATTCTTTATGAGTTCAGCTGAATCAATGAGAAAGAAAACATTGATAAAAGCATGATAAAAAGAAAAATGCGTTTTTTATTGTCAAATGATTTGTTAATTTGGCATGAAAATTTTCATTATCATGACAACTGCATGATGGAAATGATAAGATGGGGAAAAATGAAATGCAAAGCACACTGAACTTGTGGTTGTAAAGATCAATGAATTGAGATTCAAGGTTAAACCAGGATTAGTTCAGGGTTAAAAGTGATTGATACAATATGAATAGAATGATAATGATGAATGATTATCGCTAAATGTTTGTCACCATTACAACAGGTGAACAACATGATCATCATTAATCCCCTTTCCATAATGATTTATATGCTTTACATTCATCATAAAAGTATGATAATTGTTTCAATGGAAACAGTAGTAGTGAAGCAGGGAGAGAGAGAGAAGAGATAAAATTACAACTTGATGATTGAAAGGTAAAGAATCAAATTAAATTTGATAATCGTTTAATCAAAACTCAACTTCAACATGATTCATTAAGCAAATCACTTGCAATCTCATTCCATGATAATCTTTGATTAGAAAGGAAAAAATTGGGGAAAATTGGAAAATTGGAAATTCATTATCAGTTTCAGTTGTCCAGCTCGGCTTGTTAAATGACTGCATTGCCTGTCAAATAAAAATGTCAATGTTGATGTTGATTCGCTAATCAAATGCGATTAAAAAGCGAGAACAAAGCCAACTACTTATCCAGGTAAATCACAATGTGACAACCATTATGTGAATTACATTGATAATAAAGATTAGAACAATAACCCTTTCAATAAAATTACAACTTGTACGTCAAAAAACTATGCAATTAAACTTCATTTATCAACTTTTCTCTTCATTCCACATTTTTATATTGCAATACAAATCTTCATAAACTGATTGCGATTATCATTAATTGTTTATTGTGTCAATATTACTTATTAACAAGCTGCTTCATGCGATTGTTGAGATTATAATTTTTTCTTTCAATGACGATAAAAAAGAATCGCTTTTAATTGTAAAAATTTTCATGAAAAATTCCAGTAAAATTATTAGCAAAGCCAATGACTTTTTACTTGACGTGGGTGTGTCAGCTGCAACTATTTACTCTGTGGATTATTAGCACCTTTCCAGATTGGTTATTCAATAGAAATGAGGTTCAGATGAAAATTTATCAACTTTTTGTTTCGAGTGTAAGATTGTCTTCCAATTCTCAAAAAATTGAGCGAAAAACGAGTGTGCTTCTTCCAAACGGGAAAGAGTTTTGATTGGAAAAAGCACTGCTTCGTAATTTATCTGGAGTTTCGAGTTCCAGCTGTTGTGACACTTCGCATATTAAGTGTGATTAAATGATAAATCTGTTGCAATCGTTGCATGATAATTCAAAATTAGCATTTTGGACTTTTGCATATTTCGCATACATTTGATATTTGCATTCTTGAAGGAAAAAACGAGATGTAATAAGAAAAGAGGACAATTAAAGGTTATGAGCCAATCTATTTTCTGGTTATGCAAAGAGAAAGTTATCATTACATTCATTGATTAGCCATTTTTCCCAATCACAGTATTGTTTGCTCAGCTTATGATCTAACCAATTCATATCTAGATTCCCATGAATTATCTACTAGATTAATAATCAAAGATCTAATCAGGAGACAGAAATGTTTATTTTAATCTCTACAGTTGCAGAGCATCAGTTCCTAGAACAATCGAGTTCAAACTTGACCAACTTTTTACTTTGAATCGGCAAAACTTCAGGTTACTGATATACTTCAGATTTACATTTTCTGGTTCATCCATCGATTATTATCGAATCAGTCAATTTTACGAGAGTTGAGAATTTGAAATCATTAAAATTTTCCTTTCACTTTATTTCGTTCAATAATGAAATTTGATTATTTCGGCTTCGTTTTGCTAGTTTAAACATTAACAAATTAAACTCAATAAAATTGCCATTTCAAAAGAAACTTTTTAATATCAATCAATCTTTACTGCGTTTTTGCATGATTCAGTGATTTAAGTGTAAAAATAAACCAAACATGATGCTCGAAATGACTTTGATGACGATGCAAATTAACTCAAACTAAACTCATCAAACGAGATTAAACTTTACCAAACTAGTGTTCAAGTGTTTTTATCACAATGAAATGTTGCCTTTGCTCACCTGAAATTGAAAAATTCAATCATCAATAATAATAACCGTAATTAAAAGCAGAAATTCATTAAGTACCAAAAGGGTAACTTGGCATAAGAGAGTAATAATTTTTCTGCCAGTTAATTCCATGAGTGAAATCAACTTTTACTGGTTGCACAGTGCAAAAACAACTTTTAATACTCGACTAAATGGCCCATTCAAATGTGAACAATAATCATTAGCCAAAAAAGATGCACAAAAGCAAAAAACAAAACCTGTGCAACAGTAAAACAAAAAAGGATGAAAAAAACATTCATTTTTTTTCTTTGATAAAATAGATTATTTCATCAATTTAAAATGCTCATTTTGTTAATCACTTTCTCCTTTTACCTGGTCTTCTACTTTAAACTCACCACTGGAAACATTATTTTATACGCTTTTTTGAACACTTGAACATTGTCAAACGAAACGATCCACAGAATTTAATAACATTATGCTTACAAAAGCATATTTAATGGATCAATAAGCATAATGATAATATTAGATTTTGTTTCATCTTTTGTTCCTTTGGACAGAAACTGATGGGCTCAAAAGTCATCATTGAAGTAGGGAAATAAAAGAGTCGAATAGAGATTTTTCTTTCTTCTTCCATGTTCAATAAAAGATTATTAATAATGATCAGTAGAGAAGAAGAAAAGAGAGAGAAAATTTTTCACAGAATTACCAAATTCTAATAACGGAATGAAAATAATAAAAAAGCAAATTTCCAGATTGAACAAGAAATATAGAGTTGCAAAAATATTTCCACTTTTCTTGGAATCAATTTTATTCCATTGAAATTTCAATGCCACTCGAAATTGAAATAATTGATGTTGATAGTAAAAATAAGTTTACTTTTCCCTTCTTTATCCTGGCTTGCATTATTGAACCATTTCTGGTTTCATCAAAGAAGATTATCTTGAACAGCTTCAGGAAACGAGATATTATTGATAAGTTCATGGTTAATGTTGATAATTAGGAATATGTAAACAGATGAAAAAAGAGCGAAAAGAAAAGTTCAGCAAGTTCAAGGGAATCGAAAAAAGTTTAGCCTTAGGAGGGAATCAAAATGTTTGAAAATATTTGGAGAAAAAAAGTTGCAAAATTAACCATTTTAGTGATTCCATGATTGGTGAGAGTTGAGCAGTTGAATTGCATTTCTTTTTTGCTGTCATTAAGTCAATTGAAACGTTTGATCGAGCTTTGCATTTGTACTTTTTTCGCAAATTTAAAACTTCTACTCGTTGCATCAATTGTCAGTTTGATAATGAAGATGACAGATAATAAAATGTTGATCATTTCAGCCATGAAACGATTTCACTATTGTTTTCATATCAACATTTGAATCATTATTTATCTTCGTCAAGATGAAGAAAAGATGAAGAGAGAGAGAGAGAGAGAGATGAGTGGAGATGAAAAGTAAAATTATGTTAGTAATAATCTTTTTCTGTCTTTACCTCTCTTCTTTCCAAACATTATTCTGTACAAACCTCAGGCTTTGTGGCAAATCATCATGCAAGAGAGAAAAAGAGAAAAAAGAAAGGTCGAAATTTATACAAGGAATAAATGAGTTTTTCCTGTCTCATGTAATTTTTTCTTCTTGTCTTGTTATCAGGGAATGAATGAGGCAGAATGAAAACATTGATTATAGCCTAAGGTCCAGTCTTACTTTATCTTTGCTCATCATTATCCTTTTAGTTCCATTTTTCTTTACAACTTGCATGGTTGATTCAAAATGATAACTGACTCATTTCTCTCTCAGCATTTCAACTCTCTTCTCTTTTGCTCCTTTTTGTCATTCCCGTTCAACTCCACAACCTTTTTGATAATGATGAATAATGACGATTTAATAATGATTGTTGAATGATTGTTTGGTGAAACTTGAAAAAAAAGTCAAACTTTTACTTTGTTTGGCAGAAAAAAATGAAGAGAAAAAAAAATCTTTTGCGATTCAAGGAAATGCTAGATTCTAATGAATTTCAATGCGGTTCCATTGATTTTGCTGAATTTTAATGAGCATGCAAAATGAACAAAAAAAAGTGAAAAAATGTTTCCAATTAAAGGTTGATTCTTGCGAAAAGCAAATTTTGCCATTTTGTCAATGTTTCAAATTGGTTCAAAAAATGTGTTACTTTGTAATGGAAATGATTTTTTGATCAATAATTTGACAACTTTTATCGACCTCAAAATTTGACTAATTATAAGCCTGCAAATGATTAATGGTTTTACTCGTGTCAATTTGCATGTGTCTTGAGTAAACTGAAATTGCAAAAGATTACTTTTTGTGTGTTTTGTGTGCAAAAAACGAGATGAAAAAAAGGTAACTTTTGTTGATTGATGACGATCATTTTGTTGATCAACAATGCTATTTATACTTTTTCTTTGTGCACAATCAAATCATTTTCATCTCAAAAAATGATTGATAATTTGATAATGAGCGCTTTTCGTCTCAAGAGTTGCAGTTTTTCTGAATCTTGTTTCTTTTCCTGATAAAGATGTGTGTTCAGGATTCTCATGTGAACAAGTTTATCTCTTGTGTTGCATTTAAAATGATCATTTAAACTCATATGGTTCAGAGATGAACACATAGTTGGAAACATGCAAAGGGAACAAAGTGAAATGAACATTTCCCTCTTGACGTAATAATTAACTCATTTTTAGATTGATTACATTTTTAGTTTCTGATCTCATTTTGATGATGTTTATTGATGAACTTTTTTGCTCCTTCCCTCCCACTGCCTCCCCTTCCCTCTTCTCTCTCTCTCTCTCTCTCTCTCTCTCTTCTGTTCCTTTATCAGTTGACAAACACAAAAAACATTGTGATAATCATCATGCAACAGAAGCATCGAGAAAGAAAGAAAAATTCTGGTTTCGTCTGGTTTTACCAGCTTTTACAATTTTATTCATTGTAACAGTTAGTGATTAAAGTTCATTTGGTTGATCAAAGAGGGTTTGACCAAACAGTGTTTGGTGAAAGGTATTACACTTAGGAATCAATTGAAATTTCATTTGTAATTAATGTTGAAATGGTTTGGAAGACGAACCACGAAGAAGAAGAAGAAGTAAAAAAGAAAATTAATTTTATCGTTTCCAGTTGAAGATAAATTATCTGCAGGCTGGTTCATTATCTGGTTGTTGACTGTAATACAATTTGTTTCAAGTGTTAATATGTTAAAGAGTGAGAAAGAGAAAGAGCGAGCAAAAAATGTTTACCAAAAAAAAGTTTACCGGTGCAAATGGTTGGTTTATCAAACACTAGATGGCGGTAAATCGAGATTGGGAGTAAACGAGTTTTTCCCCTCTTCAATAGCGGTTGTTTTGTTTGTTGTTGCATTTACCAGGTTTACAGTCTTGCGCTGCTTGCATTTTGATTTGTTTCAGAGTTAAGTAAACGTTGTGATAGTTTTTTTGGTTGAAGTATAAGTTGCTTCCTTATTTGGTTAACAATGTTTAGTTTCATTTCACATCTTATACAGTTAACATCAACCATACAGTCAACAACAAAGTTAACAGTAACAACACGAGTAACAACAATCTCATAAAATTTTGGTACAAAATAGTGTATAATGTTATAAATATATATAAAATAGAGTTTTTTATTTTTTAAATTCTTGTGCTTTTATCCATCATTTTTCAACCTTTCACTTTAATCTATCAGTGTTTTCAAAGCTTGCTTTATTTCCTTTTCAATTTTTTCTCTTTCGTTCTTACTGTCTTTGTCTCTTTCATTCTTTGCTTCTTATGTTTTTCATTCATTCATCTTCCTCCCCTTCCTCCTCCCACATTTTGACAAAACTGTTTACATGATGAAACTTGGATTTGTGGTAACCTGAAACCGTGATTAGCATCATCATAAACAGCAAACATAAAGTCCAATTAATTGTATTTGATTAATGCCTTGTTATACTGTGTAACTACCGGTGAACACTAAACTCATCAAGCAACAACCAGAACAACAATAGTCCAGGATTGGTGTTGATGGAAGAGCAATAAACAAGCTCCACATTTGACAGAAGGCAACCAGTTCAAGTTGACCAACAAAGAAACCAAGAAGAACCCAAAAATACCGAAAGTAAATTAACAGTGAAAATTGAAAAACAGCAAAAAATGGTTCTGTGATTATTGACTATTTATCGTCTCATCATTGAGTATATACAAGTTGATAACCTGTGAGAGGGAGACTGATTATAATTAAGAGATTGATTATTGATGGATAACATGATAATGTCACCGGTGAATATTGAAGTGAGGAAAGGACGGAAACGTCGACCAAGCAACAGCCTCGAAGACGATCCAGTTATGGATGATTGTACAGCCGCTTTGGTTCTAATGAGTCTCTCTTGTTCACCCAAATCAACCTTTATCCCTGATCGAGGTAAGTTAAAAGAAAAAGCTAAAAATTTTATCGATTTTTTGATTCGCTTTTTTTCGCCACTTTATTAATTACACTTTTTCCACTCTTGAATTGTTTCAACTTTTTCTCTTCTACACTTGTCTCATTGATTATTGATACCAAAAACGTGTTTATTTGTAATTTGCAAATTAATATTACAACATTGATCCAAGCTTTTAGTTTAAACTCTTTATATTTTTCAACCTTTACTTCTTCTGGCCTCCATCTTTTTTACCTTAATAACCGGAATTTTCGTTACCTGTCATCAAGACTTAACAACTTTCTTCTTTTTTTTACAGTAACCTAAACAGTTAGTTTCAAGTTTTTCTCTCCAGCTAAAAGCAAAACTATTCGACTTGCTTGATTATCATGATTATCATGATGACGAAGATGGTTTTTTCCCAAAAAAAATGTAATTTGAATATTCCATTAAACATGGAGAGAAAGCATAGAGAATTGGGTAACTTGAAAGAGAGAAAAAAATTAATTCGAAGACTTACTTTTTTGTTCATGATTCTTCTTCTTTTTTTCTGTACATTAATACATAATGATTAACCTTTAAACAATATCGTCAAATTAAATAGCGATGAGGTCACAATTTTCAACAACAATACTGACTGTTTCCAGTTACAGTTACTTTTCCAGTTACTTTTATACTTGACAATTGGAAATCGTTGAAATGTCAAAAAGCCGGAAAATATTTTGAAAAGTTGAAAAATATGGAAATGAGAAATAAAGTTGGATTTGGGTGAAAAAGAGTCATTTTGCTGTCTTCAGTTTCTCTTCGTTTCAATACTTTAACCTTTCCGTTTATCCGCGGTTGTAGCTGTTGAAATTGTCCCAGTTTTGAGGTGAAACTGATTATACTTAATGTGATAGTAAAAAAATAAAGAAAGTGTGCCTAAAATAAAGAGAAGGAAAGAAAGAGAGAGAGAGAGAGGGGGGAGGAAATGAAAGAAGAGAAAGCAAGTGTCAAGTAGTGACGAAAGAGAAAAAGAAAGAGAAGACAAGTAATGGTTGAATCTTGAGCAAAAGCAAAATAACTTAACAAGTGAATGAATAAGAGGAACCCTAAAATTTTTATAATTGCGTAAAGAAAAAGCAAGAAGAAGAAGAAGAAGAAATCCAAGCTTAAACAATCCATTAAAGCGAATGGCGAATGAAAAACATTAGAAGAGAAAGTAAAGAAAGAAAAGTTTCAAGTTTTGAGTTACGATGTTGGCTACGAAGAGAGAGAGAGAGAGAGAGAGAGAGAGAGAAAAGAAAGAAAAGAAGACAGAGATACTTGTTAGCACACCTTAGTTGATGTCCACTTTATTAAAATGAAAAGCCGGTTTCGACCTAATTGAGTAAAACTGGAAAACCTTGTAACAAAACTCATTGCGTTGAAAAAAAAGTTTCGTTGCCTCTTTACTTTCTCTCCTCTCTTGCATCTCTTCATTAGATCCTCTTTTTGAGCCTCTTTTCTCTTCTCGTTCTTTCATCATCATAATCATAATCTTCTTTCTTCCTCTTCTCTCTTCTGTTTATTTCATTCTCTCTCCTTAATAATTCATATTACTCAATACCATCAACAATTCAAACAACAAAAAACAACAGTAAGACCTTCATTTCTCCTCTCATTTCTTGCCAACCTTCAACAAGATGAAAATGAAAGTTGATTAGCAAAATGACCTTGTTTATCCACACATCAACGCTTTGATAGCGCTTTTTTGCATCGTTACTTCGTTAGTTTGAATAGTTTACTTTTACTTTCTTTTTTCATCCGATTATTTATTTTTATTATCTTTATTCATTTGGTTGGTTCGAGAAGCAAAAAGTGGTCAAAAAGAGTACAATTTTTGATTCAATCCTTGAAAAGTGAAGGTGAATGCGAAAAACGCTGCAAACATTTCAATGCAAACAAATTAGATTCGAAAGGCGAGAATCAAAAAGAGAAGAAAAAAAATTTAATTTTCACTCTTTTCGCCTTTTCACTAATAAACCAAGTTTTCGAGTTTTTACATTCAACGAAACTTGTAAAAAGTTCATAATCTAGAAACAAACTTCTCCACCTTGCTCTTTCTCAATCTTACCTTGCTTTGGAAACATTGATTGATTAGCTTTGAAAATTGAACCTTTTTTACGTTTGCTGATCAATTTTAATTTATCGCAAGTTTGCTTTTTGTCTGTTATTTAAGGTAAAAAATTACCCAAAAAATTATTACTTGTTCCGTTGATAAATGAAACGAAAGAAAATGATTTTTTCTTTTCTCCCGTTTCAAGTTTTCCGATTAAAATGTAATCATTTTGTGAACCGCAAGTTTACTGTAAACAATCAGCCTTGATCTAACGGGCCAATTTGATTGAGAGCGAGATTTGAAAAGTGGAAAAAAAGAAAAATGAAAATGCAATTTTAATTACAAAAATGACAAATAACAATAATGCCATTTAACAGTGTAAATGATTTCAGTAGTTGGTAACAGTTATTGCTGATTATTTAATGAAACTATTATTATATAAAAAAGGGGTTGAGAGTGAAAAGAAGAAAGAAAAATAACAATTATTCTAATGACATGCACTTAGTAATTTTAATGATAATTGTGATAGTGATAGTGGTAATAATAATAATCGTAATAATTTTTTACTAACAAGTTGACAATTTTTATTTGGTTGCAAAAAGATATGTTTACTTG
This sequence comes from Tetranychus piercei, assembly GCA_036759885.1. Classification (NCBI taxonomy): domain Eukaryota; kingdom Metazoa; phylum Arthropoda; class Arachnida; order Trombidiformes; family Tetranychidae; genus Tetranychus; species Tetranychus piercei. The sequence continues at coordinate 16,018,722 of CM071877.1, forward strand.
AGGCATGCCAAAATCAATACAAGCTGGTGGGCTTGAAAAACGTCATGAAATCCCTTTTGAACCAGTAAAAGAACCTTCCTCATCACCATCATCATTATCATTATCATAATCATCTTTAATCTTTTCTCTCTTTTTGTTGTCATTTTAAATTTGCGAGTTAATCTATTGAGTGAACAAAATTCAACCGGGTCAGTTGAGCTCAACGGTTACGTCAACTTTGAATTTAGAAGTGATTTTTCAAAAGTTAACTCTCTCTCTCTCACTCAATGGTTTGGGAAAATGAAATTAAGTTTCAAACTAATGCATAACAACAATCATGATGATGATGATGATGATGGTGATGATCAACTGCAGTAGCAGTAAACTGTAAACATTTTTGTGTTCAACTTTGAGTTAATTGAAAGAGAGTCAACAGGGAAATGATGATGAAGAAGATGATAAAGAGTGAAAGAGGGAATTAAACAGGAGGCAGTGCTGTTTTACCGCTACTTTTTATTGCTGGCTCCTTGCTGATTTGCAAGGTAAACTATCAATTGTGGGTTAACTTTATTTCAAATTAACTGTCAAATTTTGCCTTTTCTGTGCATCTTTTGTTTTTGCGCTTCTTTTTTGCTCTTGTTGCTGCTGCTGTTTTATTTAAAGTTTACATTTCAGTGAACATTTAAACCTCACTTTTGCCCTTTCGCCATTTCTTTCCTCTTGTTTTCTTCTTTTCCATTTTTCTTTCTTTTCGGGGAAAATTCAATTATAACAAATTCTTGCTGTGTTCTGTTGTGTGGGTGAACAGGGAGACAAAATGAATGAGCTTATCAAGGATGATTATGATGACCGTGACGATAAATGTGATGATATTGATTACAAGATGATGACAAATTGTGATTACGTTATGTTTACTTCAAGTTTATCTCATTTACTTTTTGCTTTTCTTTTTTTTTCTCTTTCCAACTTTTCCCTCAAACCTCAAGTTCCTGTGACTTTTTCATGTGATTTAACGTTGATTACCAATGATAATCATAACAATAATGTCATTTTCCAATTTTTCAAGCAACAGAGAGAAAAAAGAAAGAAGAGAGTGAAAAAAAAACAGGAAAAGAAGCATGAAAAATAACAGATTCCATTGACTTTTGTTTTCTTTTTTTTCTCGCTAACATGACATCATTATAATCATTAAAAAGTCAGGTAAAGTCACACATTTTCTGTCATGATTCTTTTGCTTTGCAATCGACATCTTTTTGCACCCAAAAAATGAGCAAAATAAAGCTGAAAATGTAAACAATTGAATGAAACGGTTTTAATCTAATTTTCATCAACTTTTACAGTTATTTTCTCAATCAGGTTATTCAATGTTATACAGCATTTTTAAAGAATAATGACCTCAAAAGTGTTGCACAATGAGCAGCAGAAAAAAGGACTCAACTTGTCGGTAAACAAGTGTCAAATCAATGTGTTAAAATGAGAGAAAAGCAAAAATCTGTGAAAAGCGCAAGCAAAGCGCACCTTTCATTTTACCGGTTAAATGGTAAACAACCTTTTTCCCCTCAAATCCATGCCCTTCTTATGCTTATCTTGTCCAACCTGTTTTTGGGTTCCTTAGTTGTTTACCTTTTTTTTCCTTTTTTTCACTTTACCTTTTTCTTACTCCATTCATTCATGTTTACTTTGACTTTTCAACGCAACATTTCATTTCCACCTCACTAACCCATTGATACATTTTCATTACTGGCATGAAATTACCACAATTATCTGTTAATCTTGAGCCAAACTTTAACCTTAATTTCAACTGGTAAACTTTCACCCTTGTTTGGTTTACCGTGGCTCAGTGTACTTGCCATAAATGTAATAGTCACCATTCAAACCCAAACCAGACTAATATCACATTTAAATATCAACAACAAAACATTGTAAGCAAATGTCAATAAAAACGGAATCATGATGAATAATGTTAAGAGCATTAATGTATCCAATAAACAAAAATATCCAAAAAAACGAAAACAATTTTTACATCTTTTCAAGGTTCAACCAGTTTTTTTCTGGTAAAAATATTCACAGTTTTACTTGAAGTGCTATTCATTATTTAATATTTCCTCTTTAATGTTAACATTTTAACCATTTATTGAACCTCTTTTCATTCCTTTAACCATTTACCCTTTACTGTGTTTTGTGCTCATTTTGTTTTGCTAACTGTAAACTATTAATATGCTCATGATTATCATCAACATGCATCTAACCGTAAATCGGCTTATCCATTGGCTTTTAAGCCGATTTATATATTAAAAACGGGTAAAAGAAGGCAAAAAAATTAGATCGAATATATTAACAAGTCGAACATTTTCTTTTTCATTATCATTATTGATGAATCATAAATGATGATGATGTGACGTTTACCTTACGATGAAAAGTGAAAACCCAAAGAGGAAAAGTTTTTTCACTTGGATTATGAGAACAATTTTCAATACTACTCTCTCTCTCTCCCCTCCCCTTGGTAGACACACTGATGCACATGAAAATTTTAAATGAAATATTAATGTGTTTATAACCTTAAATCAACTTGAATGGATGGTCTAAAGTTTTTCATTTTCTTGTATCAATTTCTTGCTCTCACTTAACGTTGCTTTTACTTTACTTCTTGTGATAATCATTTTGATATTTCAACTGGAAACTAATTCATATTTGCTTGTTTTAACCTGCAACTTTCGAGTTGCACTTTTTGGGTATTTTTTGTACTATTTTTACTTCTTCTCTCCCTTTACTTCCTCTTACCTTTTTTCACATCATCTTTACTGTTCTTTTGTCTCCATCGTTATCATTATTTTTAAGATTACGATTATTATCATTATATTGTTATCAACCTTGGTAGAAGAGCACCAGTGAAGAAGAAAATGAAAAAGTAGAGAGAAGAAGAAAAATGATAAAAGATGAAGTCAGTAATGATGTTGCTGTTGTTGATGTTTATGATGATGATGGTGATGAGAAGAAGAAGAAGAAGTAGTTTTAGAAGTAGTCCTTTTGCCTTTTCGAAGGCAAAATGAGTCAAGGAAAAGAGCTTGAGAGCAAAAATAAAGAGACTTATCAGGTCACATGTAAAGGTCATTCAGGGCATTAAAGAGGAATCATCTTTTTTCCCTTCAAGATGTGGAATAACACGAGAAGAAGAGCAAAAAGTATCGTCAGATGGATGAAGAAAAGGGATGATAATAATGATGGATCAAATGTTTCTTTTTGCCACTTTTTTTTCTATTCTCTCATTCTTCATAGTTTCTCATTTTTTGCATCGATAACTTGACCAAGTTATGAGTTTTTGCAATTCTCTTGCTGAGCAAATTGCAAATTGCAATGAAAGTAATAATAATCAGTGATTTAAAGCTTTGTGGTCCATTGGTGTAGTCTAGTTAACCAACCTGAAAGAATGTACAAGATGTTAGTTTGGGTGATCATGAGGATGGAAAAGAGACAAAATTGGAAAGATGAATAAAAGTCAAGAAAAGAGGATTACAAGAGACAAGTTGAATGAGAAAAGGAAAGAGGAGAAAAGGTTCAATATTAAATTGCATTGGCATTTGTTTCCTCCTCTTCATCTTTTTTCTCTCTTCGCATTATTCTTCTTTGTAATCATCATCATCATCAACAGCAGCAGCAGCATCAACAGCATGATTCTCTTCTTATTTCTGTGTTACTTTCGCAACAATTTTTGTCATCTTTTCATTTTCAGCGGCGCAAACTTGTTATAATGGGAAAAAGAAAGACAATGAAAGAGTTGACTTATAATACAATGTTTATTTCCTCATCTTCTTACCAAATTTAACTCTTTCTGTTTGTTCTCTTTGATGCTGTTAAATTTGTTTCATTTCAGGATGACTGACCATTGGTATAATCACTATCCAATCTTGTCCTTTCTCTGTTTACCCAAAAGTTTCAAGCAACGAAACTCGTAATAGAGTGAAGCCAAAAAGAAGAATAAATGTGATAACCAATATAACACAAAGAATGATGAGAGCTGCTCTGGTATCCATAGTTTTTACCATGCATTTTACCTCATCACTCCAACATCTTGTTATTATATTGAGCTTGTCACATCAAACTTTCCTCTTCATGTCCATCTCATACTTTTCATCGTCTTTCCTCTTCTTTAACTTGTCAACTCTTTCTGTTATTCTTCTTCTTCTTCATCATCATCTTTTCTGTTCACATAACTACTTATTATATGCAGGAAAACAAAATATTTTACATTTATTATTACCAAATGAAAAATATCTTATGTAAATCAAATCATTATTGTTGTGCTGAATGGCAAGGAATACATTTGCAAAAACAGAATAGATCAAGAGAAGAGAAAAGATTATTTCCTAACAGTTGAGAAAAGTTATTTTCATTCACAATTCATGATATCAATGGATGCACATATATTATTATTGATGCATTTGTCGTTGCTGTTGTTGTTTTGTTTTCCAGCTTTTCTCTCGTAGCTTTTTTTTCCTTCAATCTCTTTCACCAGAAAGTTTCATCCATTTCTTGAATTTCAGCACAGTTGTCTTGCACTGTTTCTTGTTATCAATAATTTCTTATTCAGTCTCTTTTCATGTCAATGATTTTCATTTTCATTCATCTCACCTTATCAACAACACTATCTTGAACCATCATCATCTATCATCAACTTTCTTTTTTCCTTTTGCTTTTTCCATCTTTTTCATCTTCCACTTTACAGTTTACTTCCTCTTCTTTGTTTCTCTCATCTTGATATACTTTTTTTACCTGTTTTATCTCTCACTCACTTAACTCTTAGCACAACATGATAAGTGAAATACACGAATCAACAAATGAAACATTTGCTCTCTCTCTCTCTCTCTCTCACTCTCAACCTTGTTAACTTGTCTGAGGTAAAATTAAGCGCAACTTTAAAATGGTAAACAAAAAAACCAAAAAGGTAACATTTTAAAATGGATAATCATTACTCTTAATAATGATATCAATGTCTTGTTTATCGTAACCTTACACTGTTTACGTTCATTTGTTTTTACTTGAACATTAAAATTGTTGTAACTTGAAAATGGGAAAATACTTGACGGATCTTGACGGTAAGACTGTAAACACAAAAATTATCATGGTAATTGCATGAGCAAGACTAAATGAGTAAAGAATGGTAAAAAAACAAAACAAAAATGTTTATTTGTTATTTACTGATGAATAGAGTGGCGCTAAAGAAAATAACTAAAAGTGAAATAAGACAAAAAACGAGTCTGTTTACAAGTCTTTGTGAGTCTTCAGGGCTTCCCCTTTCTCATCATTATTATTATCTTCTTCATCCTCATCTCTTCTCTCTCTCTCTCTCTTCGTTCTCGTAATCACTTATCGTCTTTTGTATATTTTAGATGTTTATGTGTTGTACTTCGATGTAATAACAAACATAATTAAGGATCAACTAGCCCTTCAACTGTTTCAATTTTTGCCTCAGGTCAAATTACAATGAAGCTATTCTGTTCCTCATTACAGGTTATAAAGAGAGAGTGAAAGTAGAGAGAAGATGACGAAGTAAAGGAAATGGCTAAGTTGCTCTTTTCTTGTTTTTTTAATTTCTTCTCTTTTCTTCCTTTGGGAAGAAGATGATGAGAAGGATGAAATGCTCTTGGTTTTTTTGATTGCCTGTGAATGTAATTATGGATTTTTTTCATTGTTATCATTGGAAAATTGCCATGAAAAAAAGTTTTGCCTGCGAGTTTCATTCGCTTTTTTGCTCATTTTTTGCACTCTTTTGTCTCTTGTCCTGTTTTTTAGGTTAAATCACTCATCATTCCCATTTCTATTCTTCCGGCTGTAGGTCTTCAGGAAATGTAAATGAAAATTTTGAAATTCAATAGAAAAAAATAGTCAATTTAGAGTGGAAAATAAAGTGCGAAAAAAGTGTTTTGCTAAGCGTATCATGTTTTAATTAAATTTGCTTTCTATTTCAGGAGTATATTCAATGTCTGTGAAGAGCATCGATTCTGGTGTTGGCTATTGTTCAGCAGCTAGTCGATCCAATACACCTTCACCGACCACAATCAACGAAGATTCAACTGCCCCAATTGCCATTGAGATTAAGGGTGATAAACGATTCAATGGATTGACAATCAAAGATGAGGGAATCTACATGGATGAAACTATTGATTTTACTAATGATTATCCAATACAAACCAGTGTTGAGGTAAGAAAATGGTGGAAAAGTTCTTAGTCTTAACAATCAATTTACATTTTATTAGATGATAATCAATGAAAATGGTTCCTTTTCTTCTTTCTCCTTGTTATCCAATTTTCATATTATTTCACCAATTTTTTCTCTTCTCTTCTCATGATCTGAATAGAAAATTTGATTTAATGGATTCATATTTTCATTTAGATGTGCTTAGGTTTATGTGTTGAATTGAATTAACCAGAACATTTTATTTGTTCCTTTCTTTTTATAATCTGATTATTTATTCATTTCATTTATCATTTCAATCTTTTCTTCGTTTGTTAACAGAAGGCACGAAGAATTGTGTTCAAATGTACTTGGCGTGGATGTGGCCTTCGATGTGATCTTGTTGAAGATATTGAGAAACATGTTAGAATAGTTCATCTTGGGTAAGTTTTATTGTTGACATGAACTGATTCATTGAAACTTTGATTAATAAATGAATTTGTTTGTTTACTTGCAGACGAAGCGAGGCAACCGGCGAAGATGATAATGATCATGAAGAAGAGTTTTATTACGCTGAAATTGAAGAAGAGATGGAAATCGATAATATTAGTAGTAAAGAGAGTTCATGTTCTAGTGACAGTAGTCTGGGTCCTTTGTCACCCGTCTCGAGTTCACCAGAGTCACCTAACAGTACAAATTACAATCTAAGCCCAACACTCAGCTCGGCTTCCCTCCTTTTCTTTGCTCCTTCACCCACTTGGAGTCATCTTGATATGGCTCGACCTCCACACGAAGATCCTGAGTACCAAAAGCAACAAAAGCAACTTCAACAGCAACAACAACTACAACAAAACCAGCAAGTGCAAAATGTTCAACAGACAACTTCTGTGAATCAAACTATTCTCAGTGCCCAGATTAAACCGGAACCGGAAAGGAAGACAGTGATATCAAGCCCGATCAACATTCCCGGTATTTCGGTGGCTCATCGTTGGTCGACAAAAGGTCGTGATTCTTCTTCTTCATCTTCTTCTTTCTCGACTAGTTGCAACTCGAGCTATTCAAGCTTTTCAAATTCCCATTCAAATCAACAGCATCACCATCACCATAATAATCATCATTTTAACCCTCATCATGAACATCAATCTCAAGCATCTTTCCTTGCCTCTGGTTCAAGTCCATTAAGTTTTTTCTCTCCAAAAGCTCCTTCCAAAGTTATGCGATTGAGTTGTAAAACATCCAGCCCGGTCAACCTGAAGTCGACTTCAAGTAGCCCAGCCTCAACTGCAAATGCAACAACGCCAACACCCTCAATAGCAGTTGGCAATGGTACAACAACAAACAGTTCAACCATGAGTACAAATTTTAAAAATGCCAGCAACTCTAGCAATCATCATCATCATCATCACCATTCAAGCAACAGCAATCAATGGACAAGCTTATTACAATCATCAAGTTCATCTTCATCTTCACCATCAAAAGGGCACAGCATATCGCCAACCCGACGATCTCGAACCGAAACCAGAAAGTGTCGTAAAGTTTATGGAATGGATAATCGTGATTCATGGTGTACTCAATGCAAATGGAAAAAGGCTTGCACTCGTTTTGTCGATTAACTATGAAAGCAAAGGCGAGCGAGTGAAAGAGTAGAGTGAAAATATTAAGAATCAAAAGCACAGCAAACACTTTGATAGTGCTATCAAACTCACTCTTGCTCAAATCAAAAAGATGGCCGAAAGATGCAAAAGCCCAAGTTATATTGTTTCATTTATCCTTATCTGTACAGAAAAAAACAAAACTCAAAGCTGAATGAAATTTTTTTTACACGCCTTTCCATTTTGGTGAAAAGAAAACACTTAAACTGTTAAACTCAGCGTGATTTTACTTTAAAAGGTAATAATGATGATGGTCAAGTCCTAACCAACAATTATGTCTTCAATTAATGAATGGCAGAGTATGAAAAAAACAATAAGATTGTTATGCTAATTGAGTAAGCATGGTGATAATGTCAAGGAGAAGCTCAAAGAAGGCGAAAAAGTGAAAAGAATGAAATGTTGAAAAAAAGGTGAAACCCAACAGGTAAAAAGAGAAGATGAATAAATTGAAAAATTCTTTAACCTTTGAGCTTCTCTCTTTGTTTCTCCCATTGATGCAAGAAATCGTTTCATCACAAGTGTTGCAATGTAAAATGATGTTCATGATGTTCATCAAAAATCTTTTTTTCTTTCTTTGTGCTTCTTGAAAAAAACAAAAATTCATCATCATTATCATGCTCTTGATATCAATATGAAAAGTAACAAAAAATTGTAATTTAACAAAAAAAAGAAAATGAAACCTGAAAGAAAATGCAAGTTTCCATTTGACAAGCAAAACACAAGCAAATATTATCATTTCATTTCTATTTTTTTCAATTAAATTGACGTTGGCTGCTAAAAGTTGATATTAAATAATATCCATTCAATTTAATCTTAATTGTTCTTCTTCTCTCTTCATTCGATTGTTCATTTTACTCGATTGAAAGTTAGTGTAAGGTTGACCTTTCAAAGTCAAAGTACAACAAGAACTCTGAAGATACAAAGGAAAGGATGAAAGAAGAAAAGAAAACACTTTTTCTCTTTATAACCTTTTGTACATTTTTCGTGTTCACATTAAAGAGATGATCGTTTGTACCAGATGAATGTTGACCAAATATCATGCCGTTTATTCATCGCAACCTATTATCCTGTAAATTAGGGCCATTCAGGGTAAAACAATGGATGATAATTAACGTGTAGAAGAGCATTGAAAGGAGAAAAAAGCTTCAACTCTTTACAATTTTGATGCCAATCATTTGCATAATTTGTATATTGTAATTGCAAGGCTATAAAAAAGTACAATGACAAAACAAAACTGTTCAAAAGCAGCAACAACAGAGTAAAAGTTGATTTGCATATTTTATTAGGCTTATAATTGTTTACATTGATAAGGTGTTAGGAATCAAGTTTTAGAGGCTTCACTGTATAATTTGAATACTGGATGAGCTTTTTGTACAAGAAAAGCTTTATGTGCGCTGTTGGAGTTGAACTTTGATAGAGCTGTGCTTATCTGTTGGAATACACAAGTTGAAGTTTAATGAAAAGAAACGAACAAAAGATGGCAATGACTTAGTAATGGACCCGGTTACATCATATTTTGTGATTGAAAATTGAAGAAAATCTGTGTTTCAAAAAATCTCAACAAAAAGTTGACTCAATCGGAACAAGTGTTTATCCAACGTTTTTGATGCTGTTTAATTGGCTATCTGAATAGATATGTTTCAAGTTGAAACGTCAAGTCAATGAATAGAGTAAAATTATTGCCTCTTCAGATAATGTTTAATCTCAGTAATCATACTGCTTTTCTTGCATTTAATCGAACGATGTAATTATCGATTGAAAGTTCATTCTTATGACAATCTATCTTCGTATTTTCGGAAAACTGAACATTCGATCATAGATGAGGTCTAATCACGTCGTTGAGAATGGTTACAGCTAACCCAGGCTACAGCAATGTGAAATTTAGGATGAAACTCTGCAAAATTCATTCTTTGCAAAGGTGCAACATCATTCTAACATAAAGGTGGAAAAATTGGCGGAAAATTTTTCTGAAAAAAGTTCAAATCGTAATGATAAAGAAATAAACGAATAAAATCTCTGAAAATTCAGTGAATCACGGTGTCTATTTATTTACGTAAACTTGGTAAAACGAAAATTTGTTTTCTTTTGCTACTCAGTTTCAGATTGGATGAATGGTTGATAAGATTTTAATTGATCAATAAAACCTTTTTATGTCAACTCAACGATTTGCATGGACTGTCTGATTGACTCGACATATTTTGTGCCAATAAAGGCGCTGAAATATCAAGAAATTTATCAATTGTTCTCTTGAAAAAGAGATGCAAAAAATCGAATAAGTCTCAATGGTTCAAGTTGGTTTGATAAAGTTGCGTTTCATGACTTTTAACTCAACATGATCAGAGTAGAGATTCAATCTATGCATCTGCATATTTGTTTTTTGATGGATCTCAACCAAATTGCTGATTACTTTTCACTCTTTATCATTTTAAAGTTCATGCTAAATTGATAATGAAAACTCAGTGTTGAGATTACAATTGAATCAACGGAATAAGCAAGTGAGACTTTTTTAGTTGAGCCGTTACTTGATTGATGCTTTAATGGTTTTAATGATTTTTCTCAATGATTCTTAAATGGAAATGAGTTTTTCTTTCCTGATCTAGAAAAAAATTTTACATTTACAAAAAGATAAACAATCAATTAGCTCATTGAGTGTTAATTGTTTGCAAAAACACTGAACTTCTGGTGAAGCAAATGATTGACTAAAATAGATTTCCATTTCACACCAGCCTTCAATCGACCCATCACCATGTTAACTGTACACAAAGCTACACTCGTATGTAAATTAGTGTCTCACAATAGCATTGGACCTTATATTGAGTTGACTTTTGATGGTTAAATGGCATGATTGAATAGGTAAATAATGATAGGGAAACTGAGCTAAAGTAATCGATGGATAAAATTGTTGCAACTGTTGATGCCAAAAGTTTGAAGATGAATGAGGAATGGAAAGATTGCAAGATCAAAATTGGAAGATCAAGTGATTTGCTTTGTACTGTTAAACAACAATTTGCATTGAATGGAGAGAGAAAGAGAGTGAAAAGTGATTCAAGTTTGATGCAAATCAAACAAAAATGAAAGTGAAGCAAAGAACAAAACTGGAAAACAGAAAACAGAAAAAAATAAATTTCTCGTTTCAATCAATTACTTGAAAAGTTGATGGCAAGTTTTCTGTCAAATCAAAATGATGGCTCCATTAAAAAGAAATTTGTTTATTAGTAAAAATTTGTCGACAAAGAAAAAAGTCTATTTTCCATGATAAACAATGGAATGGGCGGAAGGAGAGGAAAGAAAAGATTTTCAATAAATTCGAAAATAGAAAGAAAAAAGTTCCAATTAGTGTGCAACACTTTGCCATTGTCGAAGCAATTCATCTTTAACTTGAGATAACTAGCTATTATCAAACATGATAAAGGGTGAGCCAAAAGTAGGAGCACATGCATAGACTTTCACCACTAGAATATATCTCGATCCATTTATGTTCCTTTTCAATTGATAATAGTTTTCAATTAATCTGCTTAAAACTCTTGGTTCACCCTTTACTCATGTTCACCTGCACATCAAACTGTTCATTTGCTGATTCATTGAAATTAAAAAGTTTATTAATTGTTCATCAGTAAAATGATTGAATTTATCTTTTCGATTCCCTTTTTCACTCTTGATTGATTTATTATCCAAATAAATTGTACATTCAATTTGAACCAATAAAAACTATTGATACAAGTGGCAACAAAAGAAATTTTGTGTCAAAATGAAAATAATATAATGATATCGATTTATTCAAACTTGATGCAAGTTCATTTATTTCAACCTTTTTCAAATAATGTTGAAACAGTTGAAACATGAAAATGTTGAAATTGACTTTAATTCATCAATCTGGCAAAACAATTAGTCGAGTTGATTAAATTTCAAATGGAAAATTGAATGCAATTACAACTTGTACTTGAAAACAAAGGTGTTGTTAAAGTGATGGAAGAGCAAAAGATCACAAAATTTTCTCACAATCAACTATCATGCTCATCATGCATACTCAACGATACTGAACGAATCTCTTTGTTTAAGCAGTAAACTTTGCTCACATTAAATACAGAAGAGAGTAAAAATTTTGAACATCTTTTTCCTTCTACTCTACATTAACATGTTTTCTTGCTTTTTTCCTGGCAACATTTTTCTCTCTTCATCTCAATTCCAGTGAATTTTATCTTCAAACTTTATCCCTTGTCGATTCTTAAACTTGCTCTTTCTTGCCTTCCCTCATCTTTAATATGATCCATAATTTCAATTGATGAGGAAAAGAAGGCAAGAGGCGAAAGCAAAATCAAAATTGAACCCTTTTCCATTGCTAAAAGATCTGCTAACCTGACATTTAAAAATATTGTCAAGAGTCCCAAGAGTGTTGTTTCCAGGCAATATTAGGAGAAGGATGAGGATGAAAGAGAGAAAAAATGAAATTCAAAATGTTGCTCCAGAGTTTTTTGCTTCTCTTTCTCTTCACTATTTTCTCTCCATTCACTACTCATTTAATCTTTCCTCTCTCCACGCTTTTTAAATGCAATAATACATTGAAAACGTTTTTCTCCTTTGGTTTACTTTTGCATCTTCAAGATCCTTTCTGAGTAATACTTTTGTTATACCTCAACGATTCGTATAATATCATCATCATCATCATCATCTTTGCAGTATTATTGTATCGTTTCCTAGTCAGTAGATATTAGATGCATAATGTAAAAACAAAAAAAAAGGTTTATCATACTTTTTGATGTTGTTATGGTTTTACTTTTTCTGTCAAGATATTTTTTTCCTTCTCATTCTCCTCTTCTTAACTTCTCTCTGATCGATACACTTTATTGAATTTCACCTGAACCAACATTTTATTATTATTGCTATTATTATTAGACTTATTCTGTTTGTTATCATATAATGATATTTCACAATTGCAAGGGTATTAGCATTGGTTGAAAAATAAATTTGAAATGTAAATATCAAAGTACCTTAAATAGTCGAAACATTTTTTCCTTTTGTTTCCTTACCATTCCACTTTTGCTCCTCTCTTGTTTCATTTCAGATAACACTTTTCGATGTTTTCCACTCAAATTGCTTTCCCCATTCGCATTAAAAACCAGATATTCAATATCAATTTGATTAAGTAAAAGTTCAGAGGAAAGAGAATCTGCAACTTTTTTTTCTTCTTCTAATAATTGAAGTTATTTGACCTTTTCGTTTTCGCCCAAGTTTAGTCTCAACTTGAATGAATAGACATTGATAGGTTTCCACTCAAACTTGAATTTATTTCTTCTCTCTTTTTTTGCGTCAATCGTGACTTGTGATGAATATCGAATGGACATGAACTGTATTATTCTGAGAGTTGCACGATGGAAAAGGTTCAAGTTTTCAATTTGATAAGGAAATGAGAAGAAAAGGTTCGATTTCTTTGTCTTCTTCTTGAAGCTAATTTTACCTAAAACGGTCAATACTTTGTTTCTGTTTATATTGAAATGGTAATATTTCAAGAGATAAAAGTTGAAACAAGTTTATTTCCAGATACGATAAAGAAGCACATGATGCTGCTCACCATGAAAGAATCTTATAGTGAAAGAGACAAAGTCTCTTGATAACGAGGCCCAAAGGACATTAGAATGAAGTCAATAGGTTCGAAGCAAAATTTGAGTCCAACATCAGTGGGTTGAATGGGGAAAAAAGAAGCTGAAGAAAAAGGAAAAAACAAGGAAACACAAGGTTGAATTGGAAAGAAAAGATGACATAAAAAAGAATCTCAGTTTCGCCTAAAAAAAGAGTAAATGATGATGATAATGATGATGATGCGTAAGGGAAAGAAAAGGACAAAATCGAATGCAATATATTTCAATTTTTATCGTCAACCCATCTTCTTATGTATATCAGCATCAACCAAATTGTATCTTCATCAATATTTCTTTTTCACTTTCTTCTTCTTCTTCTTCTGTTTCAGTAACACAGAAAACTTGTTAAACTGTTCTGAAGATATTCTCAAGGAAATGTTCTTTTCTTTCATGAGACAAACAACCAAATGAAATTTGTTGCAGCCTTTTTTCATTCTCACTTTTTTGCTCTCCTTTCCTTTCATCTTTACGCTCATTCCTTTTTCCCTTCTTCATGCACAATCAATGAACAATTCATGTTCAGGATCTTTTCCATCTTCATCAAGAAAGAAACTTGAGAAAAGAAGCAAGAAAAGTGAATGAAAAAAACCTGTAACCCATTGAGTAATTTGTCTTGGTGAATATATGACGGACACTACAGGAAAAAGAAGAAAAGAGAATGAAATTACAAAGATATTTTCGATCTCATCATTTTCTTTTTTTTGCTCTTCTTCGTTAATGTGTTGTCGTTAGCAACACACACTCTATTCTATCATTTGGTTCCATCAGAATGTGAATCTATTTCAGCCAATAACACTTTGCTTCTACTCTTTGCACCCTATTCCTTGCCAGCGCTGCACAAGACATCATGAACCTTTCCATGATTATCATTGGTCATTTTGTTGCTTCTCATGTCACTGCTGTTGCTTGATTAGAGAAGAGCAAAAGTTTACATTTGCTGGCAACAGCTACACAAAATGACCGTTTCGTTGACGAAAAGTGCTACACAAATAGTTGCACCAAATGAGTGGTTCTGTTCATCATTATCGTTCTGATTGAATATTCAATGAAAAGATAATCTCTTCATGAGAAACTGCAGTTCGTTTGGCTTTTTCCCTCACAATCGACTGTCTTTTGCTTGCCATAATTTACGTCCAACTTTTAACAGTTTGGTTAAAGATGAAATTTTAAGAAAAATTAAAAGGTTATTCAGTTGAATTTTTATGCCTTTTCAGCATTTCATCAATTTTCAAACTTTTGTCTTCCATATCAAGTTTCATTTAATCATAAATAATCGTAATTTAATTTCACCCTTCAATTTTGATGATAGCTTTCTGTTTTTTACTGCACTTGAAGGATGAAATTAGGTTGGCCAAGTTATTTGAGTAAAATGAATTTTTATTTGGATTATCGAATAAAAGTTGATTCTGTTATGCAAATAGTCGCAATTTGTAACAAAAATAACTTAATGTGTTTACTCTAATAGCTTAATGTGTTAATAGCTTAAATTGCTTAAAATCAATGTTTATTTATCTTTAAAATGTATTTCTGTACCCAAGAATTGGGTATAAAAGCAGGTTTTATGAGAAATAAAGGGAGACTCGGAAAAAATTCAATAGTTGGTGGAGATGCCGAGTAAAGTAAAAGAGAGAAAATTTGGAGAAAAATAGTTAGTTTGCTAAAAAACAGATTACAGTTGAAGTGATTTCTCTTTGCTTGTGGATAAAATATTCTACCAGTGAAAAATCCCAATTCTTATTCGTGCTTTTATGTATTATAGTTCTTTTCGCTTGAGTCCTTTCCTTATTACTTTGTTACTTTGAATTAAGTTTACCTTGTTGTAACAACTGATAATTTATAAAATTGGTGAATCAAACGTTTGCAACCAAGATCAAGCTGACTGAGAGTTCATCATCTGGTGAAGTCATCATAACAATCACATTTTACCCGGTAAAAGCTACAATCAATAGTTATTATCAGTGAACTTTCTGACTTTCTGATCCGATGGAATTAAACTGACCATCTACGAGACTTATCAAACACGAGTTAAAACTCACAATCATTTACCAACCATCGTTCTCTTCGTTCGTTCGCCTGATCTTTCGTTTCATCACCATCAAACGCAAGTATTCTCTGTGCTCTCAATCTAATAGACTAACGAAACAATTACATTTACTTATTTCACAATTGACCATCACGATTTAACAACAAAGGAGGAAAAACTATAACCATTTGTATGAACATAAGTTTTACGTTAAAATATTAACCTATTATTTGGGTGAACAGTTTATGAAACCAGTTAGGATTGATTCGGAGGTACAAGAACTTAGTTCGCTCGTACAACCGAATTAACAATTTCAATCGATCAGTGATAAGAACTTAGTTCACCATTTATCATTGTTCATTGAACTGATTTCCCACACTCAAAATTCTGAAGTTAACTAGTTGATATAAACATTTAGTTTCTTCCTCACTTTGTTCTTCTCTGGCAAACAATCGTATGTAATCAATGTGCTACTGAAGTAAAGGTAAAAAAAGGTTAAATTAAGAAGAATCCTTTAGCTATTAGTTACGATTCTTTTACATTTAATAGTAAAAGAGAAAGAAAAACACTTCCACGTAGCCAGCAATTATTGATAGCAACAACAATTTAAGAAACTGATTATCTCATTCAAAAATAGCTATAAAACGTCTGCTGGAAAATAAGTTATATATTATTGCTAATTATCGTTTTCTGTCAATTTTATGGATATTACGATCTTTTTCTTGGTAATTGCCAATTAACGAGAATTTTATCACCCTGTGAAAGCAAATGAGCTAATTCTTCGTAAACAGGGAGAATCACTTAAATCACTTAAAATCATTAGCCTAGTATCAACAGGTATATATAGCTTTAAATTAATTAGATACTTATGAACTGGTTTTGTTGTTGCTATTTGTACAACCTTATATTTCTTGAAGTTTGTAACAACCTTGGTAGCTATATAAAATACTGGTTATTTCTTGACGATATAGTTTTCCCATCAGTTTGTTCCTTAATTTTGTTTGCTTTTCTTACTCTTGTTTTTGTGCCTAACAGTGGTAAACGTAAATCAAGTTAAGTTATTGGCAATTAACGTCTTAACTGCAATTTTGGCAGTTGTAAACATTTTCTGTCTTCACATTTAAGCCTTATTTCAAGGGCAGTAAAAAAAAACATATTACCTCGAGAAGGAAACCGATTTAAAAAAAAACAATAAATAAAAGATTCTAGAAAAAAAAACTGCAGAAAGTTAACGATTAATTTCAGTGCATGGCATGTCTGAAAGAAAATATAAAAATAATTGAAGTAAAAGTGCATGTAAGAGAACACCCTCTTTATCGTTACCAACAGCCTGTTACTGTTAAGTACTATTTTGATAACAAAATATTTGTTGATAGAAGCTTAACTGGAGTCAATTCATTTGACGGCATTTACATACCACCTGGTTTTTTAGATTAAAAATAAAAAAATATAGTAAGTAAAAGAAAATGATGAACGCACCGCAGGAAGGGAGTGTGGTCACTGAAAACTTGCCCCCTCAAGTTCAAAACGTGGTACCACCAACCACAGCTAATATATCTCTTCCGAGTGTTGCTGTGAATATAAACTTCTTTTCAGGGGATGAAGATGAAAACGTAATTGATTGGTTTGAGACTTTTGAGTTTGCTGCTAAAGCCTTAGGGTGGAATGAGCACGACATGTTCAATGCTGTCCCAGCTTATTTGCATGGAACGGCTAGAAGATGGTATTATGCTATTTCTGGTTCAGTTCCTCCTGCATCTGAACCTCCAAAAAATTATGTTGCGTTGAAAAGTAGAATGATTTCAGACCTTTGTCCAGCTGATTACCGATCCTACTTATCTCAGGAGCTTTATAAAGCGAAACAGAAAATCGGACAATCAGCCGTTGCTTTTATTTATGAGATCCATGAGCTCTGTCGTCGGATTCACGAGGAAACCCCTGAAGTTTTCATTATCAGTATGATAAAAGAAAAATTGTTGCCTCAAATAAAATATGGGATTGCTCTCCAGAATCCAAAAACACTGAGTTCATTAGTTGAATCTGCAAGATTAGCTGAAAGAGCTATGCATAGTTGCTCTACTCCTTTTGATGCACCAAATCGAGAAATCCTTCAGTTACAAACCCAATTTCAACAAATGAAAGAAAGACTTGATTCTTTTGCAAAAAGATGCAATATTTGTAAGAAATTCGGTCACACTGATGAAAGGTGTCACTTTAATCGAAAGCCTGAAAATGATTTCAATCAGCCAAATTATAATACTAATTTCATCCCGAACACTCAGAATCAACAAATACAATATCCACTTCCTAACTATAACCAAAGTATGACTCAACCTAACCCAGAGTACCAACAGGTTATTGCGCAAGCGAACAATAGATATCAAACAGCTTTAGCCAATAACAATTATAGTCCTGGTCATCCAGCAGTTACGAATCGTGCATTCGCAAGTAGGAAACCTCCTCCTAAAGATACTGCAGAAAATGATAATTGGAGGAATAGGCCTTCAACCTCGAAGCAGGAGACGGAAGTAAAGACTGAAGCTCCTAAGCAAACTAGACGAGGTCGATCTAAAGAAAGAACACCTTCTCCTAAACGAGGCAGACCTCCTGGTCGCGGACGAGGACGAGGCAGGGGCAAGGCGCCTCAGGTTAGAATAACAGCTTATCATGAAGATGAATCGGAGGAAGAAATGGATTCGGATTATTGTTTTGAATCAGAAGAAGGTTATTCAATTAATCCTGTTGTCCATTTATTGAATAGAAATCTCATCCAGCAATTTATAAAAGTTAACGGTATTAAGGTAGATTCTATGCTAGATACTGGGTCCGAGATTTCATTGATTACTAGGGAACTTGCCGAAAATCTCAACCTGAATATTAAAAAATATAATGGTCCGTTACCATTTGCAGCAAATAACAAACCGTTACCAGTCTTAGGGAAAGTTAAAGTTCAAATGAAGATTACCGATGGTAAAAAGGTTGCAGTGATAGATACCAAGCTTCAAGTTGTTAAACACCTGCCACGAAAATTTAAAGTTCTTATCGGTCAGGATCTTCTGAGTGAAGCTAAAGTGCAGATTAATTGTGGTGACAAAACAATTAGAATTGGCACTGAAGAAGAACATGTTGAGCTAATAACAACTGATGAAGAATCAGGCAATTCTTTCCCTGAAGTAGAACAAAACACTGAAATCGAGCACTCCAATTAAGTTTATGACTTGAATGACTTTGTTTCTTCAGACGCAAATCAAGAACAGTCATCAGAGTTGTCAGAAAGTACAATGGAGATTCAGCCTGTTACTTCAACCGTAGATAAAGAAGAACTCACTTTGAACATTGAAAGTGGGGTCCCTGGGGGAGTAGAAATAGAGTTGAATAAATTATGTAACAAGTACAGGAATGCTTTTGCTGTAACCGCACAAGAGTTAGGAAGAACTAGCCTTTTTGTCCATCGCATTGAAACAGGGAATCACTCTCCAATTGCACAATCACCTTACTCTCAGAGTGAGCAAAAGCGAGAAATCACGAAGCAAACCGTTGCAGAGTTACTCAGAGATGGAATAATAGTTGATTCATTCTCACCCTGGTGTTCCCCTGTAGTCTTGGTTAGCAAGAAAACAGGCGATTGGCGAATGTGTGTAGACTATCGCAAATTGAATGCGATAACGGTGAAGGATTCATACCCTATTCCAAACATAAATGTTTCTTTAGATGCTTTGAAGGGTTCACAATATTTTAGCCTCCTAGATCTTAGATCGGGCTACCATCAAGTTGAGTTAGCTAAGGAAGATCGCCAGAAAAGTGCGTTTGTAACTAGTTTTGGAATGTATGAGTATGTTACGATGCCTTTTGGTTTGTGCAACGCTCCAGCTACTTTTCAACGACTCATGAATTGTTGTCTATCAGGATTAAAATATTCTTGTTGCTTAGTCATTATTGATGACATTATTGTTTTCAGCAAAACCATCGAAGAACACTTTGAACGTTTAGAAGCTGTTTTCAATCGGTTAAGACTAGCTGGATTAACTCTTAAACCTGATAAATGTTTCTTTTTCAAAAGGAAAATACTTTATCTTGGGCACATTGTTAGCGCAGCAGGTCAGGAACCTGATCCGGAGAAAATCCGTGCAGTTAAGAATTTTCCAGTGCCTTTAACACTTAAAGACATAAGGGCTTTCGTCGCTCTTTGCTCCTATTACAGGAAATTCATTAAAGATTTCGCAAGAATTGCGCAACCTTTGACCCAATTGACAACAAAGGAAGCTCCTTTTATCTGGGGTCCTAACCAGATTGAAGCTTTCGAATATTTAAAAAATTGCCTTATTAGAGCTCCTGTTTTAGCACATTATGATCACACTTTAGAAACTCAATTGAGAACTGATGCTTCAGACGTAGGGTTGGGCGCAATCTTGCTTCAAAAACATGACAATAAATGGAAGCCAGTTGCTTTTGCAAGTAGGCAAATTCGAGGAGCAGAGATTAATTACCCAATCTCAGATAAAGAATGCCTAGCAATTATTTATGCTTTCGAGAAATTTCGACACTATCTTGAGGGAATTAAATTTGAAATAGTCACCGACCACTGTGCCTTATGTTTCATGAGATCAAAGACAAAGTTACCACCGAGGCTAATGCGCTATGCTATGACGCTTCAATCGTTTGAATTCACGATAACCTATAAATCGGGCAAAATTCACCAAGATGCAGATTGTTTAAGTCGTTATCCAACGAATGATCCTGAATTCAATAATTTGGGTGAAGACAATAAGGAACAAGGGGATGATATTTTTGCATTATTAATTAGTGAACAAGATGATGAAGCATTGGATTTACTTAATCAACAGCGAAACGATCCTTTGATTCAAACACAAATTCAGCAGTTAAATGAAATAGATAAGTTAGAGCCGAAAATAAGGAATAAAGTAACACGCAATCACAGATTGCAAGATGGCATTCTCCAAAGGAAGATCGTAACTGACATTGGAATTCAGTGGGTTCCAGTTTTGCCTTCCACGCTGGTAAAACAAATTTTGCAGTCCTATCATAATGATGTAACCTCTGGTCATTGTGGCCTCTACCAAACATATGCTAAACTAAAACCCAAGTATTACTGGCCAAAAATGACCAAAGATATTGCTAAGTACATTCAATCATGTGAAGAATGTCAGCGCAATAAGAAAGGAATAGGGAATGCTGTGCCTCCGCTTAAATCGATATATGTGTCTGCGCCATTCGAGAAGATGGGAATTGATATATTAGGTCCATTACCATCCTCCGCTGGAAAAGAGTACATCATCGTGGCGACTGATTACTTTACTCGGTGGGTAGAGATGAAGGCAATAGCAAAGAAAGACACACTCAATACCGCCAAGTTTTTGATTGAAAACATTTTGTGTAAGCATGGTTGTCCTAAAACGATAGTGAGTGATCAAGGCCGAAACTTTATCGCAGACACTATTAAAGAAATTGCAGAATTTATGAATACAAAGTGGCAATTGTCAACTACCTACCATCCGCAAACTAACGGAATGACTGAAAGAGTTAATAGAACAATTTGTCAAATGCTGAGTCATTATTGTCAAGAAACAAATCGACTCAGATGGACTCAAGTTCTACCCTTGATGAATTTTGCTTATAACACAGCAACTAATCAAAGTACTAAGTTCTCTCCGTTTTATTTGTTGTATGGAAGAGAACCAAATTTACCAATTGACTTGAAGTTGGATCCTGAAAACAAAGAAACTAGATTTTCAGATTACGTTGAATTTATTAATAGTGAGTGGGTAATGGTTAAAGAACAAGCCCGAATAAATTCAGATGAGTCAAAAGAGAAGCAGTTCAAGGATTATGAAAAACGGCATAGATTGAGGACGTTCAACATTGGTGATTCAGTTTTATATGAGAAACAAGTAAGAACAAACAAGTTAGAATCAAAATACGAAGGACCTTATCAGATTGTAGAGAAAATTGGTGAAACTACTTATCTGATAAAGAAGGGTGAACAGTCCGAACCAAGAAGAGTGCATGGTTCCCAAATTAAACCGTACCATAGTGACGAGACAAGATCTGATGAAAGAAGAAGCAATAGCAGAATTTCTCCAAACGTACTTTTGATGCTTCTTTTAGCTTGCTTTGCAGCAATGTGTCAGTCAATCGAATATGGAGAGCCTTTGATTTGGAAGAATACAGACAATAAATTTTTGAAAGGGATCATTTTAGTGAATCAAACCATTATGATGGTTAACCCTTGTAAGCAAATACCAGAGTATGAAAGCTACTTCGATGAAAATATTGCATGGTCCAGTGATGATACTTCAGATTGCAGTGTGCATTGGGAAAATCAAATGCAAGTATTGGTGCGACCAAAACCAACACCAACCTATCGTGGTTGTTCGGAATTTATTAAAAAAGGTTCTCGATCAAACTGTTTGGAGCAAATTGATGAAGTATGTTTCCAACATACACATCGCAATGATATCTTTTACATTGCTAGACAATCCTGCTTACGGTATATTGAATCAAAAATGGGAACTGTTAGAGGACTTTGTTCGCGATCTAACCAAATGTTAGTCAAGAGACGCAAAAGGGATTTTGGAATATCGTTAATTATTTTTACCGCTTCATTACTAATACTGGGAACCACTGTGCTTTACAATAGTTTTAGCAGTCACTCGCGGACAGTGGAGGAAATTTCTAATGAATTCATGGACGAAGTAGTGACAGCATTGAGGGCCCAACAAAGTAAAATGATGACCATGGCAGCAGAATTATCGGAACTCAAAATAAGAGTTTCACAATTGGAGCACATGTCATTTGAAAATTCGTTCAGGGCTTCAGACATCTCTTACGAAATGAATAGATTACTGTCAGTTATGCAAGATACACAAGCTGCAATTCAATCAAGAGGAACTATTCCTATATCGACTTTCAGATATTTTAATATTACGTTACCATGTGGAAATTCTTGTCCACTGCTTGGAGTTACAGAAGCAAGATGTCAGTTGATTCCTAATTTCTCGGGGGATTGGTTTATGGAATTCACATTCAAAGTGAAAGAAATAGCAACGGATTTAGTGGTACAAAAAGCTGACCCATTTGTTCTCTTGGAAAAAGATAATCATACTGTATGCTTGAAAACTTACAAAGGACCGAAGTATATTGTTGTTAATGAAACCTCAACAGAGATGTGCGAAATAGATGCTGAAGAGACGAAACAACCATATTTAGTTCATTTTCCGAGTTATTGCGATAAGGCATTGAACATAAACGCATGGTCTAAGGAGCATTGTGTTGAAGCGTCAAAATATAAAATAAGGAAACCACAGATCAAGATTGTAAACGACCACTTCTATATCTATTGTGTTGGACATGATATTACGATGTTTGGAAATACCAAAGAATGCCCTGATAATATATTGAAAATATCGATGAATTTGAACTTCTCAATTGATAATATAACATATACCGTTAGTCAACTTGCTCATCTGGAACATTATAGAATGACCCCGGTGTCAAATTTGATTAACTGGAAGTTAACAAATGTGCAACCGACGATTCAAACCCAAATTCATGATTTGGATATTTTGCAAGAACTTGTTACCAGACATAAAGATGCAATCGACTCGAATGAATCGTGGATTGATTGGTTGAAAAGAAGCCTGTTAACACTATTATTGTCTGTTTTGACATTTTGCATAATGCTGCTGATAATATCGAAATTCATGAATACAATATTATATTGTATTAAGCGACCAGTTGTTTCAGTGAACATAGTTCCTGATCAAAATAATCCAAGTCGCATGAATGCATTACGACAAATACCGATACCATTAAGCTCGCTATACTAATACGCCTGATATACGCCTGATATGCTTAAGCGTTATTAATTGTGCTCGTTCTAATCATTAATTGTTTAGTTTATTTTATTTTACAATAGGTTACAAATTTTGGTTCAGTATGGATAGAGGTAGAATTCCCCTGATTGACCTCGACCCTGCTCCAGAGCCAATAAGGTGGGATGAGGATGGTTTTGCCGTTCCTGCTCCGGTGGATTTGGAGGATTTTGATCGCCCCGATCCAGTTGTTCTAAGACTAATGGACCAGGCTCCTGAACCTACCCCACATCAACTGAACTCAGACAAATTCCTTGACACAAACACAGTCAAAGATTTTGAATGCATTATATGCTTAGACATAGTATACGACCATTATAAATCCCAAACTTGCAGAGATTGCTTGGTATCTATGTGTCCCAGTTCCTGCCTTAAAGCTTTTAAAGAAGCAAATCCTTCATACGTTAGGAAATGCCCTGCATGTAGGTCTCCTTTCCGTTATAGAAATAGGCCGAGAACAGGACCAAAGTCTATCGAGCAATATGAGAGTTTGCAGGTTTATTGCTCCTTTAGTCCCTCCTGTCAGCAGATTTTAACAGTAAGACAGTATCTGGCTCACGTTAACGATTGTGTTTTCAACGTTAGTAATTGTCCAAGATGCTCCAGTAAAGGAGGAAATCAGGACATACACTTAGGGTACTGCATGGATGAACTTAGTTCACTTCATGCAGAACTGGCCACGAAAAGGCAATCGTTGACACGGGCTGCCATTACCATCGAAGTACAAAGGCAGCAAATTGAGAATTTAGAACGAAAAATCAGTGAATTGCAGGGGCAACAAAGCAAAGGTTTGCAGACTGTTTCCAATCCAGTTAGAAGTACCAAAGAGCATGATGGCAAATATACCAAATTCACAGTAAAATATTTAGATCAAACATTTCAAATAGAAAATATTGCCCTAGATGACCCTGGTTCTGTTCTCAGAGCAGAAATTGAAAAAGTAGTTGGAGGGAAGGTAGGCGCAATTTTACGTTCAGATCATACCTTCCTTAATGATGAAAAACGTTTGAGACAGCACCAATTTTGCTATAAACCAACATTTATTACCGCATTGCCGTCTGATTTTTCAGTTGATGAGGGGTCCAGATTAAATGTTTTAATATTGAGCAGAGGAGAACAGGTATAATTATTTGTAACTGAACAGTGGCTGTTCAGAAAAGCGGCCGGTATATGTAACAAAAATAACTTAATGTGTTTACTCTAATAGCTTAATGTGTTAATAGCTTAAATTGCTTAAAATCAATGTTTATTTATCTTTAAAATGTATTTCTGTACCCAAGAATTGGGTATAAAAGCAGGTTTTATGAGAAATAAAGGGAGACTCGGAAAAAATTCAATAGTAATCAATAGGCCTTTTCTAGGTCGCATTAACTTGTCACAATAATGGGTTGCAAAATAAACTAGTCATGTTTATTGAGCATCTGATCTTATTTCACTGTTGAAAGTGACCGTTTTCATTTGAAACTTGTCCTGAGTAAATAGTCTTGGTTCATCATTTTTCTTGTTCTATTCCTGGTTTCATTTTCTTAGCTGAAATAATCTGAGAAAAAATTTCATCCCCAAAAGTTGATACAAGGATTACACACTTTTTTTGGATGAAAACTAGCAAATGGAATTAACTAACGGGAACAAAAGACGCTAAGTTGAACAGCTTACACTTGCATTGATTTGTTACCGGCCAATCATACGGAATGATAAACTGTTAGCTCTAGTTGTTTAATATAAATATCTGAAACTCTCAAAATGATCTCTGAAGTACATGATAAAAGTTGCATGCAAATTCAATTAATTTGCCTTCAAGTTTGAAACATTCAAGGAAACATCAAAGGCACATTTTCATCTGAATTTACGTTGTTAACTTCTGACAATGTTTTCTGGTATCAAGTTTAGTGACAATTTGAACTTTTACATCTTAACTATCAACCTCTATTAGTTAAGTATTTAAATAATTTGATTGATATGTTTTGACTGAACAATTAAGTTTACATTCTTTTCCGCTCATTTGTCTCTCGCCTTCTAGATACAAACTTAAATCAACAAAAATAACAAAACTACAAACCTAGTAAGCAAAACAGTTAGTGCTTAAGCTACAAAGAGAATAGTTTTAAATCTGCATTCTTTTACATGTTCAAGGTCTAATGCAAAACTCGAATTTATGTTTAGAACGTTTAGAGTTCGTATTTCCCTGTAAACCACAAAATTTTCATAGTAATACTAGCAGTATGGACACATGTATCATCTTTGACAATATAATTGAGTAAAAAGCTAATTGTTATCCATTGAAGATTTTCTGTTTAATGTACGAATTTTTAACATTAGAAGGTCTTGCGAACTCAATAGTTTCAACAATTGATTTGAAATTTCAACATTCTGTGCTTTAATCTTTATACAGGAACATTTGTTTCGCTATCTATTACTAATACTTGGTCCATGGCTAATGTAAGAGAGTGTTTAAGATTTTAAACGCAAAAATTGCTATTAACAATTCATGAAAATAAGCGACGGGAACCACGTAATTTTATTTGCGAGTTTCTGCGTCAAGACGAGTTTCTCGGGCTTGGATCATTGGAGCAAAAACCCGAAAAGTAAAAGGCAACTAAGCCAAAACCAAAAAATGTTCCACTTCTTGAAATGCACGATGTTGAATGAAATAAAAACTTCTTTGCGTCTTTGCAGTGTTTTGATGAATACAGGCAAATCGTATGTAATTTGTTCAAATATAATACGATATATCGGCTCTGAATGTTCGAAAGAAAGAAATAAAGTGAAATTTGGGTGTTAATTGTAATAAAAAGTATTAATAACTGATCAAATTATTGCAAGTAACTTCAAACCATTTGAATGAAATGAGGTGCACAGAAGTGACACGGAAAATACAGATTTGGTAACTTATGATTACGTGAAGTTACTCAAGGTGCCCATTTGTGTGCACAGATGATGATTTATTCACTACAGTTTAGTATTTGCTTCTTTGTTATCCCAGATCACACCCTTAATTAGCAGCCAGGGAATGTCAGCAATTGCCTGAAGTTTAAAATTTTTTCGTGAATTTGATTGCTAAAGAAAAGTAACCATGAATTAATTATTTGTATTATAACTTAATAGTAATATAATTTCACGCTGATTTATTCTGTAAGTCTTGTTGATCTGTATTTTTGTCGTTGAGTGTTGGATGGTTCATTTGATGATATTCAATTTCAACAATCTATGAGATCACAAGTCGAAGTAATTGAAAGTTTCCTTGCTGCAAAAGTTATGCAAACTGTGGCTTAGGACAGCAAAGACGAAATCTTCACCAAACAACAAATGACTGTGTAACTTACAAATATTACCGCAACATCGCATAAACGATCTGTATCACCTGTTGAAAATCGAGCTCAATCGAAAATAATTACAAGCTTGCAAACATTTCTTCTAAATTAGCTTCAGCGTAAAGGTTTGATGATTATCGAGTTCAGAAATGCTATAAAAGCTAAAGAGAGAGAAAAGAAAAAGAAAATTGCGAGAAAAGTCTTCTGACAACAAGGTTATGTGCTATTACGGAAGTTAAATTTCGACTGTCAGCTACTCTCATTTCCTCTTTAATCTATCTCAATCTGAATAGTAGTCGAGTGAACAAAATGTGATATTTGTTTTCAATTATTCTGCTTTTCTCTCAGGTAGATGTATGTGTGTTTAAGTGCTATTAATAATGTTACAGTTACATGATGTGGGCCAATGGTTACAAGTAAAACTAAGGTTAAATTATGATAACAAGTGTTCAAGTATTGCAAGGAAATAAATTCAATGTTCAGTAACTGGAATAACATTTTGTTTTGCTTTTGCATTTTCTTGCCCTTTCCTTGCTTCTACATTCTTTCAAATTTCATCGCATTTGTTTACCGAAATTTGTTGGAACTTTTCAATGATCTTCTCTGTAGAAATTAAACCTCCTCAAGGGAATCTCAACCTTTTTCTGTTTACATCTTACAGTGTCGAGTTGAAAAACTCATGACATGACAAAGATGAAAAGCAAAGAGATTCGTTCAGAATGAATGATCCTTTCGTGATGTAAGTGTTGCTAGTTAGCTGTAAATTTAAAGAGACAAACTAAATAACCAACCTTGACTAGGAAAACTGTACTTCCTTGTAACCCAATTAGATAAGGGAAACTCAAGGTTATCACCCAAAAACGCACCAACGAGTTGAGTTTTCTGTCATTTTTGTTTCTCTTCTCATGTTTATTCCAGAATGAGTAACACTTTTTGCCTGCCTTATCTTTCTGTATATTTAAATAACCTTGATGTGATGTGAAAGATGATGGTGATGATGATAGCGTTAATTATGATGGTTGGAAGTAAAGAGTGAAAAGAAAGCAAGAAAAAAGTGAAAACAATGTAGGAAGAAGAAGAAGAAGAAACAAGAGCAAAAAGGTATTCAAGATGAACATTTCAATCACACTTTCTTTATTCACTTTTGGCTGTAACCTTGATGTGAAAATTGATCAGCATTTAAGAGGTAAAAATAATCTCATGTGATGTAAATAAAGAAAAGCAAAAATATAAACCAAAAAAATTCGACCTTCTTATTCATCAGTAAATACGGAAACAGTCAATCAGTTGAGAAGCAAAATGAAAACGAGTTTAATCATGTTTGCAGTTTCATTGAGTTTCCATGCAATTTTCTTTGTCTTTGCAGGTTTCTTCTGTTGAAAGGCTCAAGTTTTTTCCATTCAAATACTTATTAATAATCAAATTGTGAAATGGCTATATTTAGATGTTAAGTCGTCTGTTTTAACCTGAAAATGATTTGCAAAGATTTTGATTGAAGTATGATTGATCAATGAACAATAAATCTTTTGTAAATATTAACATATTTTGCAAGATTAAATTCCTAGAGAAGAAAGTTTTGAAAACACGGGAAAACACTTGATACTTGAATACATTTGACTCTATTGATTGAACTTGCAATTTAATCAATTCCATAATCTATTGTTTTCATGTTTGAAAAAGGGCTGTAAATCAGAACCAGGAAGAACAACTTTCCAAATTGAAGTTCGCCAAATAGTTGAATCCAACAATAGCTCTTAATTGTTAACAAGATGTTTTCACCCACTCAAAGGTGTGTTAAGTGTTCCGTATTTGAGCTTGAGAGAGAGTGAGAGAGAGAGAAGAAAAATAACAGAATAATATTTTCCCTCTTTGTTTTTAATCAGATTCATGCTGGCTCAAGGTTATCCTTGCAAATGAAGCAAAAACAATTATTATATCCTTAAAGGTTGAATGTGCATTTTGTGTGGGTAAAGAGAAAGAAAAATATCATTAACATTGTGACTTTATTATTGAAAAATTCAACAACAACCTAAATCAATCACAACTTGTTGCCAATCAACACAGTTTGAATTTATTCAGATCCAAGTACAACAGAAGAAGAAGAAGAAGAAAACAAACAAAAACGCAAATCTTTGATAAACTTGGGAAGCAAGAAGAAGGGAAACGATAAGAAAAAAAACATCAACAAATATATTAGTCTTCCATCAACATGAAATAATATTATCACAATTGTATCAATTGGCAAAGGCAAAAGGCACAAAATTGATAAATGACAAGAAATGCTGAAAAATTGTCCATCAAATTGGTGGACAAGAAGATTGTGAAAAGAATGGAAACATTTTCAACTGCAATTCTCAGGCCATTATCATATTATTACATTTTTAACTTTTTCTTCCAGTTCTGTCATAATTTATTTGGCAAGAATAAAAACAGAAGAGAAATATTTATGAATAAAATGAAATCAAATGGGAGTAACTTTAACATGGAAAATATATTTAATAATAAACTTTTTTTTTCTCTCCTTTTGTTTTTCAATATCACAAACAGAAAGAAATACAAGTGAAAAAGAAGGAAAAGAAACCTGATTAAACGAGGGAAGAAGAAGAAGAAGAAGCAAAAAACTGAATTTTCTATCGATACTTTTATTCAGTCTGTTTTTGATGGAATGAAATTTAAAATTCAAATCATCAACCAGATTATCATACGACGAAAAGGAACATTTTTACAACAATAATTGTTTATTATTATGTATAAATTGTGTTACTTCTTCCCTTCAGTTTCATTATTTTCATCCTTTTTTTGTTATCATTCTCATCACCCTCATTCTCAAGTTGGAACCTCTCTTCGTCTTCACTCTTTTTTATTCATCATGTTTCTGTTTCATTCTTGTTGCTCCTTCCAATTGCCAAGGAATGAAATGAAACGAAATATTTTTACAATTTTGTTACTCTTTTCCCTTTCCACTCCCTTGATAGATGGCTCAGAGTTTTGATTCAATGAATGATTTAAAGAGTTACAAGTAAACGAAAAACGAAACTGAATAAATAATTTAAATTACAGCAAGAAAAATGTTAACTCATTGTAATGATAATAATGTTGATGATGATGATGATGATGATGATGATAATGATAATATGAAATCAATAAACTTGTATTGAGTGTAAAAATAAATTTAAATTGAAGTAAAAAGGATGAAATGGAAAGTTTATTGAGATGATCGGACGAAAAGCTGATGAAGGAAAAGGGAAAATTAATTTACTGTTTGATAAATGAAAATTTATTTACACATTTTTCCGTTATTTCCTCGTTTTTTAATACAACATTCCTTGTTCCCCTGCTTCATCTTCATTCCAATACAATTGACATTATTGATGGTTAGAGTTTTCCCCTTCAATTTCTATTCTAACCCATGCATTTCCATTCATTATTCATGATTGATTATTTGCATTCCCAATATTCATCAAGTTGTTCAACCAAATTGCACAAGCAAGACTTGCATCCAATGAGACTTTAATATTTTCGCCAACATTCATGGCAGTTTCAATTTCATTGGTTCAACGCAAAAACTTATTACAAAAAGTTCGTTAATCAAACTGATGAAATAATAATTTGAAAAAAGCCAAACAGCGAAAAGTCAAAAACATCGTTTGATCAATTCCATTACAGCATTTCTCGATTCAGGAGAAAGTATCGATCATTTCGTTAGCATTTGATTTTCTCGACTTTCTTCATAAAAATTAATTCGTTGCTAAATGTTGCGAAAAACTTCTTCTCACGGATAAGTCTTTGAAAGTCGATTTTCTCGAAAATTATTAATAACAATCGAGTTAACATCAATATTTTGTGTCTTGATGCTAGACGGACGGCCAAACTCAAGATGCTGAGTAGATTTTGACAATAATGATTTTCCATTATTAAAATCATGATTTGTGAAAGTTTGACGAAATTGGTTCAGCTTGGAATGCTAAATATCGTTGAATCTGGCAACATTTACTTGAATTTCAAAATGACTTGTGTTGACTTGAAAGCAAATGACGCTATTTTACTTGCTCATTGTGACAAGCCCATTGCTAACAGCAACAGTGTTACTTTGATCACTAAATTTGACTTAATCCTAGTAAACATTTAAAATGGACATTTATTGTTACTCAATGTTATAATTTGATTCCATGTTGTATTAATAATAATTTATCTGGGTCAATTTATGACAACCTTTATGTAGCTTTTTCTCTCTTTTTTTCCTCGCCATCATTTTCTTTCCTTTCACTGGGTGATGATGATGATGACAAATAAATTTATATTTATATTTACAGATTCAGAACACAAATCTGTGCTTTGCTAATGATTAATTCATGTCAACTAAATGTGACAATGTAAATTCAATTTGTCCAGAGATTTTCATTTCATTTTCTGCTCTTTTCTCTTTCATCTCTTTCTTTCGTGCTTTTGCTTCGTCTCTAGATTTGTTGGAATACAAAATTTCGTCAAAAGTTAACAAAATAATCTCGAATTTTACCCTGCTTTAAATCTTAATCTTCAGGGTGAACAGAAAGTTTCAACGTGTACATGGTTACTCTGTTTCTGCTATAAAACAATTTATCCTTTTATACTTTTATATCTTGATTAATTCATGATTTCAGGGTAAACAAAGCTCATTTTTTTTTCTTTTACTCCAGACCTTGTACTGGTTCAATTTATTGAAATCGAAATGCATTGATAATGTATGATTACTTCTACGATTTAATAATCATGAATTTTAACCAGAACATAGACGCTGAATCGATGCGGGAGAAGCAAAAGTAAACATCAACTAGAGTCTGTAAAAGAAATGAATCAAAATGAAATTCAAGCCCAGCATGAAATTTCCATCGAATCCCAAGCCAGGAAAGTAAATTTTTTCATTTAATCATTATTTGAACTTATTTTGCTCTAACTTTACCTCTCTTATAGCCTTATTTTCAATGGAGTTCAAATGCAGCTGAATGAAAATGAATGGCAATGAGGAGTAAATGTTGTCAAAAACAAAGTTCAATAAAATAAATAAAGAAACCAACAGTTGTTGAGCCCATTCGGTTGGCATTAAATTAATTGGATCTGTAAAACAATTAAACTCTGTTTTGGGAGAATCTTTGTCAACATCTTTTTGGAAAAGTTTGGCATCAAAACTTTGTAACATTGCTAGTGACCAAGACAAAACGGGCCAGATTGTATTGTATTGTAATAAAGAGCAAGAGTAAGCTTTTCGTTCAACGAAGCTTCAAGTCGTATGAAGTTGTGAATAATTGAAATTTAAATGCTGAGATTTGTTGGAAAGACATTGGAAAACTTTTTCGGATTGCAAGTAGAAGCGCATTTATTGTTCATCATGGAAGCAACAGGGAGGTAAAATAGCAATAAAGCTGAAATTGAAGAGAGAAAAGTGCAACTTAAAACTAAATGTTGAATTAAATGGGTCTGTTTGAATGAGAAGAAAGGCAAAAGCAAAGAGATAAGATGAATAAAAGAGTCAAGTTTTGAAAGTGTTGGTGAAATGAAGATTGAAATGTATTTTATGGAGTGAAAGAATCCCATCAGTTTCTGATATTTTCATCTTGAATTGCTGTTTTTTATTTTATTTTGCAAAGCTAACAGACATTCAGAAACTTTCAATGTGACCTTTTGTGTTGAAATGTGTAATTTTTTTGAAAATTTCAGCAAATTTGATAGAAAATGGAATTCGAAAGAAAAAAGAGACAATGTTCTCATTTTCGCACCTTCTTTTCATCCCCATTCCATAACGATCAAATTGAGAGGGAAAAGGATGGAGAAGGAAATTTCTTTTGATCTTTTCACTTTTTCCTATTTTACAGTGATCTGATATCAAATAAAGGTGAGTTTTTTTATGAATAACAACTCAAATAGATAGTTGGCGAAGATGAAGATCAAGAAAAATGCTGGGAAGGTGATAGAGAATGGAACATTATTGGAATACAGAAAAGGTGAGTTGAAAGAAGAAGATGGAAAGGATGGTAGATGATCAACAATTTTGATCTAAATTTTTTTCTCTCTTCATGCTGTAAATAATAGAGTAAAGTACAACGAAAGAGAAGAATTTTTTCTGCCTTTTCTTTTCCGCAAATATTAACTATTCTGTTGCAACTTTGCTATATTTAGTTTTCCAAAATGCTTTTTCATTTAATTTACCCTGATTCATCCTTAAACTTTCCTCTCATTCAATGTGTTCTGATTTTTTTATTTCAACTTTTACCAAGATTGAAAATGAAGAGAGAAGTTATTTTATAAAACAAATTACACTGGATAGCATTGGTGCTTCCCACAGTTCTAATGCTTTCCGATCAATAGTGCATAGTATATGCTGCCTCTAACCAATCAGTTCTATCCTCTATTTCCTCATCAGAACTGAAAATTTTTATAACTTCAACAACACAGAACTGATTGCAGATCAACCAAATCAGATCAGATTCTATTCCTAACAAGTCAAAATTACTAACTACCTTTTACATATCTGTACATATGCATAAAACGAATTGTTGTATTGCATTGTCAAAAGGCGTGCAAATTGACTCACAAACTGTCAGATGTGGATCTTCATTTTTTAAAGCACATTCCGTCAAAAGATATTCCCTCAAAATTCAATCGTGCAATTTGCAAATTTTATGATCTATTTTTTGATAAAATGCACTTTCAAAGTTCAAACCTTGAATACATTGCATGCAGTTGTCGACTTACAATATATTTTATTTCGTTTAGGCACCATTTAAATGATGAATTTCGTAGCGTTTGCAAATCTATTTTTGGTGAAAAGTAAATTTAGCTCTTTCATTGCACTTCGTATTTACACTATTCCTCAATTTTGTTGCCGATAAAATGGAAGATTATAAAGCATTTAGGCAAGCATTTATGCATTTGATCAGTTATTATCATGAAATTTTATTTAAATATGAAATGATATAACTCGGAATGCCAACTAATGAAATATCATGTTTCTTTGCTTTAATCATTAAACATTTAATTTCGTACATAGAAAGCGTCAGCTTGAAATTATGCAATGTGAAGTTGAACATTAAAACTAATGTCAGAATCCAATATGCGCATAGTTCTGTCATTATTGCTTGCTTTTCATTTCAGCTTAGCAACATATACATTGATTTTTCTTTTTGTTTCATTTCAAATTCTCAAGATGATTAATCATCCATTTTCGAGTGTTTTTACATTTCAAGTTAATAACAAAATTGTTAGTTTCAGTTGATCAATTGAGAAGGGAAGCTTTGAGTTCAAATGAGTTATGCAACTATAAATAAAAGTTTGCTTCCCTTTGATAGTGCAACAGAAATGAAATGAAATATTAATAAATATTAATAGAAACATGAAATGATGCAAAAAAGAAGTGCAAATGAAATGAGTAAATACAATTGAATCTTGGATGAACTTTAATTACAATTAACATACTTATTACATTGTATACATAAAAGTACTCCAACACTTCATTTGACTTATTTTATTCAATTTTTCGAGGAATGCTCAAGTTGACAGAAAGAATGAAGAATGAATTATAATAATGAATAGCATATTAAAAGTTTTTCACTCAGCAACACGCAATATTCACAATCATGTTGAAACTGAAAGTTTATTGAGCAGCAAAAATATTGTAAAATAAGTGTTTTTTAATCTTTTTTAACTTTTTCACATTCAGTTTGAATAAACTTGCAAAAGGTAAACTTTTACATTCCAACAATTCATCATTACAAACTGCAAACTTATCAAGCTTTACCTTAGTGAGTCAATTTAGCGACAAATGAATTGATGTCAGGGTAGATGAATAACAAATGCAGTTTTTAATTCCGTGAAAAATGCATACATAAAATTCCAATTTTAAATGTCGATACGATGATAAAGATGATTGTCTCGATTGTTTTCATTTGATTAATCTGGACAGAAAGCTATGCAAAGTAAAAGGTTTGAAAGCGAATTGTTCTGTGTTGGATTCAGTTTAAATCTATAGATTGCTGTACAGCAATCCACGTTCGAGTCAACGAGACCATTTTTGCACAGCAATCCACAGATTTTGACTGACTAAACGCAGTTTAATTGTCTTGACTGTTTTCACTTGATGAACTTATTATGAAACTTATAAAAGTTGATAAGTAAAAACTGAACAAAGAAAATTTTGAAAGGGTTCTTTCATTGTTAGTAGCAACCTCAAAGAGACCTTACGAGCATTCGTTATCACTTTTTTTTACTTCCTTTGCTTGATTGCTATTGTATCATGATTATTTGTTTCAGTTTAGTTTTTCGATCAATCATGTTGCTGCCCGAATCTCGCTTTTGAATATCGAACCTGCAAGTTTTGATTTTTTCATATCTTCTGCTCAACTCCTATGAATCTTTCTATTGCTAATCAACAGATAACACGAATCGAAAAAATGATCATTTGAACTTTGTGTTTGGATTTTATTACCATGCAACAAATCTACTATCCATTACCTGTATTTGAGTTTAATACACTTGGGACAAACACATAGATTCCTGTAAAAAGACTCGAAGGTAAAAAACGAAAAGTAAAATCTAAACCAACAAGCATTTAATGTAATTCCCTGTTCCTTTAATGCTCATCTTGTTGGAATCTAAGACTTGGATTAATGCAGTTTCTCACAATTCTTACTTTGAGCAAAAAACTATTTACTTTCATTGATACATTGATGTAAAATGTGTTTAATTGAAAGTTTCAAGCTTTCGCCTGGTTTAACTCTGGGTACATGAAGCAGAGTCAATTACTAATTCCCGTTTTTTACGATTGTTTCACAAATTAGAGTATTAATTGCCAAACAATGAAAAATTCCTCACTCAACTTGAATAACAGTACTTGACATGATATCCCAACATTTGGAGCAAACAAAATGTTTCGTGTAAATTAAAATCTCTTTGCAAGTCTTAGCTCATAAGCTGAGAGTCAATATTTTCTTTGAAAAATTTTCTTTACTCAATAACAATTTGTTTCAAGTATCATTTTCTCTGCTCTGTAACACACTTTTCAGTGACAAAAACTTTTTTTCTCAAAGCACACATTCTGTTTACATTTTATATTCATTTTATTGATGCAATTTTTGCAATATTTTTATCCTTCCAGCAAATGTGAAATGCAAAAGCAAAGAAAAAGTAACAATTTGAAAAATAATATTCCACAGAATGACGATTTCTCTCATCAATTTTCATTTAGATATTCAGTTGTATCATTGCATAATAGTACCTTTATATTCTGGGAATAATTTATTTTCCATTCATCATTCAATTCCTGGTTTAACAAATTTTGAAAAAAGGTTGAGATCAGTTGAACAAGACAGGAGTGAAAAGTTTTTGCCTCTTTGCACAAAGTTGAGATTGGAAATCACAAAATATTTATTTGAATAGTTATGCTGGATGTAATCATGAATCAAAAGGAGAAAATTGAAACAAAACTATCAAATCAGTTTGAATTTTTATGTCGCTACATTTTGTGCTCAAATATCATCATGCAAATCAAGAGTCATTTGATTTATCTTTGAACCATTTTCAGTTTCATTTAAGAATCAAGCACATTATTCATTGTGGATGATGATGGTTAATAATGGACAAATAATATTGCGTTCTGGCAAATCTTATCAAATACATTCATCTTCATCTTGTATCCAGTAAAATGTGACAGTAAAATGTGAAAAATTTTTGTTTAGTTTTACCTAACAAGCTGCATACAGAAAAATAGGAAAAGCAAAACAATTTTTCTTTCTTTCTATCATGTAATACATTTTCTTGATGATTGTTTACTCATGACGGAATCACTTGTTTGCCCCTTCTTCAGATACTCAATAACTAACGGAAGATGCAAAAGTAAAGTAAATATCTGTATATACTTAGGTTTCAACAATTTACCTTCTTGTTATTTTTCTTGTCTTTCTTTTTTGATCGACTACTGATTTTTTTCGTTGCCATTATTCGTTGTTTAAGCATACACAGAAAGATATTGCATCAAGTTTTTTCGTTCATAGTTTTACTAATGATACAAGAAAAGCACAATGATTTATCATTTGGTGAAGCAAATGTTTGGTTATACTCTTTACTAACTTGTTCAAGACAGACAAGTAAAAGTGAAAATAAATCATGAGACGGAAGAAGAGAAGACATCAAATACAGTTTTTACTTTTCCTTGCTCCTTTCCTCGATTCTGCATCCAGTTGTAATAGTGATAATGCATCTAGAATAATGCCTTATTCCCTTCACTCTTTAATATTTGAGCATATAAATTCCTCATCTTCAACTGCTTTATCCATTTCATTTCTATATTTAGTTTCATTCTATTACCTTGATTTATTTTTCTCGGAAGTTGAGTGAGATAAGTCAAGGATGACATAACAACGGCGATGAAGAAAACAGAAGATAGTGAAAATCATAATTTGTAGCTACCAAGTGAAGCGACCATCTTTTGACCCTGAAGATTGTTTCATGATGAAATGTTTCCCATTGATATTATTTTGATTGATTATCGTATCAGTTTGGATCAGATATTTGAGAGAGAATCAAAAACGATTGAAGATTGTTTGCCATTTTTCATTTGAAAAATCTGTTTTATTGAATTTCATAGGTTCAACATGAAATAATTTTGATAGTTTTAAGATTATGGATATTTGGACTTGCGGTTTTGCTGGATATTTGATAAGTTTAATTAAATAACGATGGCGAGGTGATATGATAGTTATATGCACGAGGGCGAAGCCCGAGTGTATTCACTCTCATATCGTTCAGAACACTATGACCTACAAATTGAACAATTTAATTTAAAAAAGGATGGAGATGGGCTTGACTATGTTGAGTTTTGGCCTACAGTTAGAAAGAACAACCAAGGAACAGTTAGATATAGCAAAGTTCGGACAGAGGCAATAAAACAATTTGATACTGAGAATCCAAGGTCATATTACAAAATTATAAAAAAGTATATTTCATGTTTGCCTGAAAATACTGGTAAATTTTATCGCCGGCCCTTGCCTGGTAAAGAGCCTCGTTTTGGTGTTGCTGTTATTGGCATTAACACTATTGGCAGTATGTTAAAGAATATTTTCAAGGCTGCTGGAATAGACGATTCGAGGAACATATCAAATCATGGTTTACGTGCTACAGCTGCTTCTGTAATGCTTGAAGCGGGATTTAGTCAAAGAACAGTAGCTATTAGGACCGGACATCAAAGCAACGCACTGGAAAGCTACATCAGAGACTCAAAATCAACACATTTAGCTGTTTCAGCAGCTTTAGAACCTGTTTGTGTTGAACAGAACATCGTCAGTTCAAGTCAATTAAATTTAATTAACGATACCCAAAGTGGTACGAATTTTGAGAAGAGTGGTGGAATAGAGAGAGAAGATACCACCGAAAATGAAAACAAAACACTCAAAAGAAAAAAATGACGATGAACCAATTGTTATTGAGCTAAGAAAAGGCTCAAAAATCTTGAAAATATCAATGTGAAAACCCAAACATTGATCTATTTTAATTTAATTTAATTTAAATTTTCTCAG
This sequence comes from Tetranychus piercei, assembly GCA_036759885.1. Lineage (NCBI taxonomy): Eukaryota > Metazoa > Arthropoda > Arachnida > Trombidiformes > Tetranychidae > Tetranychus > Tetranychus piercei. The sequence continues at coordinate 16,056,930 of CM071877.1, forward strand.
TTAACTAACCTGTTCCAATAACCTATGCCAATAAACAAAAATATCAGTTGAAATAACTAGCGGTTATCATCCACTGAGTTATGTAAATGTTATTATTATTAATATTATTGTGCAATATTTGTTACCGTCTGATAGTTTTTGCATGTTGAGCATTAGTAAAGCTTCAATTTTCGTGTTTTGTGTTGTTTCGTTGTTTTGTAATACACTTAGAACTTGTTCTGTAGCTCACTAAATTACGGAACATTAGATTACCTTCAGTATTCAATATTAAAATCAAATTGAAATGTAAATTTTGATTAATTTTCACAATGTTAAGCCAGCAAATCCTGCTGATGACTCTTGCTAATGGCTACAAAGTTTGCATTATTTTGAGAAATAAAACTTTCGCTGGAATACTTTTTTCGATAACTACCTGGTTGAGCAGATTTGTGCAATAGTCTTAAAGTTTCTCATTAGGTTGACCTAAACCATTAAAAAATTTATATCTCAGCGCAGATAGAAGTTGATCTAATTTGGTACATTAGATGCCTTGACACTCAGGACTAAATGAAAAAATTAATGACTGAAATTGAAAACTTGAGTAAAAATTCTGACGGTACAGCATTTCTCAGTGAGTATGTCATTCTAGTCTGAAAAGTTTATTCTGAGTGCTAAAATTGAGTTATTTCCTTTTGCTTTCAAGTTATGCTCAGTTTTTCTACAATTACGTAATTCCGCGTTCAACTGAGCTTAATGACTTTGAAAAGGGTCAAATTATGGCTTTATCAAATCAGGGATTTTCTCATAGGCAAATTGTTATTGAAATCAATCGATCGAAGACTGGTGATTAATATAAAGAAAATTATGGAACTTCACCGCGTTCAGGTCGACTTTCTTTATTGAATGGTCGTGACAAAAGACGAATTGGACGATTAGCTCATGAAGGGAATTTATCATGCTCTCAGATTTTAAAAGAAACTCAGCTAAGTGTTTCATCAAGAACAATAAGTCGTGCAATTCTTGAGACTGGTTTATTTGAATATTTATCTATGGAAGTGAAACCGAGATTGACCGAGTTACATAAACCGAAAAAGGATGGAATTTGCCGGCGATCATATGTCATGGTCAAAAAGTGGATATCTGTAATATTTTCAGATGAAAAAAAGTTCAACCTCGATGGCCCTGACGAATTAAAGTGTTATTGGCATGATCTTCGGGCTGAGAAAAAAATCTTTGGAAAGCGTAACTTGGGTGGTTTTCGGTTATGGTCTGGGGAGCTTTTTTTATAATGGAATTTTTCCTATTGTTAGAATTACTAACACCATCAAATCAATTGATTATATTGAAATATTGAAAAAAAATTTGATGCCAAATTCTGAAATTAATGCTGGGAAGGATTGGATCTTCCAGCAAGATAACGCAACTATTCACACCTCGAATGCTGCGTATAAGTTTTACAATGAAAATAATGTTGAAGTTCTTTATTGGCCAGCCTGCAGCCCTGATCTTAACCTGATTGAGAACCTCTGGGGTATAATTGCTCGACGAGCTTATACTGATCAACGACAGTTTAATAAACTCATTCATTTATGGCGCGAAATTCAAAATATATGGTATTCATTGGAACCAGAATTACTTCAAAACCTCATTAATTCAAGGAAGAACAGAATTTTGATGCTATCAGATTGAATGGTAGCCAAACCCACTATTAAATTGATTTTATAAAACTGGTCTTATAATTTTGTCAACCTCGATTTTTGATTTTCTTATTAGGGTGTCAAATATATTTTGCGGTTAGGTATGAAGTTGAGCTAAGCACTAACTGAAATTTTGGTAAATCAAACTAGACACATTCGATATCAATAAGCCGTTGTTAATTTCAACTTCTAAGAATTATTACCAATTTTGTACCAGTCCGAAAATTTATAGCGAAAAAATCGACAAAAGTGTTTTTGACGCCAGTTTCTGAGCAAACAATCTTTTCTTTGCCAGAATTTTTCAGGAATTAAGATAGATTGCGGTTCATGGAGTCGAGATCGGGTATATGAAATTAGTTAGCTAGCATTCAGCATCCGAGGTTAGAGATTTTGTACAGAGTCGCTTGCAAAGTTTGTTAAAAAATTTGTTTAAAAAAATAATTTTTGACGGTTTTTCTGCTCTTTTTAGAGCGATTAAAATACTATAACTTTGTTAATATTCGGCCAAATTTGATTTTTTTTCTTTTAAAGTAATTAACTAAGCCTAAATAATGTTTTAACCAAAAAAGGCCACAATCAAATCTTTTTTTCATAGCGAACCGCGAAATATATTTGACACCCTAATACATAACTTTTCTTTCTAAGTTTCTTTAGTGATAAAAATTTGTCAATCTATTTGAAAGATTGTTAATAACAAAATGATATACTTAATGTAAATGTAATATATTAAATAGATTCTATGAGCAAATGTGGAAAGTCAGATGTCTTAAACTTATGAAAACCAGTGTAGCAGGCCGTTATAAAATACAGGCTCATACATAAAAAACTTACGCGTAAACACGGAGCAGCAAAAACGAACAAAAGCGAACGGAAACAACTGATGCATGAGAAAAAGTCATTTTGATTGAAAAAACGCTAATATCTAAGGTTATGCAGATATATTTTTATTATGAATTGCTAATCTTCATACATAACAGAAACAAGTTTGCCCTGAAGAATTGATAAAACGAGAAGCTGATAGCTTAGAGGATGAGCCTGAACCTGATCCACTTCCTGATCCTGATCCTGATCCTGATGATGCTCCTGAGTTAGCTGATGATCCTGAATTATTAGACTTATTGTTTGATGCTGATGATCCAGAACCTGAACCTGAGGCTGCTGCTGCTGATGCGGCTGCTGCAGATGATGATGAATCTGAAGAAGATGGTCCAGTTGATGATGATGATCCTGAGCCTGATCCTGAGCCTGCTGATGTTGAGCTTGTTGATGTTGTTGTGGTTGATGTTCCTGAAGCTGCTGATCCTGATCCTGATCCTGATCCAGATCCAGAACCTGAGCCTGAACCTGAACCTGATCCAGAACCTGAGCCTGAACCTGATCCACTTCCTGATCCTGATCCTGATCCTGATGCTGCTGATGCTGCTGATCCTGATGATGCTCCTGAGTTAGCTGATGATCCTGAATTATTAGACTTATTGTTTGATGCTGATGAACCCGATCCTGATGCTGCTGCTGCTGATCCTGCTGCTGAACTTGAAGCTCCTGAACTTGAACCTGATCCAGTACCTGATGATGATGCTGGTGCAGTTGATGATGAGTCTGAAGCTGATGATCCAGAACCTGAACCTGAGGCTGCTGCTGCTGATGCGGCTGCTGCAGATGATGATGAATCTGAAGAAGATGGTCCAGTTGATGATGATGATCCTGAGCCTGATCCTGAGCCTGCTGATGTTGAGCTTGTTGATGTTGTTGTGGTTGATGTTCCTGAAGCTGCTGATCCTGATCCTGATCCTGATCCAGAACCTGAGCCTGAACCTGAACCTGAACCTGATACAGAACCTGATCCTGATCCTGATCCTGATGCTGCTGATGCTGCTGATCCTGATGATGCTGATGCTGCTGATCCTGATGATGCTCCTGAGTTAGCTGATGATCCTGAATTATTAGACTTATTGTTTGATGCTGATGAACCTGATCCTGATGCTGCTGCTGCTGATCCTGCTGCTGAATTTGAAGCTCCTGAACCTGAACCTGATCCAGTACCTGATGATGATGCTGGTGCAGTTGATGATGAGTCTGAAGCTGATGATCCAGAACCTGATCCTGAGGCTGCTGCTGCTGATGCTGCTGATGCGGCTGCTGCAGATGATGATGAATCTGAAGAAGATGGTCCAGTTGATGATGATGATCCTGAGCCTGATCCTGAGCCTGCTGATGTTGAGCTTGTTGATGTTGTTGTGGTTGATGTTCCTGAAGCTGCTGATCCTGATCCAGAACCTGAGCCTGAACCTGAACCTGATCCAGAACCTGAGCCTGAACCTGATCCACTTCCTGATCCTGATCCTGATCCTGATGCTGCTGATGCTGCTGATCCTGATGATGCTCCTGAGTTAGCTGATGATCCTGAATTATTAGACTTATTGTTTGATGCTGATGAACCTGATCCTGATGATGCTCCTGAGTTAGCTGATGATCCTGAATTATTAGACTTATTGTTTGATGCTGATGAACCTGATCCTGATGCTTCTGCTGCTGATCCTGCTGCTGAACTTGAAGCTCCTGAACCTGAACCTGATCCAGTACCAGATGATGATGCTGGTGCAGTTGATGATGAGTCTGAAGCTGATGATCCAGAACCTGAACCTGAGGCTGCTGCTGCTGATGCTGCTGATGCGGCTGCTGCAGATGATGATGAATCTGAAGAAGATGGTCCAGTTGATGATGATGATCCTGAGCCTGATCCTGAGCCTGCTGATGTTGAGCTTGTTGATGTTGTTGTGGTTGATGTTCCTGAAGCTGCTGATCCTGATGATGCTCCTGAGTTAGCTGATGATCCTGAATTATTAGACTTATTGTTTGATGCTGATGAACCCGATCCTGATGCTGCTGCTGCTGATCCTGCTGCTGAACTTGAAGCTCCTGAACCTGAACCTGATCCAGTACCTGATGATGATGCTGGTGCAGTTGATGATGAGTCTGAAGCTGATGATCCAGAACCTGAACCTGAGGCTGCTGCTGCTGATGCGGCTGCTGCAGATGATGATGAATCTGAAGAAGATGGTCCAGTTGATGTAGATGATCCTGAGCCTGATCCTGAGCCTGCTGATGTTGAGCTTGTTGATGTTGTTGTGGTTGATGTTCCTGAAGCTGCTGATCCTGATCCTGATCCTGATCCAGAACCTGAGCCTGAACCTGAACCTGATACAGAACCTGATCCTGATCCTGATCCTGATGCTGCTGATGCTGCTGATCCTGATGATGCTGATGCTGCTGATCCTGATGATGCTCCTGAGTTAGCTGATGATCCTGAATTATTAGACTTATTGTTTGATGCTGATGAACCTGATCCTGATGCTGCTGCTGCTGATCCTGCTGCTGAACTTGAAGCTCCTGAACCTGAACCTGATCCAGTACCTGATGATGATGCTGGTGCAGTTGATGATGAGTCTGAAGCTGATGATCCAGAACCTGATCCTGAGGCTGCTGCTGCTGATGCTGCTGATGCGGCTGCTGCAGATGATGATGAATCTGAAGAAGATGGTCCAGTTGATGATGATGATCCTGAGCCTGATCCTGAGCCTGCTGATGTTGAGCTTGTTGATGTTGTTGTGGTTGATGTTCCTGAAGCTGCTGATCCTGATCCTGATCCTGATCCAGATCCAGAACCTGAGCCTGAACCTGAACCTGATCCAGAACCTGAGCCTGAACCTGATCCACTTCCTGATCCTGATCCTGATCCTGATGCTGCTGATGCTGCTGATCCTGATGATGCTCCTGAGTTAGCTGATGATCCTGAATTATTAGACTTATTGTTTGATGCTGATGAACCTGATCCTGAAGCTGCTGATCCTGATCCAGAACCTGAGCCTGAACCTGAACCTGATCCAGAACCTGAGCCTGAACCTGATCCACTTCCTGATCCTGATCCTGATCCTGATCCTGATCCTGATGCTGCTGATGCTGCTGATCCTGATGATGCTCCTGAGTTAGCTGATGATCCTGAATTATTAGACTTATTGTTTGATGCTGATGAACCTGATCCTGATGCTGCTGCTGCTGATCCTGCTGCTGAACTTGAAGCTCCTGAACCTGAACCTGATCCAGTACCTGATGATGATGCTGGTGCAGTTGATGATGAGTCTGGAGCTGATGATCCAGAACCTGAACCTGAGGCTGCTGCTGCTGATGCTGCTGATGCGGCTGCTGCAGATGATGATGAATCTGAAGAAGATGGTCCAGTTGATGATGATGATCCTGAGCCTGATCCTGAGCCTGCTGATGTTGAGCTTGTTGATGTTGTTGTGGTTGATGTTCCTGAAGCTGCTGATCCTGATCCTGATCCTGATCCAGAACCTGAGCCTGAACCTGAACCTGATCCACTTCCTGATCCTGATCCTGATCCTGATCCTGATGTTCCTGAAGCTGCTGATCCTGATGATGCTCCTGAGTTAGCTGATGATCCTGAATTATTAGACTTATTGTTTGATGCTGATGAACCCGATCCTGATGCTGCTGCTGCTGATCCTGCTGCTGAACTTGAAGCTCCTGAACCTGAACCTGATCCAGTACCTGATGATGATGCTGGTGCAGTTGATGATGAGTCTGAAGCTGATGATCCAGAACCTGAACCTGAGGCTGCTGCTGCTGATGCGGCTGCTGCAGATGATGATGAATCTGAAGAAGATGGTCCAGTTGATGTTGATGATCCTGAGCCTGATCCTGAGCCTGCTGATGTTGAGCTTGTTGATGTTGTTGTGGTTGATGTTCCTGAAGCTGCTGATCCTGATCCTGATCCTGATCCAGAACCTGAGCCTGAACCTGAACCTGATACAGAACCTGATCCTGATCCTGATCCTGATGCTGCTGATGCTGCTGATCCTGATGATGCTGATGCTGCTGATCCTGATGATGCTCCTGAGTTAGCTGATGATCCTGAATTATTAGACTTATTGTTTGATGCTGATGAACCTGATCCTGATGCTGCTGCTGCTGATCCTGCTGCTGAACTTGAAGCTCCTGAACCTGAACCTGATCCAGTACCTGATGATGATGCTGGTGCAGTTGATGATGAGTCTGAAGCTGATGATCCAGAACCTGATCCTGAGGCTGCTGCTGCTGATGCTGCTGATGCGGCTGCTGCAGATGATGATGAATCTGAAGAAGATGGTCCAGTTGATGATGATGATCCTGAGCCTGATCCTGAGCCTGCTGATGTTGAGCTTGTTGATGTTGTTGTGGTTGATGTTCCTGAAGCTGCTGATCCTGATCCTGATCCTGATCCAGAACCTGAGCCTGAACCTGAACCTGATCCACTTCCTGATCCTGATCCTGATCCTGATCCTGATGCTGCTGAAGCTGCTGATCCTGATGATGCTCCTGAGTTAGCTGATGATCCTGAATTATTAGACTTATTGTTTGATGCTGATGAACCCGATCCTGATGCTGCTGCTGCTGATCCTGCTGCTGAACTTGAAGCTCCTGAACCTGAACCTGATCCAGTACCTGATGATGATGCTGGTGCAGTTGATGATGAGTCTGAAGCTGATGATCCAGAACCTGAACCTGAGGCTGCTGCTGCTGATGCTGCTGATGCGGCTGCTGCAGATGATGATGAATCTGAAGAAGATGGTCCAGTTGATGTTGATGATCCTGAGCCTGATCCTGAGCCTGCTGATGTTGAGCTTGTTGATGTTGTTGTGGTTGATGTTCCTGAAGCTGCTGATCCTGATCCTGATCCTGATCCAGAACCTGAGCCTGAACCTGAACCTGATACAGAACCTGATCCTGATCCTGATCCTGATGCTGCTGATGCTGCTGATCCTGATGATGCTGATGCTGCTGATCCTGATGATGCTCCTGAGTTAGCTGATGATCCTGAATTATTAGACTTATTGTTTGATGCTGATGAACCTGATCCTGATGCTGCTGCTGCTGATCCTGCTGCTGAACTTGAAGCTCCTGAACCTGAACCTGATCCAGTACCTGATGATGATGCTGGTGCAGTTGATGATGAGTCTGAAGCTGATGATCCAGAACCTGATCCTGAGGCTGCTGCTGCTGATGCTGCTGATGCGGCTGCTGCAGATGATGATGAATCTGAAGAAGATGGTCCAGTTGATGATGATGATCCTGAGCCTGATCCTGAGCCTGCTGATGTTGAGCTTGTTGATGTTGTTGTGGTTGATGTTCCTGAAGCTGCTGATCCTGATCCAGAACCTGAGCCTGAACCTGATCCACTTCCTGATCCTGATCCTGATCCTGATCCTGATGCTGCTGATGCTGCTGATCCTGATGATGCTCCTGAGTTAGCTGATGATCCTGAATTATTAGACTTATTGTTTGATGCTGATGAACCTGATCCTGATGCTGCTGCTGCTGATCCTGCTGCTGAACTTGAAGCTCCTGAACCTGAACCTGATCCAGTACCTGATGATGATGCTGGTGCAGTTGATGATGAGTCTGAAGCTGATGATCCAGAACCTGAACCTGAGGCTGCTGCTGCTGATGCTGCTGATTCGGCTGCTGCAGATGATGATGAATCTGAAGAAGATGGTCCAGTTGATGATGATGATCCTGAGCCTGATCCTGAGCCTGCTGATGTTGAGCTTGTTGATGTTGTTGTGGTTGATGTTCCTGAAGCTGCTGCTCCTGATGATGCTCCTGAGTTAGCTGATGATCCTGAATTATTAGACTTATTGTTTGATGCTGATGAACCCGATCCTGATGCTGCTGCTGCTGATCCTGCTGCTGAACTTGAAGTTCCTGAACCTGAACCTGATCCAGTACCTGATGATGATGCTGGTGCAGTTGATGATGAGTCTGAAGCTGATGATCCAGAACCTGAACCTGAGGCTGCTGCTGCTGATGCTGCTGATGCGGCTGCTGCAGATGATGATGAATCTGAAGAAGATGGTCCAGTTGATGATGATGATCCTGAGCCTGATCCTGAGCCTGCTGATGTTGAGCTTGTTGATGTTGTTGTGGTTGATGTTCCTGAAGCTGCTGATCCTGATCCTGATCCTGATCCAGAACCTGAGCCTGAACCTGAACCTGATCCACTTCCTGATCCTGATCCTGAGGCTGCTGCTGCTGATGCTGCTGATGCGGCTGCTGCAGATGATGATGAATCTGAAGAAGATGGTCCAGTTGATGATGATGATCCTGAGCCTGATCCTGAGCCTGCTGATGTTGAGCTTGTTGATGTTGTTGTGGTTGATGTTCCTGAAGCTGCTGATCCTGATCCTGATCCTGATCCAGAACCTGAGCCTGAACCTGAACCTGATCCACTTCCTGATCCTGATCCTGATCCTGATGCTGCTGATGCTGCTGATCCTGATGATGCTCCTGAGTTAGCTGATGATCCTGAATTATTAGACTCATTGTTTGATGCTGATGAACCCGATCCTGATGCTGCTGCTGCTGATCCTGCTGCTGAACTTGAAGCTCCTGAACTTGAACCTGATCCAGTACCTGATGATGATGCTGGTGCAGTTGATGATGAGTCTGAAGCTGATGATCCAGAACCTGATCCTGAGGCTGCTGCTGCTGATGCTGCTGATGCGGCTGCTGCAGATGATGATGAATCTGAAGAAGATGGTCCAGTTGATGATGATGATCCTGAGCCTGATCCTGAGCCTGCTGATGTTGAGCTTGTTGATGTTGTTGTGGTTGATGTTCCTGAAGCTGCTGAACCTGATCCTGATCCTGATCCAGAACCTGAGCCTGAACCTGAACCTGATCCAGAACCTGAGCCTGAACCTGATCCACTTCCTGATCCTGATCCTGATCCTGATGATTCTCCTGATTTAGCTGATGATCCTGAATTATTAGACTTATTGTTTGATGCTGATGAACCTGAACCTGAGGCTGCTGCTGCTGATGCTGCTGCTGCGGCTGCTGCAGATGATGATGAATCTGCAGAAGATGGTCCAGTTGATGATGATGATCCTGAGCCTGATCCTGAGCCTGCTGATGTTGAGCTTGTTGATGTTGTTGTGGTTGATGTTCCTGAAGCTGCTGATCCTGATCCTGATCCTGATACAGAACCTGATCCTGAACCTGAACCTGATACAGAACCTGATCCTGATCCTGATCCTGATGCTGCTGATGCTGCTGATCCTGATGATGCTGATGCTGCTGATCCTGATGATGCTCCTGAGTTAGCTGATGATCCTGAATTATTAGACTTATTGTTTGATGCTGATGAACCTGATCCTGATGCTGCTGCTGCTGATCCTGCTGCTGAACTTGAAGCTCCTGAACCTGAACCTGATCCAGTACCTGATGATGATGCTGGTGCAGTTGATGATGAGTCTGAAGCTGATGATCCAGAACCTGATCCTGAGGCTGCTGCTGCTGATGCTGCTGATGCGGCTGCTGCAGATGATGATGAATCTGAAGAAGATGGTCCAGTTGATGATGATGATCCTGAGCCTGATCCTGAGCCTGCTGATGTTGAGCTTGTTGATGTTGTTGTGGTTGATGTTCCTGAAGCTGCTGATCCTGATCCAGAACCTGAGCCTGAACCTGAACCTGATCCAGAACCTGAGCCTGAACCTGATCCACTTCCTGATCCTGATCCTGATCCTGATCCTGATGCTGCTGATGCTGCTGATCCTGATGATGCTCCTGAGTTAGCTGATGATCCTGAATTATTAGACTTATTGTTTGATGCTGATGAACCTGATCCTGATGCTGCTGCTGCTGATCCTGCTGCTGAACTTGAAGCTCCTGAACCTGAACCTGATCCAGTACCTGATGATGATGCTGGTGCAGTTGATGATGAGTCTGGAGCTGATGATCCAGAACCTGAACCTGAGGCTGCTGCTGCTGATGCTGCTGATGCGGCTGCTGCAGATGATGATGAATCTGAAGAAGATGGTCCAGTTGATGATGATGATCCTGAGCCTGATCCTGAGCCTGCTGATGTTGAGCTTGTTGATGTTGTTGTGGTTGATGTTCCTGAAGCTGCTGAACCTGATCCTGATCCAGATCCAGAACCTGAGCCTGAACCTGAACCTGATCCAGAACCTGAGCCTGAACCTGATCCACTTCCTGATCCTGATCCTGATCCTGATGCTGCTGATGCTGCTGATCCTGATGATGCTCCTGAGTTAGCTGATGATCCTGAATTATTAGACTTATTGTTTGATGCTGATGAACCTGATCCTGATGCTGCTGCTACTGATCCTGCTGCTGAACTTGAAGCTCCTGAACCTGAACCTGATCCAGTACCTGATGATGATGCTGGTGCAGTTGATGATGAGTCTGAAGCTGATGATCCAGAACCTGATCCTGATGCTGCTGCTGCTGATGCGGCTGCTGCAGATGATGATGAATCTGAAGAAGATGGTCCAGTTGATGATGATGATCCTGAGCCTGATCCTGAGCCTGCTGATGTTGAGCTTGTTGATGTTGTTGTGGTTGATGTTCCTGAAGCTGCTGATCCTGATCCTGATCCTGATCCAGAACCTGAGCCTGAACCTGAACCTGATCCACTTCCTGATCCTGATCCTGATCCTGATCCTGATGCTGCTGATGCTGCTGATCCTGATGATGCTCCTGAGTTAGCTGATGATCCTGAATTATTAGACTTATTGTTTGATGCTGATGAACCCGATCCTGATGCTGCTACTGCTGATCCTGCTGCTGAACTTGAAGCTCCTGAACTTGAACCTGATCCAGTACCTGATGATGATGCTGGTGCAGTTGATGATGAGTCTGAAGCTGATGATCCAGAACCTGATCCTGATGCTGCTGCTGCTGATGCGGCTGCTGCAGATGATGATGAATCTGAAGAAGATGGTCCAGTTGATGATGATGATCCTGAGCCTGATCCTGAGCCTGCTGATGTTGAGCTTGTTGATGTTGTTGTGGTTGATGTTCCTGAAGCTGCTGATCCTGATCCTGATCCTGATCCAGAACCTGAGCCTGAACCTGAACCTGATCCACTTCCTGATCCTGATCCTGATCCTGATGCTGCTGATGCTGCTGATCCTGATGATGCTCCTGAGTTAGCTGATGATCCTGAATTATTAGACTTATTGTTTGATGCTGATGAACCCGATCCTGATGCTGCTGCTGCTGATCCTGCTGCTGAACTTGAAGCTCCTGAACTTGAACCTGATCCAGTACTTGATGATGATGCTGGTGCAGTTGATGATGAGTCTGAAGCTGATGATCCAGAACCTGAACCTGAGGCTGCTGCTGCTGATGCTGCTGATGCGGCTGCTGCAGATGATGATGAATCTGAAGAAGATGGTCCAGTTGATGATGATGATCCTGAGCCTGATCCTGAGCCTGCTGATGTTGAGCTTGTTGATGTTGTTGTGGTTGATGTTCCTGAAGCTGCTGATCCTGATCCTGATCCTGATCCAGAACCTGAGCCTGAACCTGAACCTGATACAGAACCTGATCCTGATCCTGATCCTGATGCTGCTGATGCTGCTGATCCTGATGATGCTGATGCTGCTGATCCTGATGATGCTCCTGAGTTAGCTGATGATCCTGAATTATTAGACTTATTGTTTGATGCTGATGAACCTGATCCTGATGCTGCTGCTGCTGATCCTGCTGCTGAACTTGAAGCTCCTGAACCTGAACCTGATCCAGTACCTGATGATGATGCTGGTGCAGTTGATGATGAGTCTGAAGCTGATGATCCAGAACCTGATCCTGAGGCTGCTGCTGCTGATGCTGCTGATGCGGCTGCTGCAGATGATGATGAATCTGAAGAAGATGGTCCAGTTGATGATGATGATCCTGAGCCTGATCCTGAGCCTGCTGATGTTGAGCTTGTTGATGTTGTTGTGGTTGATGTTCCTGAAGCTGCTGATCCTGATCCAGAACCTGAGCCTGAACCTGAACCTGATCCAGAACCTGAGCCTGAACCTGATCCACTTCCTGATCCTGATCCTGATCCTGATCCTGATGCTGCTGATGCTGCTGATCCTGATGATGCTCCTGAGTTAGCTGATGATCCTGAATTATTAGACTTATTGTTTGATGCTGATGAACCTGATCCTGATGCTGCTGCTGCTGATCCTGCTGCTGAACTTGAAGCTCCTGAACCTGAACCTGATCCAGTACCTGATGATGATGCTGGTGCAGTTGATGATGAGTCTGGAGCTGATGATCCAGAACCTGAACCTGAGGCTGCTGCTGCTGATGCTGCTGATGCGGCTGCTGCAGATGATGATGAATCTGAAGAAGATGGTCCAGTTGATGATGATGATCCTGAGCCTGATCCTGAGCCTGCTGATGTTGAGCTTGTTGATGTTGTTGTGGTTGATGTTCCTGAAGCTGCTGAACCTGATCCTGATCCAGATCCAGAACCTGAGCCTGAACCTGAACCTGATCCAGAACCTGAGCCTGAACCTGATCCACTTCCTGATCCTGATCCTGATCCTGATGCTGCTGATGCTGCTGATCCTGATGATGCTCCTGAGTTAGCTGATGATCCTGAATTATTAGACTTATTGTTTGATGCTGATGAACCTGATCCTGATGCTGCTGCTACTGATCCTGCTGCTGAACTTGAAGCTCCTGAACCTGAACCTGATCCAGTACCTGATGATGATGCTGGTGCAGTTGATGATGAGTCTGAAGCTGATGATCCAGAACCTGATCCTGATGCTGCTGCTGCTGATGCGGCTGCTGCAGATGATGATGAATCTGAAGAAGATGGTCCAGTTGATGATGATGATCCTGAGCCTGATCCTGAGCCTGCTGATGTTGAGCTTGTTGATGTTGTTGTGGTTGATGTTCCTGAAGCTGCTGGTCCTGATCCTGATCCTGATCCAGAACCTGAGCCTGAACCTGAACCTGATCCACTTCCTGATCCTGATCCTGATCCTGATCCTGATGCTGCTGATGCTGCTGATCCTGATGATGCTCCTGAGTTAGCTGATGATCCTGAATTATTAGACTTATTGTTTGATGCTGATGAACCCGATCCTGATGCTGCTACTGCTGATCCTGCTGCTGAACTTGAAGCTCCTGAACTTGAACCTGATCCAGTACCTGATGATGATGCTGGTGCAGTTGATGATGAGTCTGAAGCTGATGATCCAGAACCTGAACCTGAGGCTGCTGCTGCTGATGCGGCTGCTGCAGATGATGATGAATCTGAAGAAGATGGTCCAGTTGATGATGATGATCCTGAGCCTGATCCTGAGCCTGCTGATGTTGAGCTTGTTGATGTTGTTGTGGTTGATGTTCCTGAAGCTGCTGATCCTGATCCTGATCCTGATCCAGAACCTGAGCCTGAACCAGAACCTGATCCACTTCCTGATCCTGATCCTGATCCTGATGCTGCTGATGCTGCTGATCCTGATGATGCTCCTGAGTTAGCTGATGATCCTGAATTATTAGACTTATTGTTTGATGCTGATGAACCTGATCCTGATGCTGCTGCTGCTGATCCTGCTGCTGAACTTGAAGCTCCTGAACTTGAACCTGATCCAGTACTTGATGATGATGCTGGTGCAGTTGATGATGAGTCTGAAGCTGATGATCCAGAACCTGAACCTGAGGCTGCTGCTGCTGATGCTGCTGATGCGGCTGCTGCAGATGATGATGAATCTGAAGAAGATGGTCCAGTTGATGATGATGATCCTGAGCCTGATCCTGAGCCTGCTGATGTTGAGCTTGTTGATGTTGTTGTGGTTGATGTTCCTGAAGCTGCTGATCCTGATCCTGATCCTGATCCAGAACCTGAGCCTGAACCTGAACCTGATCCACTTCCTGATCCTGATCCTGATCCTGATCCTGATGCTGCTGATGCTGCTGATCCTGATGATGCTCCTGAGTTAGCTGATGATCCTGAATTATTAGACTTATTGTTTGATGCTGATGAACCCGATCCTGATGCTGCTACTGGTGATCCTGCTGCTGAACTTGAAGCTCCTGAACTTGAACCTGATCCAGTACCTGATGATGATGCTGGTGCAGTTGATGATGAGTCTGAAGCTGATGATCCAGAACCTGAACCTGAGGCTGCTGCTGCTGATGCGGCTGCTGCAGATGATGATGAATCTGAAGAAGATGGTCCAGTTGATGATGATGATCCTGAGCCTGATCCTGAGCCTGCTGATGTTGAGCTTGTTGATGTTGTTGTGGTTGATGTTCCTGAAGCTGCTGAACCTGATCCTGATCCTGATCCAGAACCTGAGCCTGAACCTGAACCTGATCCAGAACCTGAGCCTGAACCTGATCCACTTCCTGATCCTGATCCTGATCCTGATGCTGCTGATGCTGCTGATCCTGATGATGCTCCTGAGTTAGCTGATGATCCTGAATTATTAGACTTATTGTTTGATGCTGATGAACCTGATCCTGATGCTGCTGCTGCTGATCCTGCTGCTGAACTTGAAGCTCCTGAACCTGAACCTGATCCAGTACCTGATGATGATGCTGGTGCAGTTGATGATGAGTCTGAAGCTGATGATCCAGAACCTGAACCTGAGGCTGCTGCTGCTGATGCGGCTGCTGCAGATGATGATGAATCTGAAGAAGATGGTCCAGTTGATGATGATGATCCTGAGCCTGATCCTGAGCCTGCTGATGTTGAGCTTGTTGATGTTGTTGTGGTTGATGTTCCTGAAGCTGCTGATCCTGATCCAGAACCTGAGCCTGAACCTGAACCTGATCCAGAACCTGAGCCTGAACCTGATCCACTTCCTGATCCTGATCCTGATGCTGCTGCTGCTGATCCTGCTGCTGAACTTGAAGCTCCGGAACTTGAACCTGATCCAGTACCTGATGATGGTGCTGGTGCAGTTGATGATGAGTCTGAAGCTGATGATCCAGAACCTGATCCTGATCCTGATGCTGATGATGCTGCTGATCCTGATGATGCTCCTGAGTTAGCTGATGATCCTGAATTATTAGACTTATTGTTTGATGCTGATGAACCCGATCCTGATGCTGCTGCTGCTGATCCTGCTGCTGAACTTGAAGCTCCTGAACTTGAACCTGATCCAGTACCTGATGATGATGCTGGTGCAGTTGATGATGATGATCCTGAGCCTGATCCTGAGCCTGCTGATGTTGAGCTTGTTGATGTTGTTGTGGTTGATGTTCCTGAAGCTGCTGAACCTGATCCTGATCCTGATCCAGAACCTGAGCCTGAACCTGAACCTGATCCAGAACCTGAGCCTGAACCTGATCCACTTCCTGATCCTGATCCTGATGCTGCTGATGCTGCTGATCCTGATGATGCTCCTGAGTTAGCTGATGATCCTGAATTATTAGAATTATTGTTTGATGCTGATGAACCTGATCCTGATGCTGCTGCTGCTGATCCTGCTGCTGAACTTGAAGCTCCTGAACCTGAACCTGATCCAGTACCTGATGATGATGCTGGTGCAGTTGATGATGTTCCTGAAGCTGCTGATCCTGATCCTGATCCTGATCCAGAACCTGAGCCTGAACCTGATCCACTTCCTGAACCTGAACCTGATCCACTTCCTAATCCACTTTCTGAAACTGAACCTGATCCAGTACCTGATGATGATGCTGGTGCAGTTGTTGATGAGTCTGGAGCTGATGATCCAGAACTTGAACCCGAGGCTGCTGCTGATGCGGCTGCGGCAGATGATGATGAATCGGAAGAAGATGGTCCATACGATGAGTGTGAGGTAGATTCTGAAGTCGAGATTGATTTCGTATCAGGTTTCAACACAGAACCAGTTCCATTTTCAGTTCCAGTACTTGAGCCTGAACCAGAGTCGGTGTTAGAGTTACTCTTTGTTTGGCTGCCGAATAGGTTGAATGGTAGATTGATATTAAGTCCAAATGGACTCCATCTTGCTAAGCTATTTGCATCAGCACCGTTTAAGGCTACCAATACAGTAAGAAACAAGCACAATATTATATTCGTTTTCATTTTATTTTGATTTTGTAGTTGATTCGTTGCTACTGATATTTTCTCGACTATAAATCTTTCCTTTTATACTCTTTTTGTTGACACTTTTATTTAGCTTTTTATCATCTGAATACATTTCATCTTTATTTTCTACTTCTCTTTTTGTTTGTTTTGCAATTAGTCCAACCCAGAAAAACTGGATGAAAGCGAACAGTAGAAAACAAACGTTTTTTATATAAACAAAACAAGCCTTTTTAATTCCAGTACATTAATCAGCATACAAAATCGTAGTTCTATCATTCGATACTATTTGATTATCTCGGTTTATGACATTTGATCTTGACAGATGTTTTGTGTTTACCCTTTGGTTGTGTATCAATTTAAGTCCATTTTATTTTTGTCAAAATGCACATTAACCATGACTAATTAAAGACCATTTTTAATACATCATTTAAACCATTATCTAAGATCTTTGGTTAATATAAATGCAACTAAAATGAATTATTGAACCGATCAAGTACAGCTTTGCATTTCTTCAATATGAAATGTAAATTCAATTCGAAATTAACTTTTCGATTTTCACTTGTGTCGTGAATGTTATTTACTCGAAATACGTTTTGCCCATTTTGCGACAAAACAATTAATTTTCCTCAGGGAAGTGCAGGCTTATCAATCATGATACCATTTACAAAGCAATTGTGAAATGCAAATGAAATTTCAAAAAAATAAAAGTTGTTGAAAAAGCAATCAATGAAAAAACAAAAAATAACTTGTCAATATCGTTGTTTTCAAATCGAGTCATTTTGTGAGCTTGTCGCCAAAGATTAACATTTTATAAGGTTAGTTTAAAACAATCAACAGGAGAAGAGGAAGCAAAAAGATACACAATACCAGCTTTGTAATAAGACAATTGGTTGGTACAAAGTGATGAACATAATAATAATTGTTCATCGAGATCAGATTTAAGGTTCTAATACAATTACATTGTACGTGCTTTATGTTAAAACACAAATTATGTATCACACACACATTAATATCATTATGTATAATAAAGTTATACCAAATAATTTTGCACTCAAGTTCACTCCAAGTTATCAAAAAAGAAGAGAAAAAATATCTTTGCTATTTTTGCAAATGTGTTAACAATTTTATTCTTTTTCTCGACAAAATTTACTTATAATACATAGTCTTTTCCTTTCGTCTCACCATCTTTTGTTAATCATCAGTTAAAGAAACTCAAACAAATTCATTTACAAACGGAGATTATCTTGATGAAAAAAGTACCTCAAAAACGGTGATAATCACTTGTACAATCTTTGTATGACAAATAATTAATTTATTCATTCATTATTAATGCTCGTGAATTTCCAACGTTTTAATCTCCCATTACATTTGTACAGCTACCAGCATTTTACAAGGTTAATGATTATTTTACAATTCAACTTTATCTTCATCCCTACAACTAGCATCATCATTCCAACTCTTTTGTTTGAACATTGACTGTCTGTTTGAAAATGTAAAGTATCTTGTCAACTAAATTATGCAAAAGTTGAAAATCTGTTTCAATAATAAAATGGTGTAAATAAACAACTATTCACTTTTCACCTCATTTTTGGTTCCTAAGCTATCCATTTTTACCTTTTTCCGTTATACCTTTGGTTGTTTATTCTCATCTCATTTTTGATTCATCAATCCATCGAGAAGATATGCTGATTAAAAGGAAAATTGTACAATTTGTATGCAAATCTTAGCAAATATGACAGTTCTTTACCTTTTATTTAGTCTTATGCATGAAACGTTAACGTAAACAGGCATTTGGATTTGCCTTTGTTAGCTTTTACCTTTCATTTTAACCTTTGTACTTCCTAGCTGACTCTTTGTTGTTAACCTGCGTTGCCTTGCAAAATTGACCTTCAACAAGTTTCTTCACCTTTTAAAGTCATTAGAGTTATCCTTGACCTGGAGTTGATGAAAATTGATGAGTTCAATTACGCTTAGGATTTTTTATCTTCATTGGCCAACATTTTCATACAAATATTAACACATTTTTCTGGTTGTAAACTCAATATTACGTTTTATTGCCTTCACATGCTTTTTATCCATCATGTTCAGTTCATGTTCATTACTTTACCAAAATGTATAACTATTTTTCTTTAGGTTATGTGTGTGTGTGAGAGAGAGTTTATTCAATTGAAGAGGATACAAGTAAGAGGCAACCCATTTTAAGGTCAAGTACCTTTAACCTGCGTAAATAAGAAAGGAGAAGATGATTATGATAATAAAGGAAGAAAAGTTTTGGGTAGAAAGACAAAGAGAAAGAGAGGCAGAGATGAAACACGAAACTAAATTGTAAATGTTATAATCGCCATTCAGGTTAGGTTGACCTAACCTGGCCTTTAACTTTTGTGGATAACCTTTACCTCACTTGGCCTTAGGGTTGAATCAAGCCTCATTCAGGGTTGTATTAGTTGAAAAAAAAGATTAGTACTTGAGTTGAAGTTAAAGGCGAACAGGTAAAGTCGATTGATAACCAAGGAGAAACGAAAGAGGCAAAAATTGGATAAAAACAGCAAGATTCTGTGGCTCATGCAATGGGAAGAACCGAGGTTCGTTTCACTTTGCAATTAAAGTGCAGTCCAGTTAAAAGTTGCCCAAACCTGTGAACTGGCAGGAAAGTGAAATGTGAAAACTCTTGAGAATCGTGGTTATAAACATGATCCTTAATAATAATGATAATGAAAAGGTAAAATCTACGTTCCCATTAATAATCAATGTGAAGTCAATGAGAATAATGGTTCCCAACGGAATCAATAAATTGTGTCCAAATGAGTAGGATTCTGTGTAAGTGTGGTCAGGTAAAGCTCAGGGGCAAAAGGAAAGTAAGAAAAAAGTTCAAAGAGATTAATTTGCAAATGTATTAATGTCAATTGCGATATAATCAAAATGATTGCTTCGACTCATGTTTCATTGACTTTTTGCAACTCATTTTTTGATCGCTACCTGTTCCTATTAGCTGGCAAATTGGTCGATGAACAAATTTGCTTGCAATACTTTTGTCAATTTTCTTCCTTCCGCCTTTCGCTTCCCTCTTTCTCTCTCTCTCTCTCTGCAAATCATTATCAGTTCCATGAGAATTGTCATCATCAGGCTGTAATCAAACATTTTTCACTGTCAATAGCCAATCCAGATTTTAATGCCTCTCGATGCTTGACTTTATTCACTTTTATAAGCTTGCTTTGCCTTGTTCATGTTGCCAACAAAATCATGCCTACTTGTATGATTGAACTACATTATCAATTTACATGAGAAAAGTTTGGTTACATAAATCATTAATCATTTCAAGTTGTCCCCTTAAGTGCACATTGAATTGCATTTGATGATTTCTATTTTAGCCGCTTTTGTACTAGTTTTATTTTTTCATCTCTCACTTTCTCTCTCTTTCTTTTTTCTGCTGCTATTAAACTTTTTTTTATTATTTTATGTGCTTCATCCATCAGGGAGGCAAAAAAGGCAACCATTATAACACCATTATGGTAACTAATAAATGGTCATCATCATTATCTGATTTATATTCAACATTGAAAACTTGTAACTCATCATTTTCTTGTTACAATTTTGTCCTCTTTTTCCATTCATTTGCTTCCATTTATTAAATCAAGGATTCATTTTAGAATAAATTTTTCCCGAAATTTCATTCAGAGGAGAGATTGAGATGATTCAAAAGTGAAGTTCAACAGTTGATCAAGCGTAATGAATTTTTCGATGAATACAAAGAAAATATAAATGTTCAGAAGCTAGTTTGAAAAACTTGACATAATAAACTAAGTTTTCAATCGCTTTCGTGAAAAAGTTTACATTGTTCTGCTATTTTTCCATAAATTATTCAATCGAAATATTGTTACCAAAACTTGTTAATACCAACTGTTGCAAGTCCAATCATTTTCATCATTACACAACACAAATGTTGTTGCACGTAAACAACATAAAAGTAACGTATGCATGCTGCATAAGTTTGTAATCCCATTTGGACTGTACAAAGACTGTGAAGCTCTGCGGAAAGCAACTTCCACTCAACTGTACTTTGATTTCTGTCTTTAGGTATTTGAGTAAAGATATGAAGTTCAATTTTAAATTCATTAGTAACTTCAGATCTGAAATTAAAGAGGAATCGAATCATATTTTGATATCAGAACAAGTATTTTCATTTCTAACAGAACTTATGAAACCGCTACAATTTTTTCTACGATATTTCATTTCGCAACTGTATTCTATTGTTACACAGCTCTTGAGAAGAACTGGTAAATTTTATTAATATAATGATACTTGATATTCTGTATCAAGTATTATTATTTCTCCAGATACATTACCTGAATGCCACTAATTGATTATTATTAATACTGCTACGACTGCTCTGCATAACTTATAGAGAAATTTCGATATTCTTCATATAGATGAAAGGACAAATTATGAATGATGCAAAGGGCTGACATGATCATGAGCATCATCATAATGAACGAATTTAAAGGAAATGCAAATGTAAAACAGTTTTATAAACACATAAAACGAAACTTTTTACATCAAACGAGGATGAATGCGTCCAAGGAGGGAAAGAGCTTGCAATCAAGTGAAGAAAAACAAATTGAAAGAGAAATAAATTTATAGCAAGGCACATTTGATGAGTTGAAATGTTGTGTCAACAAGAGCAAATAAGCAGTCAAAAGTGAATTGAGAGAAGAAATGGAAAGAAAATATATAATTCAAATTTTTCACTAACAGAATCTGTCAATCTGATCAGATTTGTCATGATAATTTGTGCATGTCAATAAAATATATTTACTTCTCACCACTTCACAACATTTAAGCGTCAATTTTTAAGGCTTTACTTAATCTCGTCATTACTGTGCTTTTGAACTCAAAAAAGGTTGGAATCACAAATAAATTTCTCTTAGAGTAATAGTTCATGTCCTTTTTTTCTCACCGGTCAAATGTTTTACCTGCAAAGGTCAAAACTAGAAATGCCAAATTTTTCAATTGTTTATTTAAAATATTAGCATCGCAACTCGAGACTATTAACATTTTTCTTCTTTGACGAACCAAAGTTTGAAAAACTAAAATTCAATCCAAAAATCATTAAATCAAACAAAAATGTTTATTTTGATGGAGCAAAGTTTCTACCAGCTCGGTCAAGCAAACGGTCATCAACTTTGATTGTGAAAAAGATTGACCAGACAAGACGAGATTTGATGAAAATTCAGAGTCGAATAAAGATAAACAATGAGTTTAGTTGCACTTCAATGCAAACCATTATGAAGAATCATTGTTGTCTTTATCATTATTAATAGCGGCATAATGAATGTTATCAATGGGAACGATAATGGAAGAGAAAGTATCTTTTGTGGTCAAACGCAAAAGGAAAAAATGAATGACCAGAAAAAAAGGAAAAAGCAGATTGACTTTAAGATATTAAAGGTCTTTTTACATGTAGTTTACATTTGATGAGAACATCTATTCAAAGTGAGTTATAAATTGTTTCCTATTAAAGTTTAACACATCGCAATAAAGTTAACTTGGAGTGAAAATATGTAATGTCATAATGTGCTCATCATGAGGATGAGCAAAGAGTGAGCAAAGGTGGTTGGTAAACTGAGAGAGAAAAGAATGGAAAATTGAGAGAAGTTTAGAAGGAAAAAAGATCAACATGATGATGATAGAGTCAAAAGATGGAATGATGAAGAGAGAAAATGATAATGATGAGGAAGAGCGACGAGAAGAGTTTAAAGAAAAGGAAAACAGAAAAAGTTTATAGCGGTCAAATTCTGGAATGGAATATGATTATGATGGAATCAAAAGATGATAAATAACACACATGATGATGATGTGTGTTTATTTCTTTTCCCATTTTACATCATCTTCATCATTGCTCCATCTTTTTCTTCTCTCTCTGCGTTACAACATATTTTTCTTTTCGTTTATTTTCTCTCTCAATGTTTCGTTTGAAAGCATCATTATCATCATCATCTTATAAAGTTCAACACCATGAACATGTCAGTTCACAGAGGATTTGAAATTTTTTGATTATTTTCTGTTTTCCAAGGGAATGAGAAATGGAATGATGAGGGAAAGAAGAAACAAGAAGAGGAAAAGAATAGTAAAAAGATAAAAATAATACATGGTCATTTCAGTTTGAATGAATTCATCCCGATGCATGCTCATATCTCATCTGCTTTTACTCGGCTCTTTCAGTGAATCACATATTTCCACTGAGACTTTGTCTCCTTGTACATTTGCCTCAATATAATAATAATGATGATGGTGATGATGATGATAGTATAAATCATGAGTCCAGCCACGTTCTGTTCAAGCAAATCATCAACAACTGTTTGTTTCCTAATAGCATTCTGCCTTCTTTGGCTCTGACCGTTTCAATCGAGTAGGAAAAAGAGCTAAAAAATAAGATTCTGTGTGATTAAGAAACAGATAGAAAAGCTGAAATGTTGAAAAGGGGAATCACACTAACAGAAAATGAAAAGAAAATGATGATGAGAGAGAGAAGAAGAGAATAGTGAAAAGAGAAGAAGAGAGAAAAGATGAAAACAATAAATTCACTCCGAGTAATGTTTATCCTTTCAACATGTCTTTACCTCATTTCTCTCTATTCTGCATCACCTAATCACTTTAGCCATTTGTAAATCCTTCAAATGATGCCCTTTATTTTGTTTCACTTAAACCCTAATCTCAATCCATTTCCCTTTTTATTCATACAATAAATGCAAAAGTAACATTCATCTCAATCCATTTCACATTCAAATCTCTACAAAATGCAACATTTAATGGCAGTTTTACAATAAAATTGATTTCATTTGTTTTGATTCACAATTTTCCATTCGTCAGATGAATGAATAAAACTGAGCAATTTGCTTTGAAACCAATCATCTTATACTTTCAACTTATGCATCAGCAAAGGAAAAGGTTACAAACAAGATGCACAGAAATGTTCAACAAGCATTCAAGTATTCAGCTAAAAAGCAACATTGAAACCCTTTTCGTTATTGGATATGCAAATGTATCGGCAAATAAAATTTGAGTCACAATACGAATCGATATTTCAAAGTACTGCTGAAATCCACACTAATCTTGTAGCAAATAGAATTAAAGTTAGGAAAAAACAATTTTGAAAAAACTGGACTTTCATTGTGAATGTTTGGTCTTTTCCAGCGAAAATTACTGCAATTGTTGATGCTGGAGTCGAAACGTTAGTCGATAAAACTTACAGGTATGAGTTTTGTTGGTATAAGTTAATATTTTGCGAGAGAATACAAGTGATGAGCACTTTGAAAGTTTGTCAACTTGCGCTGTGATGAAAATCATTCTTTCACAGAGGTAGCAACAATATTTGGAAACGCGATTTGATTAGACATTTAGCTCTCTCGAATATCGCATAAACACTGTTTATAATACTGTTCACAGTCTGAATCGATTCTATCAAATCAGTTCTTCTCGTTGGATATCAAGTTCTAATATTATGATGGAAGGAAACGGCGATCGATAATTATACATGTTGATTGAAATTGCGCTCTTCCTTGTGATTTATTCTTTGATTATTGCGAATGTTTCCAGCCTCTTTCTTTGAATACTTTACTAGCCAAATGAATCAATTTTCTGATTCCAAAGAGTTTACAAGAGCAAAAAAGTTACAATGTTTCAATGCACGAAATAGCAAGTAGCAGTCGAATGGTGAAGAGCAAAAAGATCAAAGACTATCAATGAAGTGAATATCAAACATTAATCATGATTCAGTGAGGTTAAAGCAATAGAGAAAACATTTCGAATTCAAAAGTAAAAAAATAGAAATAGATTATTTTCCCCTTTTATCATGCTTACTGACCAACGTTAAGTAAAAGAATGTAAATTTTTTTCATAAAACTTTTACCTCGATTCATTTGGGTTTATCAATCATATTGAGAAATGATAAAAACCATCAATTCTGACATAATGTTAGTTTACTTATTATTTCATCATTATGTCTGTGCAAGTTGCAAGAAGAACCTGAACTTGACAAACAATTTCATTGAACTGAACATTAAAAGTTGAACATAAAAAGGTTGAAAAGAATTTGGATAATAAATTTACCGCAAATGCAATTATCCTGAAAACGCCAATGTTCAATGTAGAGTTAGATATTGACCGAGAAGAGGAAAAATATCAACTTTTGCAATATTTTTTATTGCTTCATAAGTTATTATATCATCTCGAAAAGTCTATTGAATTAGTTTTAAGGTTTGAACGATTATTTAACTAAACGCTAGTGTCATTGAATAAATTTGATAACATTAATATTATCAAATGATATTGCTTTATTCCTTTTCTGAGCAAGAAAAAAGTTTCCTGCCAAAAATGATTTTCAATCCAATTTATTAATATCATTTCTGAGCCATTCATGTTTTGGATACAAAATTGCAAAATTTCATGATCAATGGTTTGCAATTTATGACTACTTGCTCAGTCCACAATGGTTCGATCCTTGCTTATTTCATTTAGCAACTTTACCTACATTCCCTTCAAGGAGACCTGCTTAATCGGACTTTTCAATTCATTAACTAGTTCAACTTCGATGAACTGTTGATCTCAGTTGCAACACTTGACAGTTGAGTTATTGTTTGCTGCTTCGCGAATCAAACTCGAGGCTTGTAAGAATCTTTTCTTGTGCTATTACGATTTCGTTTTAATTTATTAATAATTTTTGTTCAATTTATCTAGTTATCCGATAACGTAATGAATTTCACTAGCTTGAAGTATCATATATCCAGTTGAGTGAATGAATATTTAAAGATATTAAGTTGCCTCTGTCATACAAACTGTCTTTATTTCCTTAGCAAAGTTGATCGAAAGTGGTACTGTGTCATCTAAACAGAATCAATATTTCCTTAGATTGCTATAACTTGTATATTCACTCTTGAAACGCTGAAACCAGGTTGAGCTTTAAAATTTACTTAGGAAATCTCGAGATGAAAACCTAGAACTTTGAAAAGTGCGTAAAACCTCAACCTAGTAAGATCTTTGCCTAGTCTCATGCAGCATTAAACTACTGCCTGTTGAACGAGTGTTCACGTTATTCCATCTATTGATGAGAATTTGAATCAATGCAAGTCCATCAACGAGATAGAATCGCTAAATAAATAGTTACTTTTAATTGATGCATTGTGAACTCTTAATATGTAAACATAACCTCAATAAATTAACAAAAGTTGCTTTAATAAAGCGTGAGACGACAAATGCCGAGATACATCTAGGTAACTCTGTACTTTATCTGACGCAGCTTCGCAAGTTTGCTTATGCAACTTAGCTCATCAAGTCTTCAGCAATCTTTGATCCAAATGAACATTTCTCTGCCCATCAATACACGACCAGAAAATATTTATTCGGACAAGCTGCTGGAAACAAGAAAAAACATCACCTCTTGGCAATTTTTATTTTTTCGTTTCAATTATTTTCTACCGTTCGAAACCTTCGGGCCATTAAGTAAACTTAATCTTTATGTTGAAAGCTACAGAAGAAATCTCATCGAATCGGTTTATTTCTGACCTCTTATGAAATCGGATCAACTTCTTTTTCTAAAGTAAACTACAATTTCTTCATGGATGCATTCATTCAGGCAAAATCAACTTTTGGTTCAAGTCAGACCAGAGGTGAAAGTTGTAACACAAAAGAATCAATTTAAAAACGATAACTTTTCATTTGTCATCATTAAATTTGAAAACAATTTCTTGGAATTGAGAGGAAAAAGTAAACAAAAAGAGAAACAGAGCATGAATGGCAATAAAAGGATAGGAATAGGAAAATTAACTTTTTTTCCTTCTACTTCTTTCAGAATTTCATGCAAGTTGAAGCATCAAGAGGGAACCAAATGTAATTTGAAAGGATGCAAATATGTATTCAAATAGGGAAAAGGAAAAGATTGAATGGTGGAAAGAAGCAGGATACAAATCGATAAAATAGAGTGGTCATAGACGATTGATCAAAGCAAATAGCTTTTATTGGACAGTCATTATTTTCCTTGTTTAGTTTTCAAGTTTAACAGTGAAGCAAGAATGAACATAATCATCTGTTTTTCATTCAATTTTTTCACGATTCTTTTAAAGTTGATGCAACTATGGAAATCTGCATCTGAACAGCTTCTTTTTCCTTTCTGTGTAACTTCAGCTTTCTATTCAAGGTGAACCGAGTTGCAATCTTATTTCATTAACTTGAAACATTTTATTCAATTTAAGCGTTAAGATGCCCATCTTTGATTCAACACACAAAAGCATTTGTTTATCCTTTAACAGACTCTATTCATGCCAACGATTCTTCAGTTTAGATTAATACAAAACAGTATCTTACTTGTAATATGCAAAGTCGCTCCAGGAATCATGAATTTTGATGAGTTTGATGGATTGAATTTCCGTATAATCAAGGAATCATTGAAAGGGTTGTAAGTTTCAGACATGATAGCAAAATGTTGTCGAAAAAAATGAATAAAATTGAATATTAAAATTTTGAACTCAAGCTCAAGGTTCAACTTTGAACACTTTCAATTTAATCAAGAAATAATCAATCGATTTTAAACAAAAAACTTTCAACTTTAACTGAACACATCTTTTACATTAAGTGTGAAAATTGATAGAAAACTTCTGAAGCTTTATCATGACAATGCACTAACTCCCACAAGATTCAACATGCAACTCCATTGGACGGAAAAGGTCAATAATTGTGACAGTTTTATCATGCAAATTGAATACTGCATTTGAAGAAAATTGTTTATAAATTTAGAGGTTAAAATTGTAATTCGAATGAAGAATACAATATTTGACGTTTCAATTATTATTTGAATCTTGAATTTGTTCTTGCATGATGCAACTTGTAATCGCCTTTACAGGAAACAAAAAGTGGATTGTGCTTCTACCTCATCCACGAGCACAATAATAGAGATAAATTTTCAAACTGAATACTTTTATTGTTATTGCATATTCACAGGTTTAAGGTTGAAAGAGAGCCAGTGGATGGAATAATAGTTAAGATGAAAGAATAAAAAGTCAAATAATAAAAGATGAGGAAAATGTTTTATAAGATAATAGTTGAATGAAGAGAAGAGGAAAGAGAAAGTTTGCCAGAAGAAGCTCAATTAACATGTTAAAAGTAATAGAAGCAGTAAAATGTTGAGATCAATTGATGCAGACTTATTTTCAGTTAAGTTTATTTATGACCAATCAAAGGGATTAATTGGATGTATAGCGTTATAACCCATTCCCTATCAGCTCACTTGATTTGTATTGCCTTTTCTTTTTATCTTTTCTTCATTTGTTCTTCTTACTTTGTTCTTCTCTTCTTTCTTCCCAGTTTCCTTCTCAATAATATTCTAACTTCTCATCTATTTCTTTCTTCTTTTTCCTATTCGTCTTTTTTTCTCCTCTAACCATCGACAATATATTTCTATGAATGCTATTTCCCATCAAATAGCTCAATTAACCCAAGTCTCATTTAATTAAAGCAATTATCTCATTACATCAACTTTTCTTGTAAAATTTTCTCCTCTTTCTGTTCTTCTTCCTTTTGCTTCTTTTTTCGAAGAAAGGGAATCAAGTTGCACCTCAAATAAACCGATATCAATGGTATTAACTAATACACATTAAAATGTTTATTCAAGTTATCGAGAAAAAGTAAAATGAAAGCAAAGTAAAAAAGAGGATAAACAATGAAAACACAGTTGAATTGAACTAGAAGAGAAACGATGAAGAACAAGATGTTAACTTTTCCTCCGAATGCTATCTGTTTGATTATCTAATTCTTTTCCTTTTCGCTTTCTTGACTCAGTTCTAATTTTGTCAATAATCATTCTTGCTATCAATTTGATTCATTCTTTCCTTTCCACTTGTTACCTTATTTTTGCCTCTTTACTTTTATTAATAGTCAACCTTTTCCTCCCACTCCTAGCTCTATTTAACCTCCATTGACTTTTCGCTATTTTACTCCCACAATTCATTCCCTGTTGCTGTTGGAGTTCAAATAGAGCCGATCATTTTATGGTTCCATTGAAAGCCAATAACCTGGAAGCAAAAAAGTTAGTGAATGAAATTGAATAAGAATCAAGGCTAGAAAAGTAAGGTTATCAGATTTATGATGAAATTAAAGGTATTACACTCATTTTAGCCTTACTATACAATTCTGTCTCTCAATACTCTTGAATTTTCTTTTACTCATTCTACAGGTTATGTTAGCTGATTTTCACAATAACTTTGTTTATCACTTGGCTCTCAGATAATTAAGTGACACGAAATTTTTTCTGTATGAATTTCTAAGATATATTAGCCAAATTTCAAGGTCATTTTTCGGGAATACCTACTCATTATATTAGAGTTTTCACAAAGGTCATAACATCATTTTGAAGTAGTTGAATATTTCAAACCAAATAGGTGACTCGTCGATGGTATTTTAATAAGTTTTTACTCTCAAGTCTTCAGACGACGTTACATGCATTTCATCTTTTTGCTCTTTGTTCTCTTTCAAGACTCAGACAGTTTTTCAACGAATTTCAAACAAATATAACCATCTCATTGACCATCTCATTCAAACTCGACTATCCAAATGTTTGACAATATTACGCGCAAATAAAAATAAATTGAATCACCTTTTCCAATTCTCTCACCTCATATCCTTTTCAACTCTTTCCCAGTTTCTTTACACTTTATGTTTCCTTATCTTTTTCCATGTTAACTTTCGTTTAACCCTGTTCTTCAACTGTTCAACATTTCCATGGCACATTTTCATTATGTTACCACTTTTCTTTCAGTTCTTTCCACTCATCATCGTTATCATTATCATTATAATCTTTATAATAGTTCACTCCATTGATTCTACCTTTTTTTACTGACTTGCTTGATTCTCTTTCCTCTCACACAATCACGATTAAACCTTTCATTCCAACTCGTTTATCTTGCACAATTAATTTTCCTTAATTCGCATTAACAAGAAAATTTTACCTCTACTCGTCCTTACCTCCTCACCTCACCTCTCTTATCATCATCATTACCATCTTCATATCAGTTTGCGTTCATTCAATTTTCAAGCATCTTAATTCCCTGGTTAGATACTGATAACATTACATACAAGTTGAACCAGGAAAGCACATCGGATAGGCAAGTAAAATGTTAAAATGTAAGCAACTGTTGGCAATAGAAACACAAATACATTGGAACAGGCAATTGTATAAATTGGTATCAATTCACGGTCGTTAAGCCAGCAATGAGATGAACAATTTAAATTATCTTCTGTATAATAAAATAATTTTGTGCGTCAGAAAGGTTATATTCAATTGAACAGGATAGAAATCTTGAAGTTAGTCAATTGCTGATAGAAAGGAGGAGGACGGCAAGAATAGAGAAAAATGCCCGGAAATAGATTCCTTGCAAATTCATTTTTCTAGATGTAAACTTGTATGCGAAACAAGATGGTTTAAACCATTTTTTAAAATTCGAAGTCGTTTACGTACAAATGGCCTTTGAAAATATTTTTCGTTGATCTTGTTATGCAAGTGTTTTTGTACAAAAAAAACATTTGACGCACAAAAATTTTTAAGTCTACCCGAACGCATTGTGAAAAAAAGAGTCAAGATTGCTACTGCATTGAATTGTAAATTAAACATGAACGCTCTTCACGTTCTTCACGATACCCTTTAAAGATTCACCGCCTTATAATATTTCTTGAAAAGCATAGAAAGGTGAAAATTTGACATTAGCTCCAACTTAAACTCATTAAATTAGCGCCAAATCGAATTAAAATTTTTAACTTTGAAACCCTGTAACTCTTGTGAAAGTACGTATCAGCAGCTAAAAAATTTCACTTTTATCTGCTCGACGAGCTCTTTCGAATGAACTATGGCACATCAAGATCGCGGGTACCACTTAAAAAGGTTCCCTTGTCAGTCAAAGTAATAAAATAGTCAACTAGACAAATACAACTTCAAAGTGTAACAAGGGAACCCCACGAGATGCCTAGAACCGAATTGAATGAGATAGGTGTTATTCGAGAGAGACTGATGATAATAAAAACAACTTTAAGGGTTTTTTCTGGAAACTCAATAGTTCCTGAGATATTTGGGGTTAAAATTTGGCCATTTTTATCATAATTAACATTTGTAACTTAATTTACAGAGCCCAGAGTTGACGCAGTGAGTAAAGGGTTGGTAATGAGAGTCGAGGTTATGGCTTCGAATGGTGTTGCTGGCAATCTTTTTTAATTTTTTTAAATGTTTGAAATTAGTTTTGAATATTTAATAGTTATTTGATGCTTTTTTAATGTAGTTTTGAGCGGATTGTGAATATAATCAATGATTAACAATGAAAACAGTTTGAGGCTTTTGAATATTTTTTCGGGTCAATTTGAAGATAAGTGTAATATATAAGATGACCTGAAGTTAACCGGAGATGGACATATTTTTCGTTGTTCAAAAGAAATCGTTTTTGAAAAAGTAACTACTCGTTTTCAAATCTATTGTGAACTGATTTGATTGATGAATTGTTTTTTAATTATAAATCCAATTAACAAAGTTCGATTATTGAATGAAAAGTGTGCTACATTGAATCGCAGCTCAACAATGCAAACTTTTGAGGAAGTAAATTTTGCCAATAGATTAGGGGCTTCAAAAATTCCGCGGGAAAACGAGGTTGTTCAAGGTCAATTTTATTGATTTTATACGTAATCACCCCTTAGGTCGATACAGTTTTGCCACCGATGTGGAAGTGCGTCAAGTCCACTTCGGTACCAAAATTCGGGCTTATTTGCAAAAAAGCCTTGAACAGCTGACACCATCTCGTCTGCTGACCCAAACCTCTGACCTCTGGCTTCTTTTTTCGCACCAAGAAATCAATGACGGCCCTGTATTTAACGTAATCCATTTGACTTTTTTTGTCTAACACAATCACAATTATTTTGATTTTGATGATACTTTTGAACTATGACCTAGCAAGTTTTGGTTTTCATAAAACACTATCGCCCTCAAGTTATGACCTCAAGAACCTCGTTTTCCTGCGGAATTTTTGAAGCCCCTAATACTGTTGGATTTGCAAACAATTCAACCAAAAGCAACAAGATACTGTCATTCATTAGACGTTTATTTCTTTCGGCAGTATAAGTTATGTCGACAACATTCAAAATTCAACAAGTAGATTCTTTTTTGTGCTTATGCAGTTTTTATTTTTTCAGAAAGGAGTAGGAAGATTTCGAATCATGTGAGGAGGAGGTCAATGAACGTGATGATGATAATAAGAATGACGATGGTAAAGAGGAAGGTGATGATGATGATTTAGGGATGTAAATGTAAAAATAAATGTAAAAAAGTCTTAATACCGGTTAGAGAGTAGTTCGACTACAACAAGGTAATCGGAAAAGGATATGTTGGTAACAAGATTCCGGTCAATCTGCAGAATCAGGTATCGTGGAAAGATTGTTTATGGAGAATATGACGAATATAGTGACGTTTATTAAACATTTCAATAATCTTCTGAGAACCCTTTCTGAGATATTTCATGATTTTAAATAGTTCGATTTAAGTGTTAATGCCTTGATTTTCAAAAAGGGTAAGATTTAATAATCAATTTTTATCAATGTTTTATTTGATTTTGATCTAATTCAACCAACCACAATGCTTCACAATGCCCTAGTATATAAGTTACAACAGTATAAGGAAACTTTCAGTATGGTATAAAACATTTAGTGTATCTATCAGGGGCTGAATAACAGCCAAAAGAAAACATACCTTTTAGCGAACTTGCCCTGTATAATGCTATTTGGCTGCTGGAAGAAAACTGGTTTATCATGTATGGCTGTTTGAATTCATAAATCCCTAACGGCTGAAGTCACTGACCTCAAAACCATGAGCTTTCACGAATGGAAGAACTAAAGTTAAAACTCTTAAGGTCATTGAATTGTTTGATCTCTAACTGAAATATGAAGGTCAGCTTCTGTGTTCGCAAATTTCGTCTGACTGGTTAATGGCTGTTACATTTTAATAACTCACGCTGCCCAAAAAGACTTGTTCTCACACCTTTCATTTAGTTTATTGGTTTTGAGGGAAATTCTTTCACTTTGCCACCTTGCACATCAATAAGTCGAAGAAAATTCGCATAATGAACTAAAAATGTCATGTATAACAACTGAATAAATCTCCTTGAGAGGTTTTTCAATTCGCAGAGGCTCATGATTCGAATCTTACATCTGTAGCATTAACCGAGCGAGAGTTACTGCGACTGCAATTAAGCGTACGAACTTAAATGCACGCACTTCAAAATACTGGGTGATTTATTATAAGTGTATAACTTTTTTTGACTTTTTTTCGCAAACCGATTGCACAATCTTGAAATGTTTTAGCTTTTTTTAATCCTCAGACGGAAGGAAATTTTTTGGCATGAAAAAAAATTTTGGCCGTTTCTATGGAGAATTGCATTGCCTATTACGTAAAAATTAATAAAAATCTGATTTTTGCGTGAAACTTCAAAAAAATTCATAAAAAATTTTTTCGCGCCAAAAAAATTCCTTTTACGCGAGGATCGAGAAAAGCTAACATTTCTGCAGATATTCTGATTGGTTCGTGAAAAAAGTCCAAATAAAGTTATACGGTTGTAATAAATCACCCAGTAATCCAACTTGAGGTGAATAACTTGAATTATTAAAAAATTTTATGAGTAGTAGGGAACCATACGTTTCTGGTAAGAAGGAATGCATACGCTTCTGGCACGAAGGAATGCATACGCTTCTGGCACAGAACAATGCATACGCTTCTGGCACACAGGAATGCATACGCTTCTGGCACACAGGAATGCATACGCTTCTGGCACACAGGAATGCATACGCTTCTGGCACAGAGGAATGCATACACTTCTAGCACAGAGCAATACATACGCTTCTAGCCCAGACAAATACATACACTTCTAGCCCAGCAGAAATTCAACACACTTCAAGACGAAGAGCATTATGCGCCCGGGCTGATCACGCGAGTTCAAACATATCTTTGATAGCGGTGATTACGCGAGAACAGGGATATCATTTAGCACGCGAGATTAAGGAAATCAATGAAATCGCGAGATAAACAAATTCGAAGTTAACATTGAAAACCGGTTTATGAATTTGTTTAAAGCAATTTAACCATTTAAGGTGAAAGATTGAAAAACCGGTCTCACTCATTCAACAAAGAAGCACAAAAACCTGTTTTTACGGTAACTAAAAAAACAGGCCCGATCAAGTTTAACATATGTTAACGTTGATTTTTCTTTTGAATCAGCCATTTTTGTTTTACTAACTGAGAATAAGTTCTTTATATCGTTTCAATTCACAACTCATCTTTATTTCGTTTTAATTAACAACTCATCTACATTAGTAATTATATTTTGCGAGTCCATTTGCCAGGATCTATTGTGTTTTATCCAGGACTATTTTAAAGGATTACTAACCTAAAACAAATTCACCATTCAAGATGTTTTCAGCTAAAGGTAAGCTTTCAATGACTGTATAATTTTATACCATCCAAGATCTTATTCTTTTTCTACTCTTTCTTTCATTGTTTAGCTTCAAAGCAATCCAAAAAATCTCGATCCACCAACCAATCCAACCCATCCGAATTCATTATTTTTAAATTTTTGTCCATTTTTAACTTACATTCGATATTTTTTCCACCGCGCCATTCTATCGAAATCAAAAATCGAAAATACAAGTCCAAAATAATTCTTTTTCAAGGTGCTCAATACAAGTTTATACCACTGGTTGAAATTGCTTTCGGTTGCATCTATGTAATCGAAGCAATCAATGACCGACAAAGCTTTATTTTAAAAATTGTTAGCAGAGATGGAGCTAACGAAGAGATCAAAATAATGGAAAAATGTTCTCATGAAAACATTGTAAAATTATATCATTATGAAGATTTTGATCGTTTTGTTTTCATTTAGATGGAAAATTGCGGTTTTAGCATGAAAAACATGATTGGAGGATATGGGTCTAACTTTGGGGATGATGATCTTCTGCGGTGGATCGAAGAGGCGCTTGATGTTTTGAGTTTTCTCGAGCAAAAAGGAATTGTCCATTGGGACATAAAACCAGATAATTTAACTATCAATGCAGATGGTTGTCTTAAATTCATTGATTTTGGTGCAGCTTTTTACCTGAGCGACAGTGACCATGGCTGCTATACTGCCGATTTTTGTGCTTCAGAATATTGGATAACTGGGGAACGCGATTTGAAATATGACGTCTGGGCTACAGCTGCAACATTTTATTCTTTGATATATAAAGACTTACCATGGGAAGATATCGATGACGAAAATCAAACAGCAAGCGCAATAATTGAGACCGCATTGAATTTTCAAACAGCAAACCATACTGTTAATGAAATATTGAATTACATGGCTGAAAGTAATGTAACAAGAAGACTATCAGCCACAGAAATTAAAAATCTTCACTTTAAATAAACAATATTATAACACTTGAAAATATTTACTTTATTTAGTTATGAAAGATGAGTGATGACAATGTTAATCTCAGTAAAATCAGAATTTTCTGAAGATAGGTGCGTCTAGTTTGAAACGTCTAACAGATAGAACATTTAATGAGCTTCAATATGAGATATAGCATGAGAAAAAGGCCAATAAAAATAAATAACAGGAATCGATACAAAATCATTAGAATTCAATAGCATTATTGCAAATATTTTTCATTATACACTCTGTTCATAAAATTTAGGATGCGTGCCAAATCATTGATTAAGACTTGACTGTTGTTAGTTTAGGGAATAAATTGCTAAGAAATGGTCCCAATGGCATGTATAATCAAATAATAAACAAAAATAAAGTGTGTTTTTATTTGTGCCATTACAGTTAGTTCGATTTTGTAAGCACTATTATAATCAATTTTCAAAAAGGACGTTTAGGACGTCAGGCCATTTCTTAGCTTACGCATTCAATAAAGTAAGTCAACTTCGAGACATCAATTTTTTATCTAATTAGGGTTATAAATTTGCAGAATGGGTCAAAAGAAAGAGTTAACTTCAGAAGAAAAGGCAAAAATTGACATTCTGCACCAAACACATCCTGATTGGAACTTTACGACCATTGCAAAGGCAATCCAAAGGAGCAGACAGAGTGTGAGTAGATATCTGACCAACCCGCAAGCTTTTGGGACAAGTAAAAGGTCAGGTGGACCGAAAGTTACATCACCAGCTGAAGATAGATTAATTGTGAGGACAGAAAAAAAGGAAAAGATGTCTGTTCAGGAGATCAAAAGTGATCTGAATCTGCCATGTAGCAGTACCACTGTTTGGAACAGACTTGTAAATGGTCCAACGATAGGTTTCGGCAGGCACAAATCTAAGCCAGTTTTAACAGCAGCTCACAAAAAGATGCGATTAGATTTTGCCATTCAAAACTTATCTCTTTCCGATTCTGATTGGAAATATATCATCTGGTCAGATGAAAAAAAGTGGAATTTGGATGGTCCTGATGGACTTAGGTCATATTGGTTTGATTTAAGATCAGAAAAATCTGTTTTTTCTCGACGACATTCAGGAGGTGGCGGTATTTTGACTTGCGCTGGTTTTGCAGCTAAAGGTTGCACTCCAATAGTTTTTCATTCTGATAAAATGAATGCTGAAAAGTATCAAGATATCTAAGCTGATAATTTGTTACCATTTGGTCCATTAATAACCAGCGGGGACTATCTGTTTATGCACGATAATGCACCACCTCACCGAGCCTTATCGACCAAATCTTGGCTAGAAGTTAATGAAGTTAAGATAATGAACTGGCCACCTTATAGTCCTGACTTGATTCCTATTGAGAACCTTTGGGGCTGGTTAGTTAGGAAAGTTTATGCTCATGGCCATCAATTCAGGACAGTTCGCGAATTGCAAATAGCGATAACAAATAGTTGGTCTGAAATTCCTTCTGAGTTGACCCAAACCGGTGCAATTTCTGTCAAAGATAGACTTATCAAAGTTGTCCAGAATAGTGTTGGTTCCATTAATTATTGAACTATCATAATGATTTAAATTAAATTTGTCCTAAACTCTTTGAAAATAACATCTAATGGTAATAAGTTCGATACGTACGCAATCAGATCAATGATTAAAAAAGGACATAAAGGCTTATTCATATCAATGATAAGTTTACTTTAAATGTTTCTATGCAAATATATCAGCCAAAATACATTGAGTACAGTTATATAAGGTCATTTATTTGCGCGTCCTAAACTTAATGAACAGAGTGTACATATAAGGAGCTATGATTAATTTATGTACCATTAGCTTTGTATAATTGAAATAGATTTCATCATGATTACTGAATCTCATTCTTTTCCAAGGATTTTTAATATTGTTTCATTATGGCATATCGGAAGAAAAGTTTGTATCAAAGGTAAATCTGGTAAGACAAGAAAAAGATTCAACGCAGATGTTATCAAAGAGAATAAAAAAAGCCTATTAGTGTTCGAATCCGGTAAATCATTGCAAAGTCAAGTCAAGTCGAAGATGAAGGTGTAAAAGTGAAAGGAAGCGATATTGAAAAGGTAGTTAACTATTTACTAGATAAAAAATGGAAACTAAAAGCACCATTTGTGACTGCAGCAGGCATTAAATACAGCAAAGAAAATGATTTGCATGTCAAACACTTAATTAAGAACCCTTCTGCATTAGAAAGATTGAAAAATACAGATATATCACGGTTGACCGCAAGCAATATTTCGAAAGAGAATATTACTCATTCGGCTCATTCGGCGGGATTAAAAGACTTTATTATGCAGTTAAAAAGCATATATTACCTGATATTAAATACAGTGAAATACAGAATTGGCTCAATCAACAAAATACTTATACATTATTTAAGCAAGTCAAAAAAAATTGTGCGTTTACCAATCGGTACGACTTCGGATTAAGACCACACTCAGATATTTGATTCATAATAAAGTGATAAATAACTAGTTATGCAAATTGATGAACACACAATAAAGTCAAAATTGAAAATGAGATGAAATTGTGTATTATAAAACTAAATAATGGAATTCAATACAATTGGTCAGTCAAAGGTTAAAGAAAAACAGAAAGAACAATGATGAATAGCAGTGAAAGAAGAAAATAGCACCAAATTGTGAATTTAGCACGTGATTTTAGCTTTTTTTACTAATTTTGTCACTGCGCATGCGCGAATTTTGTTCATACTTTGTATGAGTGTACGACTCGGTGCAATGAATCTATAATTCTTATCCATGTGTCGATATCATTGTGCGTTCTCGAGCTGTGGCCCATTTCCTGTACAACCGGAAGTACGTATTTCCGCAACTCAGCAATATGATAAATCGATTTCTTATATCAAAAACAATATGTGATAGAATTTTCATGAAAATCAGAAGGTGGTCTTATTCCGAAGTCGAGCCTACCAATCTTAGTGAATAATCGTAACGAACAATGGCAAATTTATCTTATGGACATGTCTTGGTTGTCAGCGGAAAATGATGGATATCTATATTTATTTAATGTAATTGATTGTTTCAGTCGCTTTGTTTGGGTTATACCGATCAAAACTAAATCTTCAGAAACTATTGCTAATGAAATATCTAAACTTCTTCAAACAAGAAAGGTTCCTGAAAAAATTCAAAGTGATCAAGGAAAAGAGTTCAAAAACAGTAAATTCCTATCTATCATGAAGAAATATAAAATCAATTATTTCACCTCTACAGATGATGTGATTAAATGTGCAATTGTGGAACGGTTCAATAGAACATTGCGAAATCGTATCTATCGTTTTCTTTCTCACAATGCAACCAAAAGATATATTGAAGTTCTTCAAGACATTGTACAATCATATAACAATTCATTTCATTGAACAATAGGCATGGCTCCATCACGTTTTAATGCGGATAATAGTTAAACGGTACTGAATAATATAAGAAAAAATCATCCGAAAGGTAGAATTAAGTATAAGCCATTTGCTGTAGGAGATAAGGTGCATATATTAATATATAATAAGTAGAGCTAAAACAACGTTTGAAAAAGCTGCAACTAGCAATTTCACTGAAGAAATATACTATTGTCAAAGTGAAAAAAACCCAACAAAAATATGTTTATCGGTTGAGAGATTGAAGTTGCGTAGAAATAACGTCAATATTTTACCATAATGAGTTAGTGCATGCGAAAGAGCAAAGGTTATATAAGATCGAAAAGATTCTGAGATCGAGAACTAATCCATTTACGAAAAAGAAAGAGTATTTTCTCAAGTGGCAAGGATATCCGAAAAAGTTCAATAGTTGAATCCAAAATGTGGAATCAACCTGAAGAATATTTCATTGAAGCAGTTTCCAACGCGTCGATGGATGTGTTGCTGAATACACACTTACTAAATTTTCAAATAAACTTGCAAGACCAATTGATTTAGTTGGTGATTGGGTAGTTGGAATTCAAGAAATTTTTTATCCAACAGATATAAATGTTACTGCTAGGACTACTTCATTATCCCTTCTAACAAGCAACTCTAGCAAAACATCAAGTGTTGAGTTCAGTGTTAAAGCAACAGATGATTTAAGCACTGTTGTTAAGAAAATTAACGATGCAATAAAAACAGCTTATGCTTCTGCTAAATCTAAAAGAGTTAAACGTGAAACATTGAATGAATTTCACGCTTTATTAGCAACGAATGTGTCTCAATTGAGTGATAATGAAAAAATAGTGCATCTAGATAAGATGATGCAAAAAGGACCATCTGCATTTACTGGATTAATCGCAAAAATCACTAAATTAACAAAAGATGTAGGTGAAAAAGATGCGAAAATACAAGGTCTAAGTGACAATGTGAAATTAGCGGAAAGACACCTCGAGAAACTTAATAATGAACTGAAATTATAAAAGGATACAGTAATTGAGTTTGAGAAATATAAAATGGAGTTCGAAAATAGACTTGAAAGTTATCTAAAGCAAGTTAATGCCCTCGAAACAAAAAACAGCAAACTCGAAAATGATTCTCAACTAGATAGTTACAAAGTGAAACCAGAAAAACAGCAAAAAGAATCAGAAGAATACAAGCAAAAAGGGGTGTGTGCCACGAAAAATCGATCTATGTAGAATCGAAAATTAATTTGATGTGAAGTTGATGTTACGTGCTCGAGAGGCAGCGAATGGTCGAAATTCAAACTTTTGTCTGAGACCTCGGATGGGTCCAATCTTCTACTATAAAAAAAGTACAGTTGATGTTAAGGCTTTTAGTAAAAGTTGCATGTGAATACGTTGATTCATTTAGGAGCTTGAGCTTTTCGACAAAAATAAGGACACTCTTATAACAGGCAAACGACTATTCATATTGAAAAAAGCCTCTATCAGGACATACTCAACAATATAAAGACCATCTTTCACTGATCGGGGTTGAGTTTGGCCGAGCAGTTATCAATTGCGTTATCAATTTTTCTGTAGGGATGTGTTTATGTTCAGTTTTATCGAGAAGTTCCTTCGCGTAAGGACTCAACATTTCATAAGTTATTTTCATTTTATGTGGAGCTAAAGGAAAACATTGTGTTGACCATGCAGCTCTTTTGGATATTCTAGGTCTACTTCTAAAATATAACCTTTAGAGGCATCGTCTAATGTTGCCATGATACTTTCGAAATGCATATTACGAACCCAAGTATATTCACCAATAGGTAGGCTCTGCATCATGGCATGAGCATAAAGATTATTGACGTCCAAATAAAGCAACCAAGTCTTTTGTTCAGTTGTAGATATTGAACTTTCAGAATTATCAGCTACTGCATGTCTCTTCACAGTTGTCGTGAATCCTTTGCGTATTCCATTTTTCAACCATCATATACATGTCTATCTCGGTGAAAAGTTCAAGATCGATATTTAACATTTTCACAGCTGAATTCATAGATAGTCCAGGAACTGACATGTAATGTAGTGGATCGATACCAAAATCTTTTATACTTGTATCTCTAAAGTTTTCAAAGACTGCAGCAAGCATGATAACATCAAGCTTAAGGTAAATATCAATTAGATCTTTCATCTTTTGACAGTCAAACTGTTTCCATATTCCTTCAAGTCTTTGATACATTTCATCGGTTATATTTGAGTCGATAAGGTATGAGTAGAAGTCTGTCATTGGTGTTAGTTTATCATCATCATACTTTTCAAATGAAACCAAATATTCATAGGGTAGAGCAGCTTTACCACATAAATCAGTTAAATCTTCAATTTTCCAATGTTGACGTAACATATCATGACTCCATTTCTTCTTGACTCAAGTCACTTGCCAGTGTATCTAAACTTGCAGGAAGAAAAGCAAAAGAGTCGAGGAATGCGAAATTACCAAAAAACCATCCAATATATTTTTCCATCGTTTGAGCGATCAACTTGATTTCAGTGTCAAATAACTTTGCATCCAAACCACCAATTAATAAATGACCATCATAGTTTTTGAGATTATGAAATAACACAGGAATTCTTTTTGGTTGATTGTAGAGCAAATTCCACTCACTGTGGGCTGCTCCTCTATACTTTCCCTGCAAATGACAATGATCTTTAACTCGATAGCAAGATAGCTCTTTTTAGCAAATCCAGCATGCTTTTGCTGTTTCAAAATCTAATTCTATCGCATCATTTATTTTTAAATGTTTCTGACCATTGGCTTTCAAATAACACTTTAACCACTCTTCAGTTTTCTTCAAACTTTTGTAAAAATCTGAAACGACGTTCTCAGCATGTCCAAAATCACTCTTGATGATAGTTTTTTTCCAGTCTACGACACAATAACCAAAACTTGTATGCACATGCTTCCGTACCTTAACAGGATTATCAGTTGAGATTGATACACACTCGAAATCGGCATAGACAACAAAAGGATGTTTTGCTTCTTTTTTCTTTCTCCGAGAAACGATTTCTCCGCACCAAATTATTTCTTTCCTTTCTGTTTTCTTTTTTAGAAAATGAAGGCATTATCACTTTTTGCACAGGTCTGTCTATACAACTCTCCAAATGTAAAGCTAATCTACCTTTAGTCCGAAATCCATGAAGACATCTTTCACAATGATGGCGTCTATAACATGAATGGCTATTCAAGAGTCTTTTGAAGTTTGTTATCAAATAATAATAATCATCATATAAAAATAACTTCACATGATATGGAAGTTTTTCTTTAGTGACTCTCAAGGGAATGATATACTTTTGCTCAAAGTTGTATGAGAAAACACTCACTGAGATTGCTTTTTCGAATGCGTTAATCTGGTCGATTGTTACCTTACCTCGCCAATTTGTGAAATTGTGGGCTTTCAAATAGTTTTCATATTGACTGATTCTTTGTAAATTTTTACCCTTCCCATAAATCACGGCTAAAACAGCATACATGAAACAATCATCAGAGCAGTTGACAGTTAGCAAGCATTTTTTCCGAGATAATTGTGGTGGTGGATGATTAGAGCCACAACCTCCATGATGTGGTTGATACTGTGCAACATAAATTTCCATGCTTTTAATCCCAACTATGATGACTCCACTACCTTTTTCAGTATAATTATCAATGATTGATTGAATTTCAGTGAAAGATTCTTTTATCAAATCATCTACATTATCAGCTTTATGATGCTTCTTGAAAATTGAATGAATATAGGTTTCAACAGCTTCTGCTATAACAGGTTTCTCAAATATAATATTGATATTGAATGCAATTTTCAGAGATCCAAGTTCTTCTGAAATTGTTGCGATGAGACTGCACAAATCACTCATTAAAAGCTGACCAACTTGATCCAGCGTGAAACAGTTATGAAGCTCACGTTGATAAAGTCGATATTTCTTCTGAAAAGCTTCTCTTGTTAAGTTGAAATTTGCAATTGCAGTTTTATCTGCTTTTTTGGGAACACTCAAAAATAATCCACATGCACTTGTATGTTTCAAAAAACGTTCCTCTGTACTTAACCATTTTTTGCACTTTTTACAATAGAAACTTCTATTTCTTGCAGATGGTCTTGTACTGTCTCCTTGTTCATCTTCATTCTCCGTCACCTGTCGAGCTTGCTAAGGCAAATTTCTGGGTGATTCAAATCTGCTTGTTGATGGTAAGCTTTCAATCCCATGAGAAACATCTTCGGTTGGCAGACTTGGGGTTTGAACATAATTACCCGGGCTTTCGATTGAATTCATCTCAAATGAGATAGT
This sequence comes from Tetranychus piercei, assembly GCA_036759885.1. Classification (NCBI taxonomy): domain Eukaryota; kingdom Metazoa; phylum Arthropoda; class Arachnida; order Trombidiformes; family Tetranychidae; genus Tetranychus; species Tetranychus piercei. The sequence continues at coordinate 16,099,675 of CM071877.1, forward strand.
GTCTTAACTAACTTGCCCTGAGCTATTACAAACATGCTGTAGATAATCCTCTAAATCCATATACTCATATTCACAAAATGAACATTTGAACATTCACAAGAACATTAAGCTGACAAACCAGCGCAAAACTTGGGTGGTCTTTATCAGGCAGCTTGCGTCTCAGGATCACTCTTATCTGCATTTCAAGGGTGTGAAAAATATTGAATTCATAATTTTCCACTTCATCAAACCCCAATTCTACAATCCTAATAACCAGATTTGAAGCCTCTTCTTGTAAACTTTCAAGTTCGTCAAAATAACATTGGATTAGAGTCTGAACTAGAAGCTGGAAGAAAAAAAACGCGATTGTAGAAAAAGTCGAAAAGTGTAGTTAATACGTACACCATTTTGCCAATCCATTTAATTAAAATCGCATTAATACAGAGATTTTCCCGTACTCTTGAAAATTTAGCACTTCTCACAAATTAAATTCAGCCTGAAAGTAGCTTTCCCCTAACAACATCTAGAATTGCACAATGTGAAAATGTCTTTTGGAGTTGATCAACGCGTGTGGTAGCTTTTTATTAGGCTTTTTCTCATGCTATATCTCATATTGAAGCTCATTAAATGTTCTATCTGTTAGACGTTTCAAACTAGACGCACCTATCTTCAGAAAATTCTAAGAAATCAAAATTCTGATTTTGCCCATTGATCACATGACTAATAAATTTTAATCGATTCCCGGGGTAAATTCTCATTGGCCTTTTTCTCATACTATCTATCAAATTGAAGCTAATTAAATGTTCTATCTGTTAGACGTTTCAAACTAGACGCACCTATCTTCAGAAAATTCTGATTTTACTGAGATTAACATTGTCATCACTCATCTTTCATAACTAAATAAAGTAAATATTTTCAAGTGTTATAATATTGTTTATTTAAAGTGAAGATTTTTAATTTCTGTGGCTGATAGTCTTCTTGTTACATTACTTTCAGCCATGTAATTCAATATTTCATTAACAGTATGGTTTGCTGTTTGAAAATTCAATGCGGTCTCAATTATTGCGCTTGCTGTTTGATTTTCGTCATCGATATCTTCCCATGGTAAGTCTTTATATATCAAAGAATAAAATGTTGCAGCTGTAGCCCAGACGTCATATTTCAAATCGCGTTCCCCAGTTATCCAATATTCTGAAGCACAAAAATCGGCAGTATAGCAGCCATGGTCACTGTCGCTCAGGTAAAAAGCTGCACCAAAATCAATGAATTTAAGACAACCATCTGCATTGATAGTTAAATTATCTGGTTTTATGTCCCAATGGACAATTCCTTTTTGCTCGAGAAAACTCAAAACATCAAGCGCCTCTTCGATCCACCGCAGAAGACCATCATCCCCAAAGTTAGACCCATATCCTCCAATCATGTTTTTCATGCTAAAACCGCAATTTTCCATCTAAATGAAAACAAAACGATCAAAATCTTCATAATGATATAATTTTACAATGTTTTCATGAGAACATTTTTCCATTATTTTGATCTCTTCGTTAGCTCCATCTCTGCTAACAATTTTTAAAATAAAGCTTTGTCGGTCATTGATTGCTTCGATTACATAGATGCAACCGAAAGCAATTTCAACCAGTGGTATAAACTTGTATTGAGCACCTTGAAAAAGAATTATTTTGGACTTGTATTTTCGATTTTTGATTTCGATAGAATGGCGCGGTGGAAAAAATATCGAATGTAAGTTAAAAATGGACAAAAATTTAAAAATAATGAATTCGGATGGGTTGGATTGGTTGGTGGATCGAGATTTTTTGGATTGCTTTGAAGCTAAACAATGAAAGAAAGAGTAGAAAAAGAATAAGATCTTGGATGGTATAAAATTATACAGTCATTGAAAGCTTACCTTTAGCTGAAAACATCTTGAATGGTGAATTTGTTTTAGGTTAGTAATCCTTTAAAATAGTCCTGGATAAAACACAATAGATCCTGGCAAATGGACTCGCAAAATATAATTACTAATGTAGATGAGTTGTTAATTAAAACGAAATAAAGATGAGTTGTGAATTGAAACGATATAAAGAACTTATTCTCAGTTAGTAAAACAAAAATGGCTGATTCAAAAGAAAAATCAACGTTAACATATGTTAAACTTGATCGGGCCTGTTTTTTTAGTTACCGTAAAAACAGGTTTTTGTGCTTCTTTGTTGAATGAGTGAGACCGGTTTTTCAATCTTTCACCTTAAATGGTTAAATTGCTTTAAACAAATTCATAAACCGGTTTTCAATGTTAACTTCGAATTTGTTTATCTCGCGATTTCATTGATTTCCTTAATCTCGCGTGCTAAATGATATCCCTGTTCTCGCGTAATCACCGCTATCAAAGATATGTTTGAACTCGCGTGATCAGCCCGGGCGCATAATGCTCTTCGTCTTGAAGTGTGTTGAATTTCTGCTGGGCTAGAAGTGTATGTATTTGTCTGGGCTAGAAGCGTATGTATTTGTCTGGGCTAGAAGGTTATGTATTGCTCTGTGCTAGAAGTGTATGCATTCCTCTGTGCCAGAAGCGTATGCATTCCTGTGTGCCAGAAGCGTATGGTTCCCTACTACTTTTATGCTCGTAGCTTTTAAGTTCATGCTTCGAATTATCGTAAGACTGTAATAGTTTAACAGTGTTCAACATCGGAATGATTTATTTGTAAATGATAGCAACTGATTAACATTTTTCAGACAATATCTTTTTCACTTTTGTTTATCTTTATAATGATTTATAAAACAAAGTCTATTTGACAAGTAATATTTTTAACAGGAACATAAAATGTTTGACTAAGATTGATCATCATTTCATATTCATTTCAAATACATTTGATGTGATTAATCAATTTAATATATTGGAACATGATTGAGCAAGAAGAGACAAAAAACACTAACGTATAATAATTTGGAAGCAAATGCATAAAGAAAGTTGAGTTTTAACTGAGTCTTTCAGCATCATTTTTACCGCAAAAATAATGGATCAAATGTCTTTCTTGCATTCTATCATTATTCATGTTTTCAATTGTAAAAAAATAAAGAAAAAAATGATTGTCTTGATTGTCAAACTGTATAATTTGCAAAATCATCAAATCAGTTTGCCCACTCGATTGTGGCCAACTGATTTGATTAAATTTCGAATTGAATTTTTGGTGAACATGTCCAGTTGCCACATGTTTGGAACAAAAGTGAGATGGAATTTTCATCATGATGAATGGAATGTAGTATCTGACATTCTGAAACATGCAAACAATAAACCATCTTAACTCGAAAGGAGTCAAGACAAAAATTTAATCAAATAGTAAAAGTCAGAATGTAGCTGAAATCGTTGTCGATAATGAAAACGCATTAGTTTCCTTTCTGCAGTTCCCACTTGATAGTAATTTCCTCCCAGCATATTGGACGTTTCAACATTTGCACAAGCCTAATCTGTATATTCATCAATTTTGAAGTTTTTTGTTTAATTTCAAAACTTTCAAACTTAAAGACTCTTTATATTAATACATTTGAGATTGTTAACATATTTTTACCAAAATGTCTATTGATGTAAATGAAAATGCTATGATAATCGGCAGTAAAGTTAACCTACGAAATCACCAATCAATCATAGAAACCTAGAATAAAAGTGTCTTGAGAAGAATGCAAAAATAAATTTCTCTTAAGATTCTCTTTGTTTCACTGTCACTTTAAAATGATTTGTGATTTTGAATTTGATAAGAGTGCAAAATGAGTAATTTTATTGTTAACTTTTTGCAGGACCAACTTCACTGCATCAATCATTTTGCATTGAGCGTATACTTTGAACATTATTAATACTATTCATAATTTGTAACTAAAATTGGAATCAAAACTTTGATTGATTATTAATCTTCATCAACAACATGATGATCGAATAAAGAAGAATTAAAATCACAGTATGACAGAGCATTAAAGAAAAAGACATGAAAATGTTGACAAATATATTGCTACTGAAGAGTATCAAAGACAAACGGAGAATGCAAACAATGCTTAAACAAGCAAGCATTGAAAGAGCTGAAGAGAAGAAAAGTTCATTAATTATGTTGAAAGTTGAGTTGAACAACAAATTATGACAATTTACATAAAACTATCGTCAATTTCGTTGTTCCATCATATTCTCATTCCCAGTCATTCATAAGCCTTTTCCGTTTCCCACAAGAGCACAATAATATATGATTCAGTTACAGGAAAAATGAAAATAAAATTTTCCGAAGCACAAAAAAGAAAAGAAATTGCAGAAAAATTCATTGATATTATTATTCCGAGTCTTTATTTTGCTTTTCATCCAATTCTCTACATCATCATTGTTATCCTTGAACGTACTTGTTTCTGCTTCATGATAATAAATTGATGTTGAAAAATCTTGAACATTGTCTTTGTGTCTAAAACAGAGAAAGCAAAAAGAGAGAAAAAAAGAGAAGCAAGAAAATGAAAACAAAAAATGACTGATAGACTTAATGATTATCCTTATAATTGGGCGTATATGCAATATCACGCTTCTTATTTTCTTGTTTTTGTTGTTGCTCTCTTCTTCATCATCTCAATCATCATTCTTCATTCCTTTTTATCCTCATTCTGCTTTTTGTTTTCAGTTTTCTTCCTCTTCTTTCTTATTCAATTCTTCATTTCTCAAGATCATCTCATGTGTTGTGATTATTCTTGAAATAAATAATAATAATGGTAATAATAAAAGTTGCAAAAAAAGATGATAAGCTTCGCAATCATAATTGTGATTAAGACTGTAAATCTCTAGAGGCAGACACGATGACAAATTGTTTGGCTTGGTTGATTCAGATAAAAGGGAGAAAAATCTTGATTCTCATCATCATGATACTCTAAGTGATCAACGATCTTTTTACATTATGATTGGTTAGACGCAAAAAGATTCTCAAGAGATAGCTTTCTTCGTCTCTATCATTTTCTTGATTTTACTTTTTCTCTCTCGAGATACTTTTCGTTGATAAAAATGTCAAGAGTAAATCTCGAGACATTGTTTTTATTTTCAGTTAACTTTTTACTTCTCTATTTGGTGCCGTCTTTTGCTATAAAATTCACTCCCTGTATTTCAGCTACTATTAGCTCCTTTCCTTACTTACTATGTTTGTTATCTTTGTTACACTTAATGTTACAATGTTGCAATTCATAACTTATCTCAACGATCATTGACTTTTTTAACTTGACTGACTCTAGCTTGTTTCTTTCATTTCTTTGTATCTTTTTGAATCATATTTATGATATCCATTCACATACAGTCGAAAAAGTTTATCAGTTTATCATATATCAGAACTGTTTAAAACGAATCGCTATAGGGCGAAAGTAGTATAGAAACATGCGAGTTTTTGCTCACAAGACGGTAACGAAAATGTGGAAAAATTTACTCAGAAAACGAATAACGAATAAACCGTTGTTTCTCTTCTTGAAGTAACTAAGAAAATTCATATACTCTATCGAAGAAGATAAAATGCAGGTAGCGCAGGGTGCCTACGATCGACAAGGACCTGTGAAAATATTAACTTAGTTGACAATCTTATACAACAAGATCCGAATCTCTCAATTAGATAAATAGCCTCAACATCTTCGATACCGAAATCAAAAATTTGAAGCAATTATCGACTTGATGAATCAAGAAATCTAATGGATGTCTATCAGGATTAATATCAGAATGTGAATGAATTACTCTTTAATTGTTTCAAGTCACCTTTCGCTTCGAAGGAAAACTTGTCTCAAAAGCAAAACAGTATTTCAACCAACTTGATAGCAGCTAAATAATTATCATCCTCATTATAATTTTCATCATTTTATTGTCGCTTATTATCAAATAGCGAGAAGAAAAATGCAAAGAAAAAAGAATTACATGAAGAATATAATGTTTTTACTCATCTATTCCCACCTCTTTCTAATTCCTTTTCCAGTAAACTTGAAGTTCGCCCCCAATTCAACTCATCTTTTTTACTTGTAATATTTTGCGCTTCTTACTAATTCTTATAATTCATGGAGGCTTCCACCATTCTGGCTTTTTATTACAGTTTTGTTTTTTTCGCATTTCATGTTTCACTTGTCTGTACTTTACTGTAATTACCTGGATCTTCTGATATCATTAAACAAGAGTAAGAAAAAAGCAAGAAAAACGAAGAAAAACGAAGAAGAAGGAAAAAATGAGAAGAAAAAGAATGTTGATAACAATGTAATACATAATATAAACTTTAATTGTAAAAGATTATCTCAAATGATTCCAGGCTTCTCCTTTCAACTCCTTCAATAAAAATTTATCTTGTTTCTTCTCCACCCTTTTCTTCATTCTTCCATGATGTACATTTTCCCCTTTACTTGTTCCAATGTGTCTACATCTTCATCTTTTCAATATTACACAGAATATCTTTTACCTTGTCTTTCTTTTCTTCTCCTTCTTTCCTCATCGTTCCTTCCAACTCATATTAGCTAAATGTGCTTTCGGGTGTGTAATTGCGTGTGTACATAAGCAGTATAGATGAAAGAAAACTAAAAGGGAATGATAATGATGATTATAAAGGATTTTATTGAGTAGAGATGAAAAAAGCGATGACTGATGAAAGAAAGAAAAAGAAGGAAAAAATTTCATGAAAAAATAACTAAAGAGGGAAGACAATGTAATATATATTATGTTTCAAGTGAAATTATTGATACTTAACATCTCAATTGGCTTTTATCAGAATAATTATTTCACTCCAATATTACATTATTTTCCTTTTCTTCTTCTTTTGCTTTTCTATCGTTTCCTTATTAATAATGAACTAACTAATAACAGAGTAAATACAATTTAATTTAGTTTGCTCTTTTTGATTCATTCACTTATTCTTTTTTCGATGTTATTGATTTAAGATACGCAAATATGCCAACAAAATCAACAATAAAATACGGTGAGGTTGTTCAATGAGCACCAGTCAAGGTGGAAAAAAGAATAGAGAAAAAGAAGAAAAGAAGAAGAAAAATAAAGATGATATTGTCCAGTTATTGTACAGTTTAACATGAGCCATTTAAAGTAAACCAGTAGTGAATATCATCCATCGAAACAATAGAGTACTATAATTACACAGGTAAAATATGATTTACACGTTTATAATGACTGTTGAGGAGAAATACTTTGAAAGAAAATAACTTCCAATAAATTGGACACAGAATAGAAACAATTTTCTCTTGCATTTCTCCTTTACTTTTTCATTGTTTTCCACTTTTTATGCTGCAATATTTCATCATCACCCCGATCATAAAAGTCAACTTCAGAAATCTTTCCATTTAGCGTGTTCTCGAGCTGTTATGCCATACTTCATGTGAGTTGTGCATAATAAAAGTGTAAGAATAAGATAGAAAGTTGTGCTTTTTATTCGGTTTGAAATGCAATATGCACTTGGATGCATAAGGATCGACCATGGTTATTTATAAAATAGTTGCTACGATTAATACAAGGTGTTTTGAACTCGCAATAATTAAAATAATAAGAGTTAGAGAACTGAAACTTCCTGAAACAATGAAAATTGTCAACATTTTAAAAATAGCAAATTTCCGATATGATTGAATTTATAAAGATTTTCCAAATTTTTTTTACTTCACCAATCTTAAATAATATTGTAAATTTATTATAAATTCATCAATCATGCATTCTAACATCATGTTATGCAGCAATAGTTCAATTTAATAAAGTTTTAGACGCTAATGAAATGTGATTTTTGAGTATCGTTGAGCATATTTGCGAGAATGAAAGCTTGAATGTCATCAAACTGTATAAAAACGATACGCTTGATATTATCTTCTGCATCTTCAATATCTTCTTTCCAATATTCTCGATATTAATGTTCATTTCAGAGTTTTAGATAGCACATAATGAAATGACAGTTTTAGATGAATTTCTTTTGAAAAGATATGGAAGGACATTCACCGTTATTTAAATTATAAGTTTATTCATATTGATTGTTTCATTTTGATTCAACTCGTCACCCTGTTATTTGGATGATGAAATGAATGAAAAAGGTGCAAATGCAGAAGAGAGAATATCTCTTTTTATTCCCTTTTGAGACGCAAATTAATTTCAACTTCACCTTGCAATTATTGTTATTGCCATTAGAATGATTATTATCTTCATTATTATTGCATTTGGTCAGTTTAGACGAAAATCATTAATAAATCAGCCCAAATGAAAAGAAGGGAAATCGAGATCAATTTGACTGATCATTTGATACTAAATGATTTGCTTGAATCATTTGAAGAAACTCAATAAAAATGTTGCTGGTTTCAAAGACAGAAAGCCATTTCAAAGAACCGACGACAAAATGTGAAAAATGGATGCAAATGCTTATAAATGGATGACAAATATCATGAAAGATTGACATGAAAAGTTTAAACAAATGACAATTTTGCTACAAATTAAAGCTGCCAGCAAACTGATTGAACAATTTTTACTATTCTTTACCTTAACCATTCCCAGTCAATTGTATATCATTACATGTTAATGTTCATTTGACATTTGTTTCTGGCCATTTCTTCGTGATTTGACTAAACTTGTATTTCAATGGAGCCCACGATTCAGGTTTCCAAAGATTATTCAAGAGCAGGATCACAGAAAAAAAAAATGAATAGTATTTTCCATTTGATGGGAGGATTTCTCAACTTGTTATATAATGATTGAAAAGGTAAGATTAAATGTTGAATGGTGCAAAATGACGATTCATTGTATTAATGATGATGAGCAAATGAAAATGGCACTCGGAAGGGAAAAAGATAATAACTTTTCATCGTCAATGTTTGGGTGAAATGAAATTTGAAGCTGATGTGAATGAAATTGTATTTATGTATCAATAAAACGTTTCAACCTTTTGCAAACAGAAAAAAAGTCAACATTTTTGCCTTCTTTTTTGTCTATTTACCTTTATCCATGTTGAACTCGTAAAAATAATGGCATTATTATTGTTGGAAACAAAACTTGATGATATTTATGATGAAAAGTACAGATTATTTAGGCACGTGACTGTCAGTGAAGTAGTCCTGTTAGGCCAATATCATGTGTCTCGTAAATCCACGAGAAAATGATGAGCAGAGGAGAAGAGAGAAAAAAGTAGAGAAAAAAAGAGTAAAAAAAGGCAAAAGAAAATGAGCTTAGTGTTTTCATGGCGCAAAAGAATTTCACCTTTTTCTCTTCTAAACTCAACTTTTACTCTTAACTATCTCGTTATCATTACCATCAGCATGCTTATTATCATCTTTCCTTATTTTTTTGGGTCCTTTTCTCTTTCCTCTTCTGTCACCAACATTTCAAGATTGCAACTTTTTGTAAGCAAAAATACTTGTGATGATCGACTTATTCATGTAATACTTTTTCCTGGTTTCTTTTTTTCTCTTTATACCGATGATATACACTTTCTGGATAAGAATCATCAAGTGGCTGTATTACTCTATTTGAACAATATTATCAATGGAACGACAGGGAAAAATTGGAGGCGAAAGAAAGAAGATGAGAAGGAGAAGAATACATAAAAAAGACTTTTTATGAAGGACAATTGAATCAATTATCCACAAGAATACTCTAAGCTAATTGGGAACAAATTGTCATATCATTATTATTGGAAGAAGAAGAAGGAGAAGAGATAGAAAAGAAAGAGAGGTAAAATGGAAACTTGGAAACATCATTATTCTCTGATAAATTTCATTCCATTCGAGTCACTTGAATTACTATTATTGCAAACAAGAACAAAAGCCTCGAAAAGAGAGCAAAACAGGGCCTAAAGTAAATACTTTTAATCAGTACTTTTGTATTACATTATATCACAATAATGATCCATTTTTGATGATGGTAAGAGTAATAAGATGGATAGAAAAAACTTAATGAACAATGAAACGAAAAGTGTAAAAAAAATGTTTTAATCGATAAATGACAATTAATCCGTATTCTGTGTTTAAACTGTTTTCTTTTTTTCATTCTGCGCTCTCTTGTTCTATTGCTTGTATATCAAGTGTTTCTCATGATAATAGACAAATGGAGAAACAAGTTAAATTATCCAATTAAATTTAAATCACGTAATTAAATGAAGAGAATGCATTTCCTCTTCTCTTGAATGGCCAATTTTGCCTCCACTTTTCTTCTAAATAAATTGAAAATGCTTTAATATTCATCTGTCCGTAAATTCTGGGTTCAACATTCTGATTTGCTTCTCTTTCCCCCTTTATCTATTTACTTTACAGCCCTGTTTTGAGAGTTGAAAATGATAGCTGTTTCCAATTGAATGAGTAGGGATCAGTGAAGATAAAGGCTGGAAAAGTTTACTTTTTACGATGAAATTGCATTCAACGCCTGTTATTATGCACATTAAGTACAATTGGTTAATGTTTCATCTTATTGGCTTGGAATGGGCAGCAATTACTAACGGTATTGATTATCTTTGTGATAACAGACTGGGCAGGATAAAAGTGTCACTCATTTATAATGAGAAAATTGCTCATCATTCTAAAAGAAATGAGCTCAGGAAGAACGGCAAATTAATTGAAAAGAAACATTCAAATAGATTTAAACAAAAAAGAAATATTTACATTGAACTTTTACGGATTTAAGGGTTAAAGTGAAACTTGCATCTATTAATAACATGAGCTCTTGTTCATAATATAATTATCAGAGTTAATGATTATTGGTCCAACTAATAGATTCAACAGAATACAAAACTTTTCCAAAGCTGAAAACTCGATTTGAAATGAAATAGAGTTTGAATGACTGCCATCTATCAGTTTGCTTTCAATGTGAAGAGCGAGTCCAATTCAAACCAACAGTCTCAAGTTATCAAAGTTTTTAAACTAAAAAAGTTTGTTTTGTAGCTAAAAACAAACACTTGAGTTAACACTTGGAAACTGAAGCTATAAACTGTATCCTTACACTTTGATAAGTTGATGCTTAGTTTCACTCGAGTAAAACAATCGAAGACGCAGATGTTACTAATTCCATAACAGGAAACATCTTTTACCAGATCAACCCTTTGAGTTTATTTTTTAATACTCAGAAACCTTGTTCCACATTTGGCCATGTTTGCTGTCTAAATTTATCTCTTTTCTTGTCACAGAAAAGTATTTTCAATAACATTGACATCTTCATCATTAAACACCTCACTAGTTTTATCATTGGTTTACTTGCCTTGCTCCCACATTGTGATACAATATTTGTCTCGGTCAAGTGTAGTTGTTGTGTGTGGACTTGACGTTATACAATGGGTTAAGGTGAATTGAAGTGTTCAGCTTCATTGATGCAAAAATCATGGACAACATTTCATGAGTCTAACAATACTTTTATTTTTACGCATCAATAAATCTGGTTACTAACTTTTTCGGTATTTTGTTTGTTTTTTTATTCAACAATCAGCCAAACTTTTTTTTTATTTACTCCGAAAGATTTCATTTCTTTCTTTATCATTCACTTTTCTTCACATTATAAAGATTAATGAAAACATCTGAATAGCATGATATGGGTGAATGAGCAAAAAAGTGAAAAAATATAATCATTTTTCAATTCAATTTTGAATCAGAATTGAAACACCAATTTGTTGAGTGTCCAAGAGTATGCAAACAACTTGCTTTGAATTTCGAAAGAAACTTTTCATTTCCAACAAAACAATTATCCATGAAATATTAGCCATTGCTAAATTGAAGTAAATTCTTGGTCTTGAGTTTTTCAATTCAATTTCATTTCAAGAGTAAACATGTAAAGAAACGTCATAAAATTTCCTCCTCAGTTGATGAGCTGATTGTAATCTCTATTAGCATCACTTTAACCTTTTTGTTTCTTTAAATTTCTTTCAAATTTAAATTTTCAATCAAATTGATTCGTTTAAAACAAACTGCAACAGTCAATTGAATTGACTTCATTGTGTAAACAGTTTGAATTGTTCATCTTTTTCATTTTCTTTATTTTCATTTCAGCCTTTCTACTTTTGACTCTAATGCACTTTACTCCACCGAACAAACTCATCACCATCATCATCATTATCAGAAATAACTATTGTAGATATAACATTATAACAATAAACTATTTTCTTCCCTATCAACCTTCTTCATCCCTGCAAAGCTATATTTATGAAAAAGCATATCAGTATGTTAAACAGAGTATCACTATAAATCTGATAAGATTTAGAATGTTCAATTGCTAAAGATTAACTTGGAAATTCAAGATAATAACATGGAAAAAGTGATACGAGGAAAAGTTCAACAATTTAACTCATTAGAATAAGTTATCGATGATAATAAAATTTCCCTCATTTAATGGGAATCTTTAATTTATTTGTAACATAAAAAAGCAGCACTGCTTATCTCACAGTATTTGCATATTTAACACAACACTTTTCATAGACTTGCTTTAGTAATGCTCAATGAACAGTATTTATGCAATTAAAGTATGCAAAGATGATGTACACTTTTCTTGGAAATCATTTTAAATCTGCATTCGATCAACAATTAATAGGTTTCTCAAAACCATTAAGTTGAATCTAAAAGAAACTATTTCAACGGAACAAAAAATTGAGTTAGAAAATGTACTTGAAATCATCGAAAAATCTTTGCATTTTCTTACAGGTCAAACGCAAATCTTTAAACATGAATTGTTATTTGTGTTTCTCACCAATTTTTCAGCCACCTTATCTAGTCAGCTTGGAAAAGAGAATTAACCCAAATTATGGTTACGGGTTTGTTAATACAGTGAGTAATTGAAGAATCTAGAATCCCCGCAGGTCTCTTCAATCGTAATTGTCCCAAAAATACTGGAGAAAAACGATTCTGCGTTGATTATCGTAAGTTGCATTCAATAACAAAACGCGATGTCTTTCCAATTTCAGATATTCAATGTTCCCTTGATGCGTTAAGCTCTTCGAAATACTTTTCATTGCTATATTTGCAGCCGTTTTCAAGAATCAATTTCGAAAAGTCTCAAGATCATTAAAGGTTATTCGTTTATTTACCTTCAAACGACTTCTAAGAGTCATTTTCAAATAGCAAATATTTTTTAATGTCGAAATGTGCTTGTTAGAAAGAATCAAAGTTTGTCGATTAAAAGTTACACAAGCTTCTTTAAAATCGCTTCGTCTGAGTGAAGATACTCTGAGGTTGATAACTGCAGCCAAGTGGATGCTGTTGATTTACAGATAAAATGAAAAGGCTGCACTCTAAGAAAATGAACTCTAGTACTCGTTTGAAGGTCAAATAAACGAATAACCTTTAATGATATTGAAACTTTTCGAAAATGATTCTTCAATTCTGCAAAGACTACTCATCAAATAATAACGACCTAGCATTATTGGTTGGTCAGATATCGCAAAAAACATAAATTAAATGAGGTATAACAGCCCTATGTGTATAAAGAATAATTCAAGCTAGGGATGCAAGACAGAAAAAGAGAGGGTTGAAACAGAGAAAGAAATGAAGATGACAGTAAAAATACCAGTAGGTATCTAGAAGCCACCAGATGGAAGAAGATAAAGTAAAAAGTAGTTGACCGATAAAAGCAAATAATATTTGGGAATATTGTGTGCATGTGTTTGGCGCCCATCAAAGGATAAATTTAAAATGATAGAGAAAATAAGGTCTCCATTTGTGTCAAAGATGATTTCTTGGTCAAGCATAAGTCCAAGCTCAGAAAGAACGGATTCAAAGATTTGAGCAATAACTAACTGATTAAGATGAGAATAAAAGAGATAAAAGACTCATTGTATGTAATATCATCATCTATGATAGAGAACTGAGCAGATCAATCTTACGATTAGTATGGAAAAATTGTGAGGCAATGGAGGATCAAAGATGGGAGAGATGAGAACAGACCAGAAAAGAAGGAAGATGCTGAAGGGGAAACTTGAATTGAGTGAGGTTAAAGGTTCTCATTGATCTCATTGGTTCAAGCAGCTTCTCATTGGTCCATAAACCAATTAAAGTAAATGTAGCGAAACTCAATTTGGTTACCCACTGTTGATTGTTGACATGCAACCAAGAGAAATTTCTCCCAGTTTTTTCCTTTTTCATCCTCATCTTCATCTTCATTCTCATCTCTTGTATTCTATTTCTTCATTTGCAGCATTTTCTGCGATTCAATTGCACTCTCAAGGTAGCTAACTTGTTCTTCATCTCTAAGATTATCCAATGTTACTCTTTAATAACTTAATTAGATCCAAGTTGACTTGAATTAATTTACTGTGATTTATAACTTTTTTTGCAATTGGCTTATCATCTCATGTCAACCATTGTTTTTATCATGTTTCATCATCATCATCCATGTATCGGTTTCCGGGTTTACTGAGTAAACAATAATAAGAGGTGTGGTTGACAAAGACAAATGAAATTGACAATGAAATGAGCAGAAAAAAAGTTGAAATCAGATAATCACAGAACACATTAACCATAATGGAAACGAAAAAGGTTCATTTCTTATTTTTGCTTCTACCTTTTCATTTTTCTATTATTATCATCATTATTACTATTTGGATCATCGTCTTTACAATATGATGACAATGATTTTATCAATTTGTTTAACTTGTATTGCCGAGTTTTTGTATCGTAAATCAATCAAACAAACTAGACAAAAACACTAATTCAAAGAAGCCCAATCTATTATATTTATACGAAGGACAAAAAGTTTATCATTTAATCAAACTTAACACAAGTTGCACTTACCTATCATTTGGTGCATTGTTATATAAATGCATTTAGTAATGATACTCATATCAAGAGTAGCAATAATTTTCTGTCATTTTCAATGCTACCCTTGACCATCTCAACAATCATTTCATCTTTAGACTTATTCTCAACTTTTGTCTTGATGCATTCGGGATCTCGATATTTTATCTTCAAAACAATTGGATTTAAGCCACAATTCAAAGAAAAAGTTTTTTCCCATTCAATCGTCATTAACATTCTGCATCTTGAAAAGCATCTTAACGCATTAACATGTTTCAACCTGCTCAGTCATCAATTTATATTTTGATCAAGTTTTGCAAAGCTTTTCAGTCAATTAAAACAATAGCTTCGCTCCTAGCAAAGGCATGATGGCTTTGCATCCATAATTGAATTTCAGTTCACCCATCAACAAGTATAAAGTGTTAGAATCTGATTATTCATTTTGTTCATTTTCATATAAATTTATTCTATACTTCAATTGGAATTTTTTTTTGCTCAAAGTTAAACAGTAAAATGAAACAATTTATAAAAATTGTTTTTGATTGAAATTGCTGTTGATTGATTCAGTTGGTTAAATTTATTAAAGGGCAAACAAGTAAAACAGGTGCAACAAATTTTCATCATTACTTATTTCGATAATTCAGTAAATTCTGTTGGACTGCTCTTTGAATTAAAATGAAACAAATTCATTAAATTTTATTAAAAAACAAATGCTACTTTTACTTTGATGTAGACTTGAATGTTTTACTTTGTTTTTTTTTCATTCTGTTTAAGTTTCAACTGAACAATGTTTAACATCGCACAGTTTGTTCATCTTTCACAAGAAAGTCCCAAAAGATTTTGCTTTTGACAAAACGAGAAGAAAAGTGAAGTTGACTGGAGAAAGAGCAGACAGGGAAGCTGATGCAAATGAAGAAGATTGATAATATTACAGCATCCAGGTAATAATGATTGTTATGAATTAAATGCAAATCAGTCTTTGGTCATCCCAACGGTATTCAAGTTAAAATGTGCAAAAAAGTGTTGAGCTAATTTGAGTAAATGTTTCCATTGAAAGTTATTAACATGCAAAACTTGAGTTTTTCCAATTTTGTAACTTTTATCTCTTCTCTAATTTCCCTTCTCTTGTTCACTCTTGTTATCAAATTTGTAAATGTATTAAAATGTTTCACTTTGTACATTTACCTTTACTTTTTCATTCTGTTCCCTTTCTTTTACTTCAGCATTTGAAAAAATGTAGCAATTTTACTTCTTTTTATCATCATTAAATCAACATAATTGTGTTGATGAAAAAATGGGTTCATTTGAAAAGGTAAAAGTAAAGGTGAACAGAAAGTTGAGAGGTGAGAGTTTTAATAAAAAAATAAAGATTGAAATGTAAATAGTAAAGTAACTTGTAAGCTTGTTCAAGCTTGGCAATTGAAATTTAATATAAAAATATTCAGTTAACAAGTGTTAATATTAAAGTAGACCTGCTTTTCATGGTTTATTTCCAGAACAAACAATTTGAAAGTATCATTACAGAATTATTCTAACTAATCTTCAATCTCTTGTTAGGAAGCATCTTCGAGTTTAGCATGAAAGAAAGAGTTCTTCAATGTTTTCGAAGTATTGAGACACTCAACATTATGAGCTAAAAAAAGGCAAAGAAAGGAATTTTTCAATTTTTATATCTATCTGTACCAAACCTGACACCAAAATCTTTCAACTTGCGTTCAACAATTTTCAAATCTTGAATAACTCGATGATTCTGGCTTCAAATCATTGCAATCAATGAACTTTTCTGACTTTATTCTACAATTTCGCTAACTTTTTCTCAGTTGATGAGCGATTTTCTCACTTTTCGAAATGGACGCCAATTTTGTCTACTTGTTTTACGGTTTGTAATTTTGCTTTCAAACAATGAAGCGAAAAAGTTCTGAGAAAAATGAAAGAATCGGTAGTAGTAGTAAATATACACAATCTGACCCTTCTATGCAAGAATCCAAGAATGCTTCTATCCTAAAATGGGCTTGATGAAGAATTGAAAGAATTGATTGCGATAAAATCAAAACTTTATGGTATAAAATATGGAACAAAGAAAAAATTAACAGATAAAGGTGTGCAGAGCTATTGTTAAAGAGACGTTTTCCATTCAAGATTATAAAAATTGTTTATTCAAGAATGGTCTTTCAAACCATCAAAATTCTAGAATTCAGAGCAAACAACATAATATTTCTACTGTTCAAATAAACAAGATATCATTTTCTCCTCTCGATGATAAGCGATACATCCTCAGTGATGCAATTTCCACTCTAGCGTTCGGTCACTATAAAATCGATCAATTAATCCAAGATGAAACATGAATTGATATGCGAGGTGAATTGTTGAAAGTTTTAAATTTTTCAATCTTTGATACTTAATTTTAATGTTTTGTTTCTTTTTCATTGACAGATGGGCAAGGCAGATAAGAAGGAAAATAGGAGACGATTCAATCTTTTGGGACTCGTCAGAGTCATTAGAAAGATGTATGATGAGGGTGAATTGGATCGCTGCAATTTGGATCGTGATTATAATCCATATTATCACGAATCAGAGACCTAACGGTATCTAAAATACCACCTAATGATCCGTGTGTTACCGAGAACACAAATAATCCATGTGCAGCCTCTCGTTACATTAAATGTTTGAAAAAATTCCATAAAAAATTTACTTTAAAAACAATCCATTGCAGATCATGTACTTAAGTTAAAAGAGGTAGATAGGAAAAGAATTATAAATGATGTTAAACCAAGCTTTTTCACAAAAAAATTTATGTATATACAACAACGATAACAAATGTCCAAGAGTGAAACAAATCACTGATTGGATAATGAATTGTAAATTTAAAAGATTTTACATGTCTAAATGTAAAGATCATTCTTTTTTGCTGAAGAAAATGAAAAATGATATAGATATTGAGTCTACAGCACTTGATTTTATAATGAAAAATAAATAAAATTCTTTGTAAATTAATTGATTTGATTCATTTGTTTGTTATCAGAAACAAAATGCTTACTCCTTGCATCGAGAACTGGTCATGTCCTGAAGCAATTCAATCCTTGAAAAAATATTTAAAAATGAAATTTTTGGACAACAGATTTGAATCTTTCAGTGGATCAAATTTCTCACGAAGTAAGGTTTACATGGCGATCTGCGACGGCTTTCATCTTTCAGACGACAAAAAATTCTTTGTTTGTTTCTGCTGTGGTCTCCATGTACAAACTGCTTTCACAGATTTGAATATTGCTGCACTGCATAAAACTTTCAGTTTGAATTGTGCTTACCTTAAACAGGAAGAATTAGGTCTTAAAGTTTGGTATGATGTCAGTTCCCGATTCGCATATTATTGCGTACCTCGGACATTAGTTTTCGGCTTCTAAAAAACTTACATCAAAATAACAAAGTTGGAAAAGCAAAGCACTAATACCATTATAAGGAGCCTTTCGTGTGAAGACAATTTCATGATAAATCCAAACAAAGTTTACCAATTATTTCAGATAAGAGAAAACAGAACTTTCTCCTTTCAAAATTCATCATATACAATCGTTGAAGCGAATGCTTTTGTTGAATCGGGATTTTTCTACTGTGTGTTTGGTTCAATTGTTCAATGCGCTTTTTGTTCCGTTTCTTTTGATGGAAAAAATAAACAAAATTCCACATCAATAAATAGACGTCTTTACCCTGATTGTCCTTTTTTAACATCCAGAAGACATGAAACTGACAAAAATTGTTGTTGTGTGTGCTTAGTAGAGCCAAGAAAAGTTTTGTACACACCATGTAACCATTTAGTTACATGTGTGGAATGCGATCAAAGACTATTGAATTGTAATAATTTGAGTTGTACTATTTGTCGATCGGCAATAGGAATGAAAATTAATTGCATTTTACCTTAGGTAGAGTCTGAAAAACAATTTTTTTTAATTAAATTTTTCTTATTTGTTTATATTTTTCTCTTTCAAGGAAAATGGCTTACCAATTGAGAAGAAATCGAGCTCTTCGTTTAACCAGGAGACCTGCACCCCATTTCCTGAGGGCAAGATGGTTAATGAGGCATATGGACAACTCCAAAGGGTTCCTGCTTGGCGAATCTAAAAAGGTTTTCTTACTCTATTTGAAGAGATTTTCAGAGTGTTGGATTCTGGTGGAGGGATGTCCTGCTTTGTTGGAAGAAGCACAATATTTTGTTACTGAAATAAAAAAAATTCCATTTATAGATTTAAAAGAGTTTGGGCAGCTCAGAGTGCTAATATTAGAAATTTACCTTTTTATAATTGACAATACCAACTTTGGCAACTAAATTGTTTCACTGTTGCTCAACAATTTTTATTGATAAAAGGTTTCTTCAAATTTTGCATTTAATATTCATTCGTCGTGTATTTTAATAGTATATATATACGAGCTAACTGCAAGGAATCATCTCATTCAAAAACTGCTTCTCAACAGAAAACATGAAAAGAATAGTTTATAGTGCGGTGAAAGATTCAGACGGTATCATTTTGTGGCCCAATGATAGAAAGTTCAGAGTTCTGACAACATCCTATTTAAGACGCTTAGATGCACAATTTAACAAAACAAAATTAACAAAAGGCTTGTAAGGATCACTCATTGGACCAGTAAAGAGACGTGCTGACAACAACTATGTTTTGAAAGGTTAGTATCACATCAATAGATCACGTTTTATAAAAAAAATTCTTTCTCTTTTCTTCAGCAAGCATGGATGAAAAATATTGTGATTTAATCTTCATTTTTTTCTACTCAACCGTTTTGGACCACACTGACCTTAATATTAATGAAAAGATTGACCTTGCTTATGCCCTTGATTTTTTTGGCATAAATCTCAATGAAAACTCCCACAAATATGATTCATTGAATGTGTTGAGACAGCAATTGTTCGAATTTGCCCTGGAAAACAGAAAAACGGAAATATTTGATTTGATTAGTTACCTCATCCCCGAGGTGAAAACAAATGATTCGACCTAATTGCAACAAAAGATTAATTAAGCTACAAGAAAATAGAAAAGCTGCAACGTCTCAATTCGTTAAAGACTTTTGGAAGTTGATGGTGAACTCCCTGTATGGTAAGAGTATCGAGGATAAACGAAAACACAGCAAACTTGTTGTTACAACAAACGGAAAACAAGCGGAACAGCAAATAAGGAAACCAATGTTTGAACAATTCTATATTCTTGATTAACAACATTGCAATAATGAAACTAAAAAAGTTTGAAGTTGTTCTAAGTAAACCAATATATCTTGGCTTTACGGTTTTAGATCTATCGAAGCTGCACATTTATAGATTACATTATGATTTTAAAATGATTCAAAGTCAAATATGGCGAAAAAATATCATTGGTTTATACTGATACAGATAGTTTCATATACAAAATCCAAACTTATGATTTAAACAAAGATTTGAAAGAATTTGATTTTCTCATGGACTTTTCTGACTATCCAGAAGAACGTGTTTTGTTTGATGTAAAAAACAAGAAAAAATTGGTTTTCTCAAATATGAAATGAATGGTCAAATTATTGATGAAGTTTGTTGCGATAAAATCAAAACTTTATGGTATAAAATATGGAACAAAGAAAAAATTAACAGATAAAGGTGTGCAGAGCTATTGTTAAAGAGACGTTTTCCATTCAAGATTATAAAAATTGTTTATTCAAGAATGGTCTTTCAAACCATCAAAATTCTAGAATTCAGAGCAAACAACATAATATTTCTACTGTTCAAATAAACAAGATATCATTTTCTCCTCTCGATGATAAGCGATACATCCTCAGTGATGCAATTTCCACTCTAGCGTTCGGTCACTATAAAATCGATCAATTAATCCAAGATGAAACATGAATTGATATGCGAGGTGAATTGTTGAAAGTTTTAAATTTTTCAATCTTTGATACTTAATTTTAATGTTTTGTTTCTTTTTCATTGACAGATGGGCAAGGCAGATAAGAAGGAAAATAGGAGACGATTCAATCTTTTGGGACTCGTCAGAGTCATTAGAAAGATGTATGATGAGGGTGAATTGGATCGCTGCAATTTGGATCGTGATTATAATCCATATTATCACGAATCAGAGACCCCTTACAAAGAAAATCATACTTCTGCTATAGATTTGGGCACCTGGGCAACACCAGAAGATGAAAAAGATGAGCGTAAAGATGAAAAAATGAAAAATGTAGAAATTTTGGATAATGCATTAGACACGATCCCAGATGAAGAATTTGAAAAACAAATGAATAATCTCTGTAATAGGTTGTCAATTATTTGTATATCAGATAAATAATATTTTACTTTAATAAACTTTCTTTGTTATTTCTAATTATGCTGAATATTACATTTCATAATGAGTGTATTTTAGTAGGTTGAATAACTTTCAGTAAAAAATATAGAAATAATTAGCTTTGAAAGCAACATCTATTCTCGTATTAATTCACTTTTTTCTTTTTATCATTTATCATAGGTATCATGCCTCCAAGTCTCGAAACAATTTTCATTTTCTTCATCATCCAAAGATCAAAGTTGGACTTCGATAAACAATTCGTACATCTAGCTATGAAATGGGGAAAAAGTACTTTTGTTGAAGGAGAAGAGGCAAAGAAATTCAAGAGCATATTCGAAAAACTATCCGATGATGAGAGATGGTCAGAACCTACAAAATATTATTTCAAAAAGTGGTTGCTCATATTGGAGACAAAGAATCGATATTCTTGGACACAAAACTAAAAAGCGAAATAAAAAACGTGTTCACTTGGATATGTGGTTGGAAAAATTGGGAATCGCAGAATCAACATTTAATAACAAAATATGTCGATGAGAAAGAAAATATTTCTGACAAGGAAGAGGCAGGGCAAAGAAACAAAGAACCACAATTATACTAGAAGACGGTCCTGAATCTGTGGTTTCAACAGTTGCTTTGAAAAATAATTGTTTTTAAACAACAGTATGTAATATTGAAAGTTTCTACATTTATATGTATTCCTTTTATTTCCATTTTTCTTTTTCACCGTTTATTTTAAATGTACTGCTTTTCCATTCAATAAATTTTGTTTATTATTTTTTGTTTATATTTTGTTTATATTGCAAAAAAGGTAAGTCAGAACCGGTAAAACAGATTTTCAGAAACGAAATACAAAAGTAACCACATTTGATTGATAAATCTCCTTGAAAGACATCTACATTGTATAGGTAACCGTATTTTTACAGTTTCTTTCTAGAAAGGTTTTCATATTGGCAGGAGGCTGTTGTCCATAGGAATCAAAGTAAATACCATTCCCGTACTCTGGAACATAAGCTGCTGTTCAATGTGAACCGGATTTCAAACTTGGATCTAGGTTGATCACAATCCCAAAAAGCTTTGGCAACAAGAAGTAGTAAATATACACAATCTAACCCTTCTATGCAATTTGAATTTGCAATTAAGGATAAAATAAATATGCAGTTTTTTTTATATTTTACAATTAAAGCAATACCATTTTGTTTTCCTTGAGACAGGTTTTTCTGTTTTCTTAATTCAACTTAATTTCTTAGATCATCTATTTTAGTTTGAAGTTTAATTTTTTGTTTTTTTCGACATAAATATAAAATAGAAACTTCACAATGGCTAGGGAAAAATTGATAAACAGTTTTGTCTGCCCTTGAACAACGAGGAAGAAAGTTGTCGAGCTTATCATTACTTGTACTATGCATTGATAATTATTGAATTAAGATTTCCTTATTTTATTTTTTATGCATTAATCTTTCGATTAATTGTAAACAAATTAATAATTTTCATATGATTCTGAAACAAAAATAAAATTTAAACATAGTTTACATCCCAATTGACCCTGATTCTCAGGTATATAAGTTGGTTTGCGTACATCAAGATTTCATTGCGAACTCAGAAATTGAACAAGCAATTGAATTATCTACAAAAGTTTTTCTATTTTTTTACAAGCTTTTAAAGTTTATTCAGAGATTTCTTTTGTTAAATTTTTTCCGAGAGAGAGTGAGTGTTTATTTTCTGGTTTTACTCTATTTATACCCTGTACCGTAGTACAGGGTTACATAGTTAATTAAGATTTGGCAAGCTAAACTAAGTTTAGCTTGCCAAGCACATCTATTTTTGTTACATTTTCCGGCGGCTTTCTGAGCAGTCCACTGCTCAGTTACAATAATTTTAAACGATTGGTCCGACATTGGTTACTTGGAGATGAAGTTGCTGTCCCTGGCTAACGGGAGTATCGACAGGCACTACGGTAATAACTACAGACTTATAACAGAACTGGTGATGATATAATTGTTTGTTATCTTCTACAAGGGTATGGTCTATTCGTAATATTGGTCCTACCTTATGACCTAATCTGCCCTCTATAGCGGTTCTCAGAACCGAACCTGGGGCTTTTAATGGAATTCTATCTATTTGGAGGGTCTGATTTAAGTATTTAATTGTAAATTTTGAATAGGGAGCACCATGATCTTTTGTGCTTCCAATGGGATTGGAAGTTGTAGGGGTTCTATCATTACTAGTTGAAGGAATAGGGGTTTGATTTTGTGTTTCTAATTGTGCTACTTTACTCTTAAGAGCTACTAATTCTTCTTCTAAGTTCACTACTTTTTCTTCAAATTGTTTACATTTTTCCCCTTTCTCTTCTATGCCCTTATTCTGACCTGCAAGAGTGATGAGGCTTCGGTTTAGTAAAGACTTTAATTCTTCTAATTCTGAATTAAGTCTTAATACTTCACCCATGCAGCTATCTAGGTGAAATCGTTGATCCCTATTTTTAACTATACAATTTTTACAATTATTTTTGTTAAATCTACATGAATCAACATGGTTACTATAATCTTTTATTTTTAGAACCTCATTACAATGTGGGTCAAAACGGCATTTACATAGTAAGTTTTCTAGAATTTCTACTGATTTCAAACCAGTTTCTGGTCTGTTTATATAATTAAATGGTTGCATGCAGGTTGGGCATCTTGTAGGAATAATGATTTCTCTATTCCTTCTCTGTAATTCTATTCTTTCTAATTCACTTTCTAGGTAATTAGGGAGACAGGAAATGGGGCATATCGAGGATCGACAATAACTGCATGTCTGCGAGCTATTGTTTTCTAAAACTATTTCCATACAGATTGTGCAAGAAAAATCTCTTATTGTTTCCTGGTCTAAGATTTGGTCTTGAAGCAGCCGTGTAGTGCTTTCAGCTATTACGGGTTGTTGAGGAGTACTGTTTGACGTAGCGTTTGACGTCGTCGGGGCGTCCCAATCTATGAGTTGGAAAGGACCAGGATTAAAATGCCTTGTGGCACGGATGAAATCGGGTGTTACACCATCATCACTGTCATCGTCGACCGGATCTAGGTCTATTAACACTGGAGAACTGCGTCTTGGTCTCCGATGTCGAGGCATCCTTACCGGAATGGTATCTAATTCAAAAGAAATAGAATGGATGGGGTTAATGATGATTGATAAAATATTCTAACTATTTTATAATTAATATCACTATTAATATTCTTATTTTCCTACTGCACTACTTTAGATTGCTAGACTATCTCAATATAATGAGCTTAAAGGTATATTAGCTGGTCTTGTTCTATTTTGATCAGGTAAAATGTTGACTGAAACAATTGGTCTTCTGATAAAGTAACAAATTTTAGCAAGTAGTTTCGTGATCAGTAGTAATACAAGACAAATAGTAATAATTCCAAGGGATAAAGTGATTAAACTTTTCTTTATCCATTCTACTCATGAATCGGAGGTATTGATGACTTCTTTATGTTTAGAAAACAAACGTTCCAATATTTCTATGTCATGAGAGAACGTATCATTTTTCGTAGTTTGTAGGACTGGTTGAATGTCCATCAGTTTCCAGTTTATCAGATTAGATATTGGAGTCAGGGTATATCGCTCCAATCGAGCTAATTGTGTGACCGTGAATGGTATATTATCAATAGAGAAATTTAGTGTCATCGCAATTTTCAAGATTTTATCAGGACATTCTTTACTGTTTCCAAACATGGTAATGTTATGACCTAGACAATAGATATAAAAATGATCGTTTATGATTTTAACTTGTGGTTTCTTCTTTCTATATTTCGAATTTTCAACACAATTTTCATTAGACCAAATACTAATGTTAAGGGTTTTGTCGCAGCTACTTATGGATAACTAGATAATGGACCACGAAAGGTTGTTTAACTTCTTCGGGTTCAATTTCACAGATTCCAGTTGATGTAGTGTTTACAACTATGTGTTGTGGACCTTTATAAACCTTTTGACATGTTGAATTTTCGTTCCTTGTCAGTAAAGTAAATCCATCAGCTTTTTGTACCGCCATTTTTGTTGCTATTTCTTTTACTTTAAAAGTAAGTTCCATATACCAAGTATCGTTCTGTTCTTGCAAAAATTTACATCTCGCATCCGTTACATCCTCCAACGGACATGCGTCCCCACAGGGTAGTGTAATATTGAAGAATTTAAATGTTGATTTAGATATAGTTCCCGTTGATTCAATTGTATTTCTTAAATCCTTCATTGCTAATATTAAACGGTTCATTTCAAAGCTTATGTCGGATGCTTTAAACGAATTCTCGAATGACATGTGCTCTAACTGAGCAACTCTTATTTTCAGGTCTGATAACTGTGCGGACATTTCCATTAATTGTGCTTGATGATACTTAATAACGTTTGTTATTTGTTTCATAAATTCATTTGTAATTTCTTCTGCTTCTGTTGGACCAGAGTGTAAATTAGTATATAGTGAACTAGTTCCCAGAATGATTAATGAAACTGCAAATATTGCGATTGATATTCCGGCATCTCGTTTTTCCTTGTTTCTGGTAATTTGCTGGTTAGAGTGTGTACAGATATCTTTGACTATTTGCATTTTGTTAGTAATGTATTTATGACAAGATTGTCGGGCTATGAAGAAAATATCATTGCGGTGTGTGTATTGAAAACAAATATTGTCAACATTGGCTGTACAAACAGACCGATTGTACGACTTTACAGCGCTCACACAACCTGTATATTTCTTGGTTTGAAAGGGAATCGGCCATATAAAGTCACAAGTTGAAGGTTCATTGGACAAGACTGCCATTTTTTCATCAAAATAGCTTTTGTATTCTGGAATTTCTTTGCAAGGATTTACCATTGCTAAAGTTTGGTTAACTAGAATAATTCCTTTCAAGAATTTGTTTGAAGAACGCTTCCAGATCAAAGGCTCGCCAAATAAATAGTTCATTAAGATTTGGCAAGCTAAACTTAGTTTAGCTTGCCAAGCACATCTATTTTTGTTACACTTTTGGATTAAACGTAAGTTTTGATGCTTGATTTATTGTTCAAACTAACCGATCTTTTCTTTTTTCAGTAGTGTTTTTCTCACTATCTTCTTAATCTTTGTTGGTTTATTCCAATTGAGAACATTTTTGTTATCTTTTTTTATTATATTTATAGATGCCTTTCAGAATAGTAAGCAACGCTGATAGATTATATTATCATAAATTTCTTTTTAAAGCTCTTCCGCTTCGAGTTAGTGTCCGTTATTTAACTTTCTTCTTGGTAAACTTTAATGGCTTCCTGTGAAGAAATGAGATCGAAAGGATAACTTTTATAGCACACCAGATGATACGCAACAGAAGGATGCATACACGGTGCATTTTTATCGGTGAAAACTAGCTTAAGCGAGGAACAGTCTGTTGAAACATGAAATATTGGTTGACGATATTAAAGATTTAATTCATCTTGTATATATTTGCTATCATGAAAAAACAAAGACGTACAAAAGTAAAATTTACTCTTATATAATTTTTGTTTGACTTTTTTCATATGACTCTTATTATTTTTTTGTATCTTTTTCATACATGGCAATTCTCCTAAAAGGTAAACTTTCGTTTGGCTATAACTCTTTTGTAGTATAGTTGACTTGACTTGCTGGATGTTGCTTAATGAAACCTGATGTTTGAATCTTGATATACTAGCGCCACATTCTTCACAACACTAGCATAAATAAGGGTACTTGAAAGTTGTAATGAAAGGACAAAAGAGTGATGAAGTAGCTTGAATAAAATCCAAACTTTATGCTATAAAGTATGATACAAATAAAAATTGACAGCTAAAGTTGTTCGCAAAGCAATAGTTAAAATTAGATTTGCAATAGATGACTATAAAAATTGTTTTTTTCGAATGTTTTGCTCAAACATAAAAACTATCGATTGCAAAGTGCACATCATAATATTTCTTCCGTGAAAATAAATAAATTATCTTTTTCACCACTTGATGATGAAAGATACACTCTGAATGATGGAATTAGTACGTTAGCATTTGGAAATAAAAGAATTAAAGAGAAAAACTTGCAAGGTATTCAGATAAAATATTGAACATTTATACCTTACTTTTTACATAATGAATATTGGATCTTTATCCTTTAATCAACCTAACTTACCCTATATGTTTTATTTTTTTATCAATTTTCTCTGTTTTTTTTTGTTTTTTTTTCAGAAAGCTAAATTGAACATCAAAGAAATGAGAGCTAGGCGAGAAAAAATGGCCAAAAAAAGTCACATACCATTAGTGAGAAAGCAGTCCTCAATAAAATTTGAGCTAACTCTGGACTTGTTCAAAAAAGCATTCGACAGAGGTTTGATTAAAAGTTGTCCAGCAAATTGGGATCCATATTGGTATTCACCTCATGTGCCAGTCAAATGCAAACTCAAAAGTGATGGCACGATTGATTTTGGCGATTGGGAAGATCCTGACGACATAAATCTAATATGCGTCAAAAAAACGGAAAACAGTATGGAAACAGAATTGTTTGCTGAATTGGATGCTGGATGGGATGCAGGTTTGGATGAAATGCCTGCATTAACTATTGATGAGGAGATGGCTGAAATAACCGAATTGATGAATTGTAAATGAATTCTTTATTGTTTTGTTTTTGTCAATAAATTCGTTTAATTAAATTTTCATTGAATTGTGTTTTACTGATCAGCAAAAATTAAATAGCTGTCCTTCAACGTTTTAATTTCATAGATTGATTAGAAGGGTTAGATTGTGTAGGGGTTGTATTGTGTAAATTTACTACTACTTCGCTAATAAATTGCAAATCATTACATGACATTGAATTGATCTGTTCCGTTTCGTGTTCCTCAGCTCATTCATGCATCAAATTAGCTGCCTTTTTTGTTGACTTTGTCTAGCCTAGTGAATGAACTATCCTCAAGCAACTGGATTGTAATGCATTAGAATGGTTACAATTTTCGTGTTATAATTGCAATCTTTTGAGTTTGGACCAAAAATCTCAACGATGATTGTCTTGAAAATCAGAGCTCAGTAGCCATGAAATGAAAAAGAAAGATGAACCATTGAGTAATGTACAATCTCAAGAATGGTTCCATTTTTCTTCTGTTGAAGATAATGATGAAAATGATGAAGCAAAGGATAAAAGGATAAAGTGGAAAAGTAAGAGAGTAACTAGTGGGTTACTTCAAGAGCCATTTAATTCAATTTGATGAATGATCCAAGTGATGCATTTGGATTCACAAGAGACTCTTTATGGGCAGTAGAAGCAAAAGAATTGCCCTCTGATTGAAAGGCACACATTCACATGTTACGAAAGGGGAGAAGAGAGACTCGTCCATTATATCGCAGTTTTCTTATCCCTTCTCTCTCCCTCCCTGTACACTGCCTTCATTCCTATCATCAACATAATCATCATTATCATCATGATGACCACCACCAAACAATCATCTTCTCTCTTTACTTTAAGATGCAATTGTTAACGGAAATTTGCACGCGTCAACTTAAATGGTATTAACAGAGTGAAACTTCCGTTCCCTCGAGCTCACATAAACTTGTACATTTACGCTTCTTGTTTCTCATGTTCAACATCATTTGTAGCTTCACCAACTTTTTGTTCAAACGATCCAAAACTTTTTGCTCCATAACTTGCCTTTGATTTATTTTTATTATCACTTAACGAGAAAACTTTCATCTTTTGCTTTATTTTTGTTGCTTTATTTCCCATTTTCACGATTATCAACTTTGATTGATTTGTTTGCTTTTTAACCTTAGCCTTTGCCTCTTTCTCGGTCAAGCTTTTGCCCATAATAACAGAGAGAGAGAGAGAGAGAGAGAGTTGAGCACTTGGTACTTGTTAATACATTATATCGTTTACCCAGCAACAAAAAACACAAATAACAATATTATAAGCTCAAGTATAAAAATTGCAACATTTAATTCAGATGAGTAAACATGTTTGCGCTTCACAAGACTTGCATCAAGCAAAAATGGATCAAAGTATTATTGTTATTTTTCAGTTCCAAGTTGCTATCAATAGAACAACATGAAACAAGGTTATTATGTTGCTTTCTATCGACTTTTTCTCCTCGTCTTTCCCTCTAAACTTTTCATGATTTTCTTCTTCAAATTTCATTTTGACACAGATAATGGAATCAAGTATAAAGTCAACAAGCAATAATCAAAAGTTGAACTCAATCATTACAAATATTTTGCTAAAAAATTGAAAAATTACTGTTGCTTTGAATTATAAAATTGATTCCCAAAGGTTTCAATTACTGGCATTTGCTAATATGCGAACTCAATTTTTTCATGATTTGATGAGCACAACATTGACAAGTACAAGCCAGAGTTACAGGTTAATAAGCAAATGTAGATCAATTTTTGGAGTAAATGATTTAATTTGAGCATTTTCATTTAGAAATTCAATTCAAGTTGAAATTGATTTTCTTTTTCCATGTTTTTCCAATGTTTTTGCTTAATTGGATTTTTCATTTTACCATCAAAAACTAATATGCATGGGTTGTTATCAACATGAACTTTGCATGCTCAAATTGGTAAATGATTTAATCTGTTGCAGGGCTGAAGGAAAAGGTAAAATAAACTCTTCTATTTTCGCGTCTTTTGTTCATTAACAATAAGCGAAAAAACTTTTAAATTAATGAAGCTCATCAAAAAAGGTGAGAAATGATGAACAATCTCAGAGGTAATGTTGATTGGAGAAGAGCGCTAAATGAATAAACAAATGGTGATTAACGTTACAATTAACGAAAACAGAGTAAAGAGAAAATTTTTCAATTTTAATTAAAGTCTAAGATGAGTGGAGCAAAGCAAAAAAAACCGAGATTTGGTTAATTGATGATCGCAAGCTAAACACATTGTACTTGTAAGACAGAGCTATAAATTATCACCTTCCGTTGTGTTGGCAATGTCAAGACTGAGAGCCTCGAGAGGAGAAAAGAAAAGAAACAATTGAAAGTGATGAAGATGAAGAGTAAGACAAAGAAAGAAGGAAGAAGGAGAAAAGAAGAGTGATGGGAGAAGATGAGCAAAATAATTATATTTGATAATGAAGAGAACAGGAATGAAAGTAAAGAGCGTTGAACAATGTTGTTGATGAATGAAGTTGATAAACAGGTGAATCCAGTCTATTCAATAGACTGAGTAAGTAGCAAATTATTGCTCGAGTTTATCTGATTTTCATTTCACCCTAATCCTGATGGCAATACAACTTACTTCTTTCCCTTTGCCTTTTCCAAAAGAGATAAAGGAAAGGATCGTTTGATCGTTTAAATGATGGATGAAAATGAACAAAAATTTTCCCAAACAAAAGCATACAGTTACATGAAAGTTAATCCAATTTTTACAAGCCAATTAATCGTTTCATTCAAAGAGCATTGCATGTGTTTTTTGCCTTGTTTTTGGGGTAAACCGCGTTCTTGGTTCAATCAACAGCTTCAAAAATGAATTTTTTCCTTCTCTTTGCCATTCTTTCTTCCTTTTCCTCTTCATTCAACTCTTTAAACTTAACAGCATCCTTCTGTAGCATCTTAATCATCATCATCAACACCACCAAGAAGAGAAGAGAAAAAGATGATTCAACAGTTTTTCACTGTTTCAGCTCTAATGGATCAATAGCTATTCAATCAAGCGTCAAATTAATTTGTGATTGCAGATAATTTGTATCGAGTGCTTAACATCATTTCTCCACATTTTCATCTTCATTCGCATCTTCTGTTTCTCTTCCACTTCTCTTTGCCTCTTCAACATTTTCATTCTTTCCTTGTTTCTTTTTACTTGCTTCATCTTCTTCCTCATCTTCTTCTTTCCTGATGATCATCATTCCCTTAATGAAGTTAAATGAAATTCTTGATGCAATAATGAAACAAACATGAATTGGAACTGGTAAAGCAGCAACAAAACAGAATAGTTTACTAATGTTGATTGTGTCAATTGAATTTGCACATTTGAACACTTCTAATCAAACAATTATCATTTGAACCGAAACTCTGTGGTCACATTTAACCCAAAATTGATTTAGATTAAAGTAGATGCAACTTGTGATGATTAATAGTGAATGAAAGAAGATGATCAAGTTGCAATCAAATATTGATAAACATTTGATAATGGAATCAGGAATAAAAAGAGATTTCTCTTTTTCTCTTTTCCCTCCGCATTCCCTGGCAAAGGCAAATGTCCTCCTGAAACATTAAAAGATCAATCCAATAATTTCTCAAGTTTACAAGTTTATGAGATTACAAGATTCAATTTTCAACTCCATTATAACCATAACAACATTTGGCTGCAATTAAATTCCCAGCAACTTTCTTCCTTCATTTGTCGAGTTTCCATTTCAATTAATGTTGATTATCTGCTTTTTTGCACTCTTTTCCAGTCTCTAGTTTCATTTCAATTTGCTTCAAGACTTTTGATTCTTTACTTTTTTTACTTTCGCTGTTGCTACTTTGTGTTTACAAATCATTAAAAGTAAATACATATGCGTAAGTTATACACACTCCAAGTTGAATACTAATGATGATAATAAACTGATGAGGTATTAACTTATCTTGCAAATTAGCTCTTCTCTTTCTTGTTTTACACCATTGTTTACTGATGCTGCTAATGATACAAGGAAAGATGCTTTGCTCTTGCAACTAAAACTCCAGTCTAGTTTCGGTGAGAATTTTACTGTTTTTTTCTTCTCTTCCCTTATCTTCTTCATTCAAACAATAATCACAATTCACCGTACTCAGTAATTCATGGTAACCATGGCACCTCAATGTCAACAGTTTTTTCCCATCTCTTGCATTATTTGCAAGCTTTTAGACGATCTATCAAATGTTGCAAGGCAAAGTCAAAGAGAGACAAAAAAGTGAAGCAAAAAGTTAAAATGTAACAAACTGTTTCGAGTAATTGCAAATGGGAATTAAGATGAAGACGAAAGGTGATGGGAAGAAAATAAAATATAAAGAGTTTTACTCTTTTTTATGTGTTCAGTTCGCTGAGTAAAAGCGAAGAACAATATTTTACATGAGTTTTGCAACTCACTTTTTGTTGCCCCTTGCAAACAATGGAATAATAATGATGAACATGATGATGGTTGATGCAAATTGAGACAGTTCAACAGTTTCTATTCTTGTTAGGAAATGAATTTGAGTTGAATATAATTCTTGTAATACAAATGAATGATTAGGTTAACAATTATGAATGTCTTGGAGTAAAAATTGATTTTCAAAATTAAATCGCCTTCTGGGAGTTTTTTTCTCACTGGGAATGTGGTAATGAGTAAAGAAGATGGAAAAATGATTCACTTGTAATCATTAATTTATACTCATCAGCATTTTCCATTTCTTTCAATTTCTGTGAATAAACTTTGCAATTTGCCTCCATGGCAATACAGATGTTTTACAGCAAGAAAACTTTACTCACTCTTTTGCCTTTATCTTTGGTTTTTGATTAAGCAATGGGGAAAAATGGACGAAAATTACCTTCAGGTGGAAATTATCGTTTACTTATTCACATTTAGAAAGTTATCCGCCTCAAGATACAATACAATGTTCTAATTTTGTTTCAAAATTTCATGGCAATTCAGATGCACCATGAAATTTACTTCTACTCATTTGCACTTAACAGCACAGTAGGCTTTGTAATTGTACTAAAATGGAACCATTTGTCGACAAATTCTGTATTCATTTATTCCAAGCTATTTTCTTGTAATGAACGTGTCATTAAGGATATAAAGACATTTCATTGATGATCAAAATGCATCGTCCAGCTTCAGTATCGTTCCATTTCGTATTTTATCTAATGTCAAGTGAAATTACACTGCCAATGAAATTGGTCGTTATCACTGGAAAACAAGTGTTTTTTCAACTTTTTTTCAGTCTTGTAATCAATTGCCAGACAAGATTGTAACATAAAAAATCTAAACAAGCAAGTTGACCATTAGAACCGATGTTTGGAAGAACAAATACAAAAAAAATGTTCTAATCTGGAATTGGACAATAGAAACATTGCAACTCCTTTCAACTCCTTTTGCAAGTTTAGCTTCAACATTAGTTGGAGTGAGAGGAAAATACAACTTCTGTGGATATCAACTGTTATTAGCAACTTTTTTATCTTCTCGTGCCTTTCCATGTTTTTTTATTCTGGATAACCTTTGTTATAACTATTAGAGCAATATTTTTTTCTTTGCTCAACTCTTTATTTTTCTTGGAAATTATCCTTTTTTCTTACCTCTTTTTCACTTTAGCCAATTCATCTAACCTTTTCTTTCCTTTTTGCCCCTCTTCTTTCTTTCTTTCTTTCTTTCTTTATGCAATTGCGAGAAAGCAAAAAGAGATAAATCTTTTTTCTTCTCTTTGCAGAACGAATCACAAATATATTTTTACCAACATTGCTTTTACTTTTCTTCCTCATCCTTGATTCCACTTTATTAGATGAATCAAGTTATACCTCAAACCAATGGCTATTTGTCTAATTCACTAACTTATCATGCTTTATCAAATTTACCACACAACCTGATCGATATTATACCTTTTAATGTACAACTCTTAGCCAATGTGATTTGGTTGTTTGTTGAAGGCAATGATGATAATGATACGGGCTGAATGTAAACGATATCAAATTTACGTCACTCCAAAATTCTCGGGGCTACTTTCCACTCTTTTCAAGACTCATTTTATCCTGTCCAAATCTCGACTAAATATATTTCAACATTTTCAGGCTGATCTTAATTAGCTTAATCAATTGCAATGGCAATCAACATGTTGAATCAAAGATGCATTTAAATGGTAATAATTTTAAGCTGACGTGCATTTTCGGTTGTTTTGTTATTGGTTTCAACCTCCTAAAGGGTTTGGCGTTGAAGACGCTATTGCTAATCTGAGTGACGGTCTCAATCGTTCGAATATACATTTCAGTATTAGTATGCATATACAAGATAACTCACATATTCCATTGTTTTCAATTGATTAAACTTTTGCAAAATTTGATTACAATGCATGATTGAATATATTTGTGTAGGAGTTAGTTAAACAACAAAGGCGAGTTGATATAAGATTTCATGCTCGAGAGTGTTAAGATTATATCAACCAGATAAAGTTGTTTAAATGATTTAAACAAAGAAAGTAAAAAATTCAAGATTACATTTGACTTGCTCACAATTTTTAACCAATCTAAACCTTTTAAATCAAATAATTAAAGTAATGAAATAAGGTTAAATCATCTTTGTGATATCTATGTTGACTATTTTCAATTTGATCAAAAAAGATTGAAACTTTGCTCCACTGTTACAGTCAGTACAATTTTGTTTCCATTTTTTACTTTAGCTGTTTAAATGCTTCAATCAACATTATCTTGTCAATATGTGATAATGAATACGCTACAATTATCCGTTCCGATATACAAAATATCAGTTCCAAAAACCTAGTGGTTATCATGCACTGAGTTGTTGAAGCGAAATTAACGCATGGTTGCTAATGCATGTTGAGTGAAAGTTATTATTAGATTTTACAATTTTGTAATATCTTTTAATCGTCCGATTGGCTGTCCAAATATGTCAGTCACAAATATCGTTTGCATGCTGATTGCCCAGACAAGATAAAATTTTTCTCTGGGCTTTTAGTTTATTGAGGACTTTCATATATTTAAAGGCCTTATTTCTGAGTCTTAGTTGCAGTCTCTTACGGACTGCATTAAGAGCTTTTTCTTTGTTTTCTCAAGGCAAACTTGCTCCATGTCGGAGATCATACGATTGAGCTCTTCGGAGTCAAAAGAACCCGCAAAGCGAGTTGAAATTTCCTGAAAAAAGATAGCAAAGGAAAGATAAGAAGTTTGTTAGAAATAGAAATGATTAAATTACACTTACATGCATTTCGATATCCTCAACAGAGGGCATTTCAATGTCAACATTCTCGATGTTGGGAATTTCAATATCCATTGATCACAATAATAAATACAATCTAAAGTTAATTGTTGATGGTTTGAGAGAAAATGACCAAAGATCGTTACCCTACTTTTTGCAAATAACCAATAACATCTGCAGAACGGACTGAGAGGGCATTTTCCAAGTTAATTAATCAATTGATTAACTGTCGAAGCTTGTTTGTTTTGAATTCAGCGCTTGGTTGTTTTCACTGCGCAATCGTAACCTGTTTTATAGAAACGTTGAATCAGGTGTTTTTGTCTCATATACATCGTTCTATATTCTATATACAAATTTTTCATCTCGTGAATTAAATTAATTAGTTCTTCAAAATGAATTTTTTGCATCATCTGATACAGGAAATCTCGAAATTGATGAAGATCGAGAAGAAGAAGAAGGAGCTGGAGCAACGAATGATGAAGAGCCTGGCCCATCAAATGTAAATCATGAGCCTGGACTAATAACATTGAATTCCGGACAAGGAGTAGAAGTTTAAAGTAAGTCTTTTATTTTATCACTACTCATGGTAGAAATTTTAAATAGCTTTTATTTGTTAGGACCAGAGAGAAATTCGATGTTTTTTATTTAACTATTTTTTGGCATATATTTTATGTATTCTCTTTAAATTTTGTATGTCTTAAATAACTTTGTACCTTTGACTTTTTCAATTTTATATTTGAATAAATGTTTCATATATCCTCTGCATTAATCTTTTTATACTCAGAATTTTCACTGAAGATGAAACAATTTTCATGTTGTTTATATCATATGATAGGAAAATTTCTATTCTTTAATATCCCATCTTAAAAATCTTTAACTTTATCTTTATGAAGATATTATGAAAAGTTTCGAAAATGGTTATTAATGAATTCTGAGACTGTTAGATATGATAGAATGATGCAAAAGAAATCAAATTGAATCATATGCACTAACTCATTATTTGCTTCAAGAGTATTGAATTTATCTTCATTATTTCACTAATTATGAATACAGAGCCGATTTAGAAGCAGGAATTTATCTCTAGTTTTCAGTAACTTGGCACCGAGCTAAAATTTTATTATAGTAAGACGTTACTCATATCGAAATCGATAGAGCAAAAAAGGATCTATCATATATGATCCCGGTGGTAACTTATGTGAAAGTATTATGGAGATAACATGGAGAAACATGTTAATGGTCGAACCAACATAAAAAGCTTTTTTTACAGCTAGCAAGATGATTCAAGTATCAAATTGATTCGCTTACATTATTCTATGCTAATGAAAAGAATTTACTACTTTTCTTAAAAGAGTCCAGGATGGAACTGAACTCTTTTATTTCATTTCTACACTCTTATAACATATTACATATTACTCTATCGATCGAAATATTTCGATCGATAGGGTGTGGTGCATCCATTAACAAATTAAAGATTGTTACACTAACAATAAGCAAAATCCAATCTTATATAAAAAAAGATAAAAATTTGATTGTGGGCTCATATGTTCAGCCAATGCAATGCAATATGATTATTTTTCATTAACTTCAAGAAATATTTCAGATTCAATTATTATTCAAGAAGTGAAACATCCGTTCCCCTTCTTCCATTCAGGATCATTCTCTTCATAATTATTCATTCAAGTGAAATATCCGTTTCACTTCTTTCTTTCAATAATGTTGGTGATCAATCGAGTTAATCAAGTTTAAACAAGTGAACAGTCAAGTTGAATCAACCAAGCATTAATTAAAAACAACACGTAGGAAGGTGTTCGCCAGGCTTAACAAGGCTACAAAAAACTATTGAATAATTAATCAAGCATGAGATCGATGAAGCGTGAAATCAATCGAGCGTAGGGGATGGCGTTTTTGGGTCATTTCCGTTTCTGTTGTGTGGAGTTTAAGCGTATGTTTTGGTACTACTGACAATTATAACGTTCATTTATAATATGTGTTGAAATGGCTCTGTAACGCAACTCGAAGGCGTTCTAACTTAAACTAAAAAATTTAAAATTAATTCATCATATTTATTACATTTTATCTTGTCTTAGATGAGCCCAGCGATCCAGACACACCCAAGATTGATAGGGGGTTAACTTAATTATACTAATGAATTGCGTGTGTTACATATACCGACCTTTATTCTGTACAGCCACTGTTCAATTACAATATTTAAAAAATTTTCTCCGGCCCTCAGGATTTGACCTGTAATCTTCTTAATCTAAAGTCTGCTGGCAATGTGGTTATTAATGTTGGTTTGAAGCAGTTTATTGTCATCTAGCAATGTGTGATCGGCTCTCAGGATGGCACCGACTTTACAACTAGTCGCTTTTTTCAATCTTCTGCTTCAAAAAGCTATCATTTGGTGATATATTATCTAATTGAAAAGTTTGATCTAAATATCTAATGGTAAATTTTGTATATTGCCATGCAGAGTTTGATATAGATGTGCTGCCTTGCGCAGCATTGTCATTTTGACTTTCTAATTCTTTTTGGACTAATTTTACTTCTAATTCTTGAATTTTTAACTCAGCAATTTCTAGCATTTGTTTTCTAAGTTTAATTTCTGAAGTGAAATTTTTATTTTTTCATCCTTAGATTTAAGCTCTGCTTGGGTAGAACTAAGTTCATACGCTTGTGTGAATTTTTGATTCCAATTCTTCAAGCTGCACCTCGAAAAATTCTTCGCATTATGTGGGCATCTATTCGAGTCAATTAAAATTTTCTTTTTTTATGACAGTTTTGTGTAAAGAACTCACAATATACCTGTAAGTTATCCCAGGCCTCTATTGATTTAATATCTCTCTTGGGTCTGTATCTATATTTAAACGGTTCCCTATAAGTATGCCATACTTGTCTATCGAAAGTTGAAGGCTCAATGCTAAGATTGTATGCTTTCAGGAAGGTATTGGGACACATGCCAGCTCTACAGAACACACAGATATGGTTCCTGTAATACTCTGGAATTGATTCCATGCACACAGTGCAGGTAAATCCTTGTACGCTTCGGTGTCTACAAAATCTCTCTTAAATTTAATTTCTAGAGCTCATCCCATGATAGCCAATTTTCAGGATTAACATCATCCGCTAAATTAATGGGAGGCAAATCATTATTATTGTCCTACTTCATTGGTGTGTAACGAATTCTGTGCGAAAATGGATCGCCAAGATCGATTAAAGGTGAACTTTGGGGTCGTGGTCTTAACCTTTAACGATACATGTCTTGTGACCTAGAATTTAAATAGAACTATATGATAGAATTACATATTTATAAACAGAATAATTAAGTTAAAGATATGTTAAAAGAATTAGATCTAAGTTATAGGTGTTATTATAGGTGTTAGATTTGTACAACGAGAATTATTAAAGCAATACAATGAGCTCAGCGGAATCGAATTGGCGATAATTGAGCTTTATGATCGCGATAACTCAAATCGGTAAGCATATTTACTGCAATAACAGGCTTTAAATGCAATACAATATCGTGTAAAACAACTTCGATATTATGAGTAGTATTATGCAGTTATGACGCATAACAAGAATGTTATCAGGCTCCTTTTATATAGGATGGTGGACGTTCTCGCTTAAGTTTCACAGCTGTTTACTGTAGTGTCCAAATGAGTCTACTCTGTATGGAAACCTGCATAAAATGACATCAATAAAGATTATCTTTCAAACATTTTCTACATTCTATCCAGCTCTAAACTTTGAGTTGGTTGTCTTCATGATTTCGTAAATTTTACAAAGTGAGAAAATAGAGAAATAAAAGTTGGAAAGTTGCCACATCTTGCTCAATTGATCAGGGAGTGAGACTAGGAAGGTAAAAGTGTGATCATAACAAGATAAAGATGCTGATAATGATAAAAGAGTTGAGCTTCATCAACTAATAGGATTTCTGAAATTCATTTGTAAATTCGTGATTCTCATTAAAAATTTTCCACCATCTTCTCTGATTTTCGTTGATTAAAACAGAACTTCAGATGAAGATGGAATGCTTAAGTGAGGGAGAAATAGAAAAAGTAGAAGACAAGAGAATTGTGACTTGAAATATTATTATTTTTCTATCAATATAATACATGTATGTGTGTAATGTAAATTTGAGTACACTTAACTGTGAAATCAGGTGCATCCTACCAAGAGAATGTTTCTGTGTGAATATAACATTCAATTTCAAATTCATTGTTGATAATACAAATTTTCTTCCATTTCTATCCTGACTGTTTTGTTCTCTTCAGTCAGCCTTAACTTTTAGTCTATTATGCTGTAAAGTTGAACTTTATCAAAGGGAAGAACCAATGGAAAAGAAAAAATAAATAGAAAATAGAAATGGGCTTGAAAAAAGTTCATTATTGCTCACAATTTTAGTTTTTTATTCTTCGCTCC
This sequence comes from Tetranychus piercei, assembly GCA_036759885.1. Taxonomy (NCBI): domain Eukaryota; kingdom Metazoa; phylum Arthropoda; class Arachnida; order Trombidiformes; family Tetranychidae; genus Tetranychus; species Tetranychus piercei. The sequence goes on from CM071877.1 coordinate 16,138,960, forward strand.
TCTTCGAATCATGTTCTTTTGCTTCTCTTTTTCTTTCATCAGCACAAACAATGATACAGTTTGTATTGGCTGTAATAAGATAACAAGCCAGGATAATGAATCAATAAAAGTTGTAAAAGTAACCAAAATACAGGATGAAGAGAACGTCATGAATAAAAGAATGAAACGATTGAAACTTTATTGAATCTAAAGATAATATTTTTCCTCTTTTCTATTGCACTTTTTTCACAGCTCAAATACCGTTTCCAGTGAACACTTAACGAGTAAATATTTTTGTTTTGCCACTTATTGTTTACTCTTTTTTCCCTCTAAACTGTTCAATCGATTGATTGATATCAGTTCAACTTGCCTGATGATGATGATGATGATTGTGGTTTCCAATGATTTTTGGCTTAAGATTTGATGAGGGTAAGAATGAGATTCAGTACAGTTTAACTATTAATGAGCTAATCAAAATGTTGAGATTACTTGGGAAAGAAATTGCAAAGAGGCAAGAAAAAAGAGTTTGTTTAGTTGGTCAGTTAGAAAGGTCAAGAGAAGATGAAAAGGAAAAATAACTTCAAGAGAAGCATTTTTTTTACTTTTTTTCTACTTATGCTCCTTCCTCTTTTGAAAAACCTTTCATTGGTACACACTTGTTTCATCAGAGAAAATCAGTTGAAAGTATGAATCGAAGAAATGAACTGGATTGGAGTAGCAAAACCTTGTTTGACCAGCACCGGAGTCACAAATAGATTTTTGCCTAAAAATGTTTCCTTAACATCTAATTGAGAATTCAAGTCAAGGGTGAGAAACTTAGCCAATCATTTCATCTTTTTCCTCACACAACTTCGTGTTACTCAGAGAACATTGAATCAATCCCAAGATTGATCCAGTCTCGATAATTAGATGGTTATCAGTTGTGGAAACATCATCAGGAGTTTCGTTGAAAATTTTTGTACTTCAGGCACATTTAATCTAGGAGGATAGGCGAGTTGAATAGCGAAAAAATAGAAAACATATGAAATGAAACTTGAGTCTCTAGTTTACTAATTAACCTTTCATAGATGACACGAGTTCATTTTCAGAATACACAATGACAAGAGTTTCTGTTTTCATTAAAATAATCGTTCTTTATGCTCATTATTAGTATTTTTATGTGAAAATTTTGTCAGTTCAAATTGTTGATCACTCTTGCATCGATCCAATGAATCAATTTTCTCACTTATTTCCACATTATTTCATTGATGAAATTGTAATTATCTTTAGGTTATTGAACCATTCGACTTTCAACTTTATCGGTTACATATTATTTTAGCTTAATAATTGTATATTCCCAAAGATCTTGTAACACTTGCAAGAATATGAAAATTCAGGTTAGCGATAAAGATAAATAAATGGCCAACTTTTGACTGATTAATAGGTAAAGGAATGATGATATGAAACGAAAAAATGTTATCGGACAAAAGAGAGAGAGAATAAGCTCAAATTCCGAGAATGATATCCGAGTATGAATATTTTACTGATAAAATATTAATAATTATAATAATCAATCGCACACATGATGCAGGTTCTCTTGCTTTTTCTCTCTTTCAGTATCTTTGCATCTTCTACTCGCATTAAAACTGGTAATATTATTAACATTATGATTACACATATAATATATTTTTATGTATGAAATGACAAAAAAATATCCATAATTAGAGGAATGGAAGCGATCCCCTCAAGAATCATTGGGCAAAGTTACCTTCCATCACAAACAGATGCATCTACTCAATCATTATTATTGCATACATTTATTATATTAATATTGCCATTTAAATTCTCAAAGATGCATTCAGCTTTTCATCATTTATATACACTAATGTGTGAATATTGAAAAATAAGAATATTCAAAGAATTGAAAATTTCTATCTCGGTTCAACTCGTAATTAGGATTCAATTTATTAATAATACTGAATCGAGTATTTACCAGCAAAACTCATTTTACTAAATTTATTTTTCATCTTTAAACTTTCAGGGTCCAGTTATAAATGTAAACCTGGTTACACTGCAACATACAAAAATATTGCAAAAAAGTTACAAGATCAGTTGACATTATTTGATCCCGCTCAAAATACGACTTGCGTGCAAATTGTTTACTTTTTAAGCAAATTTTTATTCGCTTTGTTACATGTTTTTTCACGATTTTATGAATTTCTTAGTGTTTGTTTTAATATTTAACTTGAGATATTTTTGAGTTAAATCAAATAGATATTTTTATCATGAAAATTATTATACTTTTGAACTGTATAGATAGACCGTTTCCTTGATAACATCGCACTTGCAGAGGAATTACTGTATCACTATACATCAGCCTTTTAATTGCAAAGTTTCTAAAGAAAATCTCAGACATAACTTTTCTATTTAATCGATTTTAAAGAAACATTGACTAGACATATCAACACTATTTATTGCTTTGCTAACGGATAGAAATTCATTCAGGCTTTATTTTGATTGCATCAAATAAAGTTAAAAACTCAATCTAAAAATAATCATCAATAGTTTTAAATATTTTAAATACAAAATCTGATCTTGGTTTTTTTCAATGGGAATTAACAAGTGCAATTTGACAATGGCTTTATATAAAGAATGGAGAATGGTATTTAAAAACTTTGGTACTTATTAAGTAGTCAGTATTTTGCAGTCATTCACTTGCAGGAACAGCATAATCAGATGACATTTGTAATGAATCACCAGCATTAACAGATTGTCTTTCATCGTTTAGCTGCTTAGTCCAACTGAATGTGTGACGATTATAAATTTCAGATGCATCGCTCTTAACAGAAAATAATTTGAAATATAAAACTGAAACAACTATTCCGGAAATCAGTCCAGTGATAACAAATAGTAAGATGATTCCGTAAATCGTTCCAGGATAGGCTTGTTTAATGATGATCTCGGTATTTCGTTGTCCATTCATATTCAGTTTAATCCTTTCGTAATTTTGACAAGTATCGGAATGAATGAGTTTCTCATTAGTATCGCGTCTTGAATATTTTGATAGATGACACATGCTCGCTGTTTTGCCCTGTCCTGGACAGAAATTGAAAGACTGACAAACTGCGTCATTATCATTCCAATGATAACAAAGAGCGGCACATTGATCTGCATTGAGGTTCAGTTCCGTGTGAAACACGTCTTGTACAATTGATTTTCCAGTCAATTCAAATTTGTTCAATACTTTTGCTGTAATACAAAGAGAGTCAAAATAAATATTGTTTCTGATAGATTCACTTTACTTACGAATATAAATATCGCAACTTTCACTATAAACGCTCGATGCATCTGTATAATAACCTGCTAAACTGCATGAACCAGAACAGAACTGGAATGATTTGCATGAATCGGAATTGGAACAGAAAGAGGCACATTTCTCAAGAGAACTGTCAAATGATACAGACTTTTCAATTGCGTCAAATCTTTTAGACGAAATTTTCTTATATTTGGTTAGATTCTCAATCAAATAGGTGCTACACGATGCATCACGAGTTGTTACTCCAGATGAAACATTTGCAACTGTCGACACAAAGCATTCAACTCGATCAGCATAAATGCAAAATGAAAAAGATTTACAATTATTTTCAGTTGAGTGAACACATTTTCGATGACAAGAGCTTAAGTCATTAGTACCAACAACTTGAATCGTATTAAGTTTGTCTTCGATTAGTTTTGTCTTTTCGATGATCGTTTCGTATAATGAACTGTATACTTCGTCATTGATTTTGGTCACATCTGTTACTTGGTATGGAGTCAATTTGAGAATCTCGTTGTTATTGGGTGAAGTCAATGAGAACTCAATGTGAGTGAGTTTCTCATGAATGTTTTCCAAAGGTAATTCTCGGTTATAACGGAAAAGATTCTTCAATGGTGTCATGAAAACGGAACAAGAAATGCCATTATTCTTGTCTTCAACGAGTTTCATTTTCTCACCATCGATCCTCTGACATATATTGCCATTCTCGGTCTTACAGAATGCAATGGCTCTGTAGTTCAGATGACAAGTTACAAAACTGAAATGATATTTTATTAACTTATAATACTTACGTAAATGGTTCATATTTGTATGAATTTGTCATCAAACAAGCTTCTTCGTCGCCATCGACTCTAGATGAAGTTGCTAATGTTTTCTCAGCTAATTTCATATTTTGCATCTTGAATGCGTCTGTTGAACAAAGTAAAACAAAATATTAGCGAATCACACAAATTTTGTGGAAATTTCTCATTACTTCTTAGTCTTGGAAAGTCCATAATCGTAACATAAATAATAATTTCGTTAGAATTTATTATTGGTTCGATGTTTGAGATTCTTGAGGCTGAAATTGTTCCAGTGTTGACGAGTGACTCTTTAACTTTATCTTGGATTTGATAATAATGTTGGTTGAAGTTATCACAATGAATATCTAAAGCATTGAAAAAAGATTGAGTGTATGAATAACTAACTAAAGAAAATTAATAAATTCAATACATAAATGAATAACACTAGAGTAGCAAGTTGTTTAGAGAGAAAATTTTTGCCATTTGTCTAAGTTACTCTGATATTGCACTCGAGCATTGTTTCATGTTTACCTAGGCACTTGAAGAAAAATGCTAAAGTTTTTTTGGCTTTTGGGTCGGCATAACAGTCTTCAACGCGAAACTTCTCCGTGCTATCTGAAGATCTCATCTCATATCCATAATTGAAGTAACTTGTTGTTAGGGAAGCAATCATTTTTTCCTGTATTATTCAAAGAAACATTAGCGAAAGAAGTGAACTTAGTATGTAAACAAAGATGAGTAAACTAAGTGCACGTGATTAACCCAAGATTCAAAAAAGCTCATCCATTCTATTCATTTCTAAGTGACTAGTTTGATTTTGTCATTAATTACAGTTAATTTAGTTTGTTTACCGTTCTTCGCCAGTCAATTCCATATTAGTCCATACTTAAGGTATTTTGCATTCATTACAGCCACGATAATGATTTTCGGAATTGACTCTGACTTTTGTACCTTAGCTTTGTTGGATCAGCTCTTTAGATCTTGAAGATTAATGTCTTGTCAGTATTTATTGACAGCTGTTTTAGTCTTACATTGGCATCATAGGCTTTTAACGTTGAACCAACAAGTGTGTAATCAGTTCGTCCATTCTGTTCAAATCACAATATTTCAATGAAATTTTTTCTCAGCAAGATTTGTTCGACTTACTGTTAGCTCACTGAAATACTGAGTTTTAATGGCATTTGGATATGTTGAGTCACCAACTTTCACCTTTTTATTGTTAACTTCCCATGCATGTATTCCAATTTCATCTCGATCCTCCTGCAATAATTCATTACCATATTGTCTTTAAATGGTTCAACCAAAAGACTCTATCAATATTATTTGTCTTCTTACAAAAAGTACTGGTCCCAAGTAACGATAGTTCAAATCGAAGTTGAGCAATCGATTCAAATCAAGTTTATAGTTGCTATAAACCAATGACGAGTCTTGAATAATACCAGGGGCTGATGGATCCATTGGTGAAACCGAACACTTTCCTTCTTCTGTTAATTCATATTCAAGTCCTAATTGATAATCATAAATGATATCAGTTGTTATGAGTTCCTTATCCTCTCCATAAGTCGTTCTTTTACTCCTCAACATTTGATACTTTTCATCAGCATAAACCTGTAAAGAATCAATTTGGTTATTAACCAATTCAATTCAATAATACTGCTCACCTCATCTTTATTCGCTAGTCCAGCATTCCGACTTTTGGTTTTGGAAATAAAATGTATTGCATGTTGAGTTAATTTTGGGAAAGGTGCACTTGCTGAAGTGCCACTAAAGTATTGGTCACAAAGTAATCCAGGTTTAGGCTGAAATTCAAAATTGAAATTTGGTCAGAATAAAACTAGTACAAATCTGTGTAATCGTATCACTCACCGTAACAATAGTATCGAAATTTTGGGCAACTCGAGTAATGGTATAAAAATCGAACCAAAATTGATTCCTTTCTTCCCGGAAGGAATCAAAACCATCAAACAAAGCTCGGATTGGCCTTTTCAATCCTTCAAGACTGTTACCTTTGTAGTAAAACCACACCTTGAGATGTGAATCAAGATCTGCACTCGCACTATGGTATTTAACGCCCCTGACAATATCATCATGACCCGAGCTCTACAATTGTATTAGATTATTCAATAACTTGAAACTTACTTAAATTTTCAAAGACAAACATTAATAATTAAACAGTTGATAGAAAACTTACCCAAACAGGTGCGAGTTTATTAATTCTGAATATAACTGAAGGTCCAACCATTACCAAATGATTGGCAAAGTTGTAATATCCTATCTCAGTTATATAATGATCCCAGCCGTAACCATCTTTTTTATACAAAAAATAGGTACAACTATCTCCTAAGAACAATTGAGAAGGAAATGTTAATATCAAAAAGTGAAGCTAGATTTTGATGCAACACAAACCTTTAACATATAATCGTTTGTATTGATCTGCGTTTGTATTAATATAATATATGTCAATTGGATTGGCGTTGCTTAATTTGACTACTATTTTGCCTCTTATTGTTCCATTCGCCGACTGAATATATTCATCGATTCTGAATTGCTTTGAGCTATCCTGCAAAATTGAGTTTTAATGAGTGAACTGAATAGATAGACGAAACATAAACCTTTATTTATACTTACTTTGATTGTAAGCTTTGCTTTTATCAACCAGTTACCATCTTCAATGTCCAACGGAAGATCAACGGGCATCGCTGTAATAGTTTATATGAAATACTAATGTAGCACACAATGTCATCACAGTCGAAGTATTGAGAATTACCTGAATTAACTCCATTGACAATTGTTGTCCATGTAATTACAAACACTGTTAACAAAAGCATTGTTTTTTTATGGTTGAGACTAAAGATGCACGTTTGTTTTACCTGAATTAAAATTGAAATATTTTTTTGCATGATTTTGGTTTTTTTTCTACCAAATCACATTGATCATGAAAACGCCCTGAATAAATAGATAAAAATGTACAACATAAACGACATTTATTTTCATTACCTTATTTGAATTGTCAAATTGATAATAATCAATAGACGTTTGTTTTGAACATAAACAGATAAGACTTTCTTTTACCTTTTTAGGAGTAGTTCATTGATAGAAACAAGCATGATGCACAACTCTATTATTGAATGATGCATGCGAATCGATGGATCATCAGTTACGTATCAATAGGTATCGTTTTTATTGCGATTTCCTTTCATTCTTGCCAAACTGGAAGAAATTTGGAATTCTTCTACCAGTTTATCCGAAATTATTACCGAAAACTTCAACCTCGATTTATGTGAGCGAGTTTCTCATGAATGTTTTCCAAAGATAATTCTCGGTTATAACGGAAAAGATTCTTCAATGGTGTCATTAAAACGGAACAAGTTCCATTATTCTTGTCTTCAACGAGTTACTTTTTCTCCATCGATCCTCTGACAAAGTATCGCTCCTAATGTTTTGGACTAATTTTTTCAAATAAATTGCGACAGTTAGACTAGACTGTTAAGTTATGGTTTTAAACGCACAAGAGCGTTAATAGTCTTTTTAATAGTAACGTATAATTAATTCTTGAATAAGAATTGGAAGGTTCTTGATTTGTTTTTGATAATTTTTCTGAATTAATTCAATTAAATCTGATTGCTTCGTGAAATTTTAATAAAGATATTTGGTGAAAAACTTCCGTTCTTATTCAAGAATTAATTATACGTTACTATTAAAAAGATCTGATGATTGTAAGATAATTTCTAATTATATTTTAACATTTGTTATTGACTGTCTCTGTAATCATCAGTTGATTCTATCACTTGGAAAAATAAATATTGATTGTAATCTGAATAAATAAGTTGAATTTTCATCTTGAAGCGTCATAGGAATTTATAATTTGCTGTAAAAGTTACATATAACAGATTGTAATGAGTAAAGCTCTAACGACTATGAGATAATTTCTGATTATACAATACTTCGACTGTATAATACTTTGACATTTGCTAATGCTAAAATTTGTATATTTAATTTGTATTTAATTTGTATTCAATTTGTATATACTAAAATTATTTAAACAATAGTTGTTGATTCTATTTTAAAGGTAAACTGTATTTAACAGCTAATTAAATTGTTTGACTGGAACCTTCTTTTGGTTGGTTGATTGGTTAATTTAATAGTTAACTAACTGAACACAGTTTACTATAAAGTCTGTCATAAAGAAAGTGTTTACCATTTCACATTGTTTCTGTTTTAACCAACGATAATTCAACCATGAAATTAAAAGAAAACATTGTAATTTCAGGAATCTCTGGAAGATATCCTGATTCAGACAGTATCGAAGAGTTTTGGACTAAATTGTTGGCAGGAGAGGAGTTATATACTGCCGATGATCGTTTATCTGATTATGGTAAGTCTACAAAATATATTTATCTAATTTGATTGATGAATTTCGTAATTAAATTTGATTTAATAAATCAACACCAAATGATAAAATAATTGATATATTTTCGAATGTTGTAAAACGTTTCAATGTAAGCCACTATTTCAATTCGATTATGATAAATAATTTAATATCTTTTAGAATTTATAGACTAGAATAATTAAGTAATTTGAGTCAGAAATCGCTTTCAAATTTACGTTTTACCAATTTTTAAGCACAATTCGAACGATGCAATTTTGACTCATTTATAATGATAAATGAATTTATGAAAATTTAAGTGAAATATTGCTTACCTGTAGAAAGTAGAATTAGACAGTCGATAGTTATGACAAGAGAAGTGCCCTTACTTGTACGATTATTTCATCCTTTTCAGGCTAATATTTTAAGTAAAAAAACAATTTTTGCAGAAAAACGAGACCTAATAGTGTGAAACAGCGAATAACTTTTCAGTGACATTAATAGCCGATTTTGACTCAGAACTATATCGTATTGTTTAGTTTTTCATTTGGATGCAAATGAAAAATTTGGCCCCTGATTGATTAGTCAATCGACAATATAATAATTATAATCCTTGATAGACAAAATTAAAATTCATTTTGTTAACATGGGATTTTAATTCGTTTTTGAAATATTTGTCAAAAGTTAGAAATTTTTAGTTTTCAGAAAATTTTTAAATAGAAATGAATGACTTTTGCTGAAAAATTTTAATAGTTTTCATTATAAGATTGAAAATCGTCAGAATGTTATTTTATAATACAATTCTAACCCAACACTAATTAATCAAAATCGACTTTTAATTATTCGATACAAGCCTTGATTGAACATAATGAAAAACGAGTTTCCAATTATGAGGAAGAATCTCAGATTACATCATTTGGACAATTAATTTACAAAGATTTTAGATTGTTTCCTCTTTGTAATTAATATAATATGTAATACGGGAATCATGTATTTAAGTGAATTATTGATTAACTGCAATCAAATCGGTCAAACTTGACTTACAAGGGAACCTTTTTAAGTGGTACCCGCCGATGGATTAAAATTTTAACTTTGCCACCCTGTAACTTTTGTAAAAGTGCGTATCAGCAGCTAGAAAATTTCACTTTTTATCTACTCGACGAGTTCTTTCGAATGAGCTATGGCACATCGAGATCGGCGGGTACCACTTAAAAAGGTTCCCTTGTTAGTCAGATGTTAATTAACTCTTCCTCATCAACTTATATTTACAGGTCACATGAAGTTACCTCGTTGCAGGGGCAAATTGAAATATCTCGATTCGATGCTGATTTCTTTGGCATTGATCTGAAAGAAGCCAACTTCATGGATCCTCAAATAAGGATACTTCATGAGACAGTTTACGAAGCTATTTGGGACTCAGGTATTATCAATAATTTACTAGTCACTAAACAACTGATCCAACTTTATACGAATTGTCATTTAAGTAAATACTTGGACTTAATGGTAATGCAATAATTTTTCATCTCGTTTGATTAGCATTAATCATGAAAATACCAATTAGTAGTCGCTGGCAATGTATTTACTTTTATTGGACTATTTTGATTTCAAATATTGTATGTATGGGTGTGTGCATATGGATTGATATGTTTAATATTGATGCTTTGATTGTCTCTTTAAAATTACGATAAATCCATTATTTTGATGAAGCATCGGTAAAACATGATTGTATAATTGTATTCTTAAATTATTTTCCTTCCAGGTGTGAATCCAAACTCATTACGTGGAAGTAGAACTGGCTTCTTTATTGGCTACGGTTTTAATGATACATCTATTGCTCTTCGTCAGGTGGAATCAAATCCTCCTGAATGTTTGGCGATTGATGCATCCAGAATATCCTATGCATTTGATTGGAATGGACCTGCACTATCGACCGATACAGCATGTGCATCAAGTTTTTCCGCTCTTAACCAAGCTTTATTATCAATTAACTCAGGTGAATGTGACCAAGCAATTGTTGCTGGGTCTGGTGTTCAACTGTGTCCCTACGTGACACTCACCTTTTGCCATATGCGCATGATTTCAGATGATGGTAAATCCAAGTGTCTTGATGCCTCGGCTAACGGTTACTGTCGATCCGAAGCTGTTGTTGCTATGTTTATTCAGAAAGAGTCAGTCTCTAAACGAATTTATGCTCGAATCCTTGATTGTCAAACCAATTGTGATGGTTATAAACCAGAAGGAGTAACATTCCCAAAATATGAGGCTCAATTGAGTTTGATACAATCATTTTACATTTCGCTGGGAATTGATCCATTGACCATTGATTATGTTGAAGCTCATGTAACTGGTACACAAGCTGGTGATCCAGTTGAATCAACTGCTTTGGCGAAAGCATTGAGACCAAATTCAGACAAAACTCTGTTAGTAGGTTGTCTTAAATCAAACATGGGTCACAGTGAAGGGGCATCGGCTCTTTGTGGCATCACAAAGGTGGTCAAGATATTTCAAAATGGTTTGATTCCTCCAAATATAAACTTCAATGAGCCAAATCCACTTATTGAATCACTGATTAAAGGTGTTATAAAACCAGTATTGGAAGTAACTCCTTATGAAAAGGATTTGATTGCAGTCAATTCATTTGGGTTTGGTGGCGTCAATGTTCATTCAGTGTTAGCTGCCAATCCTAAGCGAACCACAGTTGAAGACAAATTGTTGAGTGACAAATCAATTCCTCGTTTAGTTAATTTCAACAATCGAACTATTCAGGGTTTGAATGAGGTTGAGAGTTTCATTAAATCTCACAAAGGTGAATTAACTTGTGATCTTTTATCCTTGCTTAATGATGTTAGCAAAACCGAACCAGAAACTGGATTAAAACATCGAGGATATTTGCTTTTGGACAATAATCAATCAATAATAATGTCTTGTTGCCGAGAAACTGAACGTCGAAAGCCTCTTTGGATAGTTTTCCCTCCTTTATTCAGCTACTCTGTTGATATTAATCTAAGTTACCAGTTAATGTCAATCCCAATGGTTCATGAAAAGATGAAATCATTTAATTCAGTCTTGACTCCTTTCGGTATTAACCTGATCGAGCTGCTCACTCAAGAAAACGGTAAATCCTCACGAGAACTGGTAACATCATTAGTATCAATGGTCGCTACCCAAATGGCTCTGTTTGAATTGATCAAGTTATTGGAGTTACAACCTGGCGGTATAATGGGTCATTCATTAGGTGAGATTGCTGCAGCATATGCTGATCAATGTCTTACTGGTGAACAAGCATTGCTGGTTGCCTACTGGATTGGTGTTACTTGTTCCCAATCAATCGACAAATCAGGTGCAATGGTCAAGATCAACCTTGACTGGGAACAAATTGAATCATTGAAGCCAAGTGACGTTGAATTGTCATCATTGGATTCAAAATCATCAACAATAATCACAGGTCCAGCTGACTCGATTAGTACATTTGTTAAGCAACTTGAAGCCAAGTACGAAACAGTCAACTGTAAATGGTTAGACTCGTTTGGAATCCCATTCAATTCATCAATTATGGAATCAATATCTGCTTCTGTTGCTACCAAATTGTCAACCATATTGACCAACTGTAAACAACGCTCTGACACTTGGCTGATAACCTCAGCTCAACCTAAACGTTGGGATGATTACGATTGTCAATATATAACAGCAAACTATTTCACTCGATTATTAAAATTGCAGAGTTACTTTTATGAAGCATCAACTTATTTACCAACTAATGGCATCTTCATTGAAATGGGTTCCTCTCAATGGACGTTGGATGTTTTATCTGATAAATTGGGTGCATCAACAATAAGAATGTCAATATTGGGCCATGAAATCGGTAACTCATCTCCGAATTATCAACAAGGAATTTTGTCAATTTTCAAATCACTCGGTGAGATTTATATTGCTGGACACAATCCTTCAATTGAAAGACTTTATCCAACTGTAAAGTATCCTGTTTCTCGTGAGACACCGTCGATTGGACATCTACTTCAATGGGACCATTCAAAGTCATATTTGGTCACTGAATACCCTCAATATTTCACTTTGCAACAAAGAGATTTGGAGACGATTGTTGATTTGATGAATCCTGAGTGGAAATTCATTCATGGACATTGTATTGATGGACGTATTTTGTTTCCAGCAACTGGTTACTTATACATTGCTTGGAACAGCATCGCTTACGAATTCAATGAATATCCTGAAAATTTACCAATCGAATTTTTCGATGTAAAACTATATCGACCTACAATTTTAAGCATAAACTCACCTGCTAAATTTACTTTTTGTTTCAATAAAAAAGGCGATCATTTTACGATTAAGGGGACTAATACCGTTTGTGCAACAGGCAGATGGAGGATTCCAAAACACTTCAATCACAAATTTGAAAATGCTTTGGTTCATCGACCAATTAAAGACGATGCTATCACTTTGGGACCCAAAGACATTTATAAAGAGTTTCGTGTTTGTGGTTACGATTATGGTGATTCATTTCAGGGTTTAACTGAAGCTCTATCCGATGGTAGTTGGGGTCGCGTCAAGAATATGACTCATTGGATTAGCATGGCTGATTCCTGTTTACAGTTATCAATACTTGACTCATCAGATCGTAAATTAAAGGTACCAAATTATTTGGAATACATTTTAATCAATTATAAGGCTACATTAGAATCGTTTGAATCTTCGAGACGGTCAGCACCTCAAGGAACACAGGGAACAATTGATATTTACTTTGATAAAGATGCCGATATCGGTGCTGCACCAGGCCTTCTTATTAAAGGAGTTAAAGCTTCTCCAGTTGATCGTCGTCAAGATAATCAGATTGCACATCTTGAGACAATAATGTTTACTCCTTATGATCAATCGATATCATTGACCGAAAAAACATCAATTGGATTGGATTCTTATTCGAAATACTGTTGTCAATGCATTGAGAACCTCCGTTCTGGCTCTTCAATTGATGATGAGGAGATAATTAAACGAATGTTGTCACTCAAAGATGAATCTCATACATTATTAAATATCCTTTACTTGGCTTGTACAACAGCAGTAACTGACGACAATCAAACTACAGTAAAAGATGGTAAAGGTGAATTTGAACGTCTCATTGAATCGAATCGTAAATTTTTAGCTAAAGATATGTTGATGAAGGAACCACTCAAAGCATGTTTGGAACCTCAATTGTCCATAATCGGTGAAAATATTTCATTGAAGCAGATCTTAGTTTCTGACATCAATTTTTCTATTGACTCGCTTTCGGATGATATCAATGATTACTTCAATTTCATTGGCATCCGTTCAACAACAAAATTTGTAGTTCCTGAGTCTTTATTTGCCTTCGTTGAAACAAATGGTCCTAAAGTTATTCGATTTCATAATGATGTTAAGCGAATGAGTGATATTCATTCATCTGATTTGATTGTCTTGAGAGATGATCAAGTTAATTTTAACTTCCAGAATCTTTTGCCTGCTGATGATGCGTTCAAACTGAAAGAAACATTGGAAGTCACCTATGAGTGCTTAAAGGAAGGTGGTTTTATCCTGTTCATCACCAGGCGCAAATTGTCTTCAGTTGAACAACAATTAGATTCAATGATAGCACAAAATGAGTATAAATTCAATGACATTGAAGGTTTAGAGTCAACATTCAAACAAACAGGATTCACTTTGATCGCAACAAAACATTTAACCAATGAAGGATGGATTTCTATTCTTGCTCGAAAATGCGTTCCATCAGAAGGATCAGATTTCTCAACTATTCGAGTGACCATGAACAGTTATGATTGGGTTAATGGATTGAAAGAGAAGCTGATTGAAAAGGACAATAAGGTATGGTTAGTTGGGTCAGGATCGACTAATGGTATTCTTGGATTAACAACTTGTCTCCGTAAAGAGCCAAAAGGTAACCTATTGAGATGCTTATACTATCCAACAAAGGAAGAAGATGAACAAATTGAAATCCCAGATGAGATTCTTGAAAAAGATTTGGCGTTCAACGTAATTAAAGGAAATTGTGTTGGAACTTTATCATCTCAGCTACTCGAGGATCTCGATGAGTTTACTGTTGATACCAAAGATCGTTACATTGACTTCAAAACAAAAGGTGATTTATCTTCATTCAGATGGTTTCAGGCTCATTTCGACACTTGGCCATCTCCATTACCTGTTGAGTCGATGAAGAATGACGTTGATATGATCAGTGTTTATTACGGATCACTTAATTTCAAAGATGTTATGGTTGCTTCAGGAAGGATTCCATTTAATGCTTATCCACAGAATCAGTACCAAGTGGTTGAGTCTCGTGTAGGAATGGAGTATTCTGGTATTGATGCTAATGGTGATAGAGTTATGGGAATTTGTAATAGTGGTTCAATAGGTACTTCATTAATGATCGATTCAAGGTACTACAGAATGAAAATTCCTGATAATTGGACTCTATCTGAGGCAGCAACAGTTCCTGTCGTTATTTTCACTGCCTACTATGGTTTGATCTTTAGAGGTAATTTGAAACGCGGTGAATCTGTATTGATTCATGCTGGTTCAGGAGGAGTTGGTCAAGCTGCAATATCGATCTGTCTTGCAATGGGTTGTACAGTCTTTACTACTGTTGGAACTCAGGCCAAAAGAGATTTCATTAAACAACGATATCCATCAATTGATGATGAGCATATCGCCGATTCTCGATCAACGTCGTTTGAAGAGCAAATCATGAAAGTAACAAATGGTCAAGGAGTGGATCTAGTTCTTAATTCACTGGCCGATGATAAATTCAAAGCTTCAATTCGATGTCTCGCTGATTGTGGAAGATTTATTGAAATAGGAAAATATGATTTGGTTCAAGACACTAAAATTGGTAAGAATTTTTTTTTAATTCTGAACTCTTTAAATGCAATACAAATTAAAATTTGAATTCTAAAGATTTAAATTCTTTATGATAAATTCCCGTCAAAATGAGATGAAATAAAAATGATATATAAATAGTTTTACAATTATTCAAAATAAAATCGAAGTTTAAACTTTGAAAGCCATTTTATCAAAAACCGTCGATCAGAGAGATTTCATTACACAAATAGATTTTATTGATAATAATTTAATTAGGTTTTAATTATTAATAAACCCTTAACAGTCTAGCAAGGCTCAACTCTTCAACTTAACTTCAAGTCTGAGCTTTTGCACTTGTTATTTATCCAACAACACAATCCAGCTAAAAAATAATTTTACCGTTCAACAAAGTTTCTCTCCACCTTTGGAACCTGAAGTCCTATAAAAAAAATTTTCTCATTTTTTCACAAAGTAGATTATAAACGATCGAATTACATAGAAGATCCAAATTTTTAACGAAAAACTATCGTCAGAATAAGTTCGAAAGTTGGTTAATCTTTGACGACATTGGTTTACAAATTGCTTTCACTAAAAGTTTAAAGTTCTAGAGAATTTAAGACCGATCTTAGCATTGAAATTATCTGCTCCACTGTTGCGATTTTGCGATAGTATTAGGGGGTCTACCGCAAAACGAACCAAGCTTCTTATTTTATTGAATTTGATCTGATGATCGTATTGAGATGAATATTGGTAGTCAACATCTTTCATCATTCATCTATTTTTTGCCATTAACAAAAATTAAATATCTCAATTAGTTTCAGAGATATTTAATTGTAATTAAAAGAGGAGAAAAAATAAAAAGCAAAATATGCTGTATTTTGAAAAATGGTCAAAGGGGGGACCCTATGCATAAACTGTATTGCTCATTAAAATCAATGTTATCGAATAGGGCATGAAAATTTTTGCCATTTTTTAATTACAATTAAATATCTCTGAAACTAATTGAGATATTTAATTTTTGTTAATTGCAAAAAATAGATGAATTATGAAAGATGTTGATTACCAATATTGATCTCAATACGATCATCAGATCAAATTCAATAAACTAAGAAGCTTGGTTCGTTTTGCGGTAGGCCCCCTAATAATTCAAAATGAAGTGCGAAAGGATTTTGACATAAAACCTTATCAGACATCGCCAGAGAGATATGGTAACCTTTTAGTGCTGATAAGGTTTAAAATTAATAACCAAAGAAAGTACTTTTTGTGCCTCTTTAATTACAGCTAGATTTTGAGGTTTTGGGTTATATTTTTGGTCAACCCAACAATTGAGAGGATGAATTGAACTTTCAATCAGAATAATTAAACTCATCAATTGTTATAACGAAAATCGAAAAAATTGATTAAATTTTACTACATAAATAAATTGTTTCAGATCACTGAAAAATGTTCAGAAACTTTTGGGTTCACCTGATTACATTTTTTGTGGATTACAAAGAAAACTAATTAAGAACACTATTCTTTTGAGATATCAATACTAATCAAAGTACTTAATCTTATTACAGATGCAACAATATTAGACCACAACAAATCATATCACACATGTTGTTTAGCCCATCTTCAAGAAGATGTTTTAATCAAAAATCCAGAGCGAGGCCAAGCAATTTGGGACGCAATTCAACTAATGATTGAAAACGGTATAAAAACTGGTGAAGTTAAGCCTTTGCCAAGCACAATATTTGAGAGCGATCAAGTTGAAGAAGCTTTCCGTTATATGGCAAGTGGCAAACACATGGGTAAAGTGTTAATCAAAATGCGTGATGAGAAAACAGAACCGATTCCAAGACCAAAGATATTGCCTGCCATTGGTCAAACCTTTTTCCGTCCTGATAAGTGCTATATAATTACTGGTGGATTAGGAGGAGTAGGATTAGAGTTGGCTGAGTGGATGATCAGAAGATTCGCTACCAAACTCATATTGACATCTAGGCGGGGTCTTCGAGAGCCTTATCAACACCTTATGTTGGACCGACTACAGAAAGGTCAGCTTTTCAATACAAAGATCATTGTTTCCAATGAAGACTGTCAGACAATTGAATCAGTTGAGCGTTTATTGAAACAAGCCTCTTCTCTTGGTCTCATTGGAGGTGTTTTTCATCTAGCATTGGTTCTTAAAGATGCTTTGCTTGAAAATCAAACTATTTCAACGTTCGAAGAGGTTATAGAACCTAAAGCATTAGCTGCATTGTATCTTGATCAAATAACTCGTTCAATTGAACTCGATTTAGATTATTTTGTGTGTTTTTCATCAATCGCATCGGGCAAAGGTAATCCTGGTCAATCTAATTATGGATTTGCTAGCTCTTCTCTTGAAAGGCTGTGTGAGAAACGCCGAGCTGATGGATTACATGGTCTGGCCATACAATGGGGGGCTTTGGGTGATGTAGGTGTTGTTGCTGAGTTGGTAGGGGGGAATGATATCAGTTTTGCGGGAATGCTTCTTCAGCGACTTCCCTCAATATTCGAAACGCTTGATAAATTCTTGTTAACTTCTAACGCAGTGGTTTCATCGATTGTATTGGCTGACAAACAAAGAGCGGCTATTTCAGGAAAAGAATCATTATTACAAGTAATTTGTCACATTCTTGGTGTTAAAGATCCATCTAAACTTGACCCTGAATCAACTTTGGGCGATTTAGGACTTGATTCATTGATGGCTGTTGAAATTAAACAAGGTTTAGAGCGTGAATATAATTATGTTTTATCCACGCAAGAAATCAGGAATATTAAGATAAAAGAAATACCTAAAATAGAAGAAAAAAAGAAGACAATGAATGAAAATGAAGGTGCAAATTATGAAAATGGATTGACTGATGATATATCGTTATCGATCGATCCATTCACCATACAAAATGATACTTTCGTACCTTTAACGATTCGCGATGGCTCTTGTGTACTTTACTTCCCTCCTATTGAAGGAAGTTTCATATCAATCAAACCCGTTCTTCAGTACATTACGAGACCAATTACTGGAGTTAATTGGACAACTGATTGTATTAAATATAAATCGCTTCAACAAGTAGCTGAACATTATGCTAGCCAAATACGTGAAAAGTTTCCCAATGAGGCACAATTTGATTTGGTTGGTTATTCATTCGGTGGTCTATTGGCTATGGAAGTGGCCATGCATTTACAGCAGAAATTCGGTTTCCAAAGTGTAACTAGATTAGTTTTACTTGATGCATCTCCTGATCTAATCCAAGCCCTAGCTCGGTCACTAAATAAGCGAGCACAAGTTATGGATGAGAATGAAGCTCATGTCAACTGGCTTGTTGAATTTGCGACGCTGTTCGTCCCGATTGAATCAAGTGATGTATTGTTAAATTTAAAAACGAAACAAGAAAGGTTTAATTTCATGTCCGAAATAATTTCAAAAGCATCCACATTTGAATGTGATGGGGATAAACTTTCCCAGGCTGTTGACCATTATTTTCATAAAATCAAATTGGTTCACCTCTATAAGGTTGAGAAAAAATTCGCTGGTGATTTGATTCTCATTCGAAGCACAAAGACAGAAGAAGATGGTGAAGAATTTTCAAGTCCAGATTATAATTTATCCAAGGTATAATATTAATTAGTATTTAGAATAGAGAATAATCACAATACAAAATGAGTCACAGCGTTTAGACATACGGTAAAACGTTCAAGTTTTGTTTTTATTGACAAAATTAGTTCATCAATAAATAACATCTTTCCAGTATTTCCTCGACAAAATCTAATTAATTTCTTCTCTATTTCAGTATGTTAATGGTAAAGTGACAACATATCGAGTCCAAGGAAACCACAAATCATTTCTAAGTGAATATTGTGAACAAGTTAGATCCTATCTTGATTCGTCTCTCAACTATATAACCCTTGCTTGAATGCGTTGCTGTTTTACACAATGGTTTTATTCTGGATCGACTCAAAAATCTATTCCGTATTAGGGTTATGTATAAAACTCACTCTTTTAATTAAGTTTATAAAAATAATAATCATTTCACATGGGTTATTGTTACAAAAAATACTGTTTTCTAGGCAACAATTAGATGAATTAGTTCAACTTAAACAATTAACTATCAAAACAAAATAATATCTTAGTATTCAGGATGAAAACAGTCTATTGAAGCATAAAAATCTATAAAAATCTATCTATAAAAACATTAAACATAAAATTCATCTTTGAACTTGTTCGAGTCATTTCAATATTAATTAAATGGTTATGGGTTCAGTAACGCAAACGAAATCGGTTCAGGTTCGACGCATCTTATTATTTAATTCAATGGTAACGACTTCTCAACATGGAAATTTAAAATGATGTGTTATTTGAAAAGAGGTCTATGAAATGTTATTGTTGAAAATTCTGAGTCCATAGTTAATACCCGTAACTTGGCAATATTTAAGCAACAAGACGAAGCGGCTTTAGGCTAATTGTGTTGCTGTTTCTTCAAAATATATCGTTTCACTCAAAAATGCTAAAAGGGTCAAAGAAGTTTGTTCAATATTAGAGACAACTTTTGAACGAAAAAAAATATCTCAAAAATTGATTCGAAAGTGTGCAAGCTATCATTGATTTTATTTCTTAATTGCAGTCTTCATGGTGATTTGGTCAATTTTGGTGATAATATCACTGCAGAGGATAAAGTTAATGAATCTTAAGTAAATTGCCAGCAGATTACAAACATTTTGTCTCACCCATCAAAGTTATATTGAATTGAAAGGTAAAACTGAATTAACTTTATTGAATATTTAATTTAACTGAATTATATGCAGCAACTCAAGAAGATTGATTTCAGTCTCTCAAATGCTGAATATCAGGTTTCGTTTAGGATCAACGAAGGCACGAGGTTTAGAAACAAATTAAAGTTTACTTGGTTAGGATTTCAATCCTAACCAAGTAATCATAAGTCCAAAGACTGTCAAGTTCAAACTAAAGATGACCAACTTTGTTTAAGCACGCGTCAATCACTTTTAGCTTAGAATAGCTTCAGCTCTTAATAACACCGAAAAGTTAGTCATTAAACTCTGAGTTTGAAAATTCTAGCCAGAATAGGCTTAACCAGGAAAAGACGAATTGACTAACAATTAGCAAGATTATTAGGAACAATTCAATAGCCTTAATTTCAAGCATAGAACAATCTTAGAAGCATATGGCACCAAGAACAAAGAAAAGTATTCGATTACTCAATAAACACAAGTTTAAACATTACAAAACTTTAATAAAACAAAAGTATTGTAGTACTAGTAATGAAGAGTAAGGCAAGTTCAAAATCAAAAAGAAAAAGACTATTAAATCACAATTAAATCTGGTTATTTATACTAAGTATATCGGAAGGAAGGAAACTTCTGTGAGTAAGGAAAAGGAAGAGCTTAGAAGGTAGATATTCTCTTTTGACCAGATAACCAGACAACGGTAACCAAAGGTTTCCAACCCAAGGGGTTACTTAACAATTTCAAAAAGTAAAAAGCAAAAAAATAAATAAATTGAACAGCATTTTAATGCTTAAATGAATGATTTAAATTGAGCTAGGGCAACTCTACCCTACAAATAAATAATAGTGGGAGATAAATAGATGAAATACGGAAAAAGAAGATGAATACTCTTAAATGCTCATCAAACTCCGTTGAATAATATTCCTGGCTATTGTTCTTAATATCTTGATTGGTTTTCCATACAAGTTTGTGACTTCAGCTTCGTGAAATTTGTTTTGATCAAAAATTTCTATTCAAAATATTTCAAATCAGAATAACCGATCTCTTGATTAAACCACCTTAAAAACAATTCATAATTAAAATATCGTGGATAAAGCCAATGAATCTTACAATAGGATATCTAGATTGTTCTCCAAAAGCATCAACAAAAAAACTGAGAATAGCTCACAATTAGGCAAATCGACATTGAACGCCGTAATAACTGATCATAGGGGTATAACAATTACTATTTATTAGGCTTATCAATGCATTCTCTCTTGAATAGTTCACATGGGATACTTTGACCTAGCCATGTGAGTAAAGGTCATCTATTAAAGTTCAGCCTTATTGCCAGTTTCATTATCAATGTTATCATCTTTAACTTCCTTTCCATGATGATCACGAGGATTATTGTGGTTATGGTGATGATGTGAAACGATCATATAAAAAGGAGAGGAAAAATAATAAAATCAATTAATAATATGATAACAATTTTACAATTGATATTGTTTAGCTTGAGATTTCTTGTTTTCTTCATTGACTTTGTTTTATTGTTTTTTTCACTGATGTACTTTTGTTTTCCGTGTACTTTTCTTCTATCCTGAACTTTTTGTTTTTCACCCTTCATCCTCTTCTTTTTGGACCCAAATAAATTGAACATTTGTATTGAAATGAATTTCTGCTTGCGATTTTTCTCTTTTTTCGCTTCTCTTCACTTCATCATCATCGTAGCCTGTAGTATCATTCACAGTTATAGCAAACTCTGTTGAGCCTTTTTTTCTCACAATTTTCATTTTCCTTTGCTTACTATTCCAATCCAAAGAATCCAACATCCCAGAAGACTCTTGCTGTGTAACCTCAATTCAAATTGATAAATTACTTTGATGGATGAAGATTTAAGTTGGAGTGAACAAAGAACGAAGGCAAAAAAGAAAGAAGCAAAAAATGGAAAACAGAGAGACAGAGGAGATCTTGATTTACTTGTATAATGGTTACGTTGAGTATGATGATGAAGCTGAGCATCATTTTCACAGAGAGAATCTGAGAAACACCAAGATGAACAAATGTACAAATATAATAATAATGATGATAATAACAATTCAAAGATGATGTACTTCAGTTGATTCAGTTTTTTTCATTTTCAACTTTGGATTCAGTTTTCCATTTCTTTTTCTCCCTCTTTTTCCGTATTCAATCTAACAAAATGTTGAAAAAACTATTCTCCAAGAAAACGACATTTAGTTCTGCAGAGAGAAATAAAGAGTAAAGAACAAAAAAAGTGAATGAATGAAAATGGAAACTTTGGTAATGGAGAAAGAATAAAAAACAATGATGAACAGCGAGAAAAAAGAGAATTCAATTTTTGCATTTGACGAGGGTTCGACAGAGAATTTGAAGAAAAAAATGTAAAAAATCTGAAGACAACGAGAGGAAGCAGGAGAAGAATCAAACCATTGGAATAATATTAGTTATCATATTCATATCTACTGTTATTAAAATCACATGAACATAATTTGAGTCATGAAAAGCAAACATGAATTACCTTTTGAGAATTGAAAAGCGTACAAAGATGAGTTTACTTGTTTTTTTGTGCCGAGATTTGATAGAATTGAAGAAAGAAAAAAAAGAAATCTTTCAATCTCTTTTCATTTTTGTTTATGAAAAACGACATTAAATTTGTGCTTAAATTTTCATCACAATTGTATTGATTCATTTTCCCTTTTCATCAACAGACTAATGTGATTGTTAGCTAGATCAGGAATGAAATGGATTCAAGTAAACATCACAAAAGCAAACTTGAACAGAAAAGGTTTGATAGAGAATTTAATTACCTTTATCATTATCGTCGATAAGTAAACTTTCTGTTGGATAACAAATAGTACACAAAAAGAGCAAGCTGACAAGTTGATACAAGTTCAAGTGTGTTTGGCTGGTAATCAGTAAAGTGTGAATGATCAATAATTTGAGAATTAGCGAAAAGTGGAAAAGAAAAAAAAGTAAATTTACTAAATTAAATTACCTTAGCAAAGTTAATACGAATCAACATCTTGTAACGAGGTTTACTCGAGATTCAAGTGAATAAATAATGTTTATCGAGGAAAAAACAAGATAAACTCGAGCAACGTTCAACTGAATGTAAATCAGAAGGAAAATTGCAATGATAGGGAAATTGGTTAAAGTGATATTTTTAGTCACTGGATTTGAATTTTCATATTGAATATAAACACTAGCCTGGAAATATCCAATTACTGAGAAAAGGAAAAATATTTTCTTGCTCTGCAGTCACAAAGTTTCTCGGCAAAAGTTGACTTTTTTCCTGATTATAATGTAACTGCAAGAAACTCGTTTCTATACGAATCATCGTCAAACGGTAAACTACATAATGTTCCTGTTTGCAAATGCTTGGCACAATTATTCAACTCATCTACATGTATTTATCTATTTTAATGTCATTACCCTGAAGGATTGGGAAGGATATTCATTATAACATTTTTATGCATTTTTCTCTGTGTATTATCGTTGAATATTAATTTGTTTCTAAATGGTCCAACTCGATAACAAGATGAGAAAAGGTAAAAGTGGAAAAGGCTGAAATGAAAAATTGAATTTCATTTTTCATCATACTAATAGTGATACCTAATAGCGCTAATATGCTGCTGGCATTGACGTAGGTTCAATGTAATGGAATTGGTTAAGACCTGATCAGTCCAAAAGGATAAATTTAAGCTGCGAATTGGCTCAAGAAAACTTTGTCATTCATTGTCTTTGGAAATTGTTCTTCGAGGATTTGAAGGACTTACGAATTGGTTGTACAGAGATTCTTGGAATAAAACTCATTGTTTCTGTTTATTAAAGTTAAATTCATAAACAAATATTGAAAAATACTTGAATTGTACCATTAATCATTTATTTAAGCTGTGCATTTGTTTATAAACTATTATATTGCAATGTTATTGAGACTTTGTACACAGATTTTTCAGAAAAATGATTTATTGTGCAATCAAAATAATAAACCAACTATTATACTTTCTGGTGCAGTTTTTGCGTCAACATTTATCCGTTGATTACTCTTCCAGGTGCGATTGCATGTTGCTGATCGATGTTACAATTTAATACCAGCTTTTTGCCATTTAGTTTCACGATTTTTGTCTCATTCTGTTGAGTTAACCTCTCCATGTTACCTACATGATGAACTTGGCCAACAGAAAGCTAAACTTCAAGTAAGGTTCATGTTAGTTCGAACCTTGCTTTCCACGACTCACCTTTTTCTCACTTGCATCTCCTTCGATTGAAAAGAATCATGATTAAATTCTATTCTGTGTGGTGCCATCTATTGAATTGGGTGACTGAATATTGCTGAGTGTTTCACATACCTGTATAAATGGATTACCAAAGTTATTTTCATTTCAGGTTCACCACTGACTTGATCTCAAGCTCATTCTCATTTTTGAGACTTCACTCTTTGGTAAACCATTTTCATTAGTTTCAATCAATTCATGTGTTCCAATTGATTTTGGTAACAATGATTAAATCTGTTGCCAGAGTGATGAACAAGTTTTGTTGCAAAAAAGGTTATGCCATTCTCTTTATTGGAATCAAAATCAATATAAAAATTTTGAAATTATGATGTAAACTGAATAAAATGATTGGACAAATAATGTCAGGCAAAACTGAGCGTCTCTTCTGTATTATTAAATTTAACTCCAAGGGTGACTCAAGTTTAATTTGTTTTGGGCCATTTAGCTTTGGCTGCTTAAAAGACTCATTTTACATGCTATTAAACTTGTCCGAGTCTTCATCTTGCTCCAAACAAGCCTTTCAATCTCCTTCATTCCCTGTCATTTTGGGTTCATTCCTTATCAACAATATGCAACTTGAACATCATCTTGAACACTAAAGAGCTTTGATTGAATCGCAAATTAAAACCATTTATATCAAACCCAGGTGACCTTTTCTAATGCTCTTTACAAATGTTGAATGAGTCGAAGAGAAAAGGTTGAAAATTTTAATGCAAAAATTGATTCCATTGCAAAAGGTTTGATATAATGTTGAACAAGGAGTTGCAAGTTTGCAGCAACATGAGTGAAGCTGCCATTAAAGCTGCCAAGGTAAAGGTTGTATCTTGAGCAGAGCACATTTTTCAAGTAAATTTAATGACTATTTATGGTTATTACTTGAACCTTTTTTGACCATTCAATATTTCATCATTTTTTTCGCTCTTCCAACTTTGTTATCATAATTATAAAAGCTTAACCTGATCTTAACGATAGTCGATTAAACGATCCCTGAAACTTTTATATTTATTAGTTTAATGTTGAAATATATTTATATTATTGCATATAAATATTAGACTATAACTGAATTAATTTCAACCTTTATGCTTGTTTAAAGCTTTCAAGCTCAAACAAACAACATTTCATTTGATTAGCCAAAGTGATAATCAATATGGATGATAATAAATACCAATAAATTATGAAGACAGGAATGGTGGGCAAAAGAAAAGAGTTGAAGTGAAGAAAAAAGAAATGAAAAGTTGGCCAAAGTGTGCCAAAAGGATTGAAAGATCATTTTTATTGTCGAAGATTAAATGAACAATTGAAATGTTTAATGTGCTACTAATGTACAGTTAGTTATGGTAATGAGTTGAATGATGACTATCAGCGGTAGCGTTGAAAGAAAGTGAAAGAAGGAGAAAGAATAGAAAAAAAAGAAAAGATTTGACTTTCGATTTTAAAGGTAATAATAGCGAAAGTGAAATGAAGGAAATGAAAATGAGCAACATTATATATAAATAACAAGAAACAACAATCGTCAAGTTACCGGTTAACCGCAGGAAACTTTATCCACTTCTAGCTCAAAGGTAAACATTACTTCATCTGTAGATCAACAGTATACATTAATAATAATAGCTTGTAACATATATTTAGTTTGCTTCTGAATTATTATTATTATTTTTATGATGCAAACCGAAGGATCAAGTCCAATATACTCTCTGCTTAGTTTCCCTTATTTTCCCTATTATCTTTAGGGAATGATAAACAATGATTTAGTTATACATAGATGTACATATTTACGTGTGTTTCATGTGTACCTAAACTGAATATTTAGATTTGCACAAGAGACAAAAGACTTTGCAATGGCCAAACTTAATGTAATGCCATTAAGTGCCTTGGAATCTGTTGACAGAAAATTTTGGATTCAAAAGATTAACATTTTGAATTAAAAGCAGAAAGCATTTCTTTTGGGTTTGCAAAAAAAACTATTTACTGTGAAAGACATTAATAGCATTTTTAGTTTGGCAATAAATGTCGGTTTGGATGAATTATGAAAATGGGTTAAATTTAGATTCAGCAGTATATTGAAAGTTTCGAGATTTTTTTTCATTTCTTCCTTTTCTCTTTGAGAATAATCACTAATAAATGTCGATTCATGTGAATTAGTAGATAAAGCTATGAGATTTTACTGGCGATATTGGAAATTGATTTTTTCGAACTTGTTATTTCGGAATTCGGCAAGAAATTTTACAAACTTTTGGCATTGAACATTTATAAGGTCATTGGAAGGTTTCACAAAAGTTTTCCTTTTATTCAGTTCTTGCATTGAAATTTTTGCTAATTCAAAGGCAAAAGTTGAATCAACGCAAATCAATGGTTGATTTGGCAAAAGATGAAAAATGAAAATTTGGTCGACAATTCATGGGTAGAGATTTGGTGAAAAAAAAGCTATTCTATTGCACCTTTTGCTGAACATTTTCACACTTGAAGATGTGCATGTTTAAGAGTATTAAGAGTGAAACCTTTCTCCTCTTGTACAGCATCCTTTTTTTAATCGTCAACACCAACACCATTATGATAATTATTATGAATGATACAGTTGATGCCTTTGAAGTAAATGGACAAGAAAAAATGACAAATTATCTTGAAGTGCAAAACTGAAAACATGTAAATTGCGAGTGAAAAGTGTTGGATACAAAGAAGTGTTGATGATGATTTTGATGGTGACAAGAAGAAGGGAAAAAAAGTGATGAAAATAAAGTTGAGTCTGAAAAGAGAGGCAAGAGAAGAGCGTAAAAAAGTATCAAAAGTCTGAATGGTTGAGAATGTAATGATGACAAGAGGAAGAAAACATAGGAAATAAGTGATGTTACAAAGAGTGCTAATGAAGAGATGAAAGTAGAGACAGGGAGAAGAGAAGCAACAAAAAACATAGTCAACAGTATTAAAGACAAACATGGAAACAAATGATGTTGATGATGATGAAAATGAGGATGATAATGAAACAAAAAAGTGAATACAAGAAGCCAAGCATAAACGGTTAATTGTCATTTCCGCCCAAATATTAACGTCTAATGGGTAACCACGCAAAGCATCAAACCTAACCTTATCCACAGTACAAGGTGTGCTCAAGAATCGTGAGCTTTTCCCAGTTTCCTTTGGTAAACTTTACTTTTAACTTTAACTTTGTTTTCTCCCCCTTCTTCTTGTTGTTTTCCCAAATCAATTGGCGATCTCACCATTTGCGCATTCATTTATACACTTGTTATGTTCAATCAATTGTGCACATTGACCATGGTCAAAGCAAAAGGTTAACTTGTGTAACTTGATGTGACATTAAAGACCAGAAAGACTGGAGAGAAAGAGAGACGAAAAAAAAAAGTTTCAATTTTGATAATTAGCTAACTCAACTGAAGCCCAAGGGAAACCATTTTTGTGTGTCAATCATATTGTTGGTTGAAACAGCTTTTATCAAATTGTTCACGTTTTCACCTTTTTTGTGTTTTCCTTTTTTTATACTTTACCTGACCCAGAACTGCTACTTTTTTCACTCTCGATAATAATAATGATCGTTATTTTTATTAATATACTTTGCCAACGTTTTTTACTCATTAACTGATTTTCCTAGTCTCTCCGATAATTGCAACTCTCATGGTTCCAACCAGGACCGGAATTAATTAATTATTTGCTTTTTTCTCTGTTGGCGACTTTTTTGTTTCATTACTTCTTCTTCTTCTTCCCTGTTTTTCATTGTGCTGCTTATAACTTTCCTATCATTATTTTTATCGTAATTATTATTTTTTCAACTTTCATGGTCATCATGTACTTTGAATTTATCTACTTGTAAACATTGAAGCAAATATAAAAGTTGAAACAAAATCACTCTTTGAGGTAAAAAGAAAAAAAAGTTTTGATGGAAAAATGAAAAATTGATTGTTTCTTTACTTTTTCAGTAATTAATCACAACTCACCTTGTTCAGTTTAAAACTTTAATGCTGCAACAGAAACGGTAACAACACAGCATTCAGATGATTTTGTTTTCATTTTACTTTCTTCAAAGCGTAAAAACTTTATTAATTGCACACAACTTTTCATTGATCAAATGGATAACATTTAACCGTGTCTCTGTCAAAATCAAAGACTTTTTCATTTGCAGGAAAAATCCAATTTTCAAATCGAAACTCTCAAGGATTACACTTTTTTCCATGTAAATCAATACTAAAATGGGCAAAATTGTTTCCAAAATTTGGATGGAATTTTTATTTTCTAATTCAATATAAATCTGGACAAAAAACTGACTAAAACCATGAAATCAAAGTGCAAGGATAAACTGTTAACTGATCTTTGAATGATGAACTCTGTCACGAGGCAATCAAAAGCCAGAGCATTGAAAAGACTAAATGGAGAAGTTTGTTGCATTGGATTGGCAAAAGAAACGTTTCATCAATCATCAATTGTTACCTCAATATTGACTCTCTATTTGTTTTATAATGCAAAAATAATTTATCCAAGTCAAAGTAATCCTTGAATGGTGAAGAGATGGAAAAATTAAATCTTTTAAATCTGTAACGTTGTTCCTTCTCTCGACATTCACTATCAACTAATCTTGAAACAAGTTAAACTCGATTCAAATGGAAATGACGAGTAAAGTTGCAAATATGTTCAATGTTTTTTTCCCTTTCATCATGAAAAGAGTATTGGAATAAAAAGAGAGGAAAAAGAGTAAAATAAAATATTGATGTATTCAAGTTTATTCAACTTTAAAATTTGATGAATCTTTTTGCAACTTTTTCTGATCCTTTCTTTTCCTTTTCACACCTTGCAAGATTTTCGCATTTTTGAGGTTTTCTTCTTGACCTTATCCCGAGATTCAATAGCAATTCAAGGAATATATAATACTTTTCCAGCAGACTCGAAGTTTTTGTTTAAAAAGAAACTGGTGACAAAGTTTCAACAAGATTATCATGTAAAAAGATGGCAAAAAGAAGAGAAAAGATGAAAATTATTCAATCAATCATTTATCGTAAAAGTTGTTGAATGGCAAAAAGATTACAAGATGGGAAACATTTCAAGAAACAAAAGAAGAACAGCGAAAAAGAAAAACCTTTCATGATGATGACAAGTGAACTTTTTTTTATCGTAATCATTTTACATTAATCAATCTTAATCTTACAGAGTCAATAAGATAGTAATTAACTTAATCTAATGGAAGCAAGATTTTTCTCTCTGCTTTTTTTCTCTTGCTCTTCCCTTCAATCAATTTAGATTCATTTATCAGTCACTGTCCATCGCCCAGAAACAAAATATAACCCTGATAATGTGTTAGCATTTATTTTATTTCCATTTTTTCTTCTTTTCTTTTTCCTTTCCATTTTCAGTCTCAGCCAACAGGGTAACGTTGATGCTCATCATTATTACAACTACTGCCATTATTATTAATAATAATGTATAACATTATATTTCCCTAAGCTCAAATAGTTTTTACCCAATTCATCTTATTTCGTTTCACTCTTTTACTCTCCATCTCATCATTTCTTTTGCATCATTATCATTATCATGGTTTTGGTCTTCATCTTTATTAGATCAGTTTGCTATCGAAGAAAGAAGGAGAGCAAAAACAGAAACATCTTTTAATGGCATTGGCTTAGAATTTTTTCATTTCCCATAAAAACGAGTCTGAAAGGTCTTTTAATACAAAAGGCAAAAGGGTAAAGAAGAGTAAAGCTGCAGCAAAAAAAAGTACAACAGAAAAGGCAACAAGCTCACCTTTGAAAGGTGCATTCTTTATCCTTCTTTTCCCCTTTCTTCTTCTTCTCTTTCTTTCGTTTTCTCCATTTTGTCTATCTCAACTTACCTTTAGCTTTAATAGTTCAACTTTATTAGTTTTCCCTGTGAGATTCTTATTATCTGATGATGATAATAATAATGATGATGATAAGCTGACCAAAGTTGAATCAAGGTAGTGAAAGCGTGTTGAGCTTTCAGATACAAAGTAAATTTTTGTATCAAATGGATTCTGTTAAGACATTTACTTTAATCACATGGGATCAGCACGAAACCTTTTTATACTTTCAACGCTCAGTAAATGTCTACCTACACACACAGTACACACAGCACACACACTCACATATTACACTGGAAAACTGTATTTTTTTTCAATTCTCACATCATTAACATGGTAAAGTGATATTTATTGAAAGGAAACTCATTCCGTTATCAAATCAATTTCGAGTCAACCAAGCAAACCTGATTCAAGGTATTGGATATTGAATAACCGCAAAAACACTTAGAACAGAGTAAAACTTTTTTTATACCTTTTCTTGTTCAATAAAGTTGGAGTAAAAGAGAAGAGAAAATGTTAACAGAAAAAGGAATCGTCTCTGGTTTAATCATGATAACAATAATTATCAGATTGCAACAAGAGTTTCAATTCGACATTTCAGTCATTTTTTCTCGCCTTTCTCGCTCTTCTCTTGCCACTTCATCAGCATTCTAGTGTTGAACAATAGCTGAGATTCTTGCCTGTAATACAGCTTTCTCTTTCCCTGTCTTTCCCCAAGAATTTGGAATGATTAGAAGATGAAAGAGAGGAAAATGTATTCTTATTCCTTTAGCGCTATTCTTACCTTATCCATTGTAATCTAGTAATAATCTGACTATAATAGGAAACTATTATTTCTTCATCAACATTCTAATAGTTATTTTTTTCTCTTCTTTCTTTTTCTTTCCTTATTCATCTTCTTTCTGGTTTCATACATCATTATAATAAAGTTTATCCATTTATCTAAATGTTTACAGTAACAACTTGTTATTCTTGAATCCTTTTTCCTTTCTTTTTTACCTTAATATCTTTACTCCTTGACAAACACTTTCATTTTTTGCTCACTCTATTCTTGCTTCTTCATCTTTATCTTCTTCTTCTTCTTCATTTCCATTTCCACCAAGCTCACCTCTCTGCTTGCATCAACAAAACCCAGATTCGAACCAAACTCGAGTTTCCTTTTCTTTTACCTTAAATGTCAATCCTTGGAGTTTTTCCTATCCTTTTTGCCTTCCAAGATAATAATAATATCAGTTATGTTCATGAGTAAAACTGTTTATAATACTGGTTATATCCAAACATTTATCGATGAATATACAGAAACTAATACTTAGAGATGAAACAAGAAGAGAAAGACAAAAGTGTTTACAATTTTTGCTTCTTATTTCAATTTTCATCAAACCCAATTGAGCATTGTTTATCTTTTAGTTGAATGTCAGAACCGGCAAGTTGTGAGTCTTTGGGAAACAAGAATCGAGCAAAGCAAAGGTAACCTTGCATAAGTAAAAAAGAAAGAAAACGCTTCAAACAAAAGTTGAAATATTGCATAAAGAAAAATTTGTTTCCTAAAAACAGAAAAAAATGAACTTCTATTTATCCATTCTCTATTTGAACACAAATTGAAACACATGTTCATTAAAGTGGCTGTGAAAAGTTGCTTTTCCTTCTAATTACAACAGTTTTGACAGATAGCTTGAAATGTCGAAACAAAACTATTCTTTGTTTCAATTGGTTCATGGCGATTTCAGATGTTTCCTTTCTCGTCTTTCCTCACTCAAACCTTTCATCAGAAGCTTAAATTTTTGGCTCACCAACAACTTTACTTTTCACTCCATGAACTTTGGTAAACTTGAACAATCTGTCTCTTGGTGGATATAACTTTTGATACAAGAGTAAACAAAGTTTATGTAGGTACAACCTGATCAACATGAAGATGCATCTGAAGGAATGAAACAGGCAAAAATAGGTTGATAATAAACTGTTGAAACTGACATAATGTTGTATCAATAATGGTTGAGATACAGTGATACATCTTGCTAAATAATTCTCACTATTTATTCAGTAATGATAAACATAACAAGTGAAATTGCATTTATCGATCAGATGAAACGGAAAGAAATAAAGGCAAGAGAGAGAAAAAATGTTTCTCATTGAAAGATGTATTCATTGTTTTTGTGTTCATCAAAATGCAATAAGTACATGAAAATGGATCATCAATCATGCTCATCAACAGTTTTAATCTCAACTTTTCATGATTGATACTTTTTCACTCATTATTGCACGGATTAACTTTGTCCAACCAGCTTGAAGGTGAAAAAAGTTGAACACTTGATGGGAAAATATAATGCAATTTTAGAGAAAATTTTTCCACTTTTGGCGCAACTTTTTGGCCAACATTGAAAAGTTAAACAATAATTGACATGGAATCTGATAACTGGCAAAAATCAGTTGAAAGATTAATAGTGACATTAACCTGTTTATGGAGGTTTTATTGTGCAATCTGATGGTGAATGTGAAAGAAAAGGTTAAAAGTTTCAATCAGAAAGCTTCAAAATTCATCAAGCTTAAAAAAGTGAAGCAAAAAAGTAATCAAATCCATCTAGAAGCTAATCAATATTGCGAACTAATGAACTCGGATGAACTCAAACATTTTAGTGACTCCACAATGTGAGAGGTTAATTGTTGACAATTTTTCGACAAAATTTTATTTTCCAAGCAATCTTTTCCTTTCCCATCCCTGACTCACATTCCGAATTTTCAACACGTAACTTTGACTCAATTATTTTTGACTGAAGTAAAATAATTGAGACAACATTTTCACTCCATTTTATTGGCTTTTTGATTCCATATTTGTTCAACAATCATGCATCAAGGCAAGTGATTGTACTGATTAGTTATGCAGCTGGAAGAGAGAGAGAGAGAGAGAGAGAGAGAGAGAGAAAGAGAAAGAAAAGAGAAGCAAAATTCCATCCAAGATTACTTGATCAAATGTTGGATAACATTTTGTTCACTTTCATCATTATTATTGTTGCTGGTGCAACATGATGATTATTTTTAATCCATAAAAGGAAAAAATTCTAAAAACGAATGTGTCCGAGAATAGATTTCTCAGTTGGCTTCCAAATGCTGGAAATTGCATCCAATAATGTTATTAGTTGGATGGAGAAGGAAGAAAAATCTGAAAGGGAGTGAGAAAAAATAATAAGCAGAAAAAAACGTCAGAAGAGATAATAATAAAGGGAATAAGAGAGAGAAGAGAAAAGGGATAAAAAAAGCAAGAATGAGAAGTAGATGAAACAGATATTGTTAATAATGATTAGGAAGATAATGGTAATGATAATACAAAAATAAAAGGTATTAGGTTTTGGATGATATTGTGTGTATTGTCAAAGTTGAATTGAAACATATTGCTTGGTCAAAATAGTGATTAAAATGAATGATAACTGATATCTTTGGAGTGAAAAGTTATCATTATTGATACACTTGGAGTTGAGTGAAAATGCAAAGGAAATACATGAGTTTTGTTTACATGAGAATAAAAATGAAAACAAATACACAGTTTGGAGAAGGAAAGACGATAGGAAAAGGAGAATAATGTTGACTTGCATGGTGAACAAGTGAAACTGAGAAGATGACTTTTTTCTCTGATAATTATTGAGTTATTTAGAATCAAGATTGAAACCATTTTTTTCGCAGTTTACTTGCAACTGCTAATGATATCAACATTCAACTTGTCAGTATTTACCATTAGTTTGAGCACTTGAAATTTGGCTGATCAAATATGAATCCATCAAGTGATTGGTGAAATGTCCATTCAATGAGAAGAAAAGAGAAAACTGTTCAATTGATATTCGTATGCAAGATAGCAGATCAGATGTTGACATGAATTATGCAGAAAACTTTTTCTTCTGGTTCCAGATTTGGTAACATTTTGCCTTCCATTGGCACCAAGACAACACTCTTGGTTTTGCTTTTTTTCCTCTGTTGCTGCATAATATCTCAAATTAGTTTTACCAATGATTATCATAGCTTTTACTGTGAAAAATATTGAATTACATGAGTCGAAATGATTTTCTTTTTGTTCTGTCGGGCAACTTTTTCTCTTCCTATTTATTCATGTTTTCACCATCGAATATGCAATGAAATGTTGTTTCACTCTCATTGTTGATTCACAACATTCAATCATGAAATGTGCTACTTTTTTATTGAAATAAACCTACCAAATTGCAATATGATATTGCAATAAGAGAAGAGTAAAGATGAGATGTAAAGATTGAATGGAAAACAACTATTAATTGAGTTTTCATCAAAGAGGCACAACTTTTTGCCAGCACTTCATGCAAACCTATTGTAATGATGAGGTGAAAAAAGTAACTTGAAAGGCTGGAATCAAACAAAAATTAATTTTTCAAAAAGATTAACAGTTTTCGAGATTCATTTATCAAGTTTGACTGCTTTTTGAAACTCTTTACACTTTAAATCAATTATCAAGTTTTCACTATTTTTTCTGGATTAAATCATTCTCACGAAATTTATTCAGGTGAGATAATCATGAATAAAAACAAAACAACTCACTCGGTTATTGAATAATTAATTAATCAGAGACAAACTTGTAATGAATAATCTCTTTTTTTGTTACTCGGAACTTTTCTTTGCTCTTTCAGTGAATGCATTGCTTCATCAAAAGGTTACATTTGATTTGATCTCAAGAGTTTTTCATTTTTACTGTTGAATAATACAATGTATATTTGTATATTTCACTATCAACTTGACAGTTTCAGCTAGCCTAATGAGCATGTTGGTTATAGCTGAGAACATAAATTGTCTCATGTTATTACAGCTGAATGAATACAGAATTGTTTAGCCATAATGCATTTTCAGGGTGAAATGCGCCATTTCAACATTCTATCACAATCGATGCAAGATTAAAGCAATCAGAAACTATTAAATTTGAATTGGCAGATTTGACAGTCCAATTGATATTCCATACAAATTGAATTTTCTAAATCATTGACAAGCTTTGTGTACAATTTATCTATCAACTGAATTGCAGCACAAGTAAAGAGTTGAAACGAAATACATTCAGGATTGAATTTCTCAATTTACATATGGATTGAGAAATTCATAAAATTTCAGGAAAAAATGGAAAACAATTAAAAGAAGTAAACAAGGAAATTACAAAATCAGCGATAGAT
Organism: Tetranychus piercei; assembly: GCA_036759885.1. Taxonomy (NCBI): domain Eukaryota; kingdom Metazoa; phylum Arthropoda; class Arachnida; order Trombidiformes; family Tetranychidae; genus Tetranychus; species Tetranychus piercei. The sequence continues at coordinate 16,174,246 of CM071877.1, forward strand.
GCCATCTAATCTTCACTACTCAAATACTAGGCGTTCTGATGAAATAACTGTGTATCAAAGCGTTTATCTGCTCTATTTGTGCAAGTGCAAGCATAATGAATTGGAACTATCTATTAGTCCATTTCAAGTATTTTTGAATAACAAAGCTCAGTTTAATTTTCATTTGATCAATTCCTTTTCATGCAACCTTTAAGTTACATTTTTGGTGAAAGACTCGACTTTTGACGAACCATCATTCCTTGTCAATGGATTTACTTTTCGCTCTCCGACTTTATTATTAATTAGAAAATCGACTTTTTGCTTACGATTTCAGTTGATCTTCTTTTCCATTATTTTGCGCCTTTCAACTTTGTTTCCTCATCAAAAAATTTTACACCAACTCTTCAATATCATGATGAAACAAGATAAGATGATGATCAAGAAAGTTAAAAAACATTTATCAAAGGCGAGATGAAAAAAGTAGTGAAAATAAATTGTTGGCAAACAAGTTTCATACAACATTTAAGCTCTTCTCCTCATCCCGTGAACCTTTCTCAGTAATATTTTGTTTACCTCCCACTTTTTTTCCTACTTTTGCTTTGCAGTGATGAATGATTGTCAACCTAATACTCTAATAAATAACAACAATAGTTAACCAGCTTAATCACACCATTAATAATCCATCTTCAATATAAATGGACATTTTCATTGCCATTATTATTATTTATCAATTTTTATTTTCGAATCACTTTCAATTCTCCAAATCATTATCAGATAGAAAAGACTTGACGAGAAGAGAAATTGTTCATTCAATAAAATCGCGACTCATAATATTATTCAATATTCTTCAAGCATTGAACTATCTGTAAACTCATTATGTACGATTTGGTTGTTTCGCATCAAAACACTTTGAGCGATAAATATTTATTCTGCACAAAACAGCAAAACTGTAAAATTCATTGCACGTTTACTTGTGATGCTGGTGACTCGATTGAATCGCTAGTTTAGCCGAGGTTTAAAACCTGAGCTTCCTAATGATCAACCTGTCAACCTATTATCGCACTTCTTTATTGCTTGTTAATTGGCAGTGTTTTATTGCCAATGACCGAGCGTATAAATAAACAACAATCAAATCTCATTGTTGAATGTGTTTCCATCTTTTGCGCTCTTTTATTTCTGCCATCCATTAGAGCATTTTGTCTCATTTAGTTTCACCTTTCAAACAAGTAAACACACACTTTTTCTTGATTATTTCACTTTCTTAGCTTTCCTGGCAGTTACATGATGCGTTTATAATTGCATTAAAAGGCATTGATGATTGCTTTATTTTCAATTATACACAGTTGAATCAAGAAGATGACTTTAAATTCCCTGCCAAATAACTTATTGTCTAATCCGTTTGTTGCCAAATTCAATGTAATAAGCGTCACAAGTAATCCAATCTAACAAAATGCTTAACAAGTTATCAACAAGTTTCTTTCATCAGAACAAAAAGTACTAATCGAGGGAAATCTTTTCTTCTTCTTAGAACTTTGCTCTTTTCACGAAATAAACTCGTAAAATGAGTGCAATATTTTATAATCGATGACAACTTTATCCTTTTTTCTCCTTTTTTTTGCTTGCAAAGTTCAAGAATACTCATTTTACTCATTGAATGTGTTCAGATGTTGCTGTTAATTGCGTTCGCCCATTTCTAGTAGAAAAGAAAATGTCAACGAAAAATGAACGAAAATTGTAGTTGAACAATTTTTCTTCCTAAACGATAAAGTATTTGGTGAATCAAATGACAGAGTTATTGGAAACATTATCAGTTATTCTTAACCTGAGCGAAGAAAAGTTCAAGCAAAGATAAACATGACTTCATAATACAATGGCTGAGTGAGGGTTGATGAGTGCATGTGTATTTTCTGGTGGAAAAAGGATTGAATAGGAAAATGAAAAGAAGTACAATTCCAATTGAATGGTGACAAAATTGTAGAACAGGGTAAAAAGAATTGGGTTGAAAAAGAAAAGAAAATTTGTTTTTTCTTCTTTTTTACGTTCCTTTTAAGTAAAAATGGCAAAAAAAGGATTGAGCTTTTGTTGGAGTTCCATTGAGCTATGATAAAGATGATGAAACAGAGATTCAATTGTTCAATGATAACAGTGGCAAGAACAATAAAAATAACAAACAAGAAAGGAAGCTTAAGCAAACTTAACATTCGTTTAGTTTAGTTGCTTGTGACTGATTTTATAGTCGACAATTTTATACTTCAATTAATTTGATGACTTTTAATGAAAACAATAATATACTTATTCTGATTACTTTAAATCAACAAAAGGCAATATTTTCTATGCAATCTTGTAATGATTTTCATGATAAAAGAAAATATTCCATTAGGTTTCATCATTATTCCAACAGAAACCAACTTTGAACGCCTTTGATTACGAATATCATGCATATTCAATTGCACCATTAGATGAAATAAGGTTCGTCAAGTGTCATTTTGATGCGAGTCATTCAAATGGCATTTCATTTTCAAACCATTAATCGCACAAAGTTAAATAAAGTATAATTAATGACAAAAAGACATTTATAAATTGATTGAATGATCTAACGATGGAAGAGAAACTACGAATAAAAATATAAGTTCAAATAAAGCTTATCTGTAACTATTCGCGAGCTTATATTTCGATCCAATGAGATTAAATTTATACAGCTAGCACAGCAAAGCTAAGGCTACAGAGCTCTGAAAGCGCACTCTAATCCTAAATTACTGAGTGAATCATAAGTAAATCAAATAGTTTCCCACAAATCAGTTTACTTCGAGCTATTCCAATGTTGTCAACCTAGCTTCATCTCTGGTGCGAATGAAAAATTTGACTATCAACTTTGAACATTTCAGTGTTTAACGATAATTGAAAGTATTTTATCAATGTAGCCATTCATTTTTGTAAGCTTCATGTGCTTATTGCTTGTGTAAAATGAATTGATGGATGTTATTAGTTTGTTGTTTTGGAAGATGGGAAAATATCGAGCTTCAACTCGAGTTTCACCTTTATGATTAATTTAATTCAATCTAATAAAAGCATGAATTGGTACAGAAAAAGTTGTTTCCATCGATATTTTTCTTCTCGATTCAATTGTAAAGTTCCATTAACTCTGTTCAGATATTCTCACCTCATCTTTCCAGGCTTTCCTGAATTTTTAACTTTTTATAATTTACCAAATCAATGAAGTTTACTCAGATTGTATTTTCGTTTGCCAATTTTTCATTTCCATCCTTTCAATTGATGCGAACATCAGTTTTTTCATTCAGAAAATTCATTATCGCAAAATCCCATTTTCAAGTTGCTTTTCATTTAACTTGCCAATCGCAACCTTTTACAAGCAGGAAAAAAGAGGAAAACAAATCTAAATTCCAATATCTCATGTAACTTCTTATGCTTGATGCACCATCAGCCAACAAATAATGTTCAACTTTGTTTGAGTTCTTCATATTTCTTGCTTTTCCCTTTCACTCGCTGGTCAAATAATGAAATTGCCCTTCTCTTTTCTCTCTCTCTCTCTCTCTCTCTATCTATCTTCTTCCTCTTTTCATCCTCGTCTTTATCCTCATTCTCATTTCAATCATCTTCGTTTTGTTCCTCTACTGTTGTTACTCATTTTGTACCAATGTTTACAATTTACTTCAAAACTAGATCTACAATTTAATCAGCAAACAGTTTGAAGAGAATAGACTTTCATGCCTAATTTAGCTTATCACCGTTGTTTACCCACTTCTCAATGAAAATCATGCAATTAGAACCCAAACAAAAGACGATTCACAAATTTTTTTTCTCCTGACGACTTTTCTTTCATTAACTTTTCTCCTTTCTGTTTCATCCAATTTCTGTATCATCTTATCCACTCAACATTTGAAACTTGAAAACCAACAAAAACATTCTATTAATAACTCAAGATGAAACAATTGAAAATAAAGATTCCCTTTCAAAGCCAAAAAACTTTGCTTCCTTCACAAACTTTACCATCATTTCCAACTCTTTTCAGATTTTCCAAGTTTCCAAGCAAATTCATAGCAGACAATAGCTGTTTAATCATCTTGAATTCAATTGACTTTAAAATGAAGAGAGAGAGAGAGAGAAAATCAAACTCAAAATGCAATGCAACGTGAATGCAGCATTGCAAACGAAATGGAATCAATCCACGTAAAAATGCATTGAAAGATTTTCTCATTTTCGTTGAGCCAATGACTTGAATCATTATTTCTTTGGAAACTCGTCAAAGATATGAAATTTCATTCCAACTTTTCATTTTCTCAATTTCATTTGGCATGAGTCACCATTTGTAATGATGATAATTTGTAAAGAAAAGTATTGAAGGAGGAAATAAAGTTGAATGGTGAAAAATCTCATCAACCAGCGAATCGAACTACTGGTCAAATGAAGCGTTCACACACATTAAAAGCATTGATGACTTATTCGATCTTCTCTACACCTCTTTTTGTCACCAAGTCATCATCATTTTCCAGTGTGACTTGTGGTCAGTGTTTATTGTTGTAACCTAAATGAGCTTCTTTTGTTCATAAAATGCCCTCAATGGTCAATGTTCATTCTTCCAATCACCTTCAACCTTCTCCGTCTTTTTTATATCCAACATTACTTTCAGCTCAAGTCATGATTACGATTTTCATTTAAAGCATTAAATGAGGTTGAAATTTTTCTCCTTAATATTTGACTTTTTCCTGTTTTTTTGCGCTTTCCTTTGCATTGCCTCTGCATTGCTCACTTATATTCAATTGTTGGTGTCCAATTCAATGAACACTGAAAGAGCAGAAAGAAAAGTTGATGAAAAATGATCAAACATGCTATTACGGCTTTGTTATGATGATAATCATCGTCATCATAATGAAACTATAATAATGATAATTGGACTGAAAACTTGAAGGCAATGAATCTTGCTGATTGTTGAAAGCTTGAGTCAACTTTCAAGTGAAAAAAAGGAAAAATTAATCTCTTTGATTCGAAGAGAAAAAGAGATTTTCTTCTGATCTTTTTCATTTACAAGCGGAAATGGAATTTTATTTTTTATCCGGAAATGAAGGACAATAGTCGAGTTTTCAAACAAACATGGTAAACGATGAGTTGTGAGTGGAAACATGAAAAAGTGTTGATTCCATTGGTCATGATTCGTTTAACGGCTTCAATCAGCAAGTTAAGTGAATGTTTATTGCTTCTTGGCAAGTAGTTAGCAGCAAGACTGGAAGGACACTAGGCTCTTTGCTGCACCGTGAAAGACATTGACTTTAAACTAATTTCAATTAAAAACGATGTGAAAACCTGGCAAGAATTGACTGCAAAGACTTGGTGAAACAACTTGAATCTATTACCAAAAATCAAATATTTTGCTGTTGAACGAAGAAAAAAAAAAGTTTTATGGGAAACAGCAAACAAACGATTTTGAGTGTCAGTAAAACATTAAACTTTTAAAATCAATCAGCATCGCTTTATAATGGGCAATCGCTTTTGCAGTAAATTCATTTAATATTATAATGCCATCATTGGTAATGATCAACAGTTCATCAAAGCATAAAAACACTTAAATTTGGGTGATGACAAAGGATACAATGTTACTAAATCATCAAAAGTAATAAAACTGTAATGAAAGTCTTTGAGTTTGACTTGAAACTAATGAATTTTTGATTGATCTTAATGAAAGGATAAAAACTAAATGTTTCTCGTAGATTCGGCTGCAAAGGTAAAGGTAAAAATCAACATGTCAAAGAGCAAAAAGTAAATTTAATTGCACCATCAGTAGCAAAGTAATTGGAAAAACAAAGTGCGAAAAGAGAAGAAGAAAAAAACTTTATTCTTCTACTCTCATTTCACCATGCATTTTGTGATTGACAGACTAACTGTTTACCATGTCACGTTATCTGAATATTTACGCTTTGCTATTTACAATGCAATACATTATCAGAATCAACAATCAATCCAGCAAATTCAGTCGACTCTTCTTTGCATTAAACTTGCTCGCACTTTTTGATTATTTATTATCCAAAAATCGCAGTGATTCAGTTTCCCTCTCTTTGACTCTCTCTCTCTCTCACCCAGTAAACCCTGAATATGTTAATCAATAACAACAGCTTCATTAAGTTGAGGTAAGCATGATGGGAGAAGAAGAAAAAAAGTGTTTCTCCAAAAAATCAGTAAACTGCATCAACTTGTGACTATTTTCAATTCGTTTCGCTCTTTTGCTCTTCCCTCAACCACTTACCAGTCGCTTTTTTATACACATTGTAACATCATCATCATTATCATTATCATCCTTTTTCCGTAAACAATTGACTGATCATGATCAACATCATTACCATCATTAACTCTCGCTTCCTCATCAGCTTCTCACTATTTGTGTCAATCATTTGAAATGTGATTAAACAAATGTGATCCGCAAAAGACCAACTATTTTTTCTCAATGTTGCCAACATTAAACTCTAAATTAAATCCATCAACTTTGATTGAACTGGTTCAGCTTTAATTAACTTTTTTAACATTTGACCTGGAACTTTACCCTTTCCTATCCAGTTGACAGTCAATTAAGTCCATAAAATTGCAAGGTATGATCAGGAAACCAAAGAGTTTGAATGATTTGCAAAATTATCCAACTCTTTACTTTCATGAAGAGAAAGAAGTTGAACCAAATTACGAAATGAAACAATGAATAGTTGAAGAGACGAAAGTTTAGCCAAAATTCAACTTTTCAGTTTTACACTTTTCTCCATGAAATTGGTGCAATTTCATTTTCCTTCAATATTAAAATTTCATTCCCAAAATAAGAGTAAACTTTAAAATTTGGTTTCAAAATGTTATCAACCCATTAACCAATATTATTATCCAAACAATTTCTTATCAGGAGAAGAAAATTTTCTTCGCCTTCCAGCCATAAATGTATTTCTATTGATTTCTCCTTTTCCATGATGTTTTCATTTAAATGCTTACTCTAACAATATCGACAATAAGATTTACTCGGCAAAGGAAAGAGAAGAGAATTTATTCCCAGTTAATATTCTTTTCTTTTCCCCTTTTTTATAATATCATTTTCTCTCTCATTATCATCATCATCAGCATCACGATCAAAATTATCAGAATCATGATTACATGATTTTTCTTTGTACAATTTCTCCTTCTTCCTTCTTCTTTTTGCATCACTACGAGTTTCCACCTTGAGGCATTTACAACACAAGGTAAGAGATTAGAAAAGATGGAAATTTTCTTCTTCTTCTCCTTCTTCATCAACACCAAGGAAAACGAATGAAAAGAAATCTTGCAAACTATAAGTTTATTCAACCAAATAATATATCTTTTACAGCTTTTACTTGCCATAAACATGAATTATCATCATCATCATTCAATTTTTATCATCTTTTCTTTATAATCTTTTCGCATCAACTTTCATTCCCTTAGAATTCAATTTATACCATTATCTTTTTCTTTGTTGTAATTGAGTTTTTTCTTGTTTCGTCTCTCCTCTTCATCTTCACCACTGTTTACCTGATACTCATCAACTTTTACTTCATTGTTTAACATGGAAAAAGAAAGAAGAAAAGAAACAATAGTTTGGGCTGATTTCAGTGAAAAAATTAATTTCTGCTTATTCACATTTTCCATTCTTTTTTAGATATTTTGCTCTTCACTTTTTAGTTTAAATTTTATAAAATGCAATGCACCTTTGCACATTGAAAAGTTTGGCAAAAACTTCTAAAGAGAAAAAGGTTTTGTTGATTTCTGTTCAAAATTTCAACATGATTCAGTTGAGCTTTACATCTAAGCCGGAGAATAATAGCAAAGTGAAGTTAATCTAAAGATTAGTAGATCGGTTAATATCCTTTCGGCGTTTACGAAGAGTTTAGTTAATAGTTAGTCAAGAAGTTGCAAACTGAGTAAATGAATGTGACAATGATTTTCCAGAAATTAATTTCTCTCTTTTTCTGCTCTTTATTATTAATCGCTTGCAATCTTCAGGTTTCATGTCCAACAATTTACTTTATCTATCGTTTTCTATCCTTTGCAGCATTATTCTGTTTCATTTTATTGTGCTGAAGACGAAAGAAGAAAAAAAAGTAAAACATTCAGTGTTTAAAAGGTTCATCGTTGTTATTTTCCTAACGACGCTGGGAAAGCAAAAGGCAACTCAGATCAAGAAGAAAGATAAAAGGTGAATCGAGTAAAAGTAGACAAAATGAAATATAAGCTGTAATTTTTTGCTCGATAACAATAGTGCTATTAGCAGGAAAAATGGGTGAAAGTGTTAAAGTATTGAGGATAAAGTTTCGTAAACTAAACGAAAAGTTGTAATATTTTTGTAAATCTTTCAACCAATTTTAGCCCATTTCACTATTGACTGAGAACAACTTTTTTTCCACTCTTTTCAAAAAGTTGATCACACTTTTTTGAACAAAATTTTTCAGCTTGTATCATAGTTTAATCAGAAAAGAAGCAAAAAATTTTTCAGTCAACACACTTAGACAGCTGAATATTGATAGGCAACTGGGAGTGATTTTAAAAGTAAAAAGAAGTTGAATAAGTCAATAGTGCAAGGTAAAGAAGAGTAAAAAACTAAATTTAGTCTTGAGAAGATGAAAGTTGTTTTATTTTCTTGAAAAGAATCATTTTTTTCTTCTCAAACTTTCTTCTTCCTTCAACTCATATCAAGCTGTATCTAGCATTTGATATGAATGTATTCACTAGTTTTGTCTTTAAATAGATTCTCATATCAACGATAATTGAATGAAGATGAAGCAAGCGAGAAAAATTGATTTTCTGGTTTCATGTTGACTCTTTTTTGCTGCTGCTGCTGCTCTCACTGTTCAAACTTCAACTGCACAAAACAGTTTCAACAAGTTTGTCACTTTCATTTTATATCTCACAATGATACGAATGTAAGAAGCAAATAGATCAACTAGCAAATTTAATTGAATTATCATGTTCAATGAGACTCTGTAAACTTTGAGCAGCGAGAAATGAAGTGAATCAATCAAATGAAATAGAAATTTTTGACTTTTTTCTCTGCAAACTCAAAAGTGAACAAATATGAAGAGCAAAAAGACTTTTCTCAAATCTCTACATTTAATTTTCCATTCAAACAAGTAACCAAATAAACCCAGGTAATCACACAGATAATGAGATTGAAATGCACTCTTTCCAGTTATAATTTTCCATTGAAGGTTCAGTCACAACGTCAAAGTGTCATGTTTATTGAAACACACATTTCACTCTTGCAACTCCCAAGCAAAAAGATAATGATAACTTGAATGGAAAGTATACAAAAAGTAGAGAAAAAAGTTTACATATTTTCCCCAGTAATATTACATTTTTTCTCGCTCTTCATCATTATCAGGCTCATCATCTTCCCAGTGAGAAGATCTCATCAAAGTTGAATAATATAAATAATATGATAATTTGAAAGTCACATTGGGCTTTGAGATTAAATGTAAGATGAAAGTTAAAGATATTTTCATGAGATATTTCATTTTCAAATGTGTCTCCATGATAACACTTGAGCTCATTTAATATAATAATAACTTTGTCTTTACCATTTCCAAAGCTTCTTCATCTCTCAACATAATCATATCATTACACAACAGAATACACTTTTTCCCCTTCATTTAGTCTTTACCATCATTTCACGATTTTTTAACTTTTTTGTCCTCGCATTTGACAACTTTTCAATTCGCAGAAACAGATAGACTTTCATATTACAATTATCATTGCAATAATAATGTTAATTATGAAATGTAAAACTGAATCATTTCCATGATAATGGTGATGATTTTCTTTCCACTCTTTTTTTTCTCTCAACCTTCTTCTTCTTCTTCTTCTCAGGCATTTGCTCAATAATATCCTAATCAATCTGAGTTAATCTAATAAGCAACAAAATTTTCATCTGAATCTTTTTCTCTTTTCATTTTTTATCCCTTTTCTATTCATTTTAATACGCTTTTTATTCCTGCTTCTCAAATGAAGAGAAAAGGGGAAAATAATGTGAAATAATAAAAATAATTAATGTGATGTTAGTTTATCTTGATGGAGAACTAATTAACTATGAATTTATTCTGTTGCATTTCAAGGGAAGTCTTATTATTTATATGTTCCAATGAGAATGAGATTCAAATATTGAAGAGAGAGAGAGAGGAACAAGGCTGGTTGAGAGAAGAGAGGATGAGTTTAATGAAATATAAAGGGGTAAATAACATATCATATTTTGATTTATATAATCATGTTATTATTCTTCAGCTTCTACAACTCATCTAATTCTGTGTCTCTTTATTTTACACACTTTATATTCCTTTATATTCCTTTATCTCTCATGTTTTTTCCTCCTTCACCCATCTCATAAGCATTCTCATCTCTTTGCTTCTTCTTTTTGCTTGACTTTCTCTCTCTCTCTCTCAACAGTCAACACTTGACAATCTTCCAAAAATGTTCACTCCGCTCTTTGTTTCGCCTTTTCTCATCATTTTATTGTTTTCTCGTCTTTCATTTCATCTTCACCAGTTTAGGCCTTCAACATTAACGAAAACAACATTACTTTTTGTTTCCGTTTCTCGAGTAGTTTAGAGATAATTTATCGTTTCATTTGATGTAAATAGCATAACATATCAACAAAGTAGCGTTGATTGTTTAACAAATCACATTAATATTCTATTATCATTCAGCTTTCACAGTTTCTGATCATTTCTGCCTTCATATAAAATAATATTTTCAGATTTTCTCTTTATTCAACCTTCAAGGGAATGCAAAAATAACGATGAGAATGGCCAAGTCTAGCTGCTTTCTTTGTCTTTTTGCTTTCATTTAATATAAACCATAGCTTCGATATTCGATGTGCTATTGACTAGTTTCAGCGTATCACTAATTGTGTCAATTATTGGTTCTTGAACTCAATGTTCTAATAGCGAAAAGATAAACTATTGATTTACTGAGCAACACCATGATCTATTGATTCAAATACAAATCAATGGATTGGAAATAAATAACCCGTAATTGGCACTTGATGCACCTTTTGTATAGATAAATACGCCTTGATTAAAAGAACTGAACATTTAACAGTAAACCATCCAATCAACAGATGCAAAGGTTTTAGTTGCATTTTTGCAAACAAATAGTCATTCAATCAAGGCAATTCATTAATGTGATTGAATCTGCTTTTGAAACGAAAATTATCAATAGCAACGATAACATGGATTAATCTTGAGACTCATTGTAATTGACGAAACTGCGGGTAGCCAATCTTAAGCAACGGAACTCTCTCATTGAACTGTTCATCAATCATCATGTAAAATAGCAAAAGAAAATAGATGAAATGATAAATAGAGAATCGAGACAGAATGAATTGAGGAAATTTTGTTCTGGTTAACCTTGTAATTGTCATGATTAGCCCTTTGGTGTTAGTGTCGTTTGTCTCTGTCAAGCTAATTGACTTTTATTCAATAAATGAATATGTTTCAATCTCATTGTTGAATAATGTAATATCACAATCTAATTATTATAATCTATTTTTCCGAAGACCAGGGAATGTTGTTCCTGAAGAAACAGAAAAAAAAAGAGAAAAGCTGAAGCACACTTGGAATTAGCAAATAAAATAAAGCTATTCTTATATACAGATTACTGTGCACTTAGTGAATAAATCATTTTCATTTGTCAACTTTAGTTGTTTCCATTTGTAAAATTGAAATACAATGTATAAGAACAAAAATTAAACCAATTGAATTAATACATGTTAATGAATTTAATGAAGAACAAGTTTCGTCTGGAAATCGTAATAGAAATGCATTAAACTCAATCAATCATGAGATGATCAAATTTACCTGTAAATTTCTCATGGCAAGTTTGGTTCATTAATATTGAAAGATACTTAATATGGAAGAGCAAACACAACAGCTTTGATGTTTAGTACTTCAACATGAACCCATCGCAACGAAGAGCACAGCATATCCAAACCGATAATAATGCAAATGACAATGAGAATCGGGAAGAATTGAGAATGCACAGAAAACTTGATCAGTTATCCGAATTGCGAACGAAATTCAATTCAAGTCTCAAGATTTTCAACCATTTTATTGCAAGACTCAATTAGGTGAGATTTCAATCCAAATATTAATCATTCACTTTGATTTATTTGATTCAACTTTTGAGTCGTCAGTTTCAGTTGAATTGACATTATTTGGTGAATTGTCAAATTGCACAGAATAAAGGTGAAAATGGAATTGAAACTATTTAATGTTTACGATCAGGAATCCAGTTCATCAGCACTTTTGAATTTAAAAGATAATTACATTTTTCTGATTTCAGTGAAAAAATTTGGAAACATCATCACTAGTTGATTGATTAAATCTGTTAACTGAAACAAGTAATGGAAAGGCCATTTTGTCAGAGAAAGTATTAGAGGAGGAAAAAAACATGAAAGGTCAACCGGATGCTCTCTGATCTCAAATTAATGGCCTGGTCAAGCGTAAAAGTTATTATCTTTCAATGTTGATGCTCTTCTCTACATTCCTATTTCACCTCAAACAGTCAAGCATTTCGTTCGGTATTGATGGCACTTTTGTTCTCCATGATGATGATGATGACTTTTTTTCCTTGTTGCCAACAAAGATATCAGAATCATGGTAAAAGCAGACAAAAAATAGATAATCTTGAGTGTTACTTTTCTATCTTTGATCTTTTCTTTTTTTTTCTTGTTCACTCTTTCCTCATCTCATTCCTCTACTTTTAGGTTAAGCTTAATTCATCTCGATTTGTTTCTCCTTTTGTACAATTGTTTGATTAATAGCACCATTAATCGTGATTTAGGATGTCCACTCAACAATCTTCATCCTTTCTTGCTCCCTCACTATCCTGTCCAGCTTCGCTCTTTCCTTTTTTTCTATCCTCATCAGTTAGTTGCTTTGCCTCTTTCAACTTGCTTGTATTACTTTGCATTGTCAAAAATGGTTCCTCATATCTAGTTGGATGAACACAAGATAAACTTATTTCATTTTACTCTTTTCTCATCTCTATCTCTTCCAACCCTTTTCTTCCCTTTCTTCTTCTTCTTCTTCTTCTTCTTCTCTCTCTACTTTGAGCCATCTTTTCATATTAATTTATAGCTTGATAGTTTAGACAGATTCAGAAGTAAAAATGTTGGATCAATTTTCCTTGGAATGTTTTCGATAATATTTTTACACATCAATCTTTAGTACTGATTATTTCTCTCGATAAATCCCTTTTCTCTGTCTATTTCTTTCTCTCTATTATCTCCAATCTCGTTCATCAGATTCATCACATCATTCTTTGCTATCATCTGATTCTTTCCCATTTTCAGTTCAACTTGTATTCCATTAGAGTAATAAAGTTTACTCTGATGAACAATAAATAATTTTAATCAAACATTTTGATATTGCAGCAATTTAGTCAAGGAAAATGATGAAACTAAAAAATGCAATTTCAAATGTTGAAAATGCATGAAACTATTATAATTATTGAAACTGAACTCTTATGATGAAACAAAATATTCATGTTTTCCTGTTGCCTGGGCAACATTTTGTTGCATTCCCTAGGCTTGCTTAATTAACAAGCCCTGTGAACTACCGGCGACAAAAAATGAACCCTTTCGTGGAACCAATTTTTTCTTGCAAAATTAGAAAAAAATTTTTGCTAAAAACGCTTTTTGTTCAACTAGATTCTAATTCAAAGACAAGCTTCAAAAGTTCGGATGATTTGTTGACAATTTTTGCAGAAATCGTGATTTTCCAATCACTTTGCTTCGTCAAAGCATTTTCACCTGACACTTCATAAGCGTTTTTTGTACGAACAAACGACGAACGAGACAAAAGTTACCGTTTATCGATTAATTTACATTTTCACACATTTTGCCTTATTGATCTGCAAAAGTATATTTTACATCTTTAAACTTTCTTTCACATGAAAAAAAATCTCATTTCATTATATTATGTCGTGATAACAGTGATGAAAAAGATGATAGCATTTTTTTCATTATTGTTCAACTTGCAAGTACAGTATAAAGTCATTCATAATTTATGTTGACAATGGATTGATTGATAAGAAGGATTCTCAAGGTGAGTGAGAATGAAAAACTTGACGATAAACTGAAAGGCAAAAGAAAAGTTGATATCAATATTGGGTAAGCAGAGTGAAAAAAGGTGCAAACAAGGTACCAGAGATAATGATGCTGAAAATGTTGATGAGAACAGCAACGATGAAAAGAATGAAAATCTGATAAAAAAACTTTTTTTTCTCTCCCCAGTCATTGATGAAAGAATAAAAAATAAGTTTCGAGTAAAAAATATGGTAAAAAGTAGGTGAGATACAGAGTATAATCATGTTCATCATCTACAGTAAACTGATGATCAACTTTTTTATGCACATTAAATAGTGTGGTATTAATTAGGGTGTCAACCTATGGAAACAAAAAAGTGGATGATGAACTGATAGAAATTTTACTCTTGCATTCATTGAATTTCATCGCATTTTATCATTCAGTGATCGATCAATATGAGAAGCGATCAAAAGTATTAGTCGAGTTTTATTTTTTAATCCTTCTTCTTTGAGCCTCTTCCAAGTACAATTTTGCTCGTGCACTTTTTTAATAAAGTTAATCTCGAATAACAAGTTAAACCAGATTCAATCAATTGTGAGTCACTTTGATGGCATGAATAAACATTCATATTAATATATCGAAACGTTAGATTTGAAACTCTATCTGTACTATCGTGTTAAATGAACTCGGAGTGGCTTGAACTCTATGAATGCAAAATTAGGAGGCCAGATTGAGTATCAAATAAGGAAGCTTATCGTTCATTGGCTGACAAATATGACCAGATAAGTTCAACGATTTCAGTGTGAAAATAGAGATATCTATAGCTTCTAAAACAAGCGTTCTGAACTCTGGACGATGATAAAGTCTACAATTTATTTTAATATTCTTGTAGATTCCATCACTCTTTGCAGGCTCAAATCATTCAATTTTTTCTCACTTGGAAGTTTGTTCGAATGGAAGAGACGCCAATATGCTGAGCTTGCACATTTTGCTCTGTGTAAAAAAATGTCAGTGCTGCGCTTTTTCCCCTCATTGAGTCTGAAGTAGAATCAGATTTACATTTTTCAAATAATGATACAAAAGTGCTCATCATGATCATTTGACAAAGTAAACAAAAGCGTGAATCATTCAATTGCTTTTCTTCAGACATCAGTCTATTACAAGTTGTAATAAGTTGAAATCTTGAAAATTTACTAAGCAATTAATGAGGCAGATAAGTTTGAAAGATGAAAAGTGAACATAATCAATGAGCATTCAATAGAAAAGGATGAAATGCAATGCCATTAACTCAAGGATAATCATCATTATTGTATCAATTCCATAAATGGAAAGATGTTTGCTTAAGCAGAAAAAGTTCATCATAATATCTCAATATCATAACTGATAGAGAAACGATAATATAATACAAAGCAAAAAGGCAGAGAAGCTCTAAAAGGAAGTCGAAAAAGAGTTGATTTTGACTTAAACTTGTAAAGACGATATTAAATGCATCCTTTTGACGCAGTGATAACTACCAAGTCTATTGAGCTTCCAAGTATCAGCCCAGTTCATGATAATATCAAGCTATTGACAAAGAAAATTGTTATTATGATTGCAATTATTTGCTCCTTTTTTCTTGTTCTTTTCATTCTGTTCAGCTAGCATTATCATGGTTAATGTTTATCTAGAATGAAAGCAATGATGAAATGAGAGTTGATCATAAAGAAGGAAAGATGGAGCATTTGTAAAGATGATGAGAAGGACGAAAAATATGAAAATGAAAAGAGAAGAGAAAAGATTGACTTGAATGTTAATCATTGAATGCAATGAAATTGACAAACATTTTTCTCCTCAAAATGAAACTTGAAGTGAAGCAAACGATTAAGTTGAAGGTTATAATCTTTACATCACAACAATTTCATGATAAACTGAGTAAATTAACTTGATTTTTTATTATAAAATGAATCTGATAGTGAGTTTCCCATGAGATCGACAATGTGTACATTAGAAAGTTACTTTACTCATATTAATGCAAGAAAATGAGAGAAAAAAAAGTCGAGAGAAGAAGAAAAGATGCGAAAGGAGAGAAAACAAAACGATAATGATGATGATAAGCAAGAAATATTAGCTAACTATATTATAAATAAGGCCAGTATAAGGTCAACAGCTTGAGGAGATAAAGAGTCACTACTTTTTGTCCAAATATAATTCGAGTTTATTGATGCTTTTTTTATTAATGATGGAGGAAACTGGATAAAGAGAAAGAGCATTTTCTCTTGATGCACTTTCTATGGACAGATCATGTTTTCCTCTTTATTAAATTGGTGTTCATCATTTCATAATGAGTAGCAACTTTATCATAGTTTACAGTTGATGGTTATCCTTCGACTAATTAGGCTTCCCTTTTTTGGCCCAAAAAGCTAATGAAAATTGAGAGGCAAATGAAAGGCAATGGAAACTTATACCCAATCATTGTCAAGAGATGGCGTTGGTTAGATAGCAATTTGACTCTTTTGGTTCAGATACAGTTTTGATTTAATTAAAATGTAATGCAATTCAATGAGATGGTATCAATGTCATTTTTGTCAAACCGATAATAAATGAAAGCTGACAAATTTTCCAAACGAATTAAAAGTGCAAAACCGTTGAGACTGTAAATGAAATACTTTTTCTGGTGATACCATGATCGTGATTCATCACATTGAAGCACTTAGTTTGATAAGTTTGACGATGCAAATGCAAAATAACTAGAAAATTTAGAACCATTAAATTCATTTTTTTCGTTGTGAATTATCAAAGTATCCATCAACAATTCGATAAAGGCAATGAACAGAATCGCCAAATGGAAATACTGATTGACCCAAGGTACAGAACGTTTGATCGTCTCTTGCAGCCTAACGTTAAACTTTGCATAATGAATCCTGCGATCAAGAATAGATCAACCCTTTAGAAAATTTTATTGGTAAATTGTCCATTCAGCCATTTCGGACTGTTGGTCATTAAATAAATTGAATTCAATTATAGTTTTGAAATGGAAAACATCAATTGCTACTGAATAATTGTTGAACACTTTTCACCATTACAGGGTAATGGTTGAATATTTAGTTTTAAATGCTTTATCTTTTCAAATTCAACTTTTGCCCACAAAAGTTGGCAAAGTTTGTAAATTGGTGAATAATTAAAGAGTCAGTTGAATGAGCTTAAAATTGGATGCTTTGATGAGCAATCTTTTTTGACTCCTAACTCTATTTATCATCTTCACTAAATGTTATCATCATTACAAGGGTAGATCATTATTTGTGCTGTTAACAAGGATTCAGTGATAGTTGAAAAGAAATACAATATAATAGAAGTTTCAATGTTGACAAAACTAGAGAAATGTTTCATGTACAGTTTTCGGTGTAAAATTGGTTACCAAA
The DNA here is from genome assembly GCA_036759885.1 of Tetranychus piercei. NCBI lineage: Eukaryota > Metazoa > Arthropoda > Arachnida > Trombidiformes > Tetranychidae > Tetranychus > Tetranychus piercei. The sequence goes on from CM071877.1 coordinate 16,191,700, forward strand.
GAACCATTTCAACCCACAAATTATTTTCCTCCTTTTTGCTTATTCCATCAATTGAAACAGAAGAATGAAACGAACCTTGTCAAGGAAGAGAAGAAAATAAAGAGTAAAAAACAAAACTTTTAATGATAATAATCATGATAAAAGTGTTTCATTAATGTTAATAGTAATCAATATTTAACGAGGCAAAAATACCTTCCAGTTGAATATCAAATTGAAATGGAAGATGAAGTTTGCTCAAATTGTAATAATTTTCATCTTTTTTTCCTCTTTTAGTTCAGCTTTTCACAGTTTGCACTCAACATTGCTGTTAACTGCTATTTTCACTTAAGCCTAAAGTTTAACTGGGAAAGGCTTCAATGTTTTTTCACTCTATCTTGTCTGTTAAAGTTTCAGTTGCACAATATTAGTTGATTAGTAAACATCGATGAAGTTCATTAAAATGGCAGAGAAAGACAAAAAATTATCACATTATTGATGGTGAAATGATCAGTAGGGAAATTGCGTGTCTTTCTGTCTCTCTCAATGTTGGATATTATTTTAATTAAGGTAAGTCTTCAAGTATCTATGAACGAATAGTTATCAAAGCGTTAAATGAAAAAAGTCAACTGAAACATTAAATCATGATTATTCAATTCACTTTGTCCTTTCAAGTTTTAAACACTTTTTTCATTTTCCAGACTTGTTTCAGTGTTCACATTTAATCACATAATATCCATTCAGATTAAAATGTTTCAAATGAAACACTGCTTATCTCGCCTGGATTTGGCATCATTTATTCAAAATCAATGAACAGCTTTCCGCTGAAATAATTCTATTTAGTTGATGTCTCTCTATTTTGAAGTGAAACGACTTTTATTGGGCAAATTAATTGGAAGGAGGATCTGCAAATGAATAGGGAAAATCACCTGATGAAATATTTCGATAAAATAACTTTTTCAGATGTAATTTTTTATGCTGATTCCAAATGTCTAATTAATTTGCGAATATGATAACTCTTTCATTAGAAAAATGCGTTTGAAAAATTTAAAATTGACATTTTTATGACATAAAGATAATGTCTGAGCCAGCTGAATATTAATAAAAACTATTAAATCGAATATGCTTAATAATATAGTCTAGATTTTGTTCCCGTTAAGCTAGCCAAACAGGGTGAAAATTGAGAAAAACTGATATAAACAGGGATTTTTGGTGTATATTTTTAGATATTGAAGGAGTTCTTGAAGCCAGGCGATTTCAATGAAATTAGTTGTATAACTTGATGATGAATAATATGGTTTAGGTTTGATGTCCGAGAAAATAGCCAAACAGGGTGAAAATTGAGAAAAACTGATATAAACAGGGATTTTTGGTGTATATTTTTAGATATTGAAGGAGTTCTTGAAGCCAGGCGATTTCAATGAAATTAGTTGTATAACTTGATGATGAATAATATGGTTTAGGTTTGATGTCCGAGAAAATAGCCAAACAGGGTGAAAATTGAGAAAAACTGATATAAACATGGATATTAGGGTGTCTTTTTTAGATATTGAAGGAGTTCTTGAAGCCAGCTAGTTATCTTCGAAATCTATGTAATTGAAGCTGCTGAATAATATGGTCTATGTTTGGTGTACGAAAAAATAGCCAAACAGGGTGAAAATTGAAAAAAACTGAACTGCAACAAAACTCAAATAGTGTCTTTTTAGACAATTAAGGAGTTCTTGAAGCCAGCTAACTATCAACGAAATCTATGCAACCAAGGCTGCTGAATAATATGGTCTAGGTTTGATGTCCGAGAAAATAGCCAAACAGGGTGAAAATTGAGAAAAACTGAACAACATGCAACAAACTTCAACTCGTTTTTGATGTATATCTTTTAAAGTAAGACAAATGAAGAAAAACAGATTTAATATTTGTAATAAGCGTAAAATTTTAATCCAGGAAAAATTCATAACGAAAAAATCCGAGAACAGGCGAATTCGCAGATCCTCCTCTTAATTTAATTTTACTTGGTATCCATTCATCTCTATATCCCAAGTATTATAATAACTGGGAGACTTTCTGCATTAAAAGATTTGTTAATATGTGCAAAAGTTACTATAACGAAAATGAAGTTACCGAAATGCACGCACAGGTATTATTAAGATGCTATTGATATGTCATTTATATTGGAGATATTCATGGTATAAGGTGGGACTTAGAATATTGTATTAGGTAACCAAATAAGTTTTGATACTATTTAGATCTATTTGAAAAACTTCTAATTCGTGCTTCCTTAGTTTATGAGTTCAAATTAAGGTCAAGACCCAGTGATTGTTACCGCAGAGTCATCAAAGCGTTCGGTGAGAGTGCATTAAGGGAGGTAAGGGTGAAAAGATGGGTCTCTAAGTTCAAATCTGGTGACCTCAGCATTGAAGATAAACCAAGGGAAGGAAGATTATTATCAGTGTCGGAAAGTGACTTGAAGGCCAAGGTTGAGTACAATCCTGAGGTAACTTGTTCTGAACTTGCCCAAGTGTTTGTTGCAACTGCCGAGGCAATAAGAGTTCGCCTACATGCCATAGGTAAGGTGCATAGGTTAAACAAATGGGTACCATATGATTTAACCTCTGATCAAAAAGGAAACAGAGTTTCCATTGCTTTGTCACTCATTTCTCGTCAACATAATGACCCTTTTCTTAACCGTCTGATGACCAGCGATGAAAAGTGGGTCCTCTGTGACAATAATACAAGGTCATATGCTTGGTTGGACCCAGTTGAGTCATCAAGGTCAACCCCTAAACCTAATTTGCATCAAAGGAAGCTTCTTTTGTGTGTTTGGTGATGTCCAAGGGGGTGGTGCACTATAAAGTGCTTGAACCCGGTGCAACAGTTAACGCTGATCTTTATGTTGACCAATTGACAAGAGTCTATGAGAAATTGGGTCAAAAATGGCCAGCATTGATCAACAGACAAAAGGTCATTTATCTACATGATAACGCTAGACCTCATGTCGCGAAAAAGGTCAAGAATAAGCTGGCTGAATTGAAATGAGAAGTTTTGCCTACCCTCCTAATTCACCAGACATCGCTCCATCAGATTAACTTTTCTTGTCAATGTCAAACGCTTTACGTGGTCAAAAGTTTCAATCAGATTTAATCAATAACTTTTTAACCTCCAAACCGCCTGACTTTTATAAAAGTGGCATCGAAAATTTGCTTTCTAGGGGGGAAAAGGTCGTAGAAAGCGATAGTGAATATTTTGATTGAAGTTATTTTGTAGTTTCAAGAAAATCTAATTGATAATAAATGATTTGAACCGAAACAGTATCAAAACTTATTTGGTTACCTAATAAATATAGAAAACTACGCTCAAACACCTGAGAGGCGAGTTAAATTTGAGAGATCCAGGAGAACACTGGGCAGTTAAGTTCGAGTACTTTAGTACTTGAAGGTGAACTAATGGTTTATTAGGTAAGGCCTACTTTGAATCTCTTATTGAGTAAATAGTCTAGGTGCATGGAAGGAAACACGAGTTGTGAGCTTTAGGTACTCTTCAGAGTAAACCTCGTCGAACCAATTACTCTATGAAGAAATGGTAATGGTCCTACTAAGTCAATTCCGATTTTATCAAATGCATTATTAACTACAATGGATTGAAGTGGTGCTTCTAAAGTTCCACTGTCCCTTTTATCTAACTGACAAATAAAGCAGTTTTTAACGTAATTTGTGATATCTTCAGACATTTGGGGCCACCAGTAAAATTGTTTAATTTTATTGTATGTTGAGAATAAACCTGGATGTCCAGATATCATGGCGTCATGATATTCTTTCAAAATCTCTGGAACCAATTCTCGAGGAAGAACTATGTTCCAGGTTTCGCCGAAAGTATTAGCAGTTAGTCGATACAAAGCTCCATTTTCTACTTTAAATCGACTCGATCGTTTTCTCTCTTTTGGACTTTGAACAGCCAAGTTTTCTAACTGAGCTAATAATTCGAGGGTCTTGTCTTTGCTTTGTTATTCAATCAGAATTTTCTTCAATATTTTCTGTAATTAAAATAGTGAATAATTCTTCACATTCATCCTTTAAATTATCCATTGGAATTTCTTGCATTGGGTAGCGAGACAAGCAGTCGACATCAGCATGTTTTTTTCCTGATTTATAAGTAACTGTGAAATCAAATGACTGCAAAGCCATTGCGTAGCGCTTCAACCTAGCTGACGGCTCTTTTTTGATATCACTATTGCAGTTAAGTAGATATAAGGGTCAATCGGGGAACGACCTTAAATAAACAAAATGACATATCTCTGCAACCTGACATGCAATCAACTTCAAACAAATATCATAGTGTTTCGAATTATAAATACTATAACATATGAAAAGCTCAAGGTCATTCAAGGTCATTTAAAAATACTTTTTATTAACATTCTGGAGCATGATGCAGCTCTACGCCAAAAAACAATTTTTGAACATGATTTTTCGCATTTAAGGGCTCAATGGGAGTAAAAACTATGTAATATATTGATGATATACTATTTCATGAGGAATGTATTGATGTATAACGAAAAGGCAAATAATTCAAGGTCATTCAAGGTCATTTAAAAATACTCTTTATTAGTAACTTCGCAAGTTACTGCAGTTATCAAGGCAGATCTGCGTATAACGGTAGCAAAGTGCTCGCAACACTTTTTTTGCTGAAATGTTCGAGATTTGTCGTTATTTGACCTATTTATCTTGGACACGATTTATCTGGTCTTTTCTAGATACCGAAACCGTTTTGATTGCGTCTACTACCTTTTCTGTCCACGTCCCAAGAAAACGTCCGAAATCTGTTATTGATTCTCTTTGTAATCATCAGTTGATTCTATCACTTGAAAAAATAAATATTAATTGCAATCTGAATAAATAAGTTGCATTTTCCTCTTCGAGCACCATAGGAATTTATAATTTGCTGTAAAAATTCGCTATAAGAGATTGTAATGAGTTCAACGCTAACGACTATTAGATAATTTCTGGTTAAATGATACTCTGAGATTTGCATATATGTGCTAAAATTATTCAAATAGCTATTGATTCTATTTTAAAGGTGAACAGTGTTTAAAAGCTAATTAAAGTGTTTGACTTGAAGTTTCTTGCGATTACTTGTTTGGTTAACTTGATAGTCAATTTAAAACAGTTGAAATAGTTTGATTTTCAAACAAAGCATCTTTAAGAACCAATTCTAAATAAAAATAATTCCAATGAGACCAAAAGAAGAGGCTTTTTTCATTAAACGGTCACCTGATTAAATTTTCTGACAGTTTTCATTGCAAACAATTTTCGTGTTAAATAGCTGATCTTTTTGAAGTCGTTCTAACGTAAGGTGTTCATAAGACTCTCCAAGACCCCGCCTAGATGTCAATATAAGTTTGGTAGCGAATCTATTGATCATCCACTGACTAACACTATACTTAAGTGTTTACCACGTTCCATATAACGAAGTTACTTAATTTTTCAACAAGATGGAGCAGCTCCTCATTATTTAGTGTATGTCAGGAGGCTGTTGGTCGAGATATTCGATGAGTGGTTAGGTCAAATTGGTACTCGGGCATGGCCGGCACGGTCTCCGGAGCTCAATGTATGTGACTTTTATCTCTGAGGTCGTTTGCAAGACAAGGTTTTTGCTGAAGATCTCCGCGCATTGAATCAGTTGAAAGCAGTGATTTCCGATAAGTTCCATTACTTGGAACAATCGAAAATCGCAAAAGCTTGTAAATCTCTGAGGTTTCATAGTTAAGCTTGCATCGCATTGGAAGGGCGACAACTAAAGCTCCGCAAAGATTACAACTGATAACATTTTGCTTATCACTTCTTTCCCGATGCAGCTTTTCAGTACGAAGTGAAGTGCGAACGCCGGTAGGCAAGGGTAACCGGCTTGAAAAACTGGCCAGAGGTCATCAAAACAACTTCACCTTCTTGCGGTGCTGACTGGGTGAAGCAAACGAAGCTCTGTTCCGATTTTCAATATGTGCTCGATGCTTTGAATCACTTTTTCATATTGAAATTTTATGAAAACGGAATAAAACTTACTTGGATAAAATTTTTGACCTTGAAAATGCAGAAATGACATTCAAATGACGCAAATATCAGCATTACTAAGCTGAAGCTACCAACACATGGTTTGAACGACTTCGCTGATAACGTGCTGTTTTTCTTCTGGTTTTTCATTCTAACAAACGGTGAATGAACCCAGTATTAAGGATAGATTGTTTAATCAGACACTATCAGTGATGTATGCATGATAACCTTTGATTCTATTTATGATGCTGAAAGACAAATTTGTGGTGATGGGATAGTATTAGATATTGACGAGTGTAAGATTGAAAAAGAAAATATAACAGAGGAAGAATGGTGGAAGGGCATTGAATCATTGGAACAATCGAAAGAAATGCAAGCAAAGCTTATCTCCCTCGAAATATGCTCAAACAATTGTCGGAGCCAAGATACATTATTACAAAAACACGTCGCTCCCGGCACTGAAATCCAGACTGTCCTATGAAAGGGGTTGTGTGAATCTTGCCATTCATGGATACTTTCACAAAACTGTGAACCACAGTGACATTTTGTAGACCCAATAACTGGCGCTTACCCCCAAAATGTTGAAAGCAGTGGGAGATCCCAGCTTGAATGCTTGTCAAGAGGCGGTATTAAAGAGAAATTAGCTTCAATTTGTGCGAGTTTCTTTAGAGACGCCATTATCGGCTAACACGTATTGATCTTTACGAAGCTTTGATATTAAATATAAAAAGTGTTTATTCTGTGGTGGCACAAAAGCCTTCAGAAAGCTTGTTCATCTACTGAAAGTCAAGAGTAATTAAAATTACTTCATACTTTATAATTAGAAATTTGTAGAAAAATAGCGGAATAAAATAAAATTTAAATACTTTAATAAATTTGTCGTCTATTTCTCTATTTGATTATATTCTAAAATTTTAACAAGATCGGCTCAATTTAATTATTTTTGGTTAAGTTAGATTGCGATGTTAGTTTTAGTTTTGATTTCTATTGTTGCGCTTATAATTTACACTTGCAACTATGTGCCATCTATGAAAGACACTGGATAACCTATTTAACAGTTTGTAACTGTAACTTTTTTGGCTACAAATGCGCACTTCGTCAATGTGATAATCATTTTTTCGCAAGTTTTGATTCTAGACAAGTTTTAGTGACTATCGGCCGATATCACGTTTTCGGAATCATATACCACTTCACATTTGAAAAAATCAATTTTGGTGCTTTCCGTCCTTTATTTTCAATTTTCTGACATTGATTTTGTGAGAGTTAAATGTGCATTGCACCTAAATGTTTAATGATAAAAATATTAATTTTAATTTGAATGCACCCTGGCAGTTACCGCATAAGTAGTTGAATGACCTTGTACTTTCACAAGGAATTTAAAAACGCCAACAAGATGCGAAACCATAGCATAAACTCACTAAGCTTGAAAGGATAATCAGTGCCACAATATTATGCAGATTCCATTTTCAATTAGGTAGTTTTAAAAAGGTTCTTTCAGAAATTACCCATTTGAAAAGGTTTTAAGGAAGTCGATTTTAGGTGAACATACCTCTTAGAAAATGAAATATGTTCTTGATCAAGATGGAGAGATTGGGAAAAACTCTATTTTTAAATAGTTTTGAATGAATAATTCATTTATTCATTACATGACGATTGTACCGGGCGTTTTTTTCATTTCACGCCTGTTTGACTTTATAACTCCCGAACGGTTGATGCTATAGACCTCATATTCAAAACATGAGCTTAAGAAAATTGAATAAACTTACCCTCTATCTCTCAATGGGATTCAAGGTCATTCGTCTGTTTGACCTCTAAACGACATTTGAAGGACATTATCTGTTAGAAAAAATTTTTTGTAACTAGCTGATGTTACATGAGCATAAATCATCCTGTTCAGTAGATATGAGTGTTTTTATACCGTTCAGTCTTTAATTAGTTTTGTTTGAATTTGTTTAGCTTGACAACCCGAAAAGCCTTCCGCTTACCCCGAACATCAGCCAGTTACGAAAAATTTTCTCTAACAGAAAATGTTCTACAAATGTCAGTTAAACGTCAAACAGATGGAGAACCTTGTACAACCTCGAGATCGAGGGTATTTTTCTTCAATTTTCTTAAGCTGATGGCTCAAATATTAGGTCTGTAGCATCAACCTTTCGCGACTTATGACATCAAACAGGCATAAAATGAACAAACGCCCGGTATTTCAATCAATTTCTAAAAACCTAATTTTGATGAAAATTATTGCCAATAACTAATAGATCATTTCAAAGAAAATCATAAACAATGGAACTCCAAATCTCGGCAAGTTACAATGTATAATAAGAGCCGTATTTTTGACTCAACTCAGTTAGAGATAATCAATGCAGATTGGAATGACATTCATTCTTGCTCATCTTTACATTTAACTTTACCTTTCCCATTGAAATATTATTTTTATGGTTAGTTTAATGTGATTTTCATTCTTCTCTTCCTCTCACATAGTCTTCTTAACATATCTTCCTATTTATGTATTCTTTTCCGTCCTATGTTTCTCTTTTTCTCTTGTCTTCCTTCATTCTCTTTCCATTTTATTGTGAATAATCCAACTTGTGAAATGATAGGATGATTTGTTGAACCTTGCAAATGTGAATAGATAAGTCAGCTTTGCTCCCAACCAAAAATCAATAGCAATTTAAATATTGAAGTGTTGTAATACTTGCGATACAAAAGTGCTAAAAAAGTTCGAAAATCTGTCCAATTCCGCAAAATTTCTATCCTAGATTTAATATTGAAATTAGCGGTTATTTTCTTTTTTGGTCAACTGAGAAAAGTAATTCAAGCTTGCAATTTTTTATCATTGCTGTTCTATCATGAACAGAGGAAGATTGATTGATGAACAAAAGTCTGCAACAGATAAATTTTCATCTACAGATTAGTAATTGAGAGGCGAAAAAGTGTATTGGTCATCAAATGAATAGAAGTCGATTGAAAGTGGAGACTGTCAAATTGAATGGGTCAAGATGAGGCCGAGTGTAACGAGAAGAAGTGACCAGAAAAAAATGGAATAATCGCTGAGGTAAGAAAACAAATATACTATTAATAATATTATATTGAATATATTTAATTCATAATAATGATATACCTTAGCATTTATATCGAAAATATTGGAATTGATAAAGATGAGGAGTTGAAGATGACTATGAAAAGATGAAATACAATAGTGAGTGTGTAAGAATAGCATGAATGAATTTGTTTCAAAAGTAATTTAAACTAAAATGTATTCGGCCATGATTAGGATCAGATAGTTATGACAGAAACAAGGTCTGAAACTCAGTGTAATTTCCTCTGTTGACCCAGTAGTAAATAAAGATATTATTGTGCGGTTAGAGGAGTGAACAAAGGGCTAAAATGTTTCATTATATCACATTTTGGTTTCACTTGCGTGTTACGTTTTTACCTTTATTGTAGAATTTTCATCTCAATTATCAAGCTTCATTCCTTTCAATTAGTTTAAACTCACTCAACTATTTACCGGAAATGGGTATCTCTATAAACCATACTTTCACTAACTTGAAAGATTTCCAAAACTTTTTTGGCATTTTTGGTTACATTTTAAGAGTGAAACGAACTTCAGAGTTTTCGCACATGTGCAGACATGATAACGACGATTGAAATTGAATAAATAGCCAAATATAATATCGAGTTTTTATTGATTCCCTATAGTCTGGTCTATGTAATGCAAAAAGTTTACAAAAAATCAGTCTGTATTTGAAAAGGCATAGGGACCAAAAGAATAGGGAGTTCGGCCTAGTTTTTTTTGATGATATTAACAATGTTCCTTGTTCAAATTGTTACGTTGAGTGCAAATATGAAATCCATTTTTTTTCTAAGACTTTTCCTTCGCGTTTTATTGCATAATTCTGGATTTCAAAACAGAAATCGGCCTGAGGAGCATGATATAGTGCGTGAAGCCAAACCAAAACCTGATTTTACCGTACTTTTTCATATAAGCTTCTATTGATGCCAAAAAATATCAAGAAAAAACCCGCAAAACTACATAGCTTTACAATATACTGTATATTTACAATATATACAATATAATTTTATAACGGATAATGGCCTAAAAGTCTATGATAGAGCGCGTGAAGCCAAACAGAATAACATAATATCACTCCAGATCATATAAACTATCTATGAATGCAATAAAAAATCTATATTTAAGTTATGACACCATGGAGTAAAGAAGTTAAAAAATAGTGGAAATGATAATATGTATTGCAATGAATTTACAGTTTGCAATTAGACTAATTATTATTGAGCACGAAGTGAACCTTTAGTTTTGCTCAATCATCTTGGTGCTGGGTGCACCAGGAAAAAAAACCCAACCTCGCATTAATGAGTGTAGTATAAAAGAAAGGTGAAAATGAAAAAGAATATGCTTCTTCTTCTACCACACTTTTGAATTGTATCAACAAGAAGTTAAAATTAAAGATCAATTCAAAAGGTAAAAAAAATGTCATAGTTTTCCTAATACTGTTAAAATTCTTTACAGTATGTTTGTAATTTCATGTTAAATAATGTTGTTGTACAAAAAGTGCTAATATGTTATATCTTTACATGTTTTACAATTTTATGTTTTTTATTGAATAAAATGTTATGTTATATTTATTAAATGTGTTATATCTGACTAACTGGAATCATTTCCACTTCCATCTCTCTCAGTTGTTCTTCACGCGCAATTACGTACCAAACTAATGCAATCATGTGAGTACAACTACCCATAGTTCTTTTGGCAGTAATTTGTTTAAAACTGTCTTTTAGCAGCCGATGGACTACAATCAATGAGCGATTCCAGGTGATTAAATGAAAGCCCTACTCTAAGTTTCATCAAAGTCATAAACATATATGCGATGGGTTTCGTATCCAGTGACAAATCAACGTAAGACATTAATAGATGAAATTGTGTGTAGACAATACCTGTCCATTGCGTGTAGAATCGTGTATTACAATGCATCGGAGATTTAATATTCATGTTGAAATTTTGTCTTTGAAGCTCAACACGCAAAAGATTTACAACCTCATTAAGCTCTTCTGATGTCAGTGCTAGACCTTCAATAAAATGAACGATGAACCATCTTTGTGGACCTTCAGCAATATGTATCTTACAGCAGCGACTAACTTCAGGAATGAAAATATTACGAGCCATGATGACAAAAACTCTTTCTCTCCTAGGAACTCGTGCAAGATCTACTTCAGGCCGACAGCCGAACAAACAACTAGAGTGTCCAGATCTTAACGAGATTCAGAAATAATTTCATTATCAAGTGTGTCAACCTCTGCAAATTCAAAGTCGCTCTCTTCTTCTACTTCGTATTCACTAGCAATTTCATTTTCATAACTTTCACCTTGCTCATTATCATCTATCATATTATCATATAACTGCGTGATTACTCCGCAGTTAAAAGCTAACGAAGCTGATCGTCTGACTAACTAGTTCTTTGTCCTAAGACTCTTGGTGATAGTTTGTGAAATAATAGTCTAAAGACTTAACCTTAATTGTGATCCTAAACGAACCTGATATTCAGGATTTGAGAGACTGAATCAATCTTCTTTGCTTCTAGTTTCAAAACTTTGGTTTATTGAATAAAATTTGAACTTATCCTTTCAAGTGCTATGCAGTTTTTGTGAATTTTACTCTCAGAATTGTTAGCAAATATCTTTTTCATCATCAGAGTCTGATCTGACTGTTAATAAAAGATAAAATCTTGATTTTCTTGATGTGAGTATTTGCATTGCAACCATGATGGTTCTATGTTATATCTTTTTCAATGTCCAAGTCTGGTCTAACTGTGAATGTCGTTACGCGCTAAACAAACCAAACTGAACAGAACAAATAATAAACATTGAAACTATTCATGGTTTTGGTCCCATATAGCCGTAGTTGGTATGTTGGTTATGAGCTTTAATTGAAATATTAACAGTCAGATCAGACTCTGATGGAAAAGATATTTAGTAACAATTCACAATAACTGCATAGCACTAATCACTATAATAATCGATAGTTTTCGTTTTAAATATTAAATAACATTTTTTATGCTAACTTCATATTAGAAATGATATTTATTGCTCATATATAATGTTTTGGAACTTTTCCCAGTCATAAAAATGAATAGCTAAGCAATTCTATCATTTTGATTTTTTCTCTATGGGATTTAACATTGGGATTGAGACTCAAGGATTACCCAAGTTGTTTTTGCTTACATGATGAATATTTGAAATGTTGTCCATCTTTTCTATTAGGTTATTGGTCTTAATGTTATAAAAAAAGTTTCAAACGATTGTGACCTTTCTTGAAACCTAGCGGCGGTTTTGTCCGTTTTTTTCTACCCTAATTATTTCCGTAACCTTTCATCATGGAATTATTTTTTTGATTCTTATGCATAGTACTCATTAAGATCTATCATAAACTCGAGTATTAATGTTATTCAAAAAACTGGCAATCGTCCAGTGGCCTCCAAAGTCGCGACCTTTGGCCTTAATTATCTCAGGTTCTCGCCATTTCAGACAAAAAAACTTAATATTTTTGCAATCAGCACATGAAATTCTATTTCTAAAAACATTTGAGTTCCTAACTCGCAAAGACAAAAAAGTTAAAAATTCTGGAGACCCTCCTTTATCTTTTGTCAATTGAACAATTTTACCTAATGATGTTCAATGATGATTGATTTAGTGCTTTCTGTTTTTGGACTTGTTTTCACTCTCGCATCTATAGAATGATACATTTCGTGATCATCTAGCATCAATAACTGTACAGTAATAAACGCGACAATGTGGGGATAATTCGATCCGAACATCTAGTATGCATTATGAACTCAACGTCGATGTCACAGCATTTTTCCATCCTTCTTTTGCTTCTCTGAAATTAAACGTAAATACTATCTAAAGGCTATGCTTTCTTCTCTGTCTTAATCTCATCATGATTATCAGATTATCGAGTTAAGAAAGGAAAGTAAATGGTAAGGATTGTTTAAAGGAAAATTAAAATAACGATAATCGTCGTAATAATTTCCTTTTCTTTTGGGAGGACAAGAGATGAAAAATAATTACGCTTACAGTGAGATTTAACGGAATGGTAATTGATGATAATGATGATACTAAATCTGATATGATGCTTGTAATGATGAGAAACAGCAAACATGATCAAAACAATAAAACATTTTTAATGCTGCAAAGGTTTGTTTTTTTTGGCTTATACTTTTCTTGAACCTTTAATAGTTCTTGAGAGAGTCATAACTTTTTTTCTTCTTTTCATTGAGAAAATTTATTTTTGCTCTTTTTACACCAATCTTCATTTCTCAATGTATAAACACGATGACTGAATTGGTGTTGTTTGTAGTTGTCGATAGTGATTAAAAGAAAGTGAAGTGAGAAGCGATTACAGAAAAAAAAGAAAACAAAAACGAGCAAATTGAGAGATTAATATAATGATTTTGATGATAGTTTATTTGGTGGTTTGCCAGTCAAAGAATTGTTGAAATGACTCACAGTTTAATCAATTGCATTTCAACTGGGAGAGTAAAAGCAAGAGTGAGAGGCTAAAGTGAGTATAAAGCATAATGAAGAGTAATCAGAGAATCGCAGAATGATGTGAATGAGCAGGCAGAAGAAAAATTTATGTGATCAACAATGAGATTTACTTTTTGGTTCAATTTCTTGTTTCGTTTTTTTCATCAACATACAGCGACATGATATTCCAACCTTTCCACTGAATTATGGAATGACGAGAATGATGATGACAAAGTTGATTGGTAGTAAATAAAGAATTTTCTTCTTCTTCATATTCTCTTCTGGAGTGAGGAAAACACCCTCAAGAATTGAGCAGTGGTCAAGGTTTATTCCTTTCTTTGTAATTTTCCCCTTATTCCAAGTTAAATGTTGAAAAGTGTGAAAAGGTAAAAAGGCAAAAACACAGGATGATAAAGTTAACAATGAAAATTCATAACATGAAAAATAATATTTGGTTACCTCAATAAACTTAATAACTTTAAAGTCAACATTAAATTTTCCTCTTTTTGTTAACTTTACTTGTTAAGATAAATAATGGCTTTTTACAGTTTTGCCTTCAACTAAAATTATGTCCAATCAGATAAATAAGCCTGGAGCATTTTTTTTCATTTCTTAACATTTATTTCAATCGTTTTCTTCTTTTTCTTCATTCATTTATCAGTTCAATTTTGTTCTTCATTTTCCTTTCCATTTTCAAACCTTTTCTTTCTCTCCTCTTCGATTTTCGCAGAAGAAAAGAGAAAATGATTCAACTTTACATTCAACTTTGCTTTCCAATCATCTCAACAAAATTGAGCAATGATGAATGTCCGTTATAAATGTGTTCCAGCAGAAGTTTAAATCTACTTTGAATAAACTTATCACATTTAACTGCTGTCGATAGTGTTCGTATTAATAATTCAATAGATCATCAACATGTTTTAACAAGACAGAAATCTAAAAGGAGCGAAAATGCGAAAAATTGTTACTCTTTTGATTCATTCAAAAGGGCAAAAAATTAAACTCGATTTTAAGTTGCAAAACTTTTTGTGAAAAATATAATTGCAGTTTAGAGCCCCAATTGTAGTTGAATGGTTATAAGCAAAAATGAATTGAACAAATTTCGTTTTGAATCAGAATAACTCATTCAACATTACATGATGAGTGAAAATTAATCTGCAATTTGACAACTTGGAATGATTTTTGTTAAATGTTTGCATCAAGCTTCCACCCTGAAATGAAAATTGAAATTTTTCTCCTCGTTTCACGTCTCTTATCGGACTGGAATAAATTGTTGAATTATAAAACAAGATAGTAAACCTTTATTTATATGAAAACATTTTCTCAACTCAACAACGAATAAAATATTCAAAGCTGAAACTAGAATAACATCGATTATAACGTTATATATTTTTGACGTTAATTTCTACTTCTTTTATATTTGTTACACCGTGTTTTTCCTCCTCCTTCCCAAGCCTTTATTTTTTATCATGAAATTCATTTTATACCATTACAACTTGTTCATTTGATAGATATAATGATTGGTTCAAATAATTTTTTCATTTTCTTCTCTCTTTTATTTACTCCAAATAATTTTATTAGGTTGGCGTTACTGTCAATGAATTGAGTGAAACAGCCAGGGAAGAGAAACTTGTAGAATCCTTGTCTTTTCAATTTTCCCCATTGAATAGAAGAGAACCGTTTGTTTTATCAACTTTCATTTTGATTTGATTTGCTTTGAAATTTAATTATCAGTTTTACTAACTTATTAAAGGATTGTTGCTGTTCTTTTCTTGGTTTTGCCCTGTTTGCTCAACCATTCTCAGTGTAAGACAAGAAGAGAAAGAGTTTGAAAACAATCAAAGCTTTTAAGATTTATGTTGAACATTACTAAGGAAGAGAAGGGTAGAAAGATGTTGCAAAAAAGAAAGAAAACGATGAAGTAGAGGAAATTGAATATACTGAACAACTTGACGCAAATAATGGCGATGATGAGCAATTTCAAAGGTGCTCAAAGGTTGTTCATAATGATGCATGAATCAAGGTTGCTGCTTTTTTCTCATCATTTTCAGATGGTGATGATAATCAAGAGCTGAGAAGAAGCATTTTCCGAGATTTTCAATTACAATGTTGAATGGAAAAGGGAAACTTTCCCCAAAATACTTCAATTAAATAAAACAATTTTTTGTCCCTTCATTCACCAAGTTTCATGTTTATCCAATTTTTTATCACTCCAAAGTAAACTTTATTAGTTCAAGTCAATGAAAATGATTGAAACTATTCTTCTCTGTCATCATGGAATCTTTTCTCTTTTTCTCCATTCTTGATGAAAAGTTGGTGAATAGAAAATTGATGATGAAAACAGGCTGGTAAAAATTGTAACTTTTGGATTCTTTTGTAATGAGCAAAATTGAAATTGAATAATTGAATTGACACTGATAAAAAAATGAACGAGTTTAAAATGTTCAGTTTTTCATCACCAGCAATAGTTAGGGCTGAATAAAATGGTTGAGGAATGAATTTTGCTGAACCTTCTTTTTTGTTCTCTGTTTGCCATTCAACATGTTTTTATGCTTATGTTTCAATTTTCCACTCAATAATCACAAATCTATTCATTTTAATCTTGATTCACAAAATTATCAGTTTTCAGTGTTATTTGAATGTGCACAGGAAAAAAAGTAGAATTACATTTTGATTTTGCTTTACATTGTATTAAGACTTTTTACTTTTTTGTATTTATTTGATAGCAATTTCCAATAATCCGTCGTGATTAATGATAGAGAAAATTAACATTTCGAATTATTGAAAATCTCAACTTAGAAGTGCATTATTTAACTAAAGAATGAATACTTATGGTAGAAATTTTGAAGAAAAATCGAAAAGATACATTTTATCCTTAAAAAAATTTTTAGGAAGATTTATCAGAAACCCGAAACCAAAAAAGCAGACAAAGTATAGTTAAGCAAATTCACTAATCGATTCTGGTACGAGGACGACAAAGCTGGCTTTTTAGTTAAGATTTGCGAATTTGTGCGTTTGTAGGTCCATAAAAACGGAGTCCATTGAACTGAGTTAATCAAATTACAATCTTTTTGTGCTCAGTAGTTTCCAATTAAATCGAGTTCAAAGTTGAAACTTCTTACGGTTTTTGTACATTTGTGAAACCAGATTTTGGTATTAAATTTTTTTCTGGTGTAACTTTTTATGGTCAACCTGAAATGCACTTATTTCGGAAAATAAAGCTTCCTGTTTCTTTGCAACAGTTCAGTATTATCAAAAATACAACTCCACAGAACCGAAACGGACTAAACGTCATCCATCACGCCTAATCGCTTCCACACGGATCTTGCCACACAAAACTGCATTCTATTCAGCTTATTAAAATACAAAACTTTGGAATTCACTTTTAATACATGAAACTTATGGTTAAAATTTACACCTTTGCGACAAATTTTCATTGTTAACCTTGGTTTTTTTATAATTGAAGATAACTTTTTTATTCCTTTAATGGTTTTGTCAAAACAAAGCTTTTTTGATACAATGAGAGTACGACAACGCGATTCGTCAAAAATGTTGTACAAAAAAGTTCTATTCTCTGTATAACTAAGTGTATAAATCGCGAGGCTTATTACATCTATTACAAATATAATAATGAAAACTGGAAATTTACCCCTTTGGACTGCTTTACTAGGATCATCACTTGGTTACTTACTACCCACTCCGAGATTAAAATCCATTGAATCCGAAGCTGAAATACAACCTGCATCTAACCCATCGTCTGATGTAATCTTAAAATTTCAATATAAACAAAAAATATTTTTGCAAAGTGTAACTATATTGGATAAAACTTATTTTATTAATTAGTAAAAGTTATTAGGACTTTTCTGAGTGAGATTGGAAGATCTCAACGCCTCAAGAAGAAGTGACTTCTTACAATGTATCTTTTTGTTTTTATACTATTTGCTCCCTACGAAGCTCAACCTTAGATTTATCTTCACCATGTGGGGGTGTTGAATAGCTGAGCCAACTCATGCTGCTTGGCTCAGCTTCACATTGGTGCAGCTTGTAACATTCATTTTTGTTACATTTCCCAGGCACCAAATAAAACAGTCTCTGTTTTTGAAGTCTTCCATGTTTCACTTGTCTGGTTTTCGTCTAGGAGTTTCTTGAGTTTGTCACCAATTGGGAATGCCCTATACTGTTCTCTTATCATAAAGAATTTCTGATATAACCTTAGAGAAAATCTGGCATCCTCATCTGGATTATGTCCATTGATGGGTCTTATGATGTTGATTCCTTTTCCTTTGTTGGTTTCTGGAAGCATGAATTGTATTGCTTTATTTAGTGGACATAAATGTGTTCAAAATCGTACGTTTCTGAGTCCTTTTGTGATATAGCTAATTTTTTTGAATCTATCTGTCTCTATCTGTCTTTAAAATGTCTGACTCTATCTATTTGCAGCACCCTTCAAATGTTTACTGTAAATAAAAAGTCACTTCAACATTTGAAAAGGATTTCTGGAAATTGATGTTCAATTCATTGTACGGAAAAGACATTGAAGATAAAAGAAAACATAGCAAAGTCATAATTGCTAAAATGAGACAACCAATGTTTTAACAATTTCACATTTTACACAAAGATCTAGCAATAAATAAGTTGAGAAAGTTGTAATCGTAATTGTAATAAAAAAAACAATATATTTAGGGTTTACTGTATTGAATTTATCAAAGCTACACATGTATAAACTTCATTATGATAATTTTTAACCTATATATGGATCTAGACTATCTCTGCTCTACACTTATACAGATAGTTTCATTTACAGAATAAAAACACAATATTCAATGATTTGAAACATTTCGATTCATTTCAGACCAGTTTTTTGCTTCGAGCTCACATTTGAGCTCGTGAAAAAAGCTTGGCTTCTTGGGCTAATCAATAACTGTCCTTTCAATTGGGATCCTCACTGAGAATCCTCCCACAAACCAATCAAAGCTAAAAGAGGACCCGATGGCAAAATAGATCTTGGTGATTGGGGTGTCATAGATGACACTATGACCACTAGAAAAGATGATGAGAATCGGATGGATGTGGTAAGTTTAGATTGGCCTGCATGTTACCAATACTTCTTTGCAATTATTTTTAATTTTTCTTCTTATATGTTTAATCTAAGTTTTTCTTTTCTTTGCAGATGGCAAAAATGAATATGAAATTGCTGGCCGCGCAAAAAGCTAAAAAGTTGGCCCAAAGAACAAAAATACCGATGGTTCATAGACGACCAGTTTTTTGCTTTGAGCTCTTGAAAAAGGCTTGGCTACTGGGCTTAATTAAAAATTGCCCACTCAATTGGGATCCTCACTGGGATTCACCACAAAAACCAGTCAAAGCTAAAAGAGGACCCGATGGAGAAATAGATCTTGGTGATTGGGGTGTCATAGATGACACTATGACCCCTAGAAAAGATGATGAAAATCGGATGGATGTGGTAAGTTCAGATTGGCCTGCAGGTTGGGATGCTGGATTTGATGAAATGCCTGCACCAGTTATTGAAGAGGAAATGGAAGACATTTCCGAAATGCTAAACGATATTTTGTAATAAATATTTTTGCACCATTCTTTGTACTATTTTTATAAATAATAAATTCATTAAGCATTTCGATTACCTTATGGATTTTTCTGATTATCCACAAACACACTTTTTGTACAACACTGCAAATAAGAAGAAACTAGGTTATCTGAAAGATGAAATGAATGAGCGAATAGTTGATGAAGTAGTTGCCATAAAATCTAAACTTTATGCTATAAAATATGGTTCTAATAAAAAATTAACAGCTAAGGGTGTTAAAAAAGCAATTGTAAAAAGCAACATTGCAATTGAAGATTACAAGGATTGTTTATTTGCAAATGTTCTGTTGAAGCATAAAAACTTTAGATTACAAAGTAAACATCATTCTACTTCGTCAGTAGAGATAAATAAATTGTCGTTTTCACCTCTTGATGATAAGAGATACATTTTAGATGATGCGATTAGTACATTAGAGTTTGGGCATTATAGAATTGCCAGAATGAATTCTTAATGCATGGTAATCAACATGAATTTTCTTTGCGCTTCAATATCCCAAACAATACACATACCTATCCTGCCCATTTCTCTTCCTCCTCTTGCATGTTACCAATACTTCTTTTCAATTATTTTTAATTTTTCTTCTTATATGTTTGATCTAAGTTTTTTCTTTTCTTTGCAAATAGCAAAAATAAATGTGAAATTGCTCGCCGCTAAAAAAGCTGCAAAGCTGGCCAAAACGCGCAAAATACCGATGGTCCATAGAAGACCAGTTTTTTGCTTCGAGCTCACATTTGAACTTGTTAAAGAGGCTTTGGTTCTGGGTTTGATTAAAAATTGCCCACTCAATTGGGATCCTCACTGAGATTCGCTGCACAAACCAGTAAAATCTAAGCCAGGACCTGATGGTAAAATCGATTTTGGAGATTGGGGTGTAATTGAAAACACTACGGGTCCTAAAAAAGATGATGAAAATCTGATGGATGTGGCTTGTGCAGATTGGCCTGCAGGTACGGATGCTGGATGGTATGCAGGATTCGATGAAATGCCTGCACAATCGATCGAGGAGGAAATGGAAGACATTTCCGACATGATAAACAATATTTTGTAATAAATACTTTGCATGAATATCATTTATTATACTATTATATTATTATACATTTATTTTGTTTTCTTTTTGTTTTAATGAATATTTTTTATTTTATTTTCATTAAATAGTGTAGCACATTTTTTAAATGGTAAGTCGGTATCGGAAAAACAACTATTTAAAAATGATATCCACATTTAATAGATAGGTCTCCTTGAAAAACATCAACATTGTAAACTTAACCTTGTTTTTTAACCCTGTCCAATTATATTTCATTTTTGTTTTCTTATGTTTAATCTAAGTTTTTTTCACCATTCTTTGTACTTTTATTATAAATTATATTATATTATCATTTTTATTATATTATACATTTATTTTTACTGTTTTAAATTATTCTTTACTGTATATTGTTAATCTCTAATTTTTATCTAAATCATTGAAAAATTTATTTTGATTTTCAAATAAAAGTTTCCAATCATAATTTTTATTGCATCAATTATTATCGGCTGCATTCTTTATACCCTTTTCATATTTTTTGAGACCATATTGCTTTTTTCTGGTCTTCAATTGATTAAACAAACAAGGGAACCTTTTTAAGTGGTACCCGCCGATCATGATGTGCCATAAATCACTCGAAAGAGCTCGTCGAGTTGATAAAAAGTGAGTTTTTTAGCTGATACGCACTTTCACAAAAGTTACAGGGTTTCAAAGTTAAAAATTTTAATTCGATTTGGCGCTAATTTAATGAGTTTAAGTTGGAGCTAATTTCAAATTTTCAGAAATATTATAAGGTGGTGAACCTTTAAAGGGTATCGTGAAGGACGTGAAGAGCGTTTATGTTTAATTTACAATTCAATGCAGTAGCAATCTTGACTCTTTTTTCACAATGCGTTCGGGTATACTTAAAAATTTTTGTGCGTCAAATGTTTTTTTGTACAAAAACACTTACATTCAAGTTTAATTTAAACAATTCAACACAAAAATTCCATTGCGTTACAGTTAGCAATAAAATTATTAGCCTAATAGTTAAATTTGATGCAAATTTCAATTTGACACCCTGTAACTTTCCCTTTTTATCTAATCGACGAGCTCTTTCGAATGAACTATGGCACATCAAGATCGGCGCGTGCCAATAAAAAAGGTTCCCTTGTAAGTCAACTTTATTAATTAAAAGAAACAATAGTAATAAACACACTATTGTTGAATACAGTAAAGTTGAATTCAGTAATTTGTTATTTATTAGGTGTTGATGGTTAAAATAGTAAGCTGGTGTTAGAACTCAGACAATGAGTTTCTTCAAGATGAACAACAGGAATTAATAATAATTGGCTTGATTTTCTTATTATATACTGGTTTTAATCTATTCATCAATTCTTATTGACGCAAATTAATTTACGTCAATGGTAATAAAGATTAACATTTATCTTAAAAATCTTGGTTAACGTTATTACATTAATCTTATTGTATTACCGTATCGACGCACATAGTGGCGCCGTGCTTCAAAATGAGAATGTCACTCTTAAAGGCACAACTTTGGTACAATAGAGGCACAAATGCACACAAAACTCTAGTTTCACACAGACTCAGTAGCTCCAAAGGCGCTTATATAATGGCGTACTCTTATAAGCACGGTGCCACTATGCGCGTCGATACGGTAAGTAATAAATTATTGCTTTAAAACTCCCACAGTCCAAGATTTTTGTATAAAAAATGTGAATCTGATGGGAATGAAGCTCTTGTCTACAAATTACTAATGAAACATCTATGAAACCTTTCCAACAAACTTTTAAGGAGCAATTACTGTTTACAAAGTGTGCTCGCACATAATCAAAACCTATTCAAATACTCTGATATAATTCATACATTCATATAGTTAAAATTATGGTTGACTTGCCCCGTGTTTTATGTTTGCATTTTTACAAATATCTCCTATTTTCATCTGACAGTGTATAATATCTTTTATATGTTTTCATCTCTACAATGTTGAGTGAGTAAAGTTAGAATAATATATTATGTTATAACTATTTTTTGACTTACTTTCTAAGGTATGACTGGTAAAGTTTTGGACAAATTTTTAGATGTTAAAATGAGACAGTTTGACTAGACATACAGGCACCATTCAACCGTTAAAATAAAGGTAGAATTCTCAAGATTATGTTGTGTAAAAATAAAAAAAAAATTAATCAAAAATTGCCAAGTTATGGCCTTAAATGAACAAAAGCGTCAAAATCTGATCTAATCTTTTTCTCAGTATTTCGTGACTCGAAATCGAAGATCATTTTTGAAAAAGCCTTTTTTAAATTCTTGAAAAATCGTTTTCTTTTCAAATGTCCATAAAATTTAGTTCCGATGTTGACCTGAACCTTTCAATCGACCTTTGCTGAGTTATATTAGGCGAATTACATCTTTTTTAACAACCTTGAGGTCAAATGCCACCTTTTTTCGACTCATCAAAACCCTGGTATGAAGTTGAAAATATATGAATTTTGACGAAAGGAAAAATCAGATTTTTACGCTTTTGTTCATTTAAGGCCATAACTTGGCAATTTTTGATTAATTTTTTTTTTATTTTTACACAACATAATCTTGAGAATTGTACCTTTATTTTAACGGGTGAATGGTGCCTGTATGTCTAGTCAAACTGTCTCATTTTAACATCTAAAAATTTGTCCAAAACTTTACCAGTCATACCTTATGTTGATAAGTCTTGAAATTCAGAATACTATTCATAAATAGATGCAGCTACTCCGTTTGATGAAAAGTGCCACCTCTTGAAAATCGCCGACGTTGGGAAAGTAGCTCGTTTTAGTGGCGATTATAATGCAAATTTTTAACAAGTTTAAACAAGAGGTTTAAACAATTTTTCTGTGTCGAATAGCGTGTTCTGCACAAAAATCGGAGTTTTCCGAAATTTGTCGTTTTCAAAGTTGTGACATTGCATCATGCATTTTTTATGACCAAAATCCAATTACAGAGTTTCCACTTTCTGATTTCAATTAAGGGCTAGGATGATATCAAATGTTCAATATCAAAACGATAGACATCGGTACAAAGGTTGCTGAGTTATATAAGTCTTCAAAAGTGGTACCTATTGATTGATACTCTCAGAATAGTTAATGTTCTGCTGCAATATATTACTCCATGTTTCTCTAAAGCTGTTGATATGGGTCAAAAATTCTCTATCTGACCACATATCGTTTCAGTAGCTGTAATCTCTGAATAACTTTGCAAAATTTGAACAATAAAAGCAATGATAAAAAATTATAAGGCCATTTGAAATCAACTGTTGAGATCAAGTAGATAGGAATTCAGAATAATGGATCACATCAGAATAGTGGTTCAGTTGACGATTAATAAGTTCAAACGTTTTATTTTTATTATGTTTTTTCGTCATTTTTTTCTTTTACACATAACATTTACTTACGAGGTATTGCTGATTTGACTGCTGGAATTATGCTTATGATCATTATCTGTATCTTGTCTCATAACTATGCACAGGTTCTTGAATATCTCGAAGCAAACACAAATGACCCAGCTATAAGTACTTTTATCGAATCAATCAATCAAAGAACTTTTTCTTTTTCTTTTTTCTACTACTCCTTCATAACGGAACTCCTTCTTTACTTCTCTAGGTCTATAATAGCATTCCAAGATAGCATCCGCATAATTCACTAATATATACTCGATTGTCATCTCTTTTTTACATTCAGCTAAGCTTTTCTCTTCTACCTCTTTTCCTCTCTCGATCACAACCAAAAGCTCTTTTTGCCCAACCCAGACAAAAAACAGGATTGTCTCTTGAGCTAATTCATCAAACTCGCCAATTTCTAAAAGAAAAGAATTTTTTTACTTCACTATGAAAATGATCACTAGTTCCATGACATTTGCTGACTGTCTTATTCTTCTGATCATCATCATCCATGGTTACAGCTTTTAAATCTGTAGTTCAGTTTTTTTTTCATTTTATATTTTTCATCATTTCCTTGCAACTTTTTTCCAATGATTTTCCTTCCTGTTAAGCAAAGATCTAAATGTATTTCTTTTATTCTTTTCATGGGTAAACTCATAATCACAAGTAAAAAGAACGAGTGAATCAAACTCAAGCTAGATGTCATCATTATTCAGAACAAAAAAAACGATCGCAATTACTTTCAATTTTAGTCACCTTTTGGTGCTATTTTCCAATTTTATTGAAAATTTTTAACAAAAATGTGATACATTTGAATAAAGCACAAAACTTAAGCAAAATATTAAGTCTCTATACTAAGGTTTCTCTTCATTTTAATTGATACATCAAAGCTCAAAAAAGTCATTTATCTCAAGTTTCACCTTAACTTGGTGATTTTGATTCACTTTACTTACCTTTTCCTCGCATTTTGATACTTTTTATATCAATCATAATTACCATAATGAAATGAACTAGGAGATAAAAAGTGCAAAGTGAAAAGAGGAGAAATGTTATAAAATGTAAATAATGATTGCACAGCTTTGCAGAAGTGCAAAGAAGGCCTCAAAAAATTATCATACCTTTTCGCATGGTATTCCTTAAAGATATAATCCTTCTCAAGACTGTTAATTCTGATAATTTGTTTACTAAGCGTTTTCAGCCTTCCCTTGACTTGAACATTTATACGGTTTTGATTAATGTCAATTGTCTTTGAAATTGAAACTAATACTTTGTTCTTGTGGTTACACTTTGAGATAAGGTTAGTTAATTATGCCTCAATCTTTCAGTAGTAAATGCCTAAAATCGGATATGAATACAGTGAAAAAAAAGTTACAAAAAAATTAGATTCATCTTTTTCTATCGCTTTCGATCTTAATGGAAATTCAAATTTGCAAAGTTTATGAAATGATGAACGTCTGAGTGCTAGTATCAATCAAGAAAAACGGACTGAAGCCAAAGGGAAAGTACAATGTATTAATAAGAGAAAAATGAAAGAGCAGTTGCAAGCTGGAAGTAAAAAGTCCGCAACATTGTATCTTGAAAATTTTAATAAAGTTGAAATGTTAACTTTTGATATTCAAAGAAATGATAAGTCAAAAGAGGATGAAAAATGAAAAAATTGAACATAAAAGATGAAAATGCTTTTCTTTAGATATTTTGCTGTTTGAATTTTTCTTATGTAAAAAAAGTAAAAGGTTGAGCAGGAATGAAAAAAGAGCAAAGCTGTTAGAGTAAGACTTGGACATTATCATGGGAATGATGAATTTTCTGCTGTCCTATTCTCGCTGCCATTGTTAGCCAAAAAAAAGTTAAATATTAATAATAACACAAAAGAGGTGAAAAAGGAAGAGATGAAGATGAAAAAGTGAAGCCGGGAAAGATGATCAAGGAAACAAACTGAATTTATGAAATGAAGCTTTTTATATTACAATTGGAATATTGATAATCCAATGTCCATAGTTTTCTTTCAATCACATTTTTTCTCTTCTGTTCATCTTCGTTCATCTTCCATATCATTTTCTCTGATTTTCTCTTCTCTACTCCATTTCTCTTGACTTCTTTATGCTCTCCTCTATCCTGCAACGCTTTGATTGAAATGATGTATGTCAGCAGAATTTAATTTGACAACATTTCCCAACTGACTTAGACAAACAAGTTGCAAATCCTTTTTATACATAAACATTACCTTGGAAGAAGCAATAGGAAGAAGCGCTTTTTCCTCACCTTTTATTTCTTCCTTTCATTTCCTTCTTTCAGTCATCATCATCTTCGTAAAAATTTTCATCTCTCATTTTGTATCTATTTTTTCATGTTCAATTTTTCAAAACTTTCTACTCTTCATGATGAAACAAAAAGATAAAGTTACAAAAAGCGAACTGATTTTGATGTTATTTCAATTTGTCTTCTTGCTTTTTTCAATATATGAGATTCCCATAACCTTACAACCAAGTCTTGTGAGGCATACAAACTATTGAGAGCGTAAAATCAGCGCATAATATGAACACGCAGAATCGTTGGCCTTTGGTTTTTTGCGTTTAACGCAAAAATTTTCATTTAAGCAAAAGTATCGATGATCCCAATCGTTAGATGAACTATTCAAGAAAATTTATTAACAGTAAGACAGCAGTTCTTCCATGGTCCCCACAACCGATTTGAACCCAATAGATGGCAATATTTGCAGGATCTAGTCCCTAAATCTGAGTTTACATGTATAATGTTTCTAATTAACCTTTTGTTTAACTGAGCTTTCGTCAACTCAGAACAGTCTTAAACAATAGTCCATGTGCCACTAGTCGGACAACAATGTGTCGAGCGCAATATGGAGCACCGTGACAATATACGCACGAATACGGTAATTTTACTATTATTATTGATAAATAAGTCGAATCTCGATGCAATTTGCACAAAATTGCTCACAAAAGTATTAATCTCATTGACTGAACCAAAAATATAACGATTTATATTATTACTATTATTATATAACATTATTATTGATACTTATAATTTGAGAAAAACGTATTATTTAAAATATTTTCCTCCCAAACAAACTTTCTGATTCAAAGTTATTTCACAATAAACAACTCAAATCTAGGTAATTTTGACGCGCAATAGTTTACGTTGAACGTTTCGCCAATGAAATGCTGCTATATCGATGTTCAACTAATTTACCTTTCAATCGCAATAAACTATTGATCAAACAATGTAAGCAAACCTCTTTTCGATTAAATTATGTTAAAACGCAAAAAGACTAATCCCAATAAGTGACATTTTGACTAGATTAAATATAAACTGTTGAAACAATTTCATGATGAGAAATACTTTTAATAAAGTCTAATGACAAGTACTTTGAACTTGATTATTATGAAAAGCAAAGAAAGTGAGATAAATTCAATAAATTTTCGAGAAAAGAAGACAAAGAATAAGGAAGCAAATGGTGGTGAATGAGGAAGACAGGCCATAAGAAGGAAAACAAAATGAATAGATGTGAGACAAGAACAGAATGATTGAAAGAAAAGTCACTTTGGTTCTGACAGAAATAAACTTGTTGTCCTGGAGGCAAATTTAAGAAGGAAAAGTTGGTAACAAGAAACTAACTACATCGAGATGAAACAAAGTTTTCACAAAAGACAAATGAAGAGCAAATAAAGCACAATTCAACATTGCAACCTTCATACCTTCTTACCATGGCAAGGAGAAGAAAAAATCAAAAGAAAAGGAAAAGTAAACCAAAAGAAAGCTTTAAGAATAACATTTTGCAGAACTTTTTGCTTCCATAACTTTGTCTAACTTGATAATAGATAATATATTAATTTTATTAGTTTTACTTTCTTTCCTTTCATCGGGTGAAACTATTTGCTCAACTAATTCAAAACTGAACACTTTTCATAGTTGACTCTCATTACCTTTTTTCATGTCATTAAAACAATTTCAAGTCTCGCATGTTTATACATTTTATAATGAAAAGGTAAATATTGGGTTAAAAAGGGTTTTGAATAAAATTTTTTTAATCTCAAGTAAATTGCTCAGTTCAAGTTGACAAAAATGAATGTTGTTTCGAAGTAGAGAGTAAGGATGAATAGAAAAGGTCAAAGTTTGGAATGAATAGTTGGAAGAGATTGATAGAGAATCAGGTAAAAGGAAAGGCAAATAGAGGCAAAAATTAATTGAAAGCGTAATCATTGACTAAACTGGTTAAAGCGAAAAGATGACAAAGGTTTTTCGCAGATTGAATGCACTTTGTATTGAAAAGTATTTTGTTTAAAGTAAATTATCACATTTAGACTGGGAGTGATGATTAACACACAACAGACATCTTTTGCAAGGGAAAATATTTTCCCTCTTTTTCTGTTCATGGCACATTTATTAGCATGTAATAAATTGAACAATGACAAAGAAGAAAAAAATTGACAGAAAATGGTAAATTTCATTGAAAATGTATTATTATTGCTTCTATTATTATCAACCGTCTCACTTTGCTTGCACCGTCAGTAAAGGGAGAAAAGTAAAGTTTGATTGACTTAGTTTGTCACCACAAATTAAGTTGACTAAAATTGATACTGATTCCTTTGTCAATGTGAATGTGCTTACTTGGATGACTTTTGCCTTGCTCGTTGCTCTTCATCCAACATTCAACCAACTCACTCCCAATGCCATTCCATCTCACTCTTTCTCATCCCTTCTCATTGCACTCCCTTTCAATTCACTTTTGTTTCTTATTTTTTTCACTTTTTTTCCTTCTCTGGTTATTGCTTCTAAGTGAGTTACGTTTTTGTTACTCTGTAATCATATGCATGAACAGTAATTCATTCAATATGGAGAAGAGGAAGAGAAATAAGGTTCAACTTGAATGAGTTGTTTTCTAGCTTTTTATTCATCTTTATCTTCGCCTTTTCTTCCACTACTTCTGTTTCTTCATTTCATTTAAAAGGTGACAAAACGAGAAGGGAGGAAACACGTAAAGTGACACACTCAAAGTTTTAAGATTTCAATCAACAGTTGACAGTTGATTCCAAAAGAAAAGGCAAAATTAACATTTTTCTCCATTATTCAACCTTTGTCTCTGCCTTTTGATTGACACAATTGATTTTACGCTTATCATTTAATAATTGGTTCAATAGTCGTCTCAATGTTTTGCGGTTTCATTTAATAGTGTAAATTAAATTGTTAAATATACTTCACTTGAGCGCAACTTTAGAGCAACAATTTTGTTTCACCCAACAAACACTTTGATAGAAAATAATTGCATGGAAAAAAAACTTGTTGGATTTTCGTCTTTGCACACTCTTTTCGCAAACCTTTGCCTCATTTGTTCAATATGTTTTCATTTCCATTTCCATTCATCATTCCTGATTCTTAAAATTGTATTGATTTACATTACCTGAGCCTCATGTATAAATGTTTAAAGAATTTATGATTAATGATGTTTCCATAGAACGTTTATTTAGACATTTTTCATTTACTTTTCTCCCTTTTACCGAGTATTATCATGTTTCGCATTGATGCATAATGTTGCTTGAGAATTGCTCAAAGCTTTTCTGTTGCATTTTTTGCTTCTCTTCCCCTTCACCACCGCATGATGATTCGAGATGACAAGATAGGTGAAATACGAAAAGTTGAACAATGGAGTGGAAAATGTTTTTTGCTTCTCCACGCAAATTAGCCGGAAGCAGGTTGAAATTTCAATTTTACTTTTCACACTTTACTAATTTCTTGTTGTCGGCAAATTAATTTCAATGTAATATACATTTTGATATCATTTTTTGTTCTCTTCTTCTGTGACAATTCCTCGTTTCCATCATCATTCTCATTAAACTTGTTTCACTCTACTTTTATCCAAAATACATTACATTTCAATTTGATGCCTTTCAATGAGAACAAAGTAATTCAGAAGAAAACACTTTTCTATTAATTTTCCTACGCTTTTTGTTCTTCTCTCAAGATTACATTATTGTTACAAGTTCACTGAAACACATGAATAGACTGGGTTGAACAGTTTTCACACTTCAGTACCAAGTATTAATAACTGACAGATTTGCCTGAAAAACACTTTTCTAAGATTAATTTACATGATAAAATAAAATCTTGATGATTTCATAAGTTGAACAATGCAAAATGCTCTGCATAACTATTAGTTTTACTCGATCCAACATGATCATGCATGTGTATGTGGCATGAAAAACCAACACTCTTCAATTTGAGAGTAAACCTTGATTTTCTGAAAGCGAACATCAAAAAACTATGTTTGGTCTCAACAAAAGTTTTGCATGGTGTTGCTTTCGCTCACAATTGCACTCCAAAGTTAAATGTTTTTTCAATGATTTTTCGCAAATGCAACATGGTAGAACACTGAAAGTTTTGTAGAATGATGCTTCTTAATTACCTCTATTGACCGTAGAAAGTAATTTGCTTCAAAATGCTTAGATTGCTTATTATAGCCGTTAGATCGTTTAGCTTTGAACGTTCGGTATTCGATGATATTCAAACTTGGTTCTGATCGGCGCAAAATGCTCTTCTCACTACTGGCTATAGCTGAACGAGACGGTACATAGTCTCTTCTCATTTCTGCAAACTGAATGTGCTTCAAATGGTGACACCTGAAATTAACTTGACTCTGGTTTTTATATCCCTTTTCGGCGAATAACAATCATTATTTCAAATAGTTGCAGAACTTGTTCTTGTAATTAGACCAAGAATGGAATGAAATATTGCTCAGATTATTTTTAGCAGTAATAAAGTTCAAAATTAATCCTAATTGCAATTAATATTTTGCAATAAGATTCTATGAAGACTGAAAAGAGGATGCAATTTTTGTCTTGTAAAGCTTTACATTTTAAAGCATTTTCACTAAACTTATTCATCAGTTAGACATGGTTGATTTAAGTTGGTAAAACAAGATTACTTTCGACTAAATTAGATTAGAATCGAATTTTAAATACAGAATTTTAACTTAATAGTTCGATTAAATTTCCTACCCGAATTGATTGTAGATATTTAATTGTACTTGAACACGCATGCATGTTAGCTTGGTTAAATTAATTTGATGGAAATGGTTAAAGTCGATATCAACCAAGATCAACTGATAAATATGGTTGACGTAAAATCCCTTTAATTACAGTGATGTTTAGAGACAATCAAGGTGGATTATAAGAGAGAAAAGTTGACAGAAGTCAGGGTAATGACAAATTAGTCACATTAGGAACATTTTCATGGCAGAATATCTCTTTCAATTCCAATGAAACCGCCAAGCGAATGTAAAAAGCTGATAAGCACAGTTGAAAATGATTTCAAAAGGAAACCAAGGAAGAAGCACGAACAGCATCCATTCATAATCTATTGAGCATGCATTTGCCATAAATTAAAAATCATCAATTATTAGGGGAAAAGTTTTGCTCTTGAATCAAACTCGAATATTCATAAATCTCAATCCCTGATCAAATAAGCTTGATATCTTTTCCATCTTTGATTTGTTCTTTATTAAATACAAAATGTACAAAGTGTGGTTGACACTTTTCGCCCTAATAGAATATAAGGTGAAGATGATGTTCTTGATGCGAGATGATGAAGATGAGATGAAAAGAGAGAAAAGAGAGAAAAGAAGAGATGGAAACTGACAGCGAGCTAAGTTGGAGTAAAGATCAAGTGAATGCTAGCTTATCAAGAAATGATTAGCTGTTGATGCTTTATAAAATTCGATATTCAGAAGTTGAAGAGAGAAAGATGATTCTGAAAGGGAAAAGTGAATATAAAAGTAAAGAAAAGAGAGAAATGCATAAGAGTGAGTATTAATTTGAAAGGTGCAAACCGGGTTAGCTTTTTCCAAAGCTGTCATTTCTATTTCAATCTGGATTGAAAATTTCCTCTGGGAATTGAAATAGTCTCCGGAAATCCATTAAATTGGCTGACAGAATTAAACTCTTACTTTTAGGCTTCATGCTTTTCTCACTCATTTCATCCACAATCTTAGTAAGACTTTCTTCTGATGAAGATGGTTCGCTAAGATAAATAGGAAATCTATTCTGTTTGTTTATCAAACACTATTTGACTGTTGATTTGAGCTTTGATCTTTTGCCACTTTATTGATGAATAAAGAAATAATGAGTAATTGTAAGCTGCAATAAAAGTCAATGGAGAGAAAAGTAAAGGAGTTTAGGAAAAAGTTGAACTGTGTGTACAATGAATGGTGAAAAGATGAAGATGAGAGAGAAAAGAATAAGAAGGAATAAAAAGAAGAAGAAAAAATAATAGTTACCAAGCTATCTGATTGAGTTTGGTTTTCTTCTGGAATTGGAAATAAAACTAACAAGATAAAAGATGCTAAGGGAATCCAACAAGAATTCCCAAATCAAGTGGATAGGAATCAATTATTTTACTTAATTTGATGTCATTCACATTGACCACAGAATTTCAGTCAAAATTGGAATTAAAAATGAAAATGAATCAGCGAACCAATTGGATGGAATGAATGAGCAAAATTGAAATCCAAAATGAGCAACTTGACCATTGTTTTATGATTGAAAAGCCAATGGAAATTATTCAATTTGGAAAAGGATGGAAATGATGAAATTAATGCTGAATGGAAAGTGATTTTATCATTTCTTCCAACAGTTTATCCTTTCATTTGGAAATGAACGAGTTCTGCTTTTCCTCACTCCCAGCTAAAAGTGTTGATTAAAAGTTTCCCGTCAACTTATCTAATCATTTAATTGATAATTCAAAAGTTATTCACTTGGTTTAGCAAGTGTTTAATCAAGTTGCAAAAAGTACAACAGAAGTCTATTTTTCTTCATCATTCCCAGCAATCCATCTCCAACTCCATGATATCCTAAACACTTTGAACGATAATCTATTTTGCTTTATCAGAATAACCTTCATCTCTGCCTACATCTTCTTCATCTTCTTTCTCTTCATGTTGTTCTTTTTGCTTCCTTTCTCTCTTCTTTAACACTTTATCCTTTGCAATTTACTGAGCAAGAAAATGAATGGATGAAGATGAACATGATTGGTGTTAACTGTAGAATGAGTTAGAAAGAGATGATCATGAATGCTTATCATGATACATGTTGGAAGATAAAATAATGATGATGCAGATGATGAGTTAGAGAAGTGAACAGAGTGAGCAATATATTGGTGGATGAAAGTGAAGAAGCAAGTAATACCAAAGTAACAGCAACAGACGATAATCAGTCAATTGTGACTTGGTTAAACAGTTAACTTACTTCTAAAATTAACTTTGATCAATTCCCTAATCATTGTGACTTATTGTTTCAAATTAACCAACTGAGACCATTTAAGGTAAGGATAAGTTTATCATTTCAAATGAGGAGGAGTTGATGAAGATAAAGATGGTTTCATATGTCCAAGAGTTGCGGAACAAAAGGTAATAAGAAAAGTATAAGGATAATGATGAGGATAATGATGAGGATGATGATGAGGATGATGAAGATAAAGAGCGAAGATTAGCTTTAAAAACAAGGAAAAACTATCAAAAGTTGCCTTCAAATTTAGTCGCAATTTGCCAATAACGAAATTGCTCGAAACGAAATTTAAATTCTAACGAAACCCATGTTTCTGCATAAGACAGCTTCAAACAGTGAAAATAAAATTATTGGAAATTTTTCATTTCGAATATCATGGCCGAGTAATAAAAATAACGATGTCATCAGAATCTCTAGCTGTGATACTTGCAATGCAATAAGCACGGGAGTTCGAAGCAAAGTCAAGTTGTTCTCAAGCGAATAGTATTATCATAGAAACTGGAACTGATGAAAGCTTCCATTCTGAAGTGCATGGTTCTTCATTGCTTGGACTTGGATTTTACAGTTTAATTGAATCAAGAAGCATTTTTTAGTTAATAAACTCTTTGCTATAACTTTTCATTTCTCAATGTTTTGCCTATTTTACTCTTATTTGTTTCATTTCATGATGAAAGTATAATTTGGAGAAAATTTCACGGTTCAATTGGTTAAAAAGCAACTTAATGAAATATTTTTGTAATCAAGTAATTAAAGTCGCTTCATAATTCCTTCTTTGTTTCCCTTCAACATTCAATTTTTTAATCAAATGGAAAAGTTAATCATTTCAAAAATGAAACATTTTCCAATTCAACGTAATACTCTGCAAGAGTTAACAGGTATTGCTTTCACGTAATGCATACAAAAAAAGAGAATCCAGATTGAATATTCAACATCTTTATTAAATTTGAAAAGATATTTGATTAGTTTATTTAGAATGGAAATGAAAATTGAATAGAAAGTTTCAAATTACTGTGAACGAGAGTTTGGCCCAAATCTTTAGTTATTCAGCATTCATTAACCTTAACTGAATGATGCTTATGCTGAATCAATATTGAAATTTTCTACCATTTCTTCCAAATAACCTTTTCCAACTCATGTTGTGAATGGGAAACTTTGCAATTTTGCTAAATTAATTTACGCATAACTTTTATAGTTGATCAAATGAATGCAAAAAGTTGACTAAATGAACTTCAAGTGTCCACTGAACCAAGTATTTTGCTGATCGTCAAGAGTCCAACATCAAAATGAAAAGCATGTTAATGTTGAGTTGAAGCATGTTAATCTGAAGTGTTGCACTTAAAAAGTTCATTAGAAAAGCGTGAAAATCTAATTTAATTTGATTTTAAAATTAAAATTGGTAAACAGTTGAATGTAGATTTGGAATTGTAAGTTCAATATAAATAGTAATTTCAATCATCTAAACAAAGCGCTTCAGAATGCAGATCAATTCTAATAACAAGCAGCATGATAAAGCATGAAGCATCTTTGATATTGTTCAGAAGTACTTTCAATTTCTCAATATTTGCCAACGAAAATCAGTAAAGGCGAAGTCTTTCGCCAAACTGTTCTGTTCAAGCTCTTAATGATTTTCATCCATCATTTAACGATTTAAGTTCAAAATTGAAACATCGCCGGTTTACGAGTTGACACAATAAATAGAAGATTAAATCTCAATTTAGTTTCATTTCAATTACAATTATTCATTAAATTCACCATTACTAAAGCTTTGAAAGGAAAGTAAATCAAAATAGTTGATAGTTTTTCATTAATCCAAGTTATTTCCAAGAAACATTTCAACTGTAAAATGAAGAGGAGAACAAAATCAAACAATTCCTTACACTCAATGTAAATCATTCTTATATAACTCAAACATTTCATCTCATTCCAATCTCTGAATCTTCAACAACTTCAAAAGACCATTTTTCATCGATTTTTCATCCAAACCCAAAAGTAAAATAGCGTCACTCTGTTTGGCAACACTTTTATCTCTGTCATACTTTTACAACTTTTCATGACTGAGCAAAATGCTTTGCTAAAATTTACACTTTTCAAATTTTCTTTTTCTTTCCTTTTCTCTTTGAACTTTTCTCCAGGAAGAACAAGAAGAAGAAGAAGAAGAAGAAGCAAAAAAGCAAGGAAATAGAGGAAAAAAAGAGCTTGAAATAAGCTTAGCTAGCTTCTTATTTCCTATCATTTTCTACCTTCCATATAATTTATTGCATTCCTATTTGTTTGTATTTAGACACTTTAACTTCACTTTGTACCATTGTGAATTACATATTGTGGTAGTAAATTTCAACTCATCTCATCAAATCACATCAATCCCATCATAAACATTATCGCCATCAGAAATGATCAATTGTGCCATGAGAGGAGAGAAGGCAAAATTAGAGCTAACTCGATATAAAGCTAATAGCTTTTCAACTCGATACTGCAAAGTACAGTCAAGTATCATTAATGTGATTTGCTTTTTCATTTCTTTTCATTTTTACCTTTATTTTCGAGACAAGGAAACTTCTATTGTCACATTTACCGAATTAGTTTTGCTTTTTCATCTTAATCAACTTTCGCCAGATCCAGTTGCAGTAAATGTTGGATAAAAGTTGAACTTGCAACAGTCAAGGGTTGGATAATGAAGCCAATAACTAATCGAGAAAACAAAAACTAATTAAACGATGAATTATCAGCCAATTGATTTTAATGGCAATTGACATTGTTTCAACCTTGCGATTTCATTTTTGCGAAATTTTAGTTCTCTTTGTGCTCTCTTGCAGCGGAAAAGGATTTGAATTTTTCATGAAACAGAAACATTAACACTCAAAGTGAATCAAGATTCATTCATTTGATAAGCTGAGAATTGGATGAAGAACTGAATGGGTTGTAGAATACAAAACTGGATGCAACTTGAAAATGTTTCAAAT
This sequence comes from Tetranychus piercei, assembly GCA_036759885.1. NCBI lineage: Eukaryota > Metazoa > Arthropoda > Arachnida > Trombidiformes > Tetranychidae > Tetranychus > Tetranychus piercei. The sequence goes on from CM071877.1 coordinate 16,227,550, forward strand.
AATTGGATTGAAGATGAATGAAAAATTATCTTTCTTTGAGTTACTGAATCTGTCAAGAAGCAAAGGCTGTATGGCATTGAATAGACTCTGCTAACACAGAATTGGATAAATCTTTGTCAACCACTTTTGACTTGGATGGTCTGTGAAGGTAAAAAATTGAATCTGAATCAAATAATGAGAAAGTTGAATGGAAAAAAGGAAAAAAGCGAAAAACAAAAGTCACAATTGCAACATGGAAAATCATTATTCATCATTTGGTCCAATTTTATCACTCATCTTCTTCAGCTTTCCTGTCAAACTCTTCGGAATCCCAGTGAGAATTCAATGAGGTAAGGTGTTGATTGTATAACAAGAGAAATGCAGCTAAATAGATGAAAATAAATGTACAAAAACAATTTACACCAACATGGAGTTGGTAACGATAATGATTGAGTAAAAAAGCAAAGAAGAAAGAAAAGGCTGTAAACATTGCAACAATTGGCTCAAGTCGATTTCAGGAATCAGTTTGAAACTGAGTACAAAACTGAAGTTTGAAACAAATTTACTTTTACCTTTAATGAGTTATCAAAAACTTGAAACTTTGTATTTACTTAAAGGATTGACTTTGTATCTAGTTGACTCAGTTTGGTTGAAACTACATTAGTAATGAGGAGAACTTTGAAATGTTCAAAGCTCAATTTAGATGGGAAATTGCTTAGTCAAAGATTTCCATCAAACTCTTGATCAGTGAATTAATGTAAAGATAATTATCAGGAAAAAGAAAACTTTTCGACGAAAAAATGACTGGGAATATTTAAAATGCTGGTTAATAAGGGTAAATGATATGTGGAGTAAAAAAGCAGAAAGGAAAATGGAAAATGAAAAGAGAGTGAAAAGTTGAAGGATAATGCTGAGGGAATATGGAAAGATGATGAGCTTAATGAAACAGGTAATAAAGCACTTTCATCAAATAAGCTAATTGACTTCATCAGGAGAGGAAATTAGCTTGAAACTTTGTTATACCATGGGTTTTGTGCAGTGAATAATGTGATCTCTTGCAAGTAAAGAAACGATGTTTCAAGGAACAAGGGAAAAAGAAAATGATAAGAGGGTAGAATTAAGGATGAAAATGAGAAAAAATGAAAAGTTTCAGTTTTCTTTACCTTTAATTACAATTGGCGAAACTTGAAAAATACTTCGAACCATATTTTTCCCTTTTTCCAAGACTTCTATTTCTGCTATTTCTTTCATCAAATATCACTAAACAGTTTAACATTTATTATGATAAACATTTTTGACACATTTCGATATTCAAAGTTTCAATTCAACTTTCTCGATCAATTTGTAAGAATTGGCTGAAGAGTTGACAGCAAAAGCTACATTTTTGTTTCATTAGAATGCATTTCATTATAGATTTTCCAGTCGATATCAATGTGCTTTCAAAGTTGGTTACAAATTGAAATTAAATTCGATGCAGTTTTGACTATTTCATGATAACTCTTCATATTTGCATGGAGTATCCTTTGATTGCTGACAGGAAATGTTTTTCTGTTTCACCATTTCATTCTTTGATCGTCAATCCATGCATTGAAATGTCAAAACTTGAATAATGAAAAGGCTCAAGAATCTGATGAAATTTCGGTGTAAAGGGTCAATAAACAGTAGAAAGTGTAAAGTTGAATGGAACTGAATAAATGCATGTTTTATCGATGATAATGCCTTTTGTATTTGGATTCGTTTTCAAATTTTGTTCATTTTTTCGCATTATTTACCTAAGTTATAAGTTGAATGAAAAGAAAGGACAAAATTGATAATCTAAAAGAGGTTAAAGTAAAGATGAGACAAAAACACCGTTTGAAACCGGAACTTGAATGAATAGCTACTTGAGAGTGTAAGAAGAAGAACAGGAAGTTTATAAGATGAAAAGTCTACATAAACTCATTTTAGAATAAATATTTATCAGCGAAAAGAAGAAGACGATGAAGATTAAAATGAGTGGAAAGACTAAATAAGACACTTATACAGTTAATCATCCAAAAGGGAAACATCATCTTTTATACTTTTAGTTTTTCGAGGCAATATTTTACTTCGACTCAAATGTTATCAACTAATGTAAATAATAACAGTTGTCAATAAAAAGCTAGCAACGATGATCATCATGAAGATGAGAATAAAAGGCAAATCGAAAAATAATCTCAATGTAATAACTTTCAAGAATGAAATATTATTACGTCTCATGGTAAATAATATCATGAGCCAAGATGCTAGTTTGTAAACTTGTAAATGATAAGACGAAAAGTTGACCCATTTTGCAATGGAAAGGAAGAGTAAAGTTCTTAGATGAAATTAGCAAATGAGCAAAAAGAATTGAACAAATTGAATAATCGTCAAACAGTAAAAACTTTCGAGTTTATTTTACAAAAGAAATTATTTTAGGTTCCAATCATTTTTACACTTTAAAGAACATGAAGTTTGAGAAAAATTACTCAAATGCGTTTTGCTTGAGGAAAAGGTAAAAAGCTAGAAAATTCAACTTCCGCCATTTCGAAAGAATGTGAAAGAATCGAAATTAATTTCTATCATTTTCGTTTTCAGAACTTTTAGACATTTTCCAACTTTCTTTAAGCTGAACTGCTTCAAGACTAAGTTTGAAAATTGGTCAACCTTTAGTTGCTTTAGATTAAAGGTTATATTCAAAAAGAAAAACTTGGATGCTTCATTTAGTTCTAGAGTCGCTGGTTTGTGATCATGTTTTTGGACTTTGAATGAGTATCGATCAAGAACCTCTTTTTTTACTTTGAGTGAGAACAGCTCTTGGACAATTATTTTAGGTTATTGGTTGGGAATGTGAAAAATCCTTGACGTTTGTTGAGAATCATTTCAACACCTGAACTGGACCTGAAACGATGAAGGATTGAGAAAACTTCCATTCCTGGTTAACTTGCAAATGCCGAGCTTTTAATGAGCTTTCAGTTTCATCATCCACATCTGATGCTTACGTTTATCTGAGCTTCATTTACTGTGATATTAGTTCGAGTTGAGTACTCACAAGGCATGAGGATAGTTGAGCTGAAGAATATTGTATTCAAATTTTTTCTTCTTTTTTCTGTTTCTTTCTTGACAACTTAACAGGCTTAATAAATTAATTAATGTTGAAACTTGATGAAATGAAGAAAATCAGATTATCAAAAAAGGAAAGAATGAAAGAAATGAATGAAACTCTATGAAAAATGTGATTCAATTGAAAAGGTTGCCTGAAAAGGCCAACACTTCTTATCCTTAAACTGATGTTGTTGAAAAATTGTTGGAAATAAAGAAAAGATTATATGATAATGAATTGTAATGATATATAATATGAAGAATAAAGTAATTATGGTTTGAAAAAAAGGAAAATTATTTCATTTCTTTTCATCTTTTTCCATGAATTATTCAATTGATTAGTCTTTTTCTGACTATATATGAACAAATCGTACAAGAGAAAAGAAAAAAAAATTCTTTTCCTTTTCAAGAAAATTAATGTTTTCTTGATTCTTGCAAGTTTAATATTTATCATTATCATTATTCAGCAGTTGAAGCAAAGAAGAAGAAAAATAAGGATAAAACTTTTTTCCCTTCTTTCTATTATCTACTCTAGATTGACCGATACTTTTAATAATGATAATGATCCATGAGATGGAATAGAATTAAAATTAGCTGAACAATGGAATACTGAGAATGATTTGAAGAATTCGTTGTTTAAGATTCCAACTTAACCAGCTAATGTGATGCAACTGTTTCTCCATCATTTTCATCTTCCTTCATTCTTCTTATTCTCTTAGAGTTCATCATTTTTCGATGTTAAGCTTCTTAAATTATCCAGAACTTAGGATGAAGAGTAAAAACGAAAAAAGAAGAAGAAAAACTCGAATAGCAAATAAATGTATTGCATTCATTCCTATTACACTCTTTTATTATCAGTTTATCAGATTATCAGATTATTATTAGCATCATCATCATCATCATCATTATTATTATCATTATCATTACAATTATGATTATTATCGTCATTTTCATCATAGTTATCACATTATCGTAATATTATCAGTAAGACATATTATCTGGACAGGGAATGGAAATGAAGAAGAGAGAAAAAGAAGAGGCAAAAGCGAGTTTCTTGAGTCAAGGAATAATTGAATGCAATTTGCGAGGAAAAAAAGACAAACCAGTGTTTTGTATCATTAGAACTCGATAATGTTAAAAGAGGGAAAATATATGTGAGTGAAAAATAATTATGATAATATTTGTATCGAAAGGATAAATCATTTGGAAAGACTGAGGATGGAAGCGAAAAACAATGGAAACCATTATCATTAGAGCTTTTCCTTGATCGTTCATCTTGGCTGAGGTTCATTATGTTTACTTGTTAACATTGTTTTCTCATCAAAGCTGATTAAACGCGATCCTAAAAAATTGAAAAGCCTTTTGTTTTCGGCTGACAAATCTCTGGTTCGACAAATTGCTTTTGACCGGCAAAAGTGTCCTGAAAGGCAAATGGCTGTTTTTCACTCAATCGCTGTTTGCAGTTTGTTTTTCATCCATTGAAACCTGGAAAGGTTGCATTGAGAAACTTTTCAGTTTCGATTTTTTCACTTTGAAAATTAGCTTCAGCTAGTTGCAAGGTGACGAGCTAATTGGAAGCAGCATTGCTGACTTGAATCGTCAATATCACTGTGAACTTTCTTTCGTTTCACAGCGTTTCAAGTAGAAAATGAAAACAAACAGAAGATGATGTCAAGATGAAGACTTTTAAGTTGAACATGATGATAAAGAAAAAGGAGCACGAAATGTAGTAATAACCATAAGTGAGTCTCCTGTGGTGTTAAGATCCTCCTTCTTCATGTAATTCTTGACCAGGTAACAGCTTAATACAATTGACTGTTTATTACATTTGGTCATTTCTTGTGCTCACTCATTTTTGCCTTTCATTTGAGCATCTTCTTTTTTCTTCTTCGTCTTCTTCTTCTTCTTCTTTTCCGTCTTCTTTAAGAAGAAGGTCAAGTAAGAAGAAAAGCAAAGAAAAAGATGAAGAAATGAAATAAGACTTGGATTGTGATGAATATAATACGCTTAAGGCTTCTCAAATCAAATGACAAAATCTAACTTCATAAGGCATCCCATAGTTTGAAGGAAATGATGATGAGCAAAGAAAGTTGAACTGAAATGTTCTTAAATGTAAAGACGATGGAAGATGACGAGAACGGTGAGAAGAGAATGAGAAAGAGAAAGATGCTTATTCAGAAGTATTTCACTATTGACCAGTTATCTTCCTTTTCTTATCATCATCTTCCCTCTTCGCCTTCCTATTCAAGTTGAAACATTGAAATGTTAGATAATGGCTAACAATAAATAGTTATCATAAATACATCTCAATCTTTTCCAATTTATCTCACCAATTTCACCATCCATTCTTGAAACTCATTTCTCTCTTTTTTTTTCCTTCTTTTTTGTTTCACTTTTTCCATTCTTTGCCTGATTCTTCGTGTTCACATCATCCTGCCTTTCATCTCAACAATTGATGATAAATAGTTGTTCCGTTTCCAATTTTCGCTCATCATCATTCCTATTGAAATCAAATTTTCACCCGAATTGTTCAACTTTTCAATTCACCTTCACTCACTGTTGCCCTTGCAACTCACAATGAAAACAATTTAATTTCAAACTTATGCAGATGCAGAGTGAAAATTTTCCAAACAATCATTACTGGAAACGTTCAGAATGCAAGATGAGTTTGCATTTCAATTTTTGCTCCTTTTCTTTCAATTGCTCCATCAAATGCATGATATAATTGAGTTTCAAGAATTTGCCTATTTTTAGAAGTTAAACTTTCAAGTTTTACTTTTTTTCAAGCAAAAATGAATTCACTTTTGTTTCTTCTCATTATTGTTACATGACACACCAAATGATTAAACTTGCTCATTATCACCATGATCATTGGAGTCATTTGAGCAATTTCAAAATTTGACGGAAAACCTTTTCTCTTCATCTCAACACTTTTTTGCCCTTCTTCAAACTTTACACTTTAATGATTAAATTCACCCAAAATTTGATGAAACAGCAAAATGAAACTGGCAAAAAAATGTTGAATGAAATGAGGAAAAGGAAATTCGCTGCTCAGCCTTCGAGTGATGCTAAGAAAGTCAACCATTGGAAGAAAATAATTCTTGTTTCAAATTTTTCGAACACTTGACTTTGGATTCACCAAAATTGACAAATTTTTCTTTCCTTTACAAAAATTGTATAAAATATTGACTTTTTGTTCAGTTCCCATGAAAAGTATAGCTCATTTGTTGAGTTCAAGATAATAAATTAACCCATCATTATCCAACTAATTATATTCATTTTGTAGGAAATGAAAGTAAAATTGAATGATGAACAAATTGGAGGAAAAAAGTTTAATTGTTAACTATTGTTGGTTTTAATAATTTCCTCCTTCTCATCATCTTTACATGATATGATTACTTTTGAGTGGTAAAAATGAAAAGAGAAACATTTTGATTCTAAATTAGCAAAGTTTAGCTTTTTGTTGGGCCGCTTTGCTTTCACTAAATGTATAATTTATAAAGCTAAATTAATGAGCAAATTGATGTCTGATGAATCTTTCCATTCATTGAGAGTTACATTGAAACTGGCAAATCGCTTTTTGCTGTTGCGCCTCAAAAGGAGAAAATATTATTTTTCGACTTTTTCTTCTTTTAATTAATGATGATTGTAAAATTTTTGTTTACCATTGTTTGTTGTTCTGGGCTCATCATCAGCTTCATCATGGAAACTTTGTTTCTTTTTGTGTCTCTCTTCATCTTCTTGAATTACATTGAAAAGACGCAAAACCTTTTCATGCCTTTGGTTAAGCCTAATTTGATTATCTCAACTTGAATCGTAAATTTAACTGTTAATTTAAATTATTGTTAACAATTCTTTATTCAATGTTATTCTCATTTCATGTGCAATTGTCACTTTTTCCTATTCATCTTTGTTATTATCTTGTTATTATCATCATCCATTTTTGCCAACCACAAGAATAGTCAACTTATTGAAATAATAAATATATTAGTGAGAATAAAAGATTCCAATGGAAAGAAAGGAAAATATGCAAATGTGAATAGAGAAGAGTTTCAATTTTCCCTGAATTAATAGATTGAAATTTGTGAGGAAAAAAAAGTTCGAGATTCAATCTTGAAAATTCGAAGTATATTGAAATGAATAAATTGGCGAAAAAAAAATATTTTTCTTTTGTTCTTTTCATTTTATTTAATTTATTCCAATGGAAATAGTCATTAGTTTGGAATAGAAATGATTTCGAGAAAAAATTTGGTTAAAAATTTTGAAACACTGGGAGTTAGCATCAACACTCCGAGAATCACTCCCAGTCTCACTCCGAGTCTGGTCAACTTTAGTCGAGATTTTCATTTTTATAAACATTTTAATCGCATTCTTTATGCGTAATTCAATGTCTTTCATTTTACAACAAAAGATGAATTCATCTCATCATCAATAACTCGCCGAGTGAAGGGAGTGAAAAAATGTAGCAACCAAATTATCGACTTTTATTTTATCTTTCATTGTTCATAAGAGTCAGTCGAGTTACTTTTACATCTTTATTTATCAATCAAGTGTAAACAAGTCAACATTGTCATATCTTGCAGTGTTGATCAGCATTATCGTCATCCATTATATTAATATGCTGATAAAAACAAGAGTAAATTATTATCACAATTTTTGCCAATCTTTTCCACTTCTATTTGTTTCCTCTTGTTATTAACTTTATTTTGATTCATTTGTTTTTCCATCCACAATCAGTTTACCTCATAAATATAATAATCAGATAAACTCGAATTGAAAGCATAACAAGGGCAACATTTCCTTCTTCATGTATAAAGTATGCGATCCATGATTCTGTTTGAATAATCATTCAATATTACATTGCCAGTGTTTAAATAAGAATAAATTTCTCGAATTTGCAAAATTACGAATCGACTTCGAAAAAAATTTTCATAAACCAGTCTTTATCAGTTGAATGCTAGAAGAAAAGGTTAATCATTGAGAGTTCACGACACATTCTGGTTATGCTTAAGTTTTACTTTGGGATAAAATCTTGAGAAACCAATCGTTCACCAAACTGTGAAATGTTCAATCAAGAAGAGCATTGAGAAATCAGTGTTTTGCCGATTCTCATGATAACATCTAAGATCTTATGTTTTGCCAACGAAATTTTGCATGTAAAGATTTGAGTAGCTTGAAATTGATGCGGGAAACTGATATTATTGTGATGGTGGTTACCGAGTATCGATTGTGAATGCAATTAAAGTTGTCTTTTCATTGTTTTTGCTCTTCTTTTGTTTAGACTCTTTCAGACTCTTTTCCCGTTGAACACGATGAAGTAAAGTTTACTGATTTACTTGACAAGACGCAAATTTAAACCACAACACCTAATTATAATGAAGATAATTATACTTTTCCTGAAATTCTTGCTGAAAGCTCATTATTGTCATCAGCCTTTTTCTTTGTTCCATGTTTGGGTTTCTCAAGTTTCATTACTTACCTTTCTTCTTGTTAATCACGATAAAACTTGAAGTTATTCAAATTAAATTTATAAAATAAATAAATGTCAAGACTTTTGTTTAGTTTGTTTTTCAATTTGCAATTGGATATGCTAAATATTAATATCATTATTATTATTATTATTTCATTAATAAGGTGAACAACCAAATGGTATAACATCATGTTAATGTGCATTTTGTTTTTGCTTTTTGTTTGTTTAAAAACCAGCACAAAGAGGAGAAAATTTTTCTTGTAAGATTTTTTGTCTTTTTTGTCTATTGTTGTGTCTTCATTTTTTTTGTTGAATTTCAATCTTTTCTCGTTTTGAGTCTTTGAAATTTGCGAAAGAATCAAACGAAAGAGTTGGATGTCAAAGCAAAAATGATAAGATGGAAAGGGAAGACACGGGGAAAAAGAAGAAGTGTGATGATGAAAATGATGAGAGAGAAAAGAAGAATATATTGAACAAAAAGAGAAATAAATATTAGAATGAAAATAAAAAAATGTGAGCAATGAATTTTGTATATATTTCAATTTAAAACGATATAACTAAAAACGATGAGACAAAAAAATATCTGAATGTATAATATATACAGCATCGAAAATTAAGTTATACTTTGTTTGCAGTATCTTTGCACATTGGAAGCATCTTCAATCCAAAGTGCAGACAGTTTTAAAGGTCATCAAAGGTCACAATGTAATTGGCGTTAGAGAAGACTAAATCTTAGATTGCTATTAATCTTGGTCAATTTGATTGCAATACCTTTCATCTTTGACTGACTGTAGGTTTTGAATTGAAGTTGCTTTCAATGCGCAAAGATACTTGAACAAGGTATCATTTTTGATGCTGTAGAATGAAAAATCTATTGAGTTTTGAGAAAACAGAAGAGGAGAATGAAGAAGAACAGGAAGAAAAGGAAGAAAAGGAAAAGGAAATGATGAGTGTATATTGAGTGATGAGCGAAAATTAGACGAGAAAGGAAAAGGAAAAGAAGCTGAGAAGGCAAAGCAAGGCGAAGATTTTTTATGTGATTAAACTGATGCGGTTTGAAGTGTGTTTTATCAAGGAAGATGAAACATGATTTTGAGAAGCAAAGGAAAAGAGAAAATTATGGAAAAAGATTAAGATAAAAAATTATGAAGAAAGCAAAATAGAGGAAAAGAAAGAGGTTAAAGAAACTTGAAAGGCAAATTGTGATAAAGAAGATGCGAATAAAGAGAATGATGAGGATAAAAGGAAAAAAGTTTTGAATGGCAATCGATTTGAAGCTTTTTTTCTATTCTTGTTTGTGATCATCTTTTTTGTCTAATTTTGCGCTTGCTTTCTTTTCTTTTCTCTTTTCACGTTTCACTCTTTTCCTTTAATCGACAAAACGAGTGCAAGCCTTTTTCCATTTGCATTGAGTACACCATGAATCACGATTATCCATTCCATAAACTTTACGACACTTTCTAGTTTCGGTTCGCGTTCGTCGGGTTGGCGATATGCTATGACCCTTGCCCGTGGCCGACGAGCTTGATGATTGTAACAAGCTTGTCCACTGATTACTGTTACTTGAATGATTACTAGAGTTACTTGCATTGGTTGGATTTATGGTAATGCTTGTAGTGTTGGTGGCGTTAATGTTGTTGCTGTTTACTCCATTGGTAGTGCTAATGTTGCTGGTGTTGACGCTGGTTGTGGCAAGATTTACTGTTCCGGTTGCTAGTGACGAGGCTAATGAGGTTACAGCAATTACCGAGGTTGTGCTGTTTGTTGACTTAATGTTGACCGGGCTGGATGCGTTGCTACTTAGTCGCATAACTTTGGAAGGAGCTTTTGGCGAGAAAAGGTTTACTGGACTTGGACTTGAGGCAAGGAGAGATGCTTGAGATTGATTATAGTGATGATTACTATTGTTGTTGTTGTTGTTGTTGTGGCTGGTATGATGATGAAGCATGTGATTATTGAGATGATGATGGTGGTGGTGGGAATTTGAAAATGAGTAGCTTGAGTTGCAACTTGTCGAGAAGGACGATGAAAGAGAAGCAGAATCACGACCTTTTGTCGACCAACGATGAGCCACCGAAATACCGGGAATGTTGATCGGGCTTGATATCACTGTCTTCCTTTCCGGTTCCGGTTTAATCTGGGCACTGAGAATAGTTTGATTCACAGAAGTTGTCTGTTGAACATTTTGCACTTGCTGGTTTTGTTGTAGTTGTTGTTGCTGTTGAAGTTGCTTTTGTTGCTTTTGGTACTCAGGATCTTCGTGTGGAGGTCGAGCCATATCAAGATGACTCCAAGTGGGTGAAGGAGCAAAGAAAAGGAGGGAAGCCGAGCTGAGTGTTGGGCTTAGATTGTAATTTGTACTGTTAGGTGACTCTGGTGAACTCGAGACGGGTGACAAAGGACCCAGACTACTGTCACTAGAACATGAACTCTCTTTACTACTAATATTATCGATTTCCATCTCTTCTTCAATTTCAGCGTAATAAAACTCTTCTTCATGATCATTATCATCTTCGCCGGTTGCCTCGCTTCGTCTGCAAGTAAACAAACAAATTCATTTATTAATTAAAGTTTCAATGAATCTGTTCATGTCAACAATAAAACTTACCCAAGATGAACTATTCTAACATGTTTCTCAATATCTTCAACAAGATCACATCGAAGGCCACATCCACGCCAAGTACATTTGAACACAATTCTTCGTGCCTTCTGTTAACAAACGAAGAAAAGATTGAAATGATAAATGAAATGAATAAATAATCAGATTATAAAAAGAAAGGAACAAATAAAATGTTCTGGTTAATTCAATTCAACACATAAACCTAAGCACATCTAAATGAAAATATGAATCCATTAAATCAAATTTTCTATTCAGATCATGAGAAGAGAAGAGAAAAAATTGGTGAAATAATATGAAAATTGGATAACAAGGAGAAAGAAGAAAAGGAACCATTTTCATTGATTATCATCTAATAAAATGTAAATTGATTGTTAAGACTAAGAACTTTTCCACCATTTTCTTACCTCAACACTGGTTTGTATTGGATCATCAATGATAAAATCAATAGTTTCATCCATATCAATTCCTTCATCTTTATTGATTGTTAATCCATTAATTTGTTCATCATCCTTAATCTCAATGGCAATTGGGGCAGTTGAATCTTCGTTGATTGTGGTCGGTGAAGGTGTATTGGATCGACTAGCTGCTGAACAATAGCCAACACCAGAATCGATGCTCTTCACAGACATTGAATAAGTGCCTAAAATCAATTGAAAAGAAGAGGAAGAAAGAGAAAAGGGGAAAAAATTAAATTATAATAAGTAACAAAAAAAACACAATAATAAGCACAATTGACAACAAGGTATAAGCAAGAAAACATACAAAGCGAAACAAAACTTGACAAAGAAGTTCATCTTTGACAGAATCAATTTAAATTTAAAATTTGCTCAATTTAATCCAAGATGAGTGTAAAGAGAAAGGTAAGGTAACAAGTTGACTTGAATACTATTAACCTGTCAAATGACAATAGATATAATCCAGGATGAAAATGGGATGTAAAGAGAAAGAAGAGAAACATTAAAAGAAAGGAAAGGCAAAAAAGCAAAACTAGTATATTGGAAAACATTGAAAGGTAGAAACAAGATTGAAGATTCAACAAAAGTTAGTCCAAGTGTTATACAATTTTGTCTTCATTAAAATGTAATAATAGTAAGACATGAAATGGATAAAAACATTTGAATGCAAATTGGATACAATGTAAATAATTAAATGCTATCGATTGGTAGTAACAAGTAAACTAATGGTAAATGTCAATAGGCAAACAATAAAAAAGAGACTATCAAATGGTCAATGATACATTTTGGTCAATGAAAATAATGTCAATATCAATGAATAAAGAAAGTGAAATTGCCTCATTGTTTATCGATTATGAGAAATGATTTCAAAGAGATGAATGAATGAATGAAATGCAATACAAGGATATGAATATGAGGTAAAAGAAAGGTTAATAAAAGTAGAGATTAGATTATATCAACAATTTGAAAATGAGCTATTAAAGTTATCGATTGAAGGTAAAGAGTTAAAATGGAATGAGGTAAATTGAAAAAAAAGAAATCATTAAATTATGATCAACTTGGTGAATGAAAATATTTCCAGTTTCAAGTAAAAAGGATAAAGAATGAATTTTTGCTCAGTTTTTCTTCGTTTTTTTTTCCTTTAAAAAGTTAACGTAAAATTTGGTCCAATTTTAGACTTTTTTTCTCTCTCCTTCTTGATTCTCTTCATTGTTGATACACAAAATATTGTCTGGTAACAGCAGTTGCTTTAGCAGAAAATATATGCTGGAAAATACATGAAAAGTCATCATAAATATCATTAATAATTTTTGTTGCCCAATTTTACTTGAAATGATAAGAGAAAGAGAAAAAGCGAAATGACATGAAGAAAATGATGGTAAGAAGAAAAAATGTTGTGAATATTATGAAAGGCATAAATGAATAGTGTGTTTACTGATAGGAATAAAAAGTTTCAAAAATTCAAACAAAAGATAAATTTTCAGGCAACTTTTTGTTTATTATCATGATTATTAATAATATTATTGTTCTTACAGAGGGAAAGTGAGCAGAGCAAAAGAATCATATAAATAACTTAAAATGATGACTTGTAAATCACAAGGAAGAGAGAGAGAGAGAGACTAGAAAGAAAGAGAAAAACGATGATGAATATTATCCGTTTCTTCTTGTTCCATGTTCATCTTCATTTTCTCATTCCTCTAACCATTATCATATCATGTTAATGTCGAAAACAGCAGAATATCAGTCCTATTAGGAATAATTATCATAATGATAAACATAAAAATAATAATATGAAGAGAAGGAAAGAAAAGGTTCAAATATTTTTGCTATAAGAACTGTTTATTGTAAAAGGCTGAAAACACGCTAATTAAAAGGTTGCTTACAATGTTTGTTTCCCTGCTAATTAGGTTGACCTGCCTCTAAATTTTTCTTGATAATCATGATAATGATAATAATCGTCATTGCCAGTTTTCATCATCTTTTCTCCCTCTCCTCCTTTCTTTCTCATCATTTCAAATGGTATCAACAGAAGTTTACATTTCAAGGAAAATAATGTAAACCAAATGTATCTTTTTCAACAATCTTTATCCTTGCCTTTGCTCGTGATTACACCATAAGACTAGAGTTTTTGTAACCTAACAGAGTCACTTTTGGCGCATCAACTTTAAACTCAATGAAACCTTTTTCAATGTTAATCACTATTATCATATTAGTTTCACTTGATTCTTCTCACTCAAAGTTTCGCCTTTTTTTCAGGCAAAAAAGTCATTGAATCATATTTTTGATGGTAATAGAACCATCAATAAGCCCGACAAATATAGAGACATGAATTTCAATATTTCTAGTTGCGTGTTCAAACAGTGAACAATACAGCAAAAAGTAATGATGACAATATTGGATAAAGTTACGTTTTTTTCTGCTGAAAATCAATAAGTTTCATTTGTTTTTCCCTTCAGCCTGTTCAGAATTTATCAGGTAATTTTGTGTTTTTTTATTGAAAAACGATAATAAATTGTAATAGTTTCTCAGGTGGAATTGTAAAAGTGGAAAAAAATGATTTATTTCAAAGAATATTTTGCTCTTCTTTGTTTCATTCAAGACAAAACTATTTTTTTTCTATCCTTTGCTTTTCCACTTAGCATGGCAATGATGATAGTTTGATAGAAAGCATTTACATGTTTGATTAGATGAAAAGGTAAAATGGAGTGATCAAGATATTGATTACATTTTGCAATTTAAAATTATCAAACAATAAGTTGACAGAAATAATCAAGTAGAAAGGTTATTTAAGGTATCAAATTAACTTGTAATGTTGATTAACTTTCAACAGTAAAAGACGTAACCAGTGAAAAGAGCGAGAGTAAAATTTAATGCAACAATGTAATAAGTAAACGTGAAGAGGGTTGAGTAAAAAATGGCGATACAAGATATAACTGGAAACAATGTTAGTTGGCAACACAGAGAACCTTGAATGAAATTGAGTGGGAAACTGAAAAATCAAATGAAATAATGGAATAACATTTGATAATGATTTGTCATTATTTATAGGAACGGAAGAAAAGTTGAAATGAATAATAAAAAAAGCAGAGTGAAGTCCTAAAAATGTTATTGAAACTTGATTTGATTTGCTCTTCTTGTCTTGTTGCCGTTGATGATCTGCACTCATCAAGGACTAATCAACCAATGATTATGCTGTTTTTGTGATTATCCCTGAAAATTATTGCAACCCTGAAAACTTGATAGCTTCATAATGATAATTGAGAGAGGAAAATTAGAGATTAGAAAATTGATTTTTTCTCAGTTGATGAAAAAAGAAGATGAATGAAAAATTTGGGTGAAACATAAAAATGAAGCTGATGAGAGTTTAATGGTGAATACAAGACTGGAAATGGGTTGAATTTGGGTTAAACCAGAGAAGCAAAAAAGTAACATTTTTGGTAACCTTTCAACTTAATAAGGATTATGTGAAGGGCAAAACTTATACAGAGTCAAATAGGTTCACATACAATGTTTATATGGGCGCTATTATTGCCATGTTACTCGGTTCAATGGATTTCCATGAAAATCGATTCAACATTTTGTGCTTCCATTTCTCACTTTGTTTACCAAAGTGAAAAGCAGCAAGGAAACAAAAAGTAAAAAAAGCTTGTTGACAATTCAAAAAATAAGGTTGAAAAGTCGACAAGTTTTCTTTCTCATCTTTTGTCTCTTTATGCTTCTCATCTTTTTTTTTCATTATCATCATCATCTGATGATGAGTAAACCTTTCACTGCGTAAACAGAGTATAAGTAATAGCAAGAGATGAATAGGTAAATTCAATTTGATGGAAAAAATTGTATAAAATGAGGAAAGAAGAGTAAAAAAAGGTTGACAGGAAAAGAAAAGAATGGGAAAAAAGTGAATCTTGGAGTGATAAAGTTGAGTTCTTGGAGTGATGAAAATTGTTTAAATTGAATAATTATTGTTTCAGTTGGGAAACAGTCGATCTGATAAGTTTTCAATATCAACAATATTTGAAAAAAAGATTCAACATTTGGAAATGTTCAACTGAAATAAACTTGTCTACATTTGATAGTCATTTTGATGTTTATCAATTTTGCTCTTCAATTGATTGAACCATTCACTTTGTTCAATAAAAGAGAAGAAAAATTCAAATTATCGTTAATTTGTTTTTTATGTTTGTCTTTGAAAAAAAACTCTTTTTTCCACTCAATCTGAAAATGAGTTTACATAATTATATTCATTAGCAAGTGTAAATTGTAATTGGTTTAACTTTGTTTAAGTGCATAAAAAAGGATTTCAAAGTTTGTGAAAAAAGGTTTAAACCGAGAAAAAAAGTGGTTCCAAAAAATCTTGAAGAGTATTCATGCTTATTTATTTGATCATAAAGTTAATACTAAATTCGATTAATGATATTTTAGTTTACTTGTTCGTGAAATTTCATTGGTTTCATATTATTGCGATTATATGCAATTATCTGATGATGATGATGGTAATGGTGAATATGAAAGAGATGCTTTTAGCTAATGGAAGATGCAATGAATGGCAATTTGAAATGTTAGAGAAAAGAGGAAAAATCCTTTTATCGATAAGGATGGATAAAGAGATGATAATTTTGGGTGAAATTAGGTGTGCAGCAGATAGAGAGAGAGAGAGAGAGAGAGAGAGAGCAAACTGAGCAAAACTATTGTAATTGTGAAATGAATTAGACAAAGAAATGTGACAAATTTAGACATAATTGGCTTATATAATTATATTGGCTCCATAAAACTCAGGATAAGATGGTTAACCATTGATTCAATCAGAATCAATTGAAGCATCATAAAGATTTTTAAAAGATGCACCTTGATAGACAAGAGTGTGTATACAGAATGAGAGGCGAAAGAGGATTGTTTCTGGTACAGAGGAAACTGCAGAGAGTCAACAATAATTTTCAAGATAATGATGGAAATAATGAGAATGATGAGAATGATGAGAATGAGCAGAAGGAAAATGGTTCAAGATTAATAAGGATGATGCTTCAGATGAGGGACAAGACGGAGTCAAAAAGTGAACTTGCTCATTCATCGAACCCAAAATTGAATGAAGAGAGTCGTGAATGGATTACAAGATGATATCTCGCTTCTCTTTCTTTTTAATTCAAATAAAAAGTTCAATGATGATAATGATGATGAAAAGATGAAGGGAATGTTAAAATGTTTTCATTCGTTGTCATCACTGTACACAAAGTTAATCTCGTTACTATCTAAAAGTAAATTACATTTTCAAATTGATGGTTGACATTAAAATCTCTAGTTATTTTCTAAATTTATTTTCAATCTTATTTCATTTCATTTTATGGTTTACTCAGAACTTTTTTTCTCTCTTCTCAACACATTTTACAGTTTTCTAGCCTTTCGATTATTTTTCCTTCTCATTCACACTTACACAGTCACACAGATGAACATAAATATTACAATAAAAAGGGAGGAATAAAGGTGAAGAGAAACTCTTCTCAAAGTCTTGAAATTGAAAAATTTTGCCTCGATAAACTTGAAAATATATTTATTATTGGATACATTTGTACATTTTTATACTTTTATACTTATAAATGGGCCTATCAAGTGTTTATACATTGATATATATATATACATATTTATATTTGATGATAAGTTGAAGAAAAAATTTTCATCAACTTTTCTTTTTGCTTTTTCGCTTTGCTTCTTTAAACTTATCGTTGAACGAAATGAAGGACTAACTTTTTATTTCTTGCTTTTGATTCTTATTTTCATTTTATATTTTTATATTTATCCTAACCTTGTTTAGATTTAAGCTTCTGATTTAAGCTTCTCAGCAGCATCCAAATAAGATAATAAGCTTCTCTTTTCAGAATTGAATTTGAAACTTTTTTATTTTTCTTTCTTTCTTTCTTTCTCATCCAACTCTTTCCCTGAAAATGAAAGGCAAATCTTGTTGATACCTTTTTCCTCCCCTTCAAATTGTGTACTTTTAAGTTCCCTTCATTCAATCATTATCATAAAAAATAGAGAAACTTTTCAAAAAGAAAATATCACAAATTCTGGTTGAAAAGGCAGGATATTTTATTTCTGCCCTGTTGGAATTGCTGTTATTCCAAGTTTTTTCATTATTTGTCATTATTTTTATTTCGTTATTATCACTATTCTTACCCTGGATTACTGGGAGTGAAATAAGATATCGTCAGAAGAGAGAGAGAGAGAGAAGAGAAGAAACAAGTAAAATTATCGTCAAACTTGATGAATCATGTTTGACGATAAATTTACCATGAAGAGAAGAAATAGAATTGTTGATAGTTTGATTCAATTTGCAATTTTATTTTATTTTCAAGAGGATAAGGAGAAAAAGAAATCAATCAGAATATAAAAGCGGCCAAAAACTCATTTCATTAAAACTCTTTTCTTTTTATATTTTCAGTTGAAACTGATAAATTTATCAATAAAATGTTTACCATTGATAAGATAAAATGAGAAAATATAACTAAATCCATTCTATTTGGATGAAAGTCCAAACTCAGAGAGAAAAATGAAAACTTCAATTTATTACTTATCATTTTCCGTACAAATGCAGATTGATAATGCATATACACTTGCAAGGTCGTTAGATGATCACACATGAAGATCAATGATTCCAGTTAAAATGAACACAGATACATAATTAATATTGAATTTTCATCTTTTTTCGTTCCTAAATCTTCTCAATTTTTACACTCAATCTTCTGAATAAGTAAGAAGGAAACGAAAAAAGTGTCACCAAATATCATTTTTGCTCTAAGAGGATTACGATCCAGTGGATTGTTGAGATAACTTGCAGCTTCTCTTGCAAGCCTTTCATCTTTTCTTCATTTTGCAACTTGCATGGAAACAAGTCGAGCTATTTTTATATTTCCAACTGAAAGAGGAAGAAGGATAATGATAATGATGATGAAAAATCAATGTCAATAGAAAGAGAAGAATCTTTGTAAATGTAAAAGTAACATTTTAATTTAAAAGTAAATGATAATCATAGAAAGGCAAAGAAATCAAATTCAGTGAGTTGAAAATATATTCAGATTTAGGGTGAAAAAAGGAGCAAGAAAAAAGGAAGAATAAAATGAGAGAAAAAAGGGGAAAAAAGTTCAGCTTGGTTCAGAATAATATTATCAATGTTGTTGATAATGCGAGTAAATATGAAACTCTCAATTTTTTTGCATCTTTCCAGGGTTAACCAAGGAAAAATTGTGAAAAAATGTTAGCCAAACAGGAAAAGATTTGATCATTACTCGTTCATCTGTTGGTGATAATATGTAAAAATATTCAGATTCAGTATTTAGATAATTATAAACACACAAACAGTGAAGACAAAGAAAAGAAAGAAAGAGATGGAAGACAGGGAAAAAGGAAAGTAAAGAGAAAAAATGAAAGCAAAATTCCTTTGAATAAAAGTTGAGTTATAAGCATGCGTTTGTTTCAATCACCTTCACTGATAGGAAACAAAGTAATATAAAGTAAAGGAATGAAAGAGGAATCAATACCGGCTTTACGCTGCTCTTTCATTTTGGTGACCTTCTATCGCTTTCTTCCTTCTTTGTTCTCTCTCATCACTCTATCTTCTTGCTCTTCTTCCTGTTTTCCTCATCTCTCGTTCATCTCTGGTAACAGTTTTACCAGTTTATCGATAGATGGCGTTAGAAGGTGAAAGCAAAATGTTTTTTTGCAACTTTTTGTTCAATTTTTCATTCTTCATCATTCAAATGTAATCCATTAAAATCACTTTTTCAAACATTACATTGTAACCAGAAATGCAAAATTTTCAAATTGATGAATTTTTTCTTATTCAAATTGAATAATGAATCTTTGTTTTTTGTTGTTGCTTGCTTTATGTTCAATATTTTCATGAAATGTTTATACACTTTTCACATGTTCAAGCTATTAACATGATGAGGAAAAGGAAAAAACATTTAGCTCAATTTTTTGTCGTTGCTCAACTTTTTTTCTCTCTCTTTTGCTGGTGATGAAAGATGAAAAATAAACTTGAAAGTCAACAAAAGTCAAACTGTCAGATGAATAAAATGAAATTTTTTCGCTCCTTTTTCATTCTCAACTCATTTCTTCACAACAATTTTGTTAGTTCAATGAGAATGAAAATGCACTGACAAGGCATAAAATCTGGATGATTATCGAGTTGAATAAAGATCTTGTCTCGACTGGTCCAATGAAGATGAAAATAGGTGAAGAAAAAGGTATGACAAAGTGGCCAAAAGTAATTAGTCATTCTGTTAATCCGCTTTTTGGAAAGAATCAAAAGGAGAAAATAAAAGATAACAGAAAAGGTAAAAGTCAAGGTATAAAGGATAATAATGTTCAAGTGAAAAGAAATAAGACAATCAAATGAAGGAAAAGTAATTCGTAGAGTCTCAAGAAAAGGCATTCATTTGATAATTACAATAATCTACGATTAGGGAACAAAGAAAATGGTTGAATCATGAAGAGCAGGAAAAATGAAAGGAGAAGGAGAAAAAATGACAGAAAATGAATTTGTGATGAAAATTTCCAATTATACCTTGAATCTACATAATCTACTCATTTAAATATTTTCTGTATTAAAATTCAAATGAATTCTGTTGAGGTTAGCAACAGTAAATGTCCATTTTGAATGTTATCACAAGAAGGTTCATTACTAATTAATAAGATGTACTTTAATCATGCAAATTGTCACTTGACTCAGTAAAGGTTTGCATTTAATCGATTTGTTGCCTGAAAAAGCAGTCAAAGTATCGAGTCTCTAGGTTTGATGAAAAGACTAATAAATTGGAGTGAAAATGGAAATTCACTTTCAGAGACTCAGGATTTGAGTGAAAAATTTGTACGTTACAATAATGTTGATCAGTTTGAGATGAATGAACAAAAGAAATGATCGAATCTTTAATCTCTTATCGATTTGAAACATTAAACTGCATTTTTCAAGTTTTTTTTATCCAATTCAAAGTTGCCATTTACTTTGTTGAAACAAAGCAGCCAAAAAGGTTGGAATTTTCAGAATCAATTTGAGTGAATTGGTTCGAAGTGAATCGAGTAAACTCGAGTTGAATTCAACATCGAAAGTGGCTCCATTTGAGTAAAACAATTTGTAACTTTCAATTCTGGTTAATTGATTTTGCTCTTTGAATATTTTCATTCGTCTATTTGTTGTTGATTATAAAAACAGTTAAGCGTCAAAAAGCAACTCAGTAAAACTACGCTAATCAGGTTAGCAAACATGAGCATCAAACAACAACAACCAGCAGCAGTAGTAGTAACAAGATAGTAAAAAAATCAACAACAATAACAGTTGAAAAGAGTTGATAAATAGGGTTGGAACAAGTTGATTACTGTTGATAATCACGCAAGAATCAAACATAATCTGGTTAACAGATAAATAAACTTGTTTCAAAATGAAAAAAAAATGTGTAAAACATACATAAATGAAAGGGTAATTTAAATAATGTTGATAATGATAACCATGAAAAGTTAATTAAATAGTTTGACTGTTGTAAGTTGGAATTTTTTTCTTCTTCATTGAATTAATTTGCATTTCAATGCATTCTTATTCTCTCATCCTTTTCTTCATGTGACAATTTCATTTCATTTTTTCTTCTTTTTCTCTACTTTTTTTTTGGTCAACATTTTGTTTACAATTTATCCTTTCAAGTTGATGAATACAATTGCAATTGTGAACACACATTGACCATAACCAAAACCCTTATCAGGGTTAAACTTGCAAGTTTATCATTCTTCGTTTTTTATGTCAATCATGAAAATTGAATTTTCTTCAAGTTAACCTGAATTTTTACTCGACCAAAATGATCAAAATATTGTTACATTGTTTAAATTGATTGTAAAATAGTTTTTTTTCCCTACTTTCTTCTTCTTTCTTTTTTTCTCTTCTGATTTCTGCTTGTGATGGGAAAATGATTTTATTATTTATTACAAATGATAGTAATAATGATGATAACTCGAGTGATGTTGAATGAATATTTATGAGCACGTTTTTTGCAGCATTTGAGTTGTTTAGAGGTTTACAGGTTTACAAGAGTAACAATAATAGATTCACATCTGTAATTGAATAAATTGTATTGCAAAGTAATTAAAATACTTTTTCTGATTGATTAACTAATTTAATCAATTGTATACTTTGGCTGCCATTCTACTGGATGACTGTTCATCTTAACCAAATGATTATTAATAGGCACGGAAACAAATTAAATTGATTTGCACACAAAACTTAATTATTATCATCATTAACGGTTCTTGTTTATTATTAGGATATTTACGGTTTATTGAGGTTGTAAGATGCAAAAGATTTGATCCAATTTTCGTTTGAAATGAATTTACTGTAAATTTGTTTCTCCTTACAATTGATTAATTTTTTTTCTCTCTCTCTTTCAATCGTTTTTTCAGCAAAAATGTCAACAGATTATTGAAAAATTTGGCGGGAATAAGGTTAGAGATAAAAAAAGATTCATCAAGGAATATCATTATTTTTAAGGTTTTTTTCTTCATGACAACAGGGGATGAGAAAGGGGAAACTGGAAACATCATCATTCTCATTTTGAACATCATCAACAACATTGACTGGTTATTGGGGAATGAAAGGGAGAGAATGAAGAAAGAAGAAGAAAAGTCAATTCTGTCAACACCTTTGTAGGTTAAGGAAGTGGGAATCAAGGTAAAGTTGATAAGATTTACCGAGACAGCTCAAAGAGAAGAAGAAGAAGAAGAAGAAAAGAAAGATTTATTTGCACATAATGTTAATGCTAATTAATGATGTTGCTATCATTGGTGATGATGATGATGAAAAAAGATGATACCACTACTACTTTTACTGATGATAATGATGTTAAATGCATTTACAATAATTATGTTGATAAATAATGAATTATTATCAAAATGAAGTGTCAATCTTTCTTTCTCTTTCAAGTGAAGAAGTAGTAAGGTATTAATGGTGGAGAGATGATGAAGAAAATGATGATGACGAGATGGCAATGAAGAGAAAAGAGTGAAAAATTAGAGGAATAATGAACAGAGTATCAAAGTAAAATGGAGTATAAGAAGAGAAAAAGAAATCTTGTTAATATCAAGAAAGCAATTTACTACAAAAAGAGATGAAAAAAACTGTTAAATGTATTCTTGTTCAACACATTATTCAAGACTATTGCAAAAACTATCATTTGTGCGGTAAAATTTAGCTGTGAAAAAATGCTTCTCAGAAGAAGATAGAAAGAAGGAAAAGCCAACTGTATCATCATCATCATCATCATCATCTTCATTATCAGCTTCATCATAATATGTCTATGTGCAAAGATATTGTCAACTTAATGTCAAGATGGCGATTCCAAGGAAGCAATCGTTTCTTTTTTGACTTTTCATAACTACATGTTTTTATCCTACACATACAAGGATAAAGGTGATAAAGATAGATGATGAGTGGGGAAAGAGTGAGAGAGAGATAGAGATGAAGTATGGTGATCAAGAAGAGGTTATGGAGTGAGCTGAAGAGAGGCCCATTTAGGCCAGGCCATCCAGGGAAAGACAACCTGGCCCAGGCCAACTCAGCCTTCCAGGTCAAATCTTTCATTTTTATTCGTCTTCCTTGTCTTAGTCAGTACTTCTACCACTTCTCTTCTTGCTTTTTTCACTCCTTATCCGTGCACCCTCTTTCACAGGGGAGGAAAGCAAAAGAAGGACAGTTATAAGAGGATGATGATGATAAAAAAGACTGAGGGAGATCACTGTAGGGAGTATATCATTTTAAATAGCGATTTGTTTTGCTTCACTTTTCTTTCTCTCGCTCTTCTCGCTCATTCAAAAACCTCGTTAACCAATTTTTACTTCGCTTCTTGAGCTATTTTTTTAGTTTAATTTTTTGGGCAACCTTTTTGCATCAATTGAGCTTGCTAGATGCAACTATCAAGCTAGAAAAGGATAATTTTTATTGTAAATAATTATTGCACATAAACATCAATACACGAACTCAAACTCCGAATAATTGGCTGATGTAAGATAAGCATAAATTTGAAAGAAAGAAAATGAGAAAATCTCTTATTCGGTTTTTGTCTACAACTCACTAATTCTAGGGTTTTATCGTTATTTACATCATCAGCATCATCATCCTTTTTTTATCATGACATTGAGTGTATCTAAGGGTAGCTTATTTAATTTCTTTGCGTTTAAATTATGTTCTGGCTTCATTCAGATGGGTAAAAAGGGAAACTGACAAACACTTAAACATTAATAAACATTAATTGAGCTCAATTTTCATCATGCAATTGTTGAAATACAAGTAACACAATGAGCCATACAATTTAACCTTTCAATTTATATATTGGATTAAAATGATTTTTTTTTCACTCAAGTAGGAAAGTATAATTAAGAAAGTGGCGAAAAAAAGCGAAACGAAAAGTCGATAAAATTTGTAGCCTTTTCTTTTAACTTACCTCGATCAGGGATAAAGGTTGATTTGGGTGAACAAGAGAGACTCATTAGAACCAAAGCGGCTGTACAATCATCCATAACTGGATCGTCTTCGAGGCTGTTGCTTGGTCGACGTTTCCGTCCTTTCCTCACTTCAATATTCACCGGTGACATTATCATGTTATCCATCAATAATCAATCTCTTAATTATAATCAGTCTCCCTCTCACAGGTTATCAACTTGTATATACTCAATGATGAGACGATAAATAGTCAATAATCACAGAACCATTTTTTGCTGTTTTTCAATTTTCACTGTTAATTTACTTTCGGTATTTTTGGGTTCTTCTTGGTTTCTTTGTTGGTCAACTTGAACTGGTTGCCTTCTGTCAAATGTGGAGCTTGTTTATTGCTCTTCCATCAACACCAATCCTGGACTATTGTTGTTCTGGTTGTTGCTTGATGAGTTTAGTGTTCACCGGTAGTTACACAGTATAACAAGGCATTAATCAAATACAATTAATTGGACTTTATGTTTGCTGTTTATGATGATGCTAATCACGGTTTCAGGTTACCACAAATCCAAGTTTCATCATGTAAACAGTTTTGTCAAAAAAATATGTAAGGTTAAATGTGTAAAAGACATGAAGAAGAAACAAAAAGAAAAACAAGGAAAAAAGAAGACAAAAATCAAGACAAAAATAAAACAAGCTTAAACAGATAGATAATAAAGTTAAGTTGAAATGATGGATAAAAGCACAAGATTTAAAAATAAAGAATAACTCTTGTTGTTACTGTTCTTGTAGCTGTTGTTTTAATAGTTGTAGTAGTAGTTGTTGGTTGTTGATGTTGTAAATGGTTGATGCTGTAAAATGTTGTTTGTTACTCTTGTTGTTACTGTAAGCTTGTCGATTGTATGGTTGATGTTAACTGTATTAGATGTGAAATGAAACTAATCATTGTTAACCAAATAAGGACTTATACTTGGACTTAGGTTTGAACCAAAAACTATCACAACGTTTACCATTTCATTTAACCAAAAAGACACTTTCAGAATTGAAAAACAAATCAAAATGCAAGCAGCAGCGCAAGACTGTAAACCTGGTAGAGTAACAACAAAACATATCTGCTATTAAAATGGTTCACTCCCAATCAAAAGTTTACCTCCATCTAGCGTCTACCAAATAAACTATTGTACCGGTAACTTTTTTTGGTAAACATTTTTCTCTCACTTTTTCTTTCTTTTCTCACTTTATGTTTAACATGAAACAGAGAATTAAATTCTGGTACATTTTCATCTCTTTTGCGCACCAGAAAATACAGAGTTTAAGTTGATCAAAATTTTGCTCCAATTTGTTAAATAAGCGTAATCTATTGATGACTTAACGAGTTACCTAAATATAAATATATAATCATCTAATGCTTGTACAACATTGAAATTTGGCTTTTTTTTCTTGAATCTGTTTTGTTTAATTTTTTCTTGAAACAAAAACAAAAAGAGCTTTTCAATCAACTTTAATCAAGTTTTAACCCGGGATCCAGAGTAACATCATGAATACTCATTTGTACCGAGAAACCATCAAAGAAATCGTCCAATGTCCATCTTGTTACCTTATACCTGGAAGGCTTTTAATTTTAATGTAGATTGTAAATGCAAGGTTTGGTCGTTGCTTCAATAATGGCCAAACTGCAAACACTAAAAAAGTACAAGAAGGAGGAAAGAAAAAGTTAAAGATCAAAGACAAAACTCAAAGATGATGAAGATGAAGGAAAGAGAAGAAGCGAAAAAGAAGAAGAAAAAAAGATTTTAATACAAATTTGAGCTTCAATTATCTTCTATACAATCTCATGTTCATGATGTTGTTTTTTTTCTTGCTCACTTCAAAGGGATGGATAGATATGCATAAAATGTTTACTTGGAAAAAGAAGAAGAAGAAGAAGAAGGAAAAAGAAATCCTTTGAAGGAAGAAGAAGCAATTTAAAGTTGACAGTTTTCATTTATCCTGGACCAACATAATCATCATCATCATAATCAACAACAAAAGTAGCTTCAATGAGTGCAAACCTTCTGATTTTACCCTGATTAACATGAAAATTAATAAAAGTTAGCCCTCACCTTACAGATTTTGCTCTTTACTTTAAAAGCTTGCCTTTCAAAGGGAACAACTTTTTGTTTTGTTTTTACTTGTTAAATTTATTGTTGCATCAAATTGCATCACCATGATCATCATCATTCTCATCCTTTTGTGAATTAATAGTTTCTTCATCTTTTCTCCTTCTTCTTCATCTTGTTATATTAGTTACATGATTTCTTGTTTATTGTGTTTTGCTGTTATTAAAATGAAAATAGTTTGATTGTTGGTAATCGTTTGAGCTGGAAAAGAAATATTAATAGATAAAATATGAAATAATGTTAATGATAACAATGATAATATTAATATGAAAATAACAACAAAAAAGGAAAGTTGAATCTTTTTTATTCCCTTAAGACATGCAAAGAGTTAACAAGATTCACTAAACAGAAGCAGTTTGCTGTAAATGCAATTTGCTTTTTTTATTCAACATCAAAATCTGTTTACATCAAAAATAATAGTTTCAACTCAGCACAACAATTATCATTGTCATTATCATTTATGGATATTTACCACGAAGTAATATTTACTTTGAAAATGATTACCGAGTCTTGTTTTGGCACAATAAACGACAAAACAAAATCAGGTAATCTAAGTTATTGTCGCTGTTGAACAACCTTTTTTTTCTTGCTGTAAACTTGCTGTTGTTTTTGTAATTGATATTGAAAGCAAAAATGGAGTCAAATGTTTGTTGATTGTTCAAATGAAGTGTTCAGTGTTTGAGTTGAAGAAAAGGAGAGAGAAACAAAAAAAAAGAACCAGAAAAAACCACAAATTGAGTTCTTTTCTTTTTTACCTTTTACTCTTGAAATGTACAATACTAATGATGATAATGATAGTGGAAAAGGAAATGTAAAAGTCACCTCATGTTTAGAAAAGTTATTATTCCTAATCAAACATTTTCCATGGTGATGATGATCAGTGTAAATGTTTTAGATGATTCGCGTTTTTCTTTGCTTCTTTTTTTTACAGGTAAGTTATTAACTTGTCAATCAACAATCAGGTAAACATATTAATATTAGCATTTTACAAGCAACAGAAGCAGCAAGAACCAGGCAATACAAAACTGGTAATGACTGTTGACTGTTTTAATATTGAAAATAATAAAACAATAAAAGATGAAATAAGGGCAAAAAAGAAATAAAGAGTTTCTCTTCTTTTCATCTTCCTTCAAAGTATAACCTAAAGGTTTACAAGTTTTGTGATACTCAATCGATCCAGAAAATCTTGCAACTCCTCTGAATGTTCATCTTATCATCATTATTGAAACTATGTTAGCATTGGAATACAATGAAGGTTGAAGAAGGATGAAAAAGTGAGTGAGCAAAGGAAAGGTCCGCGTGATATTTGAACGTGATGATGATGAGGATGAGAGAGAGAGAGAGAGAGAGAAAGAGAGAGAAGGTAAGAGATAACAGAAGCAGGAGAAAGAAATGACGATGAAAAGGCAAGTTATGAAATGCTAATAGAAATTTGAGTCACTCGAAGGTAAAGAGTGAAAGAGAGAGAGGAAAATGATGAAAAGATGATGAGGATGGAATCCAATGGTTCAGGTAATGAGAGAATCCAAGGTAATGTGATATTATTGATAATATATATATAAAAGTAGTTTGATTGTGCAGTAGATTTAGGGAAAGATGATGAGAAGGAACATGAAGAAGCTGAAAGAAGAAGAAAAAGTGAGAAAAGCATAAGTTCATTTCATCATACTTTTCATCATCATCACCATTATTATCATCCATAGGCTGGATCAATATTTGGTGAAGAAAAGTAAACGACCGTGAAAATACAAAGAAAGTTAATTTGGAGTAACATTGGAAAAGATTATTACAATAGATTTACCAAGAAAATTCAGGATAAACTGTCAATAAGTTCAACTAGATAAATTCAGTTTAACAATGGCTAATAACAGTAATAATAATAATATTATTAATAAAATCAAATAAAATTATTATTCTCATTGATATTAGTAGCTTTTCATTTTTGGTTATCAGTTTTGTTTGGCATCGCTCATCTTTTTGTACATTTTTGCTTCTTCTTCTTCTTCTTCGTACATTTATGCATATATTGATATAAATAATTATAATGGATGCAATATTTGTTCAACCTTTTCTTTATCATTCCTGACTTCTTATTGAAACTCGTCATTTTATATTATTCAATATTATTCAATATTATAATGACAATGAAATTATCTATCATTTTGACTCCATGTTATTTGAGGGAAAAGGTTTAACTGTAAAATTTGATTAAAAGCAACATTTGAAAGGGAGAAGAGGAAGAAACAAAAGGCTGAAAATGAACAACAATGGATGAACAAGTGAATGATCATGTTGGAAAATTAATGAGCAGAAAAGGTTATTAATTTTAGGTTAAAGGTTAGAGTAAAATAGAGTGCTGGAAAGTTGACGATAAAAATAATCATCATCATCATGAGCATGTTAGAGTAGCGCATCTAGCATGATTGACTAAGCTCATCAAGAAGTATATGGGATAACATGAAATTGACCTGATCGTTGGAGAAATTAAAGTTTATCTTTCTCATTCATCTTCAATCTTTTTGTATTTTTCTTCTTCTTTTTAATACGCACTTTTTTTCTCTTTCCTTTTCTCGAGCTGATTTCTTCTTCTTCTTCTTCTTTGGTCTTCACATGAATCTTGTTTCACATTAACCATCCTCTCTTTCATTATTCATCATCATCATTATCATCACAGTTGCTTATACCGATGTTGATCTCATTTTGCTTATTTGCTTGGCAAGTCACCAATTTTCTGTAATTTAAAGTGTTTAAAAGGAACCTTAATCTTTATAAAACCGGACAACCACTTACTCTTCATCATCTTTTTCATCTCCTTTCACTTTGCGAGGGTAAAAAACAAAGCTCCTTCGAGTGATTATCCTTTTTGCTTCTTTTTCATTCTTTTCATCATCATCATCATCTTTTAAGGACCCATCATTTTATCGTTATGCAAGCAAAAGTGAAAAAGGAAGGAAGGAAAGATCCAGGGCTTAATGAAAGCAGCCAGTTTGAAGAGATGAAGATGAGCAAGAAGATGATGAGTATGATGATGATGATGGTGGTGGTGGTGGTGGTGGTGGTGGTAAAGACGATGAACAAGACTAGCAAAAAAAGGAAAGAAAAGCGAAAATCATTAAATGAGAAAAAAGGAGGTGATAAGTTTACTCATTTAAGACCTGTTGCCCTGAAGCATAAGGCCAAGGTAAGAACGAGCGACTATGTTGATGATGGCCAAGATTATCATCAAGAAACTAGAGACACTAAGCTTCTTCATCTGGCTCATCATTTCAACATGAATTTATAAAAATAATACTTTGCCCTGGTTAATCCATTTTCTTGTTTACTCCCAATTATCAAGTGACCTTAAAGTGACATCAAATTGTTGAATCTCTTTTTTCACCACTTTTTTTCTTTTTCTCATTTCTTTTCTCGTTTTCTTGATTTGCTTTTTCCCTTTACTCCCATCCAACTCGATGATGATGATGATGATGATTGTGAAGTGGTGAAGCTAAGAAGCAAATTAAAAAGTAGGAAGAGAAAGAAGATGATGACAAAGTAAGCAGAACTTTTTTTTTCAAGTTAAATTAATTGGAATTGTAAAGTTATATTGTTTCTAAGTCATTTATATTGTAAACAATATAATGAAAGATAATCATTTTCGTTATTAATTAACTCACACATGGTTAAACTTTTTCTTTACCTTTTTCTTGCTCTTTCATAATTTTCAGGTAAATTTTCGCAATTGACCATGATGATGATTATTATTATTATTATAAAGACAAGTTATCATTAGTTACGTTGATTTAGTGGTCACAACAGTAAACAATTTAATTCGACTTTCAATTATGTTTGGGTTATTAAGAGCATGGAGTAGAGATGAAGCTATACAAGTAAAGAAACGGGTAAAAAAACACCAAAAAAAGAGCAAAATTATATTAATTATCATTGAGAAATCATGGTCGTCATAAATGATTAAAGGTTGTTACAAGCATCGAATCAATTAACTCAATTAACTGAGTGAAAACAATTTTCTAGATTCACTTAGAACCACCATTTGAAACACGTTTTTGTTGCTGCTTCATCCTTTAATAACACTAATCCAACTTGATCAATTGATTGTTGAGACAAGATCATTTTTTGATCACTTTTTTGCTTCGTAATTGTAAATCATTCAAATGATGTTTAAACTGTAAAGTTAAACAAGAAGAAAAAAGTGTTTTTTTCTGCAAAAATTGTTTACAGTTTAACCTTTTTCTTGAAACATCGCATCATCACCATTATCATCTTGATTTTTGTCTTTTTTGTATTAACCAATATGAATGAAAGTTTAATGAGAAATAAATTAACCCTAACTTTAAGCTATTAAAACTCAACAAACCATCAACATCTCACCTTACCTTTCTGCAATCAAATTAACCATGATTGTCAAATAATAATAACACAATTGCTGGGTTAATGGTCATAACATTGAATGCATAACACAAAATCAACTCAACTTACCAGTTTTTTTGTACTCATTTTCTCTCTCTTTCTCTCTCTCTCTCTCTCTCTTAATCCTCTTCCCCTCATCATCATAATTTAACTTCTTCTTCTTTTTTCTGCTTTTTACTCAAACCAACTTTCCTGGCCTTTTTTACCTGTGTTTGATCATGATAATTATGAGATCCTGTAACCACTAATCATCAAGTTCAGTCGACGTTTACATGTTTAATCTGCCAAATAACTGTGGTGATGATCACGTTTCTTTTGTATTCAATTTTCTTTCTTTTCTTTCTTTTTTCTTCATCTCCAATCCCTTGCTCTTTTAACATCCAATGCTGTTTATAATATTATGCAAGCAATTTGATGATCTACAGAAGGAAAGAGAAGTGAAAAAAGGATGATAATGAGGAAGGCTTTGAACAACGAAAATGAATGAACAAAAAGAAGGTGCAAAAAGAGATAATCTATGAGTAGAAGTAGAAGAAGAAGCGAAAATGGTGCAAAAATTCATAGTTTTCAAAAGATGAGGAGAAGTCAAAGAGTGCAATGTTGAAAGTAAAAACTAACACTGTTTTTTTTACTCGGGTTAAGAGTTGTTTATGTTGTGTTGTCGAGGAAAATGTTCATCTTCATTATCATCAGTTTCCTTTTACAGTTGTTGTTGTTTTTGTTGATGTTGTTGCTTGTTGTACCCAGTGATAACAATCAACATTAGCTGAGATAAAGTGTAGGATGAACAATTTAACGATTGAATATTGCCGCATAAGTGTTGTCAACATTATTTGATTAACAATAGTTTTGCCTTGTTTTGCCCTTTCCAAAACTTATAAACTTTGCAATCTTTTTCACTTGGACATCAACATCTAAAAGAAGGAGGAAAAAAAAGTAAATAAGATAAAAAATTAAGTCAATCGCATCTCTTAATATGGTTACGATTATATCAAAACTCACCAACAACAGCAGTTTGACTATTACCTTGATTTTAAACTGCTGTTTAAAACCAACGATGCAACTTAACAAAATTGAACCTCCTTTTTGCAACATTTGTCATTTGGAAGAAAATTTGTTTTCCACAATCTATTTGCTCTCTCTCTCTCTCTTTTTCCCTTTACTCATCATCATCAACAACAATAAACATTTCGTAGTTATCATCATTTCCTTCTTTGTTTCTTCTCTGTTTGCTGTAATCCTCCATTGATTCTGGTCTTGGTGCAAAGAATTATGATTGCATTGAAAGAATGCAAAACAATAGCAAGTCAATAACATTAAATGTCCTTTTTTCTTGATCTCTCCCTTCAAACGTTCACTCTTAATGATAATTTGATTTCGCGTATTTGTTTCTCCAATAAAAATTTAATCTGCAATTAATGAGAAAGAAAAGAAAATTATAATAGCAATGATAATAATTATGAAATGGGCGAAGTGATTAAGAAAGAGGAAAAAGTTAATCAATTAATAAATTATATAAATACTATGTGTTAAATTATACAATGGGTTCTGGTTTTTGTTTTGTTTATTGTTGATTTTGTCTCTGTGATCATCAACTAATGCAACTAATTGGGTTTAGCGAAGAAGAAGAAAGAATAAAGAATAAGAAAGAAGAAGAAAGTTTTTTTTTCTTCAAAATGAAACCAGGCATGATACATCATTGGTAACTAGATACGCCTTTTGTTCATTAAAAGCACCAAGTGAAAATACAGAATAAAGATTATTCTACATCTTCATCTAGGGATCAAAATTGAAAGGGAAGAAAAGAAAAGGGGTGAAAATTAAGGAATGGGAAAGTAAGTTGAGCCAATCAATGAGTGCTGCTGCTGCAAAAGTAAAATAAAATCTGGTCAACAGTGAAAAGATCCTTCTCATGTTTAAATATCAGCAAAGATCTGGCTTTTGCTTTGCGGGCAACCTTGAAGTTTGAGGGATTTATAAGTCCGTAGGGTTACCATTTGGTTTAAAAAGGTAAATGCTCAGATCAAAATGATGCAACAAGGGTAAAGATGAGAAGATGATGAGGATACTGACGAAGAGAAGCAGGAATGATATC
Organism: Tetranychus piercei; assembly: GCA_036759885.1. Taxonomy (NCBI): domain Eukaryota; kingdom Metazoa; phylum Arthropoda; class Arachnida; order Trombidiformes; family Tetranychidae; genus Tetranychus; species Tetranychus piercei. The sequence continues at coordinate 16,260,297 of CM071877.1, forward strand.
AAGGATAATGATGATGTTGATCTGTTGCAGCAAGAAAAGTCCAGCAAACCAGGCAAGATATCACAAGTTGGAGGACGTTGAACTGTTGAGTGTCGCTTTTCCTAGGCTGTTTTTATACATGATCAGGAAGGAAAGAAGAGGAAAATCAGAAGATGAGCAAAATGAGAAGAGAAAGTGCAATGATTAAGCTGGTGAAAAAGAGTAACATGGTTTGTTTTGCTTTTAAATCAATTTGCTATTTTGCAAGTTTTCATCCTACTTCAAGATTTAAGTTCAACTCAAGTTAAAGGTGAAATCAATCTTTGATTATAAATGAATACAGATAAAACTGTGGGTCGTTTGTTGACATCTTCATGTTTGTCACATAGAAAGATGATGATGATGATGATGAATAAGAAGATAAAGAGGATGTTGATAGTGAATTTTTGAGTTTGCAACTTTTCCATGTTAATCGTTTCTCGATAGAGAATGCAGAAAAGAAGAGAGAAGGCAAAAGATGATGTAAAAGATGAAAAAGTACGCATTGAATCAATCATCATTATGCTCATCATCATCGTCACCATCATCATTATCATCATCAATTCCAATTGATTTTATGCAATGTCAAAACCTTTGGTTCCATTTTTCAGCTCTTTTTTGCATATCTTTACAGCCTAAAACAGGAAAGAAGGGTAAGAATGAGAGATTAATTTGCCAAGTAAAATTTATAACATTACATGAAACCAATCAAGAAAATGAATAATTTAATGATTATTTCCCTTTTAAATTTGTAAATTTCCTCTCGGTTATAATAGATATATTTTTATACATAAATATATCCACACAGTTAATTCACTTACCATTAAATTATCATCATTTTAACCATTGACATCACCATCGTACTCTTTATCATCCTTCGTTGCTTGAAATGGAGACTAAAAAGAGAATAGAAAATCTTCATGATGATGATGATGATGATGATGGTCTTTGAAAGACCATTCAACTTATTGAAGCTCGATGGTGATGATGAAAGTAAACGGAGCAGAAGGGAGGGAGAAAGAGAGAAAAAATAGATCTAATGATGTAATGTGAACTTGTCGTGTTACAGACTCTCCCACCCACCCTACCTCCTTCCCTTTCATCTCTCTTTCTCAACAGGGTGTCGGTTGAAAAACTTAGTTTATCATCATCTTCTCATTTTCTTCATTTTCTTATGTTACTCTAGTAAAAACTTAAATACATGGCTCTCTCCTTTTTTACCTATAATTTAGCCATCAAAACTGTTTTTTTCAGGTTATAAATATTATTATTACTATGCGCTAAAAAATTAGCATCCATTTAATTCTTGCTCTTTTTCCTATCGCTTTTTCTCCTCCTCATTGCATCATCATCATAATCATCTAATCTACATTGAATGGTCCAATTCAAAGTCAAATCATTCAAATTCAATGTGATTGTTTATACACATCAGTGTAATGAAATATGCACCAAATTAAACATTTATGCGTTTCTTTTTTGCTTTATACAAAAACGCATAGTCAATCCCTGAGGCCATCATCAAGCTCATGTCCATGATTACATGTTAATGTATCTCTTTTGCTCTCTCCCTTTGCTTTAACTGATCTTAATGCTCCGCCATCATCTTCTTTGCCTATTTTTTGATATTTTACCTCTTGATTTCTTTTCTTTCTTTCTTTTCTTGCTTCTCTCAATGTGTGTGGTTATGCACAGAACCAATCGATCAACTTTAATCAGACTGATATACATGGGGGATAGCATGGCGCCTGATCCATCAAAAAGATGCCACCTAAATTCACAGATAATCGAAGTCCTTTTTTTATATTTCTTGTTATTTCTCTTTCCTTCTCCCTTTTTTGTAACATATCATTGATCGAATGGATAAACATGAGCTGTAAATTGAAACAAGCAAATGTCATTAATAATAATGTAATTTAAAATAACGTTGAAAGTAAAATGAAAATAGTTGACCTTTTTTTGTTCATAAATACTGCAAGGTTAATCTTTGTCTTTTCCCTGTTTCCTTTTGATCACTTTTTTCATGTTGTTTTGATTTTGCTCAAGTTTTCTCTTCTTCTCTCTCTCTCTCTCTCTCTCTCTTCTCTCTCTTTTGATCAACTTTACGTCTTTCTACTTCTCCTTGAAAAACATTCAATCTATCGTGCTAAAGTTCATTCCAAGGAACAAGACTTGAAACTGTGTGTGCATGCAAACTTGTAAACAAAGTTGTATGCGTGTTGCATGTGAGACTTTTTACTTTGGGTCCATTGAATGGTTGATGACAAAGAGAGAAAGTGTTTAACTTGATGATGATCAACGAATCATTTAGGGAACCCTAGACACATATAAATAATTAATGGACTCAGTTACTTGTTCATAGCGAGACTCTTTAGAGAATCAAACATTAGGTTTCAAAGTAACACACAACAAAAGAAAGGGAAACGAAGATGAAGTTTAACCTACTTGAAAAAGTTAACATCAGTTAATATATAAATTACAGGTTCTTTGTTTATTGTGAGATTAAGTTACTTGGTTTCTTTTGCTTTCCTCTTGTCCAAAAAAACTGTTAAAAATTGGAAATGATGTTTTCATTTCGTTCAATTGATCAAATGTTATCCATAAAGCGCACCAATCATTGTTGAAGAGAAGCAAAATCGACAGGATTTATTTCCACAATTAACTGGTTTATATTATGCACGGTGAAACCTGTAATCAATAGAAATAATGATTGATAAAAGAAAAAGGAAAGAGAAAAAAATGGTTTATTCAAACTCAGTCAATAACCTGATAGAGTATATAAATGTGAGTTGAATTGCATTTTTTCATCTTTTTTTCTTCGTCATCAACTTCGTTTCACTTTTCTTTTTGCTTCTTTTCGTTTGATTCGCAACGATTCTTAACTTTGATGAGAGCAAAGTTGAACATTTCCAGTTTTCGAAGAAAATTATGATAGAGGACATAAATAATGCATGATAAATGATGACAGTTCTGGTGATGAAATGATAACAACATTTCAATCCAATCATCAGCAATTTGCAAAGCGAAAACAGATTATTGCGAAAAGACGAAAAGAGAAGAAAAAAGAAGAAAATAAGACGAAAATGTGATATAAAATATGAAGATGAAGATGAAGATTGATATGATGATGATAATAATAATCATGATGGAATCAATTTGCTTAATTTTGGAAAATTTTAATGCAATTTTCATGCCAATTGAAGAAACTGGCTTTTTCCTTACTGTTAGAGTTGAATTGAATGGCTCTTGCTTTTTGATTAGCTTGAATTTGATTTAATTTGCAATTTTCTGTTAGAAACGGTTAATTAAGATACAATTTTCCACAAACAGTTCCAGATTAGCTGTTTCTCCTTAATTTCGTATTCGTACCACCTTATCAAGTAGATACTGATTTTTCTTTAGATATAAATGTTTTCCATTCGATTTCTTTATCTTAATCACCACTTTCCTTACCACATTAGCAACAGTTTACTGAAAAAAATACTGTTTCTCCCAGTTTCTTTATTATTATGAAACACCAAAGATCAAGGACCAGCTATAAGATGCATGTAAGGAGTGTTCAATCTTGCTTCATCTGTTGGGCTCAGATCATTTTTATTTATTCCAGGTTTTCTTTTGATTCTATTGCTTTTCAATAAACCATTTACAATGATGTTGCCCATTAGTCACTGAGCTCAAAGAATGGATAGTTTTTGACTTTACCACTGTTTATCCAATCAATCAATTGTCAATAGAAATATGTTACTCTCTTGAATTTGCAAATGAGGTCCAAAAAAGAGGAACAATAAAAGCTGCCAACCTGGTTAGACTTTGGCGTACATGACATCATCTTTTATTTCTTATTCATCTAATAATAACAGGGAAGAGAGATAAATCTTCAAGTCTGTAATCATTCAACTAATCTAATTCATATTTAAAGTACCTGATGATAAGAAGTAGCCTGGTAAATGTCATTAGATTTACTTTTTTAGGCAATATTCGGTGTCCTTTTTTTCCCATCTTTCTGAATCTTTTAATTTCCTCAATTGTAACTTTGGTTGAAACAGAAATGATGTTCTGCGGTTTCTTGTTGACAGTGTAAGGGTGAATATTATGGCGGTGGAAAGTGTGAATCTAAGGAAGAGCTGGAGAAGAAAAACAGTCTTACTATATGATGATGGTGCACAAAAGAAGAAAATTGAGCACTATTCCTGGAAATTCAAATAATGGAGATAATAATAATGATGTTGATGATGATGATGGTTGAAGAGGTTTTTTTCATCTTTTCATTCTTTATGAAGAGAAATTATTCCTTTAGCATTTTATGACCTAAAAATTAATACATAATTTTATGTTACAATGAGTTTCGTCAAGGTTTGAAGGATTCTTTCTGCTAAATGACCATCATTTACCAATTGAATGTAAAAGCTGATTGATTACCTGTTAGCCACAACTTTGCTGATTGCTTAATTCTGTAAAATGGCTTACTCAGCATTGCTACTTAATTATTTTTTTTGCTTAACATTGAAAATAAAAACTATGCATACACAAATATTTATCTCGAGTTACTGTTGCTGATGCTGTTAACTCTTCAGTATTTAATCATCATCGCCATCATCACCATCGTTATCATTGTCATTATCTCTTTCTCTTTCAGCAAAGTACCAATTTAAAGAGGAGAAACTTGAAGGTAAACAGTTGTGAGTAGAGGAGAGAGAAAACGACCAAAAAAATTAACAGCATTAGAATACGGAAAGTTGATGAAGATTTTAAATTAATGACGCCAATGATTTTCTCTTTTCCATTTTCATTCATTAACTTCTTCATTGTTCGGTTTTCCTTTTTTTAGTTATCTAATTTTATACCATGAGATGTACCTGTTCCATCTTGTCATGTCCGTTGTTGAGTTTGGTGGTGAAGTTATTGTTGTTTTAGGTATTACCGGTTTAGCTGACGCCCTTACCCATAGTTTGTTACTAGGGGCTATCATTGACCGGAAAAGGGTGTGGATACCTTCATGAGGTTGTGGTGTAGATGTGGATGTGGATATATGTGTATGTTTTATGTGTACGTATGTATACGTTTTTTTTCCTCTTCACACAAGTGAACAATGAGTAAATTAAGTATAATCATAATCACCATAATCATAATCATTATTGTTATGATTTTTCAACTATTATGACTATTATTATAATTATTATCGACCTTTCTCAAGGATCATCGCCATTCAGGCTGATCTAGTAACGAAATATCTCCATAGATTTGTTGGTGCGTACACTAACAATGTAAATGTATAAGTGTGTGTAAAACTTATATAATAAACGCACATAGCCACACCTTTACAGAAAACTGGATAAACTAGGGGAGCCATTACCGTCCAGGATGCATTTTTAAATATCAAAGATAGATCAACAGCAGAAACCCGGAAGATTGTGTTACCAGCCCAATGAGAATGAATGTGTGCATAATTTTACTGTTGATGATATATTGGTTGTTAGTTTGAGTGTTTGCATATATAAACGTTGGTATAATTTAAATGGATGATGAAGTTTATAATAATTGTGAAGAGGGAAAATGATGAGGAAAACAGTGGATCCCATTGTAAGCCCTTTTTTACTTGCGTAACCAGGGTAACCCAATTTAAAGATTTAATAGCGGGTTTCAGGTTTACCGAGGTTGTATGAATTAGGCTCTATGCTTGGACTGTCAAGGTTTTTCCGTGATATTTCACTACCTGGAGACCTTGAGAACTTGTAGATTTGAAAAAAAGAAGGGAAGAGAAAAGAAGAATGGTGAGAAGAAAAAAAGAGGAGAAAAAGGAGTAAAATAGATTTAGTAACAAGAAATAAGAAAAAAAAGTTAAATAAATAGCAATTGATGTACAATTGAAAAACAGATTTATGAAAAAGATGATTGAATTGAAAGACCTTGATAAATCCTCAGCATTTGGTTAATTATACTTTCTCTTTTTTGATTTAATGCCGTTTATGCATAAGTAAAAGTGTTAAAAAACATCATTCCAAGGCTCTTCAGTTGAGTATTCCATCCCTCATCATAAACGAATAGCACAAGTTTCACATGGTAACCTGTTTTTTTTCTTTTCATTTTGAATGTTGCATTTGCTTTTTCTCTCTTTAAAACATCTTATCTGCTTTTCTTGGTAACACAATTTAAACAACCCTTTCGTTCTTTATTCCTGGATATTTAAAGTCCGTTCAAGGTTTTGGACCTCGTTATTGTGTGGCCTTCTAAATAGTGAAAAACGGGTTCCTGTTTTCTTTTTGCTTTTGCTAAACTCTAGCTTTATCAGTTATGGAGCAGAAATCCGTTTATTTTCTTGGCTTGTCAATTTGGTCTTTTAACTTTCATTAGGATTAACTCAGGAAGACAGTTTTCTTTATTGGATTTTTTCGGACTTGAACTGTTATCAAACTAGGCTCCCATGAATACGGAAATAAATTATAATTATACTTTTCCAATTTTACCAAGCTTATCATCATCATTTTCCAATTCCGTTGGTTCCTTTGTTTTGCCTTTGTTGTCTAATTTGAAATGTATTTTGTAACAATTACTTTTGCCTTTTGTTTCCTCAGATTCTTTGTAAAATGAAATTTAGAGGACACGTCAACCACAGGAATTAATACTCATTCTAAGCCATGCCAGAATATTTTTGGGTTTCCAAGGACAGCAGCAACTTCAAACTTTTTTTTCACTTTTCATCAGTGGAACCAAAAAATATGAACAGAGAGATGAGATGAAGAAGAAAAAGAGAGAAAGAAAGTGCAAGAAAAAAATATTAACAGATACAGATAGAAGGGTAAATAACTGTGAACAAAAATAAACTTAAATTGATTAATATGTAATGCTTGAACAGTTGATAAATGAATGAATCCCTTGTCCGTACCAACAGTTATTACATCAAAGCGTAAACTTGAGAGAATCTGGAATGAGAAGTCACCTAAAAGAGAAAGAAGGTAAAATGTATGTGTTAGAAAAATAAGACAAGTGAATAGAATTGCATAAAAAATGGCTAGAAATGGTTAGATAATTACCGTTACCAAAAATCAATTTATTTAAGCTGACTCATGCAACAAACGTGATGGAAGTAACCGTTGAAAGTTTTTAAGGAAATTTTCTGGTTTATGAACTTGTCATGAGCCTAACGATCAGAAGTTAAAATGATTATCACCTTTGTTAATAAATTAAAATAAATAAATAAATTGGCGCTACAAGACAAAAACAAGTGACTAGAACCCAACTGGTAACAAAGCTTTTGGAGAGAACAAAAGAAAGGATTCTTTTCCTTTAACCGATTAACCGCCATCTACTGAAATTAAAGCCGCGTTTTATTATTCAAATGTTTAACTTTTGGTTTTAATTTAATTTGAATCAATTAAATTCAATTGTTTTTAATCTAATTTGTTATTTGAACAACATTTAAATGCTCTGTTAACCCAGTTTTGTCTTCGTTTAGTACTCTTTTCATTTCTTTTGTGTTGAAACAAAAATAAAACCAGTAACCAGAAATATGTTGCCCAATTGTATTAACTGGTTCATCGAGTAACCCTATCCTCACAGCTAAATCAAGAGGACGTAGTGAAATGTGACATTCATAGTAACAAACGATATGTTGGCTGGTGAAGACTATTAACTTCAGGATGTCTGCCTTCGTTTAACCCATGCTGATTGTTTGAATGCTGCCTTTGGTTTCGGACTATGGACACTGTCAACCTCTTTATGGTGGCACAAATGAATCTAAAATGGTTGTTTGTTATTGCTTATTGAGGGCGATATGCAGAAGTGGAAGGTCATAACTAAAGGAGCAAAAGAAAGGATGCAAAATTTTGGTATTTTTGTGTCAAAGAGTATTCATCTTGTTAGCCCTACGGATTTATCTCAGGTAATACGCTTTAGTAAAATAAGTTGCTTCATCTGTTTTTTTCGTTGAATAAAAATAAATTCCAATCTTTTTCCTTTCATTATATTTCTTTCTTTCCCATTATGTCTAATTAATTTCAATCTAGAATCATCGATTTTTTTTTGTAAACTTGGCGTCTTTCACTTTCTTTCTTTCTGATCTAATATACTTTGATTAAATTCAGTCTTCACACTTGAGTCTTCGCAAAAGAAAGTGTTCAAGGATAGTAGTAAATTAGGTGTTGGTATCGAGATCATTAGAGAAAGGTTGACTTTTTTTTACTAAAGACCATCATCATTATCATCAATTGCAATTACAACAACATCGAGTATCATCATCATTATCGTTGTACAAAGGGAAAAAGAATAAAAGTAAGTTGATGAAATTGAATCAAGTTAAAGATCTAAATGCTGTGTATATTCTCTATGTGATTTACTGCAACCGGATGGACACAGACAGGTCATGGGAAACCAGGTTTAAAGGGTGTGATCTTTCAAGCCAGTTTGATAATCAAACAATGCCGTTCCTAAAATAATAATGGCTACCAAGCTGAAATGATGACCTTACACAATTACTTTTAATACCTGTTATATTAGCTAAAAGTTATTTAACCAGTCCACCAATGTGATCACCATGTTTTTTATCTGAATAAGTTAAGTCAAGTCTTTTCCCGTTTGTTTTCTAACCTTCCCTCAATTTGCTGCCTTTCCTCTGTTAAGTTTATCTGTTTCAGTGTCTGTTGACCCTTCTTTTAAAGGCCAAAAATCCAATGTAAAAGGAGAGTTTTAAAGAACGAAGCTGAATGAAGGAAAGAGTGACTCCTCTTCACCCTTAGGGTAAGTAACATTGGCTAATATATCTTGTTGTCAGTGTATCACTATCATTATTACCTTCTTCATCATTTTCCCTTCATCTCCCAACAAGTCTTTAAGTTAAAGTTTTGTCCTTTTTCTCTGGTTGACCATTAATCTAAACTTTCTTTCTTTTCTCTCTTTTCTCTCTTAGCCTTTTCCATCCATCTATCCTGAGTTTTCCCAGCACATTAAGGAACATCGCATGGCTACTCACTTTGAAAATTTCAATTTTTTCCACCTTCTTTCTAAATCTTTCCATAGAGATTTAACCCCTCTTCAGGCTCTCTCTCTCTCTCTCTCTCTCTCTCTCTCTCTCTCTCTCTCTCTCTCTCTCTCTCTCTCTCTCTCTCTCTCTTGCATCTCTCTTACCTGAATATGAATTTCCTTGCAACTTTCATAACTTCCAATGGTTCCCTTTTCAACTGTCCATAATTGTGCAATAATTTCAGGTAAACCGATTACATTTACTCTTATAATTTTGTTTTACTTTCTTCTCTTTTCCTCTCACTGGACCGAATCTTTGCCTCGGACATGAGTTGAGTTTTAAAAGGAATTGGCATTGGAAGAAAAGGCAGAAAGTAGCAAAACAAAAAGCAAAGACAAATTGTCTTAATCAGTCAACTTTTTTGTTTTTATTGTTTTTCATTGTTTCTTTTTTTACCTTTTACTCTTGCTTATTTATTAGTCACCTTGCTTTGTCCCTAATAATGATCATGACTGCTATAATCATTATCTTTTTTTCATCATTATGACCATTATTTTGAATCACTGTGAATCTAACTATACAATATGACAAAGTCCATAAGGCTGATTGTTGTGATGTAAAGGCGTTACCCCACACTCAACAAACACAGCAAAAAATTGCATTACATTTGCCTCAATCAAGTGGATACTGATCAATATTAAAGTTAAAGTTGCTCAGATCATGCAAACATTATGCAACTATCGTAACTTGATGCACATTTTTTTAATTTCTATCTTTAACCCGTGATAAAAGTTGAAACCGTATTATGCCAACTGCTTTTTTTCTCGCGTTAACTTTGCCCAGTTGTGAGTAAATTGTTTGCATAATTGCTTAAGTAACTTGTAAACAGAGAGTTTAGCCAGTCTTGTGATACCAAGTGATCTTAATTTGTTGAAATTAAGACGCAAACTTGTTAACTATTGATTGGTGTGAGGATTATGAGAACCCAATTTTGTTAGGGTTACGCCTTTACCCAGCATATAACTAACACAAAAATATTAACCAAACTTATCTTTCCTTTTCACATTATTCTGTTTACGCTCACACAATTATTAAGGGTTATTATTAAAGGAAATAACTGTTCAACTTGAAGCTCAATACCAATACTGGATCAAATTTTTTTGTCGATTTTTGTTCTTTTTTCTCTTTATTCTTGCTGTATTTTCATCTTCTTTCTCTCTTATATTACTAACAGTTCTATCCTTTCATTTTTTGCAGAAAAAAAGGTTCACATTAAACAAGGAGAAGAAGCAAAAAGTCTGAACCAAAGGGAAAACAGAAGGAAGAAGAGAAGAGAACGAAAAAAAAAGAGAAATCGAAAGTAAAGCAAATAAAAAATAAAGAGTCAAGATTACCAGGAAAAAGTAATCATCATTCTACAATCATGACTCTGGATGTAAAACATGTTCTCAATATTCATCAGCTGGTGAGACTTAGTGAATTTAAAATCTAACTATAAAATTTTAAATCGAAATAGATTAAGCTTTAATAATTAAACTATCAATTGTTTGCTAAATGCTGTACGGAAATTGCTTGGATTGCTCTTCAGAAAAAATTACACTAGATTGTCTATTAAAATGCAAGCGTTTAGGTTAAGCCAAGACATGATTGTCAAGTGAGTGACTTAAGGACACCCTTCAAATTATTTTTTCAAGCTTGTTTAGCGTTAGGTGCGTCATGAAGAAATAAAAATATTTTTGAGACTAAAATACAAAAATTTATAATCGTTATCTTTTTCATCTGTCTTATCGTCCTATTGAAGCGGTTCCAAGCAACTGTCCATGGCTTGTTATAGCCTTTAAAAAATATATCAACAGATTCCATGAATTAATAATGTTCTTAATAAGCGATCAGCTTAGATTTGACCAGAGACAAAACAAACATCCTGAAGCTAACCGCCCTCATCTCCCGACAACATTAACATATCCACTCTCTCAATACCGCTTTATATAATATAATTCATATGGTTCATTGTTTTGATCCGACAGAATAATTCTATTGTTACTATATTCTATTCTTTCAAATAATTTTCATGAGTCTCCCCATTTTCCAATATGAATCTTTTAGTTTATAATTTGATCGCCATCAAATCCAGGTAAAGTTATAATGTCTTTTTAGGTTAGTAGTTTTAGGTTTTAATTAAATTTTAAGCATTTGCGCATTATTTATCAAAAAGTTCATTGAGTGAATCTTCTTTCAGGAAACTACCAGAAACGAGTCCATGTCGTAAAAACCGTCTTAAACCAACAATGATGATAAAAAAAACAAACTAAAATGACAAAATTGATTTGAAGAACAATAAGATAATCTTCAAAACATGAATAAAATAAAAAAAGATTTAATCGATTTCAATTAACATTGAATTTTCAATCTCTGACATAAACAATTGTTTTGAATTTTGACAAGAAAGCAAATCTCTTTCTTCCTTTCTTCTCTTTCCTTACAACATTAAGCCGGCTTTCACCGGCTTCGGTATTTACCGGTTTTCATTGTTACGCCATCTATCGAGTAATCTGGTTCCTTCAAATGTAAACAAAGAAGTCTAATGAGAAAATATTCAATCTTCAGAACAATTGAGATATTATTGTTTCATAAATTGAATTATGTCCATAGTAATTAAAGCATCAATTTTTACGTTCATTAGTACCTTTTTTTGCCTGTTTCATCCATTAGTTCCAATTTATTTATTAATCTAATTCTATAACTGAATTATTAACTAACTTGTTCACATTTCTTTTTAATTTAACCAATTTGTCCTTTTCCTCTAATTTGATGAAATCTTGCTTCTTTTTACGGCCTTTATTGTGATCATTCTTTTTTTTTGTTAAATAATCTCTTTTCTGTTTCTATTTTTCCCTTTATTAGTGGTGATTAACTTTGTTTCGCTTCTACTTTTGAATTTTACTTCACAATTTAGGCTTGCAAATTATGGTTATGCATTCTCTTGGTGAACAGATTTATGATTAACTCATTGTTGTAATTGTTGACCATTAGTGAAATATATTAGCTAATAATCTGGGTTCATTTTGTTTCAACTTTCAGTTATCAAATGAAGCTTTATTTTTTGATGAGTCTCTTTTTATTAAATTGAAATTGAGTTGAAACCGTCCTTACATTGTTATATGAAAATAAAAAACAGTAGAGAGAAGATTGATTTGCTCAATCGCGTTAGCTTTCCCATTCCTTTGTTTCATTGTACTAATGCTTTCCCGTTAATGTGTTATGGTTCAATTTAATTGCTATTATATTATTATCTTGAGCCATATTAAAGTTATAATTTGTTATTCTCCCGATTTGTTTAATTACCTGTGGGCTCCTAATATTTTCAATGCCTTTTTGGGTACATTTTAGTGATATTTTTCATTTATTGGTGTGTTGAATATAAATTGATAGGAAGAAAGGAAAGAAAAGGAAAGAGTGAAGCACAGCAATCAGCAATTCAAGTCCTAACCAGAGAAAAAAACGAATGGAATTTATCATTAAACTCTATCTAGTTAGTTATCTACTCTGTTAGTTAATCAATCGTAATTGTTTGTGGCAACACACACAGAAAATATAGAAATGTAGAGAAAAACTCTTTTTTTCTCTTCTGTGTGTGATAAAAATGATGTTTAATCTATATTCTACATGTTATCAATATATCTAATATAATCTCTCCTATTAAATTGTGTTTTTATTACAGTGGCAATCAAATGAGAGATGAGATTATTATTGATCTACTTCATTCCCTGTGAGATGAGACCAGGTATTTTGATGGCAAAAAAAGAAGCTAAAAAAGGAGGAAAAAGACTGAATCTCTTTCCAGTCTCCCATAAATGATTCGGAATCTAAAGAAAAGAATTGATGGAATCGAGTTAAACTAGTAATGGCCGTAATTGAAAGCATAATAATCAACATTTTTTTATCAAATCATTTAGTAACTCAAGCTTTCATCCTTTTTTTGGGTTTAGATCTTTTTCTTAAGTGTAAGTGTCCATTATATCTTTCCTTCTCTCACTCATTTCTTGACTTTTTTCCCTGATATTAAGACTTTCTTCATCTAACCAACCAAACCTTTTCTTTCTATTTCTCTTTCTTTCTCTCATCTTTGCTCTATTTACAAGGATTCCAGAGGCAAACAAAGGCAATATGTTTTTCTTTGATATAAAAGTCATAGCAAATAACAAACATCACTATCAACCAATGGAAGGAGAAAAAATTCAGGAAGACAAGGCAAAGGAGGAAAAGATTGTTAATGTGAAATGATGAAGGGAAAAACTCGAACAGCATCTTACGTCTTTCTCTGTCTTTCGGAAAGAAGATTTGTGGGAAACAAGAATGGTCGTGGTGGTGATGGTGATGATGATGATGTGAAGGAGGATACATTGTATATATTCTTGGAAGAAAAGGGAAAAAAGAGTAACAAATATTATCTGGTTTCTTTCTTGGACTCAAAAAAAAAGAAGAAGATGCAGTGAACAAGCGTCAAAATTGAGGAGTGCAAAAGTTTTTAAAGCAATTTAATGGTGGTGATTTCAATTGAAAGACTCTGATGAAAAGTGAAATACAATGATAATGATAAACATAAAGATAAAGGAGCAAAGAAAGAATGAAACTATTAGTAACAAAAATAAATCAGTAACTAAAGTAATGAAGATGAGGGACAATTCTAGGAAATAATAACTTTGAGTGATTGTATAAGAGGTATACTCTTGTCAAGCAGTATTCAACAAATCTCACGAATCATCATCATCAACATCATCTCAATAGTAATCTAGAGGTATACTTTTTCAGGAGAAAACCCATGAATTCCTTTTCTGGTAAAGCAAAATTTCTTTTTCCTCCTAAACATAATAAGGTTCAGTTAATTGTTATCAATTTGATATCGTTCTTGGCAAACGCTTTTCCTTTAGATTACTGTGTTAACCTTTCCCCATTGTCTTCTTTCATCACTCACCCTCTCTTTCTCTTTCTTTTTCTTCTTTCTCTCTGGTTCTCTTTCAAGACAAAGAATCAAGTGTCATTAAAATAACATTTGCTTTTTTTACTTATACTTTTCTCTCTTCTTTTACATTTTCTTACAGGATTCATGTTATATCATTAATGAATGGCACCCATCAAGAGATGAAATCAAGGAAACTCCAAGTATTATGAAAGTTTGGAAACAATATGTGTATAATGTTTGCAGTTAATACTTAAGGAATGATTGCACTGATAAAAATAATTACATTAGGGCCTCCAGTTTACTTGTATTTTATCTGCCATCTATTAATAATTAGCCTAATTATAGTCATCTTAGCCGGTAAGATTGAGCTGAACTTGATTAATTACACATTGGTAACAAAGATAACCTTGTAAACAAATCAAGTTTTGTATTTTTTTGTGTTTTTCTTGCATGAATACATATAAAGTATTTGATGGACTATCAAAGAAACAATAAATGAGATTGCCTCGTTACTCAAGTGGGAGACCCAATTTTGGCATCAACAAAACCAGTAAAATTTTGAGTAAAACAATAGGGACCCCTCAATGATTGGCTTTAAACTGCTGACCTAAATTGACCTCTAGCTGCCCAATTATAATTCATCATCTCTATTGAGGTACATTTTGTAAAATTGTTTCATTGTTTATGTCAATTAGTAGTGACGGTGATAATGAATAAAAGTCAACGTTGCTTTGGCTTGGCTTCATTTTCTGCTTTTTAGTGAAATAAAATGCCTTATAAAGTCTTTTATTTCGACTTTTCCCCCATCATCATCATCATGTTTACCAATTTTCCTTAAAGGTTCCAATATCAACCATCCAAGGGCAAAAGTGAGTTTTTTTCAGTGTTGATCGATAGAAATGATAAAAATGGGAAAGATGTGATGTTGAAGAAAGAGAAATAATGAAGAAAAGAGAGAGAAGATGAAAGAAAGGCAACAACCAAAATCTTCTCTTTTCTTCTCTCTTTTTATCTTCGTTTTCCCATTCAGAAAAAGAAGAAAGCAAAAAAAACTGATGTGAATTTTTTTCGTCACTAAAGTTATTTCACTCTTATCTGCTTCTCTGAGTTTCACCTCCCAACAAGAATTGAACCAACAAGGTATCATGTTAATACGGTAAAGGAAAAGACGAAGAAGATGAAAAAAAAGGATGGAGACGAAAAGCCAAAAAGCAAGAGGAACCAAGAGGAAGACAAAGAGACCAGGATGAAGCAGTTGATGCCATTTTGATGATGTTGAAAGTTAACAGAGATTATCCACATGAAATATCAAAGAAATAGAAGCAAGCCTGTGTAAACCTTATAGTAGATATAATTGACATTGAGTTCAATCGATGATATCGAATTAAAGCTGTACAAAGAGGGAAAGAAGAGAAAGATGAGAAGAGCAAGAAGAAAAGGAATAGGAGAAATAAAGATGAATAAGTAAAGAAAGAGGAACTACAGAATGTTGTTGATCGATCTTAGATTAACCCATTTCAAGTGTGGATCCATTTCGTTGCCTTTCAACCTTCATGACAAACTTATGCTTACAATTTGCCTCAATCACAGATAAAAATTGTATTAAAAGACTATCTTTATCATTTACCATTCAACTGAATCCCCATTAATACTGATTCAATATTGTTTACTTGTACGTAAACAATAACCATAATAATTTGAGTGCAATCAATTTGCTTCTCATTCAAAATATCTGTTTGTTTCATTTACTCCTTTCATTCGAAATAATCTTCACTATCATTCTTATAATTTTCATCTTTCACTTCCTTTTTTTACCGTTTACCTTTTTTTATTCCTTTTCATTTCCACCTCATAATCTTGCGAATCCTTGTTACTTTCCTTTCATCTTCTCACATCATCGTCATGTTCATCCAATGATCATCTTTAGTTGTGATGAACCAGAAAATTTCATCATAACTGAGTCCCAAATCTTTTCAAATTATCTTCTCAAGTTCATTTTCCATTACCTTCAAAAATCTTGACATTTTGATTTTTCCCATCTTCTTACTCTCCTTATTATTCTCATCCTCCTTTTCATCATCTTTACCCTCATAGACATCTTCATTGCATCATAGTGTTAACTTATTAGCTCTTGTTGATATTGTAAATGATGAAAACAACAAGTCATGAAATCACCTAATTTACTATTTTCATTGTGGCACCAGAAAAACAGTTTACTTGCTCTTTCTTGCAATCAATAATGTTAAAACTTATTGCGCTTTTGATTGAGTCAATAACACCATTAATTACATTTAGATTTTTACCTTCAGGCTTGTTGAGCATGGAAAATTGAATTTACAATTATGAATTGATATGGTCTAATCAGGTTGATGATTGATAAAAATTTGGACCACACGAAATTCCCATTGATTGATGTACAACTGTTGATGAGAGGATATTGCTTAATGATTCAGATAAATCTATGGTTGAATGATTTATAGAGGGTGAAAAATGAACGGCAAATGAGAAATTATTTTCATTCTCTGTTTCTCTCATTAATTAATGTTAAATATAAAAACTTGAGCTCAACAAATGTATATAATAATTTGAATTTTATCAAGTTTTACATTTTATAGGAATCTATCAATAACTAGAGTATAACAAATGAGAAATACATAATTTTGTTGTTTCCCGAATTAAACAAATGTAGACAATGCATAATGAGATAATTAAAGCCAGTCCATGTTATAGCTTTTGCTGGTCAGTTTTACCAGGTGAGGGTTTGTGTTCAATAATTTTTACATAATTTGCAGGAACCAGGCCAGTTTTACCGTCAATTGCAGCTAATAGCCAATCACCAATTCTTGGTTGAACATCTTTAGGAGCAATTATAATCTTCTGTCCAACTGTAAGAGGTAATTCACCTTGAGCATTGGTCGTAAACGCATACAGAGCTTTACCAATATAATGTTCATCTTCTCCCGTTAGCCACTTTGTATTTACATGAGAGAGTGATCTATTATATCTTCGTATTAATGACCATATCATCCATGGTGCTCCTAAAACTAAACCAAAAAATATCAAAATAGGTAAAGAAGATCTATTTGGAACATCTTTTCCGCTCAGGAATGGGTTAAAGGTTCCATCTGAGTTAAGACGTATATTTCCCGATGAAACTTGTCTCCAGGCGTTTTCATGATCATTCAGACTATTGGAAGATATTAGGCCAAGATAGTATAATAGTTTCTTTATAAAAGATATTATTATGCGAACAACAGGCATTTGTTCAGTAAACTGATTCAGTTGATCTTTAAGAGATGATAAATGATGAGCAACTCCGAGTACAGCACGAAATGATGAATGTATAGCAAAATAAGTAGACTCTAACATCATAGCCACAGAAGAAACTGATTGAACAACTGATTCTAAAGATTGAAAGCTTTGTCCACAAGTTTCTTCAGCAATCCTAAGAAAATCATTACCAACCATATTTGATGGATAACCTCCACAACCACCATACCCTCCGTAACCACCATAACCACCATAACCACCATAACTACCATAACCTCCATAACCACCATAACCTCCAGGCATTCCAAATGCTCCAAAGCGGTTCAAATTGTTGTAACCATAGTTCATTGATGAGCCCCAAGGCCTTGAAACTGAATTGTGAAATGGACGAGCAGGTAATGGAGGAGGTCCATTTAAAGTTGTATCATTAGATCTATTGGTATTGCTTGATTCCATATTATTGTTGTTAATTGCACTCTCATAAAAATGTCCACTTATTAAAGTTGAAGCCTCATGTTGGTTATCAAATAAAGGATCAGACACTGTATTTAAGAGGAAAAAATAGGAAAATATCAAATAAATGTTATGGCCTGAAAATAGAGGTCAATCGGAAATGTTTGACGTTTCACTTATCGGAATGATTTAGAAAAAGTTATTCTAAATGATTCTAATTTGTTGAATTTAAAATATCGTTACTTACTTGTTCATGTTTTAGCCCAAGAATTTGATTTCAAACCTTGAATTGTTTGACCAAAGATAACACAAAATTGAAATGATTGAAACGAGGAAAACTGTCAACAAACCAAATTAAAGTACAGGTTGACATACAGCAATACAGCAAAACACAAAACGCTGTTTATTAGCTGTTTACATGAAAGTTGGATATTTTAAACGATAGATGGCACTTACTGTCCTGAAATTTTCACAATTTTTCTAGTTTAATGGTTCAAGTTTACCTTGATTAGTAAACAAGATTTGGTTTGTATAAGAAACTAAGATTTAAAAGTTGGTCTGTCTGGCAATGTGGTTTGAGTCATATTGACTTTCTAAGAATAATTTATTCTTATTGCTAAAAATTGATTAAATTTACAACAGTCAGTACATAGATTTTGAGCTTGCCATGGTACAATATTTTTGAACATTTCTTTAAAAGGCACTGAATAAAAACAATTTTAGATACAAAATAAAACAATCAGCAAAAAAGTTGTTGGATATTCAAATTCAATACAGTTTGAATAAAATTAGGAGTTGAAACCTTTTTCGTTAGCATGTTCTTGGTCATATTTATGAGATTTTAACCAAGTAACTAAACCTTGATCACCATTGGACGAATCACCTCCGATGACAATATTTGGTAACTTTGGGACGGTTTCAGGTTCAATCGGCGGTGAATTTTCATTTTGGGATCCATTTGGCAGAGAGAGATTTCGGTTAGATGAGATTAACATTTCCATTTGCTTTTGTTTCTCATTTAATTGATTTTTTAACAAGAAATTAATTTGATTCTCGGCTGAAAGTAGCTTTTGCCATAAAGATATATTTTCTGTCCTAATTTTGTCATATTTTCTTCTCAATTGGCAAATTTCGTCTTCTTCATTTTCAGCCATCACAGGTGAGTCAGGTCTAAGATGTTGATGATTATGCAAGTCATGATGATGAGGTATATGAATAGCTGATTGGATTGAGGCTAAAGTCGATATTGCTGATGCAGTTGATGGATCGGCTCCAGGTCGATTGTCAGGTGGACTTAATTCACGGCTTTCTCTTCTTGAATCACCAGCAAGGTTTTCTCCCAGTTCTGGTGAAAGGATTGTTATAGCTGCTTGAACAGCTCCTCGAACTAACGAGTCTAAAGCAAACATCCAATGAGGTTTGATATTATGACAACGAAGAACTCGATTGACAGCATCTTGAGCTAGAAGAAGGGCCAATTGGATTTGATTAATCCCATCAAATTCGAGATCTTCCTTAACATAAGCAATTGCTTGTGCTAACGGAGCTCTATCCTGTTCCGGAATAAAATCTCTGATTCCCGCCAATAATTGATGCAGGTGATCACTTGTTAATAGTAAACCTTGAATGTTTTGCTGAAGTAAGTGTAGCCAAGTGTCACACATTAGATGTGAATCGTCATTCAAAACCTGAACCAAAGTTGCTCTCCTCTCTGAATCCTTTTTGAGCAAATAAAAGCCCCCAGTGTCACCATCTCGAGGTGTTGTTGACGCACTTTCAATTGGTGGACTCATTATACTTCCACTATTTCGTCGAGCATAAGGTGCATCCTCAGAGCTGTAAAAATAAGGCAAAAATAACACAATTATAAGTTTACAGTTTGAAGGGACCGCAATTTATCACGATATAATTGAAAAAATTTTAAAAATCATTCGATCTTTCTCTCGGTCAACATGGAAACGTTTAAAAAGGCAAGTTAAGGACGATAAAAAACGGTTAGTCGGTTAAAATCTTCGGTAAAATACGAGACTGCGATCGTAAATGAATAAGATTTTAAATACAGAGAAAGATTGAATCGTTATTATTAAAATTATTTGTTAAAATGTTTAAGTGAGTACCTTAATGAACTTTGGGAACCAGGAATAACAAGACGATCTAATTTGGGTCTCCGATTCTCTTTTTTTCCGCTACAATTTGTTTCATCCTTTAGTCTGTTTGTAAGGTAAATCAGGAGGTAGCGAAAATAAGATTATATATAAAAATATTAGTTAATATTCGAAATCATACTTTCATGCATTATTTAAAGCTTTGGTGCAAACGCATATTAATCTTCGAATGGATAGCAAATGAAAAACAAAGGAGATTAAATAACAAATTTCTCGAAGATTAATCACTAATTGGAAGGATAGTTTAAGTTTATGAAAATCTTACAAGGGAAAATATTTATTCATTCGTTTACGCAATCAGAATAATCGAAACTCTTGGAAGTTTTGATGGTTTGGTTTCTCAGGAAAACAAAAATTATTTATAGAAGTGTTACGACGATAGTAAAATGTATGTGAATGAGAAACGCAAGAGTCATTACAAAATAATTGTAAAGTTAACTGAATAATTAGCATAAACACTTTTTCCCAAGATAAATGTTGTTATATTTTTAGCTCTCATGGAGATAATTCATCAAGAATAATCAAGAATATCAATCATTATATTTTGAATAAGGTAAGGCCTCAAGATTAGTATGAAAGCAAAACCACTTAACCTTCATCAGAATTATAATGAAGGATAAATTATGTGATCTTGATAAACAATTGGTTGTTATTATAAGAGATTGTCAATGAGAAGTATTGTGGGTCAGCGGTTTAAATACAAAATACTTTTGATTGATTTTAATTATTGTAAATTAAATTAATAAGTTAAAATAATAACAAAACAAGTTATTATTTGACAATGTGAATGTCTTTTCTTAATGTATTTACAACGCAAGATCAAAATAATGATTTGATTGCGAAAAATTCGATATTAAATATGAATCAATCATTTAAGGGATAAATTAAAATGAGAAATTAAAAGATCAAGGTGGTTAATGTTTGGATAAAGCTTACTTGCGTTGATAATTACACGAGTTAAGAGTTAAATAATTGAGACTTACTTGCTTGTATCGTCGGCACTGGCAAAACGATTTCTTGAGTCTGAATTTCGATCATCTCTAGGAAGATGTGATTCAGCAGGAACTGAGATGCTTCGATTAAAATCTAGATGACTTTGTTTATGAGGTGTTGGTGAGGATGACATGGGCATTGTTTTCTTCTTCCTAGTACCATGACCATGGTTTTCAGCAAGAAAATGATGTTCTAATAGTTCAGCAGCAGTGGCTCGAGTATCAGGATTAGGATCAAAACATCGAAGTATAAATTCTTTGGCTTTTTCTGATAAAGACTGAGGAATCTCAGGATGTTCCTTGTGAAATCCTACTTTGAAAATGATTTCAGGACCAGAGATTCCGTCTATTACTGGAGTCCGTCCAGTTGCCATTTCAACAACAGTACAGCCCAATGACCAAATATCTGCTGGTGCCCCGTAACCTCGTTGACCTTGATCGATGACTTCTGGTGCCATGTATTGAAAGGTTCCAGTAAAGGTTTCAGTATTTGGATTGAGACCGGCCAAACGTTTGGAGGCTCCAAAGTCAGAGATTTTGATTATTCCCGAATATGTATTGACCAGTACATTGTCTCCTTTAATATCACGATGGACAATCTTTTGGTCATGTAAATATTTCAACCCTTGGAGCATTTGCTTTGTATAATAAGCCATTGTTGACTCATTTTCCTTTAAAGGTCCCCACTTAGAACGCAACAGTTGAGATAAACTTCCACCAGGAACGCGTTCCATAAAAATTTTGAAAGTTCGGTTCTCATAAACCGAACCTAAGTATTGCACAATGTTACGATGCCTTAACTGTGAATGAAGTTTAATCTCTTCGTGTAAGGGTTGCACCTCTCTGAGATTAGATGAAACAAAGAAATTTAATGATTATTTACTAAACTTTCATTAAGCTTTGACGGATTGAATCAGAATGAAAATTACAAACCCTTCATTCTTGACAGGTATTTCTTTTATGGCAAGTTCGATCTGTGTTCTTTTATCACGAGCGGCATAAACTTTGCCATAGGTTCCAGCGCCTAATACAATTGGCCTTCTTTGATCGTCTAAATCGTATTCATACTGTAATCAACAATGATCAATAAGAAAGAATTAGCTATTTTTCATCGATTTAAATCCAAATTCTTAAAGATTCTTTTCGAACTATTTTGATAATCACCTGGAGAGGCTCATTGTCATGTTGAGCACCAAGATCCGCAATCAAGCCTTGATCACCTGTCATCTCAATAACCAATTGATGAAATCTACCTCGTAATGTTTCTGAAGGGAAAAACATTTGGAAATCATCTGAATTCAAATGAACATAAAGGAAAAGGCATCGTTCATCTCTTTTGTATAGACTAAACAACAAATGATGGAAAGAAAAAAAAATGATATTTAATTAAATTAGCTAATTTTGTACATTAAAATCAGGATAATCAGAGTGCGTCAAACATCATAGAATCAAATAAACGATTGAAAGGTAGAATTGACGGAGCTCCAGATCGTGGATACTGTCAGTACTAGTATAATTTCATGTACATGTTGTAATACATGCACCTGGATCCTGAATAAATCTTGAATTCTTTGAACAATTCGAGCAAATTGTTTTCATATTTGTATTATTTAATAATGTTTTGATTGACTACTGTAAACCTTGAGATTACCTAATCATTATGAATAGAAAACTATGAATTAACTGATTATTTTCTAGCCAATGAAAAATTGAGTGATGAATAAAAGCAATCAGCTATATATTCAATAAATGTATCACAAAACATAATATCAAACTGTTAGTGTGCAAACTGGATGTTGTTTTTATAAAATTGAATATTAATGTCTGAATTCGGAGCGTATCGGCTTATACAACTAAAATTAAACTAAAATATATTTCAAAAGATATCAGAGCAGTATAAAAAACGAAAACAATGACTTTCGTATTTCACTTCGGATATTGACTGTTCAAATATTGAAAGTCAATTACTTAAAAAAATTATCAGTAACTGTGGCCTCCAGCTATTATCCCCAATTATCATTAAAAATATATGCACTTGGCCATCAAGATTCAATTTATATTAATCAATAAAAAAGATATAGATAATAGAAGTGAATGTCCAAGAAAGAGATGGATAATCAATCATGTTGACTTAAATCATTCGAATGAAATGAATAGGATAGACTTCAGGTTTCCCATATTAATGCAGCCAAAATTGTTAATAGCAGTAGATTGTATAAAAGTTCAAGTAATAAGTAACAACTACCATCAATTAACTCAACAAATTTCTTTCTTGAGGCGAATGATATTCATTGTAATGGTGAGCTATTGAAATCACAAAATTGATAAACATGAACTCAGTGATGCCAATAAATAAAAACAAATTTGGCTAGTTAGTTCATGAGGTATAATAAATGAAAAATTTCCTTTCAGTGCTCAGAAAGGAAGGAATTCAGCTAACGTTTTATTAAATTGTTTGTTTATCAAAATAATAATAATCGTGATTATGATTTAGACTATCAAATATACAAGATGTGAAAGTGCTAGGATATCATTAGCAGGATGTTATTCAATTAATTGTTTCTCAGAATTCATAAATTCAAGGCATTAGAAGAGAAAGATATTTTAATTAGAAACATTGAGCAATTAATAGGTGCCAAGGTTAATATTTTTCACAAAATATCAAATCAAATTGAACGATTGAATAAAAAAACACAGTTTATGGTAAAGTGTCAGTTTGAGGCAACAAAAACAATAAAATTCATGCCAGAAAATTATCATATATAAACAAAAAGGAATAAAAATTTACAATAATTGGCAAGCTTTGTAAGACTAATTTGTAATAATTGACAAGGTTTTCCTAGAAGCTAACTCAATAAATAATAAATTGGAAAAAATCAGAGTAATTGAAAGAATTGCACAAAGCAAACTGTAAAAACAAAATAAGTAATAAAAAAACTCACCTAACTCCTCTTACGGATGATGCTTCAATTAACCAATTATGTGGTCGACGACAATCCATTTTTTTCATACATTCAAGGCAAACATTAGTTATTTGAATTGATTTTTCATCAATATCTATATTAACGGTAACATAACTGACTTGAAAAGTTTTGGTTGGCTCTAAGACTAGAATAGGAAATTTAATTACATCACTAATTTCTTCCTCGGTTGCATCGATAAAGTATTCCATCCAAAAATTGAAAATATGCTCTTCCGGAGAACGCTCAGAGTCTTCAGGTTTTTTACGGAATCGATTGATAAGTCGAATATTGCCAATAGTTGATTTTAAATACCAATTGGGAGGTTTCAATTTGAACATGCATTCTGATGCTTGAATAGCTTTAGAGTAATTTTCCGCCAAAACTGAGATCTCGAAAAATGTAGCAACATCCCAATAATCTTGAAGAGATGTTAAACTACCTTTGCGACCAATCAGATTACTCAAAACCATACCAATTCTTTGTAATTCTTCAGAGGCTGCAAAATTGGCTCCATCGATGACTAGAAGAGTTGCCAAATTGATACCAGCGTACTCATTAGGTTGTACTTCAAATCCTTTGCGATACCACTTGATTGCATTTTTTAAACTGTCTACATCACTGTAACCAGATTCAACAAATTTATCTTTATATATTCGCCCACAGAGACAAACAATATCAGGTACATGACCATCCGTTTGTTCAAGAGCCATGGTAATAAATTTTATTGCTTTTTCCCGGTCACCCTCTTTATTGCGACGATTAAGAGCAAATGCATAAAAATAGAGAAGAGTTGCATTTGAAGTTAATTTAAGATGTGGGACTGATTGGAGATCGGTGAAAAGTTTAATCATTGCATCGTAATCTTGAATCTCTCTGAACGAGAGAAACATATTATAGGCAGTTTCTATGGACATTAAGTTGGGATCATCAAGACGTTTCCGTAAATTGTGTAAAGCTTCTCTTAATTTATCTCCAGTATGTTCATCTCGAGCTTTTCGCAAGTCACTGAGAAACTTTTCCTTCATGTGTGCCCTTGAAATAGAAAAAGAAACAAAAATTTGAGAAAGATGTACAAGGTTATTATTTTAGGATCCTTTCAAATTTAATGTGAAACATTTTAAATACACTGCTATATTGAATTGGTTTTTTTCATCTAAAAAATTCCAATCATTTTAGCATTGTATTGAAATCCATTTCCATATGCGTTTATGTATAAAATATAATGAATTTATTCTAAATATTATTTTTAATTATATAATTAAGAAACAATTATGTCATACTTACTTTGTTTGAATCTCAATTTCTTGCAGAATTTTTGTTAACTTAGTGTGAAGTAAGATTTTTGTTTCAGAAGATTGAATAATATTGCCGTTATTAAGCATATTGATGACATTAGGCTCTGTAACGATGCACTGTTTGTTTTCATTGACTCGATATGAAATTAATGAGTAATTTGAGCAAGAAAGTCTCAATTGTAAGGCCCCTTCCGTTGAATATTCGTTAAAAAGTAAAATATTTTGTTTCATTCCAAAACTTTCGCGTACTCCAAGTAGATAGAGTAACGAATTTTGCTGCTCTTGGATACTTAAATCAATTATGGCCACATCAGCTCCGTGAAACTTTTCCACAGCAGACATTTCACCGAAATCTAGTTTTTGAAATAAAATTAAATGAAGTGATGCATTAGATGCATCACAAGCTTCCTGAATTTCTTCAAAAGCAATTTTCCTCTGATACAAAGATGAAGAAGCTAACGTCTGAAAAGTGTGAAAGATAAGTTATTAGTAAAGGCACTGGATTCAATTCAAGTGATCATCCTTACCAAATCCATAACACAGACAACTTCAACCCTTGGTCTCTGTTTTGATTCATAAACGTCAGAAACCATTTTATCACTTCCCGATCTTTCAATGGCACTCATAATCACTAAATAATAGAGAGATGAAAACAGCAACAGTGAACAAGAAAAACAAAATCACTAATAGTGATCACTATTGTATGTGTTGTGTTGATAATGAATTTTATCCAAATAGGAGTTACTTTTTGGTTTTACCAGACTGGGTGATGCTACTACCATCTATATTCGATTTTTTAAACTGTAATGGTTTTTCAGAAAAATTTTTTCTGAAAAATTTTAAATAAACATTTCAATGTGTCCAAATACTGATGAATAGCTAACTTTTTTAAGTTTGTGAGTTTTGTGAATTCTGATCAACTTTTTTTTCTTAAATCGGTTTTTTCCAATATGACGAGTGTAACTGAAACTCCTGATGTCGAACCCAACATCGAAGAAACCATTGAACCAACAGAGGATGAAGTTAATGCTATAATTGAGGAAGCAACTACAACTACCACCACTAATGCTAATGCTAATTCTACAGCTGAATTAGACTATTCTGATGATGAAGACGGTAATGATGACGAAGATGGAAATGATGATGAAGATGGTAATGATGATGACGACGATGTTACAATCACCATCGGTGAAATAAAGCCATTGGACCACACACCACCTGCTTACGCTCCTATAAATTTTAATATACCAAAAAGAGGTCCCACATTCGGACAAGGAACTGGTACTGGTACAAAGAGCAAAAATATTGGACTTAACATTGAAGCTGTAGCAAATTACAATGGTACACCTATCTATGATTTGAATTTAGATACAATCACAGATAAGCCTTGGAGAAAACCAGGAGCAGATATAACAGATTATTTCAATTATGGTTTCAATGAAGAAACATGGAAGATATACTGTGAGAAACAAAAGAAGATTCTATCAGAGATAGCTGATGGAACAAGTAATAATTCTAATATTCCTAAAATTGGTTCTATTGAAAGATCGGTTGCTCCTAATAGCAACAACAATCAACCCATACCGCCATTTACAACTCCGGGCCCTAAAACAACTGGCGCTCCAACACAATCGGTTACAGAGTCTCCTATTCCCATCGCTAGTATCAACGAAAATTCAAAATATTCTGGTATGGGATTAACCAAAAAAGCAGGTCCCCCTCCCGGTAGAAAACCAAGTGGTACCATCGATGTTATTGGAGGTGGAACACCAAACAGTCCATCAATGATTACTAGTCGTCGACCTCCGGATACACCCGATAATTTCAACTCTATGATGAATCAAGTTCCACCCGGTCCAGGATTACCACCAGGACCTTTTCACTATCCACCGCCTCCTTTCGGTATGCCACCACCGCCACATGCTGGTATGGATTTCCACCTTATGGGCCCCAGAGGAATTAATCCATCTATGATTAGCAGCATTCCACCTTCTACAAGTTACCCTCCACCCCCCATCTTAGATTATAAAATGATTATAAAAAGAGAACGCGATGATGATGGCGAAAGTGACAAAAGAGAACGAGAAGAGAGGGACAAAAGGGAAAGAGAAGAAAGGGACAAAAGAGACCGAGAAGAACGAGAAAGAAGAAGTAAAAGAAGAGAAAGAGATGAGCGAGACGAGCGCGAAAAGCGCGAACGTAGAGAGAGAGAAAAACATGTTAAAAAAGAGTTTAGAGATGAAAAAGATAGAGATAAGCGAGAAAGACGCGATAAATATGATAAGAGGCATCGAGACGAAAGAGATGATCGCGATGAAGGCAAAAAACGCAGAACAAGTGAAAGTGATTCTAGAGATCGAGAAGAGAGAGTGAAAAAAGGAAAAAAGGATAGAGAGGAAAAAGAGAGGAGAGAGAGATAAAATATCCCACCGTCCTGTAAATCCACCATCAATCATCAACAGATTCAATTATTTAATAAATGAACTCAAAAGTTTTTCATCACTTACTCATGTAAATTCTGGTAAACTGTAATCAAAATGTGCTATAGAAAATTCATATTTGGCGGTTACCTAAACAGCTGATTTTGACTGACTTTTAGCTTTCTGTTTTTTTGTAAATCTTGAACCCTAGGTAACAATTTTATTTTAAATAACCCTAGATAACAGCTAATTTAAATGAATATTTATGAATTAAGACTTAAAACTATTTCTTAATTGTATTTAAATTATTAATATACAGTTTCATGCTTAATGGTTTAAACATTGCATGCTTTAGTTATCATGGGGTCTGGTTGTGGCCTTTTGTTTTTAAATTTTGTGATTTTTCAATTAATTTTATTTGCCAATTCAGCCATCAATACTAATATGATACCTGAACATGCTAAAAAGAATCGAAAATTAATTCCAGCTGATTGTTCACAACCCTTAGTTGGTCAATACGTTTGCAGTGAACCAATTATTGATTCAACCACGCAACAACCAGTTAATTGTGATAAAAATAACAAAGCTAAAGTAAATTGTACCCTTCGTGATGGATTTTACTGTAATGGTCAAGAGAAAAATGTAACAACTTTTCTGCAAGATATTGACTGTCTTTACACTAATGGATATTATTTTGAAACTGCTCTATTGCTTTCGATATTTCTAGGTTTGTAAAATTTTATTTCCTGACTGCTTCATTGTAATTTAGATTGAATATCTCCACTTTCTAATTCTTAATCTCATTTTTTGTAGGCATGTTTGGTGCTGATCGTTTCTATCTTGGCTATCCAGCTATTGGCTTACTTAAATTATGTACATTTGGTTGTTTTTTCATTTTACAATTCATTGATGTGATACTCATTGCACTGCAAGTTTTAAAGCCTGTGGATAATTCAAATTACATTATAAGATATTACGGACCGCGTCTAAATATTGTACATATGGATAACAATAGTTGGCCACTGAATAAAAGTGAATTATAAACCTAAATTTGTCCAAAAAATTGACCCAGATCGACAAATCTCACTGCAGAACCTGATCGACATGTTTTGATGCTGAACAAAGCATTTCCAAAATAATTTATAAAAACACTAAAAGCTAACTTACAACTTTTAAATTATAACTTGTTAGATAAATTTTTTTGCTTTGATATTTTTTCTAAAGCTTTTGTACATTTTTTGTGTGAATTTCTCTTCAAGCAAATCTATTTTGAACGTTGTTATTTGCTTGACCTAATCATGCAAACGTGAAAGCATCAGCAGCAATTACAATAACCAAACAGGAGTTGTCAGCTTTTTTTAGGATCTGAGATTAAATACTGGTTCAGTTGAAAATTTAATTGGATGACTTATTGTCTCTGTCATTTTAATTCTAGTCTGAATTTTGAAGATTTCGCAAAATGCACCATGTTCCAAATGTCAAAGTGTGTTCATCAGTTCTGTATGAAGATGTGGAAAAGGTAAATAGAGAACATTTTTCAATCAGTTTATTCAATTTATCAATTACATAGTTTAAACCCGTTGTAAATCTTAAATCATTTTTTTATAACTACTAGATCGACTTTAATTCGTTACAATTTGGAAATTACTCTATAAGCGTGTTGGTTTCATGTTTATCTTGCCGTTTTCATAAAATTCACTCACTAATCGACTATCAACAGCCTAATTCTTACGAATTACAGCGTTAAAATGAGCCATACATATTTGGGCTGTTAAATAACTGCAAAACATGTAAAAAGGATGACTGGAGAAATTAATGCAGACAAACTTTGAGCAGATTTGTACAAATCATTAATCTTTTGGACGTTTAATTACACAATCGCATATTCAAACAATAATCAACTGTTACCAGCAGGACTTTCAAAATTCTATGCCCTTTTCCAGCCAAACCAGATTTTAGGTTATGAAAATAGGCGGTTTTGTTTTTTACCCAATATTGGTTCATACGATTACACAACAATAGCCTTGAATTTTTTCGACTTTTCTTTCATATTTCTTAACCCATCAAAAACTTTGAATCTTATTTCATTGCCAAGGATGTTCAACATTTCAAGATTCTCTGACTCGTTCTGACGTTGCTATCGGATCAACTTTACTTCTTGTACTTAATGTCTGCTGGCTAGTTCCTATGCGATTTTATCTTCAATGGCATCTCTGTATCAGCAATGAAAGTTTGAAGACAAGCTATTCTTCAGCAGATTTTAAGACAAAATGGACAAAATGACCAATGAGATTGAGAAGAAAATGAAAAAATTTTAACAACTGTAGTAAGGTTACTGTTTAGCAACCCAAACTACCTGGATAGGATCTCGAAAGGAAGCTGATAAACATGTTTTTACCAGAAAAAGAAAAAAGAAAGACTACCTGTTAAAGGAGAGAAAATTGCGAAAGGAAAAATGGAAGATTAGGTCGATTTGATCATCAGTAATATTTCGCTCAAGGCTATTATCTTCCGAGGTTTCCCTCATTCATCTTACATGCCAATACTTAGTTACAAGTTGATTTGAATAACGTCACAATTCAACTCTTATTTACTTTTTGTTATCTTACGTTTAGCAATGATTCTTAAAATTTAGTGAATATCTAGACTCAATTCAAGGGACTGTTCTTGAGTTTACTTATATGTGATCTTCTCAACCTAGTATAATCCGTTTCTTTAATCCGTCCTTCTTTGTCTCACGTTGTTTCCATGAATTCTTGCATTTATCCCTACAAATTCCTCAAAACCACAAAGTTCTTGCCACGATGGGTTTTGAAAAGGGAAAAAATCATTCAACAAGGTCAATTATCATCAGCTTATTCGTCTCATCCAAATTCACATGGAAACTTTGAAAAACTTCAAAAACCACCAAAAATATTGATAACAGGTTAGTATTTAACTTAAATTTTTTTCACAAAATTGAACAAAAATGGTTGATTTTATTTCACTATGTCCATACAATTTAAATCTTTAATCTATTTCTGAACTCTTGTTGAACTACAATCGACAAATAATTGAAGTAAGGCAAAGAACTCAGTTCTTCTATCATGAATAAGTTAGTTTTAATATTTGGCATAATTTTTCACCTAGACTCACTAAATCTAATACCTAGTCCTTCTCATTGAATTGCAATTCATGAGAATTCCGTCCCTCACTGAACATGAAAATTATCAATTTTGAGGTTTTTGTTGTACTTTTAAATAAATCTTTTAAAACTTGATTTATATATTATATTTTCATTGATAGATTTTTATGTGTTGCTGATGTGTTTTTGAATAAAGTTACCTTTTTAGCCTGAAATCTTAGCTGAGACAATTTCGTTAAATTATTTACTAACACATCGATACACACTCCTTAAATGTATCGTCAGTTTTGATAATTATGTTGATATTGAGTCATTAGATTTGTAAATAGCCTCAATCTGACGATTTAGGGTGATAAAAAATGTTGTAAACATTAAATATTTCATTCATTATCTTTTAAACCATCAACAACTTATAAATCTAGCAATAAATCTTGATTAGCGATAAATAATCATTTTGAATGATTTTGATCATTTCAATCAATTTGAAGTAAAATTAAAATTATGATTCTTGCATCAATTACAATAATCACTGTTATTTCATTCTGTTTTAGGTAGTCTTGGTCAACTTGGAACTGGCTTAGCTGCGAAATTCAGGTTAGCAATCAAACACCGTTTTTGAACCTGTTTTTCAATTCACTCAATGAGCACATTATCATTTTAGGGGCTGATTTCGTGTAAGTTTTGAAGCTGACTGATTGTTTAATTTCTTCCTTTTCATCCTTCATTGTCACAGAGAAATATATGGTTCATCTAATGTAGTAATGTCAGATATCATTCGAGCTCCTGACCATCTCCTTAATAAAGGTCCATACCTTTTCGCCGATGTTTTGGACTTTAAAAATCTGCAAGAAATTATTGTTAATCATCGAGTTGACTGGCTAATTCATTTTAGTGCTCTTTTGAGTGCCATTGGGGAAAACAATGTTCCTTTGGCAATGAGGATCAACATTGAAGGTCTTCATAATATAATGGAATTGGCTAAGCAGTACAAGCTGCGGCTTTTTGTTCCAAGCACTATTGGTGCTTTTGGTCCAGATTCACCTCTAAATCTTACACCTGATGTGTGTATCCAGCGCCCTAAAACAATCTATGGAGTCTCCAAAGTTCACGCGGAGTTACTTGGAGAAGTATGTTTATTGAAGTACTCAGTACTTTTCAAGCTGTCGTAAACTTACTATGTTTCAAGCTAGTGTTATCAAGTTGCGGTCTATTTTCGACAATTAATATTTATAATGTAACTTGGTCTTTCATTGATAAGCCTGTTCAATGGAAAGATGAGATTTGACGAAATTATCTACACAATAATGAAGCCATGTGACAAAAGCGCACTTTTTAGAATCTTTCCAACTACTGAACATCTGAAAATTGGCAATCTTGTTATCAAATAATGTATGAAATATTCAGAAAAATCGGTCACATTTAGTCAAATTAATTTCAAGATCAAAATTTAATTCTTGACTTGAAAAGTTGTTTACTTATACTAAACTGATTTAACTTTCAATCAACTTAATGCATAGCAAACTGGACTAATTGTGTTGCAGCAACCAAAATTCTTGAGGATCTCTTTCGCATTTACCAGACATAAAATTACTTTTGGTGCAACTCAAATCTAATTTTCTTTCTATTTTTCTTTAATGTCCAGTATTATAATCATAAATTTGGATTGGATTTTCGGTGCCTTCGATTTCCTGGCGTAATCTCAGCCGATACAGCACCTGGTGGTGGAACAACTGATTATGCTGTTGATATATTTCTCAAGGCATTGAAATTTGGTAAATTTAAATGCTATCTTAAACCTGATACTCGACTTCCAATGATTTATATTGACGATTGTCTTCGAGCCTTGGTTGAATTCATGCATGTACCTCAAGATTGGTTGCAAAGACGCACTTATAATATAACAGCTATGAGTTTCACACCTGCTGAACTGGTTCAAGCTATTCGTAAATACATCCCTGATTTAGAAGTTACTTATGAACCTGATTCTCGACAAAAAATTGGTAAATACAAATGTAATCTCTATCTGGTTTAATGTTTCTCACTTTTGTTTCTTTTTCTTATTCCAGCCGAAAACTGGCCTCAAGTGTTTGATGATACAAATGCACGAAAAGATTGGAACTGGAGACACCGTCTTGATATCGATGGCTTAGTTCGTGAAATGTTGGTCAAAATTTTGGAAACTCAATCAAGTCCCTATGTTGATCGCAATAAATTAATGGCTCAGTCTAATATTTGACATAAACCAGACAGTTTATTGACTCTATGCAAACAAATCTCTTTTCCGAATTACTTTCCGAATTTTCAAAACTTTCAATCCGATTATAACAATTTTCAATCAACTAACCTGAAGATATTTTTTATATTGAATTATGCTATAGATAAAAATAATGTCTTAGAGTCTAAATTAATGATTAACCTGAGTTAATTTGTTGTGTACATTTTTGACGGGCAAACAATTTATTATTTGATAGCAATTAATTGCTACTGCTAAATTGGCCTGAAATATTGAGTTGACTCTTTGACAAAATGTATTAATATTTAACGTGCTGACCAATTCATTGCAGTAGAAGAGTTTATATTATTCTTTCGGTTACTCTATTTTTAGACAGCAAATTGAATTAACATTTTACCGTTCACTTTTAATTAGCTGTCAGTATCTTTTCAACTAGACAGTTTTTGTTTTATTATAGTAATAATATGATAGACTTCTGATCTGCAATAGGATACCTTAATAATAACATAACTGATCCAATATATGGAACACGGATTAGAAAGCTTTTATAAAGTTAATGACAAAACAGCTTGAACAATACATTCACATATCAACGTCCAGAAACAAAGAAATTATGTTTAGTCTTTTTCATACGCCAAGAAATTTTACTGACTTTGAATAGTTGCTAATTCATCTTTCAACATAAACTTTTACACATAAACATAACATGCAAGAGGTGTTCAAATGCGAAAAAATCATCATGCAAAAAGTATGTAGTCGCTACTGACAATAATTAATTTTTCATTTTTATAGCTTATCTTTGAAATATTCGAAAGCTTCAGCTATCAGTTCATCGAGTTGTGTTCATAATAGCTAAACTCATAGTCAACCCACAATAGCATTAATCTGACAAGTAGTAGTAAATATACACAATCTAACCCCTCTACACAATCTAACCCCTCTACACAATCTAACCCCTACACAATCTAACCCCTACACAATCTAACCCTTCTATGCAATTTGAATTTGCAATTTGCAATTAAGGATAAATATGCATATTTTTTTTTATAATTTGCAATTTAATCAATACCATTTTGTTTTCCTTGAGACAGGTTTTTCCGTGATCTCAAACAGATTAGTTTCTTTAATCATCTATTTTGATTTTGAAGTTTAAACTTTTTGTTTTTTTTGACATAAATATAAAATAGAAACTTTTAAATAACAAGGAAAAAATTGATAAACAGTTATGTCTGCCCTTGATTAACGAGGAAGAAAGTTGTCTAGCTTATCCTTGCTTGTGCTATGCATTGATAATAAGTGAATTAAGATTACCTTATTTTATTTTTTATGCATAAATCTTTTGATTAATTGTAAACAAATAAATCATTTTTCATATAATTCTGAAACAAAAATAAAATTGAAACATAGTTTCCATCCCAATTGACCCTGATTTTCAGGTATATAAGTTGATTTGCTTTCAATTGAAAATCATAGCGAGAAAAGTTCTCCAAGTCATCGTTTTAACTTCGAAAAGTTTTATCACTTCGATTCAAAAAGTTAAATTCAATACCCTATTCAATCGAAATGTAAGTTTTTATGAATGGGTTGTATTTATTGTTTTATATTTAATCAACTCTTCTTTCTTTTATTTTCAGAAATCTTTGGAACTCTTGGTTTTATTCGTTCGCTTATCACTGGTACCTCGAGTTATACTGGTTCGCTGGTTTTTCACATATCTGGTGCGCGCTTTCTTGGCAATTTCTAGCTTGGTTTTTTTGGTTTTTCTTGCTGCTATACTATATTCAACTTAAAAGTAAGTTAAATACTTTTCTTTAATTTGGTCTTTTACCTTGATTTTAACTTTGAATTTGCCTTTGCTTTTGCTTTCGATTTTTAAACTTTTGTTTTGAATTTAACTTTGAATTTGAATTTACCTTTATTGCTGTTTTGTCTTTGATTTTAAACTTTCACTTGCATTTAAACATTGATTAGTCTTTGCCTTTGTCTTTGTTTTTGAACTTTTACTTTGGTTTTCACTTTGATTTTAACTTTGTCTTTTCTTTAATTTTGTCTTTGATTTTAGATTTTTACTTTGATTTTAACTTTGTCTTTTCTTTGATTTCTTCTCTGATTTTAACTTCGATTAATCTTTGCCTTTGTCTTTGTTTTTAAACTTTTAATTTGGTTTTCAATTTGAATTTGATTTTGTCTTTTCTTTGATTTTTGTTTTTGATTTTAACTTTGATTAGTCTTTGCCTTTGTCTTTGTTTATTGAACTTTTACTTTGGTTTTAAGTTTGAATTTAACTTTGTCTTTTCTTTGATTTTGTTTTTGATTTTTTGAACTTTTACTTTGGTTTTCACTTTGAAGCTGGATTTGACTTTGTCTTTTTTGATTTTTTCTTTGTTTTTAAACTTTTAATTTGGTTTTCACTTTGAATTTGATTTTTTATTTTTCTTTGATTTTTATTTTGATCTTAACTTTGATTAGTCTTTGCCTTTTTCTTTGTTTTTAAACTTTTACTTTGGTTCTAAGTTTGAATTTAACTTTGTCTTTTCTTTGATTTTGTTTTTGATTTTTTGAACTTTTACTTTGGTTTTCACTTTGAAGCGGAATTTGTCTTTTTTTTGATTTTTTCTTTGTTTTTAAACTTTTAACTTGGTTTGAACTTTGAATTCGACTTTGTCTTTTCTTTGATTTTTTTTTTATTTTAACTTTGATTAGTCTTTGCCTTTGTCTTTGTCTTTGAACTTTTACTTTGGTTTTCACTTTGATTTTAACTTTGTCTTTTCTTTGATTTTGTCTCTGATTCTAACTTTGATTTGTTTTTGCCTTTGTCTTTGTTTTTAAACTTTTGTTTGGTTTTCACTTTCACTTTGAATTTGATTTGTCTTTTCTTTGATTTCTTCTCTGATTTTAACTTTGATTAGTATTTGTCTTTGTCTTTGTCTTTGAACTTTTACTTTGGTTTTCACTTTGATTTTAACTTTGTCTTTTCTTTGATTTTGTCTTTGATTTTAGACTTTTACTTTGATTTTAACTTTGATTTGACTTTGTCTTTTCTTTGATTTTTTCTCTGATTTTAACTTTGATTTGTCTTTGCCTTTGTCACTGTTTTTGAACTTTTACTTTGGTTTTCACTTTGAATTTGACTTTATCTTTTCTTTGATTTTGTCTTTGATTTTAACTTTGATTTGACTTTGCCTTTGTCTTTGTCTTTAAACTTTGACTCTGATTTTAACTTTTAATTTGTCTTTTCTTTGATTTTGTCTTTGTTTTTGAACTTTTACTTTGGTTTTCACTTTGAATTTGACTTTATCTTTTCTTTGATTTTGTCTTTGATTTTAACTTTGATTTGACATTACACTGTAAATCTTGTTCAGCGAAAAGACCGCTCAAATCTATAGATAGAAAAAAAATTATTGATAACTTTTCTAGGCAATTCATAAATTCAAAACTTTGTATTTTTGCTGGTCAAAATATGTGTCCACGAGTTGACCAAGCGATGTCTTGGTTAATAAATTGTAAATATGTGCGCCATTTTATAAAAAATTGTAAAACTCATTGTAACATCTTGCGAAAGATGAAAAATAATCTCGAAAACAAAAGAAATGTAATTTTTGCAATACTCCGCTAATAAAATTTTTTGTTCTTCTATTAGAAACATGCTTTCACCAATTATTGAAAACTGGACTTGTCCACAAGCAACCTCTGCACTCAAATTATATTTCAAAATGAAACATCAAGATAAACGCGTATCTTCTTTTGATAATACCGATTTGCCAAAAACATCAATTGAAAAAATATCTTCTTGCGGATTTTTCTTACAAAACAAAACTGAAATCTGCTGCTTTTGCTGTGGCTTAGAAATTCCTCTGTCTCTGGTTGAAACTGATTTGAAAGCATTACATAAGTTATTTAGTCCAAGATGTTCATATGTACTGACACGAGAGCTAGGTTTCGATATTTTTTTCGATACAGATAAAAATGCTTCATATTATGCACGTCCTAAGGCAAATTTGAAAGAAGATCTTTCTGAGCCAGCTACTCTTCCGGTTTATGTAATAAAGAAAAACGATTCTTTATTTGTTAAGGAGTTAACTGATAAGATTTGGATAAATCCTGAAAAAATTTACCAGCTCTTCAGAATCAGATTCAACCGATTTCATTCTTTTGAAAAAGCGTCAATTTCACTGCGAAGTAAAAATTTACTCGTTGAAAATGGATTTTTCTGGACGGGAGATGGTAGAACAATTCAATGCGCCTTTTGTCGATTAGGTATTGAAGGAACACTACCATGTATACCAAACACTATCCATGCACTACTTTCACCAGATTGTCCTTATTTGAAAAAAGAAAGTTATGATATTGAAAGAAGTTTATGCACTGTATGTTTAGTAAGAAGACAAGATGTTTTGTATACACCATGTCATCATACTGCTGTCTGCCATAATTGTGACAAACTTTTATTTTTGCAAGAATCAAAAAGCTGTCCAATATGTCGCACGAAAATTGAAAAGCGATATTATTGCATTTCACCTTGAGTATGTTCTTTTGAATTCTTGAATTATATTTTTTTTTTATGTTCTTTTAAACTTAAATCATATTTTTCTCGTTTCTTTCTTACATTAGGAAGATGGCACGGTTTTCAACACGAAGAAGCTTCCCTAAAAGTTTTCTCCGAAAAAAGCAGCCCCTTCATAAAAAAATTTTACATTTACTCACTCTGCTACGAGAGGAAAAATACATTTATGGACAATCTCTCAAGGAAATGAAGAAAATTCTGCGCAACGTTCTTGACACCTCCTTGTTATTAACTGAATGTCGTCCCGAATGTTGTCAGGTAGCTGATACTTTGTTTGAAATCAGGAATGGAGATTTCGTCACGACCAACGAGCACTTGGAGTTGCAAGATTCTTTGCTTTCACTTTTTCTTTGTTCTGTTGATTCATCATAATCTTATTTCATTTAATTCTTTTGATTTGTTAAAAATCTCTTTTTATAATTCAATCTTATATATGTTTTCCTAAAAAATTTCAATTTTGTTTATGTATGCTGTTCTCATTTGTAGATTTAAATCGTTTTTCATATATTATCCATCAATTCAAGATTAAAATTTCATTTGATTCAAATTGATGATTTTTTTTATTTTCAAATTAAAACTTATACTTTTCATTAATAATAATTTTTTTTTGTTATCTTTTTTTTATTACATTTATAGATGCCTTTCAGAAGAGTAAGCAACGCTGATAGATTATACTATCATAAATTTCTTTTCAAGGCTCTTCCGCTTCGAGTTGGTATCCGTTATCTAACTTTCTTCTTGGTGAACTGTAATGGCTTCCTGTGTAGAAATGAGATAAAAAGGATAGATTACATAGTAAACCAGGTCATACGCAACAGAAGGATGCATACACGTCGCATTTTTGATCTATGTAAACTGGCCAAAGCGAGGAACAGTCTGTTGAAAAATGAAATATTGGATGCCGATATTGAAGATTTAATTCATCTTTTATATATTTTTTATAATGAAATAACAAAGACGTAAAAAATTAACATTTTCTCTTATATAATTTTTTGTGTAATCTTTTTTCTTATGACTCATTTTTTTTTGCTTTTGTATCTTTTTCATACATTTATGTTTGTAACTTTAACTGTAATGATTTCAATATTTTTCGTCGTTGTTTTCTCATTAAATTTTTTTAATTTGAAATTTCGTTTCTGTGTTTTTCGTGTATATAAACATCTCTCGTTTCAAAACCAATTCACTCAGGAATATAGACTCAGAATGGAAAAGTTGATTAATTTTTTCGCCTACAAACCGCCAAAACATAATATTATTTTGTGCTATGATATTTGTAAAGTGAGAATTTTGGAACCATCCTTCACAGCAAGACTCGACTACTATTTTCCAGACAATTTGTTCAATAAAAGTTTGAAGGGATCTTTAGCTGGTCCTGTAAAAAGGAATGGAGTGAATAGTTTCATATTGAAGGGTAAGTCTATAAGATTGTCCTATTAAAAAGTTAACTATTTTATTTTCCAAACAGAAAAGGTTGACTCTTATTATTGCGATATCATCTTATACTTTTTCTGGACTGGACAAATTTCTCATCATAAACTACCTATGCGAGAAAAACTTGAGCTAGCTTACGCCATGGATTTCTTCGGTATAAGGTTGATTGAATACTCATCACAGTATGATACTATTTATGAGCTTCAAAAAGATTTGATTACTCTGGCACGATATTCAAATGACCCTGAAATCAAAGATTTGATTAATTATTTGATTCCAGACTTTTATAATGAATTAGATTATCAATTTTAAAGCTTCCTGTCTTTTTCAACCTTGATCAAGCCTAAATTATTTCAACTCACATGAGTAATTTATTTTCAATTTGTTTTCAATTTAGTTTTCTCGTCATATTCAGGATCATTTGATTGTTTTAATTAATCTACAACCTTGAAAAAAAACCCAAACGTATTGCACAAGCAATTCACATAATCAAAATAATTTCGTATTGTGTACAGAATTTAATTATAAATTATAATTCAAGGTAATATAGCATGAGTCTTGTGACAAAAAAGGAGATAAAAGAAATAGTTTAAGGGAGCTCAACCTTGAGTTTACATATAAAAGTTCCTGAGATTCTGTTCAATTCACAAAATGACTCTCTTCTTCAGTCGATGTTATTCAAGTGCTTCACCAATTTCAAAAGCTACATCTGGATCAGTTGGTTTTGATATTAAATCTTTTGAACATGTGATATTACCAGTTGGCAGGACAAGAATTATAAAGACAGGAATCAAAGTGAAGCCGCCAGCAGGAACTTATGTTAGAATAGCTTCTCGCTCAAGCCTTGCATCTCAAGGTGTCGTTGCTCACGGTGGCGTAATAGATCCTGACTATACTGGTGAAATCAAGGTCATTCTTCATAATTGTTCGGATAGACATTTTATTATAAAAAAGGATATGAAAATTGCACAGTTAATTGTTGAGAAGGCGGAGTTTCCTGAATTAATCGAAGTAGAACACATAGTTGATTGTGGTGAGCGTGGTGAGAAGGGATTTGGATCGTCTGGAATTTGAAATATAAACCAAACCGTTCATTTCTTCATTCATTCAGTTTTTTACTTTCAATCCTTCAAACATGTCTTCATCATCAAGTGATCAAACCAGCTTATTTTTACAGAAACTCAAAAAACGTGATAGATTCGAACATTTTTTTGAGAAATTATTAACTGTTGAAATCAATCCCGATCTAGTGATATCTGTTGAAAAATCTCGTTATCAGCATGATATTCATATTGACTTGCGACGACAAAAGGAAGTGCAATGCTGTGGAGAGAAGATGATGGTACCGACTAAAGAAGGATTTTTTTTTCGAATCAATGAGTATTCAAAACTCATCAAAGAAGTCGAGAATACTTTAAACCGAATGGCTCAATTCTTTGAAATAAATGAGGCTCCTGGAAGATACATTACAGGTAAAGTTTGTGAAATCGAAAATATACTGGAGTTATGGTTTAAGACACATTATATGCGATCAAAAATTTTCTTGAACGGATCTGAAACAACAAAGATGCTTGCTAAATGTCAAGAAATTGATGCTGTACTCGTGAAAGAAACTCATAAAGGTGAAGATAAGCAAATCAACGCACCCCAACCAAACTAACAAAAACGAGATAGTTTTCCGCCTTGGTTCATTAAATTATTGATTATTGAAATTTCAACGAATTTAGTGATCACTGTTAAAAAATCACGTTATCAGCATAGAATTCATATTGAAATAAGACGACAAGAGGAAATGGAATTTTGTGGAAAGAAAAAAATGCTACCGACTGGTGATGGTTTTAGTTTGGACGTTTCCGAGTATGAAAAACTCATAGAAGGACTTGAGAATTCAAAATGTAACACTGACAAATTCTTTATAATGAATGATAGCCGTGAAAGATACATCTTTGGTGCGGTTTATGAGAACGAAAATACTGTGGAATTACGTTTCAGGCACAATTATATTCAATCAAGCATCTGCTTGACTAAACCTGAAATTCAAAAGATCCTTGCTGAATGTCATGAAATCGATGATGTTGTAGTTAAAGAAATTTATTAATTATATAGATTTACTCGTTACATATCTTTTTACAGTACTCATGTTTGTGCAAAAACTTACGTCATTATTAGACGGGACTTTCCCTAATTAAAGATTAGTGAGCATGGTGAGAGAGATGAAGATCATCCGAATTTAGGTATAAATACAAAACTATTCTGATTTTTCAGCATTAAGTTTCTACTCTTCAATTTGTGCTGAACATGGCTTCAAACAGTGGTGAACAAGACAATACAACAAAATCTTTTCAACGAAAAAAGTTTAGTGAAGAATTTGAACAACTACTATCAGTTGAAATTTCTCCTGGACTATGGATTGCTGTTCAAAAACAAAAATCTGGTGGTAATATGTATGTTGATATTCGTCGTAAAAAAGAAGGAAAATGGCAAGGAAATAAAATTTACATCCCTACCCCGGCTGGTCTGTTTCTAAGATACCCTGAATACGAAAAGCTGAAACAAAAATTGGAGACTGTTATGAACAGCATGGAAAAAATCTTTGAATTCACTCATGC
This sequence comes from Tetranychus piercei, assembly GCA_036759885.1. Classification (NCBI taxonomy): domain Eukaryota; kingdom Metazoa; phylum Arthropoda; class Arachnida; order Trombidiformes; family Tetranychidae; genus Tetranychus; species Tetranychus piercei. Next base: position 16,301,750 of record CM071877.1, read on the forward strand.
TGCTGGAAGAAATATTTCTGGCGTTGGTAAAATAAATGGCTCTATCGAAGCTAAACTCAAGACTGATTACAAGGAAACCAAAATTGTTTTGTCTCGTGAGGAAGCAGAGAAGTTAGCTTCTAACTCGGTTGCTGATGGCATTGCTGCTGCTATGGTGCATGTTATTTATGAATAACTTTACTCCACTTATATTCACATTTTTTTATCTCATTTTTATATTTTATTGCCTTTTTCTTTGAATTTATTGATTTTGATTACTTTATTTTTTTCTTTTATGTACTCTTGTTATAAAAAAAAATAAAAAAAAGTGAGCGCTCACTAAATGATGTGAAATTATTATTTAAAGAGAAACTTTTTCGGATAAACTTCAGAGATGAAAATGTTTTCTTGTGAAAAATGTGGTGAAAATTTTATGAAATATAAGTCTTTAATTTTACATAAAACTAAATGTAAAACAACCACTTGTAAAAAATGTAAACTTCAATTTAGTAAATTGAATTTTCTTAACCATCTAATGGAATGTAAAACTAGAAAGGCAACAGATATTGGTGATTTTGCGACATTCAAACTTCATAAAAAAGCCTTCAAAAATACGCTTGCAGTGTACATAAAAGCAGATGTTTGGAATTCAATTGAAAGTTTGTTAGCTATAGAAAAAGAAAATATACGATCACTTCTTAAATATATTCTCGAAAATCATGGTTCTGTTAAAGTTCAAGTATGTGTTTTGCTTAAATTCATTAAACAAAAAACTGATGGCGGAATGGATTCTACAGAAATTTACAAAGTTTCACAAATGCATAGGCTGACAAGTATGCATAACTTTCAAACATTGATAAAGGACTGGATTGAGCAACTGGAACTATCAATTGATCAGTTTACTCAACGTGGAAGTGGATGGGTACTCGAAAAAGTAAAAGTACTCGAGATACGAATTGGTAAACTGAAAGAGCATAGCGGAGGTTGTAGAACAACACGACTACCCCTTGCACTACATCGTAAAAAGAGTTTGCTTTCACCAAATTGTAGGAAAGAGTGTTTTAAATGGTCTGTCCTCATGGGACTTCATCCCCAGAGAAGACATAAAGAAAAGCTTTATCTTTACAAGAAATATGAAGGACTTTATAACTTCAAGGACGTTGGTGAAATGACATCAGTCTCTCAAATTAAAAGATTTGAGAGGCGAAATAATATTTCTGTAAATGTTTATACATTGTCCCTTGATGAGAAAAAGAAAATCGTTCCTCTTGTTATTAATGAAAGACGTAAAGAAAAACATGTCAATTTATTTCTTTACAATGAACACTACTATTGCATTACCAATTTTAATGCACTCATCAAATCACATCGTTCATGGGAACGAGTTTACTGTTATTCGTGTTTATCTGGTTTCAGAGATAAAGATTCTCTGAAGAAACATGAAGTTTCTTGTTACAATAAAGCACCGCAGCGAGTTATTTTACCAGGAACAGCTAATATTCCAACAAAATGCAAATTTGATAAAATACAAAAAACAATACGCTTTCCTTATGTTGTTTACGCAGATTTTGAAGCATTGTTGATGAAATCTGACAGAGCTCTTACACGAAATACTTTCGAGTATCAGAAACATGAAGCATGTTCATTTGGATTGGCTGCTGTTGATTGGAATGATGATATTATCTACAAAAAATTTTACAGAGGTCTTGATGCATCAGAAAAATTCATTGAAACTTTAATAGAGCTACGAGAGTTTCTTCAAATACATCTAGATGAAAATAAAAAACAAGTCTCCCTAAATCATACTGAACGACAGATTTATGAAAGTGCAACTCAATGTTATGTTTGTCATAGACAATTGAATGGTGATAAAGTGCTTGATCATTGTCACCTTACAGGAAAATTTCGAGGAGCAGCACATAATCAATGCAATCTCAAAATGCGTTTACCTGACAAACTACCAATAATTTTTCACAATTTAAAAGGTTACGATGCGCATTTGATTATCAAAGGACTCAAGACAGATTCAATAAAAAACATTAGCGTAATACCGCAAAATACTGAAAAGTACATTGCAATCATAATGGATGATTTCCTTTTTTTAGACAGCCTTGCTTTTTTACTTTCAAGTTTGGATACATTGGCAAATAATCTTTCAACGGATGAAAAGGCCAAGTTTCTAAAACAAGAGTTTTCTGAAACTGATTTACCATTGATTCTTGCAAAAGGCGCACTCCCATATGAGTATATGGATTCTTGGTCAAAATTTGAGGAGAGAAATTTACCACCAATTGATAAATTCTATTCGAGTTTATCGCAGAAAACAATTGATCAACAAGCATATAACAGACTTGTTGGAATATGGGATCATTTTGAATGCAAGAATCTCGGTGATTTTCATGACATTTATCTTAAAGTTGATGTTTTACTACTTGCAGCAATTTTTCAAAACTTTCGTGCGACAAGTTTAAAACAATTCGGTTTAGACCCATGTCATTATTTTTCAACACCTGGGCTAACATGGGACGCTGCCTTAAAGTTTACTGAAATGGAATTGGACCTATTAACTGATATTGATATGATTTTGATGATTGAAAATGAAATAAGAGGAGGGATTTCATGTGCCATGTCGAGATATGCCAAAGCAAACAACAAATTTTCTCCAGAATATAATCCAGAAGAGCAAACATCATTCATTACCTATCTGGATGTTAATAATCTTTATGGTTATGCATTGAGTGATGTAATGCCGTGTAGAAACTTTGAATGGGTACCACAGAACATGTTTCAAAGTGTCATTGATCAAATTTTACATTCTAATGAAGACAGGAAAACAGGCTACATTTTAGAAGTTGACCTAGATTATCCTGAATCATTACATGATGCTCATAATGATTATCCACTAGCAGCGGAGAAAATGATTATTGAGAATGAACAATTAAGTACTTATCAAAAAGAAATTGTCAACATGTTGGCAGAAAATGGAATCAAGCGCTATAAAACTAAAAAACTCGTTCCAAATTTGATGAATAAGAAAAAATATGTCCTGCATGAACGTAATTTACGTTTTTATATTGAAAAAGGAATGGTCCTGAAAAAAGTACATCGTATCATTAAATTTACTCAAGAACCTTGGCTTCGTTCGTACATTCACATGTGCACGGAAAACAGGAAAAAAGCAACTTCATCATTCGAAAAAGATTTTTGGAAATTAATGGTCAATTCATTATATGGAAAAAGTATTGAAGATAAAAGAAAACACAGTAAAGTTAAAGTTTCAACAAATGGACGACAAGCGCTACAACAAATACGAAAGCCAATGTTTGAACAATTTTACATTCTAGACAATGATATAGCGATAATCAAATTGAGAAAGTTTGAAGTTATTCTAGATAAACCTATATATTTAGGCTTTACTGTCTTGGAATTGTCAAAGTTACACATGTATAAACTGCATTATGATCATTTCAAGTCTAAATATGGATCGAGATTATCTCTCATCTACACTGATACGGATAGTTTCATCTACAAAATACAAACAAACGATTTATTTACTGATTTGAAAGAATTTGATTACCTTATGGATTTTTCTGACTATCCACAAACTCATTTTCTTCACAACATTGAAAATAAAAAGAAATTAGGGTACTTGAAAGATGAAATGAATGGACAAATAATTGATGAAGTAGTTTCAATAAAATCCAAACTTTATGCTATAAAGTATGGTACAAATAAAAAATTGACAGCTAAAGGTGTTCAGAAAGCAATTGTAAAAACTAGCATTGCAATAGATGACTATAAAGATTGTTTATTTTCGAATGTTTTGCTCAGACATACAAACTATCGATTGCAAAGTAAACATCATAATATTTCTTCCGTGAGAATTAATAAATTATCTTTTTCACCACTTGATGATAAAAGGTACATTCTGGATGATGCAATTAGTACGTTAGCATTTGGACATTATAGAATTAAAAACTTTCAAGGTATTCAGATAAAATACTGAACATTTAAACTATATCCTTTAATCAACCTAAATTCCCTATATGTTTTATTTTTATTAATTTTTTTTATTTTTTTTTTGTTTTTTCCAGATGGCGAAATTGAACTTCAAAGAAATGAGAGCTAGGCGAGAAAAAAAAATGGCCGAAAAAAGTCGAATACCATTGGTTAGAAAGCGGCCATCAATAAAATTTGAGCTAACTCTAGACTTATTCAAAAAAGCATTCAACAGAGGTTTAATTAAAAGTTGTCCTGCAAATTGGGATCCGTATTGGTATTCACCTCATGCGCCAGTCAAATGCAAACTCAAAAGTGATGGTACCATTGATTTTGGCGATTGGGCAGATCCTGGCGACCAAAATCTAACTTGCGTCAAAAAAAACCAAAATGGCATGGAAACAGAATTGGATGCTGAATGGGATGCTGGATGGGATGCTGGATGGGATGCAGGGTTGGATGAAATGCCTGCATTAACTATTGATGAGGAGATGGCTGAAATAACCGACTTGATGTCAAAAATTTTGTAAATGAATTCTTTATTGTTTTGTTTTTCTCAATAAATTTTTTTAATTAAATTTTCATTGAATTGTGTTTTACATTTCTTAAATGGTAAGTCAGTACGAGAAAAACAACTTTTCAAAAATATGATACAGAAATATCCGCATGCAATAGATAAGTCTCCTTGGAAAACATCTTCATTGTAAACATAGCCATGTTCTTTGCAATTTCTTTCAAGAAATGTTTTAATACTACTAGGGGGTTGTTGACCAAAAGAATCAAAATAAATTCCACTACCATATTCTGTTACAAATGCTGCTGTCCAATGTGTACCTGATTTCCAACTCGGATCAAGATTGATTACAATACCGAATGGTTTTGGTAACAAGGTAAGTGGAAGTTTATCAATCGCATACACTCCTTTGAAATTAGAATATTGATTAAGATGATTGACAATATCTAATGATGTAAGTGCCATTAGAAATCAGTTACAATATTACGGGCTGCATCAATTTGTAAAACATTGTCATATATAGCGAACACCAGCATATGCATCCCTTCATCAAGCGCAGAAGTAAATTGAATATCCATACGTACGTTACCCCTTTTTAAAAGACTTAATGCACCGGAATCATTTACTAGAGTGCCATCATCAGTTAGATCAAATACAAGCAAGGGATAACTTTCAGAATATTTATCATATTTCAAATTTATTTTAGGTATCCCATTATCTTGATTCATAGAGCGGAAAACATTGAAATATTCTCGCATGAATAATTTATTTTTGAAGTCAGGTGTATAAGGAGAACTAGGTATTTTAGTTCCATTGACAACAATACTAGCGCTTTGAAGATTTTTATGATTGAAAGTGAATGCATTTGTTTTCAAATCTGCATTGAATGCTTTATCAGACACGAAACCAACAATCACTTTTCGAGGTAACTGTCCATTGTATACATTATCAATACTATTGGCAGCGAAGCCAGTTGGCAGATGGAATGATTTTACCTCATTTCTTTGAAAATAATACTTTACTGGATCCTTTTCCAAATGAGAAGCGATTGACATTTGTACTGGAGCATACAGTTTCACTCTTCTTATGAAAAGTGAAAGCTGAGTAAATTCAACACTCAATGATTTTACTTCTGAATCACATTTCAACCCAAAAGTTTGCGGTGCACATTTAAATCGTAAGGTAATAGGAATATTATCAATCAAAAATTTTTCTTGTTGAAACATTGGACCGTGGATTGGTATTATAATATCAAATTCTTTTTTTCCTTTAATTCTTTCGGTTCTTATTGTTTCCGAATCATTTACCATTTGACAATCATCAAGCACTGATTTATGTTTGAAGAATAAATCATCAATGTATGTTTGATAGTGGTATAGACTGTTTCCAGGAGTAATGTTTACACTTCCAAGATAAATATCGAGTTGTTCAAATAGTGAAGCAGCAAAATTGTTGGCAGGGACGATAGTTAGTTTTTCATCTGCATCAATCTTGATTTTTGCATACAAATAAGAGGCAGATAAATCTGTGTAGTGTTCAGACCCAGGTATTATAAATTCAAATACAGTAGATTTAGCAAGAGATCCAATTGGTCTGTATTCTACATCATAGATGCTTTCAATAACAGTTTGTGTTGGTGGTAATTTGAATAAATCAAGTTCTGCAATTGTTGCTGGAGATGATGATGCATGTAAAAACTCCATTATTTGAATATATCTCTATGTTTTCGTATTGAACTTCTTTTTTTTGTTGTTTTCTTTCTATTTACTCTTTTCAGAGTGTGCTTCTTTACTTTTCGTAAAGGTTTTTTAGGCTTGGATTTTCTTTTTCTTTTTCTTTTTCTTTTATATAACCTTTTTCTTCCACTTCCTTGCTGTGTCGAAACGCTTTCTTTTATCTTAGCTAGCCCTTTATTCGTTAAATCTTTAACGCTTTCTTTAAAAGCTTGTTGAATTTGAGGGTCTTGTACTACACGCTTGCCAAAACTTACCCCTTTATCTAAGGCTTCTTTCCCTAAATATTTAATTATTGGCATAGCTAATCGTGAGAAAAAACTACCGAAACCATAACCTCTTTGATATCTTGGACCTCTGACAATTCTGATATCACCAAACCCTGAACCAACTTGATGAGTAAAATAAGCATTGAAATCACTATCTTTGGGACAATAAGTTTTTCTTTGAATCATTTTATTCAAATTTTTTTAATCATTTTCTTTATATTACTTTTTTTTACGAAAATCAAGACTGAGAAAAACTCTTCCAATATTTGCAAATTTAATTTGTTCGCCAGTGTCATCTAATAAAAGTACTGCAATACTTTCAATGTGATTTTTCCGAATTGGATAATAAATTCGATGTTCAAACGTGGCGTATCCTATGCCTGCGTATATTCCAGATGATAATGGTACGGTTCTTAGCACAGGAGCTTTTGTTCCTCCGACATTATGATCTCGTATGATATCTGTGTACACATACATTAGAAATACGTTCGTCGCATAAGATGAAGCTAAGACAGTTTTTTCACGCTTCGCATAATGCAAACTTTCACCAAAATTAAATGAAGATTCGTTGAATCCTAACAGAGGCAATAAGTCGGGGTTATGAAAAATAGGAAATATGATACGTTCCATTGTGTATTCCCATTCTTCCTTTCCAGACACTAATTGTACGTATCCCAAATCATGAGAATCATAATAAACTCGTGCTGTTGTTGAACCCTGCTCTGGACCCGCAATCATTTCTAGCTTTTTGTTTTCTGTCGCATATTTTGAATCGTACAAAAATGACCATTTTTCCTTAGCATTTTTCTCAGTTGAAACAATTTTCACTGATGGTGTTTTATGTTTTCCTATCTCAACAACCCCTGCCTTGAATGTCATTTTCCCGTTACTAACGATGAATTCTGGGTAAGATTTGACTTGACCATTACATACATCTTTTTGTAGGTCAGTTGGTGTTGTCAAAGCTTTTTTCATTAAACGATTCAATTTGGACACTATTGTGGCTGTTGTATCATCTATACTCACAGTTAGTAGTTCCGTGCTAAGTTGATGATACGTGAAATTCTCCCCTACTAGTATTTTTCCATAATTTCTTATATTTCGTGTACCGAAAGTAATCTTTACTTCCATTGTTTGCCCTGAAAATTGTAAAGGGAAATATATTTCAGTAAGTGCCACTTCCCAATCTCCATCTAGTTCTAAGGCAGGGTCAATTTGATTTTCAAATTTAGATAATGTATTCTTAGTAAAAACATCCATCGATCCATTTGATACTAGGTCAATTGTAAAATTATCAGTTGTTGCCATTTTGTATTGATAAGCTATCAAGGTCCCAAACCCAACTATCAAATTTACGTGGCCAACCTTCCCATCTGACTAAGTACTTATATTGTCTTCGTGATCTATCATAAACTCGCCGAATTATCTTTTCAACTCTTATGACTTCATCTGGGTCAAATGTAACCTTTTGCAACTCTTCAGGATAAAAAATAGAAGTGATATTTTCCCCTTGTAGATCCTTCAATTTATAAATAAATCTTTGAGGTGTTTCTTTAACTGATGAAACTTTGAATACTTCATCAGTCCATTTTTGAACCGCATCCTTTTCAAAATTACCAGAGTTCAATGGAATTTTAACAAGATCATTTTCATCAAATTTTTTCTTTTTATTTTCTTCACTTTTGATTGATCTTTGTATAGTTTGCACAATAGATTGTTGATTATCTTGAGTTACAGAGTTTGGAGTTGTTTTGATAGTTCTATGATAAGAGTTGTTGTAATTTTCGACAATATTCTGCAATTCATCAATATATCGATGAGTATGTTTATAGTAGATGAATCGATAAATACGTGAACGTAATGTTCTTATTAGACGTTCAGCTAAAGCACATTTTATTGAAGCATCAGTTGTAGTGAAGTAATGAACTCCTTGAGATGAACAAAAAGTTTTGAATCTGATATTATTGAATTCTCTTCCTTGGTCAGTTTGAAGTTTTTCAGGCTTTCTACCTGAAGATAAAATGTCAGTAAAAGCATTTATTACTGTAAAGGCTGATTTATCTCTACAGGGTTGTACCCAAGCAAATCTGCTCAGCACATCAATCACAACTAATAAATGCTCAAAACCATCGTTTTGTCTTGACCAATAGGACATGTCCATTAAATCAGCTTGCCATTGCTCATCGATCCTGTCAACTAATATAGCTAGTCTTTGAAAGTTTTTGCGCCTTGTACGAAAGTTTGTATATGTGCCTTGTTTCATCAACCATTGTTTTACGTAATTGTATTCAATAGATGGATCAAACTGCTTTGCCACTCTGAAGAGTCTTTTAGCCCCTCCAAAGCTACCATGACTATCCAAGTCATAATAAAGAAGCTTCAAAAATTCTTCACGTTGGTCCACTTGAGAGTCTGACATTTCTCAATTTTTTTATCTTTTTTGGGTCTTTTAGATAGTTTCTTTTCATATTTTTGAATAGCCTTTTTAAAACTCTCTTTATATTCATTCAATTTGATTTCAGAATCAGTATTATTCTTTTCCTTTTCGATAGACATTGGTTTCTCTTCAATAGTATCAGTATTGTTACTACCGCTTTTGAGGAGATGATATTCTTTCTCTGGAATAATAACCATTTTATTGATTACATTCATTATATAAATTTATCTGCCAACTTTCCTCCTAAATAAGATATTGCTGGCCAAAGTAACGCTGGTAGAAATGCACCACCGCTTTGTAAAATTATTTCTTTCCTCTTTTTCAGTGGTATACTCTTTCTTGAAAGTTTGCGTAGTTCAACTTTGAAAGGAGCAAGTTTATTTTTAGATGAATCTGGAACTGATATATTTCCGTTTAGCGTGTTTTTACTTATTTCAGAAATTGAATAAAAAATGCAAGATTTCGCTTCGTTTAAAAGTTTTTCTCTTTGTTTTCTTGTCTTGGCTTTAGAAAGTTTTTTCAATGTCGGAAGACACTTCTTCACACTTTCAATCGACATTTATCATCTATTTGAAAATCCATTTACTTTATATAGCTTATATCACGTAAGAAATCATTGGCCTCTCATTTTCATTGAAAATAGCAGATAATAGTCTTGCTTTTTCAGGCGTATCTGGCTTAAGATCAATGAATAAATAAGAATACGGTTTTTGAGTGGCATCTTCATAGGCAGCTTGAAATTTTTTTATTTTTGTTGGAAACATTTGTCGACCAATATTGGTAATTATAGACTTATCACGAGGGTTTTTGAAGCATACAACATATTGACTGTTGAGACTAATGTTTCTGCTCTCTTTCCCTTTCATGAAGAAATTCTGAGTAATTAAAATTACAGAAATATTTCTATGATGAGACCCTTTGGTAAATAAATTACTAACAGATGATTGATTTGCTGCTTCTAGCATTAGATCATCTATTACTATCCATTCTGGATCATCACCACCCAGTTTGTTGATTACCTCTTCTTGCAATCCTTCAATAAATTTCACATCTATCATTGAATTGAATATTTTTTGATACTCGCCATAAAAATAAGTTATAGATTTCGGTGGTGGATCACAAACATGTGCAGCTTTGTTTATCATATTTCTGATGAAATAAGTTTTACCAGAGCCAGTTGGCCCCGCGACTAGCATAGTAAAAGGGTGTTTTAAATGAATTGAAAAGGACATTTTCTTTTTAAAAGAAAAAACTTTATTTTTTATATTGTAACTACATTTAAATAACAACTGATGAAGGTGCTGATGGAGTTTGAATGCCACTTTCTGATCGGATTGTTTTTAGTCTAGGGGTTGGAAGTAAGTATCCAAGTGATGACCCTAATAATGCTGTCCACAATGGAAGGTTACCAGTTTTCATAATTATATTTGCGATAGAAGTAATCAACATTGCAATAAGAACAATTAATTGAACAGAAAAAAGAACTTTTTTGTACCACAATTTAGTGTCTTCTCCTTGATTCATTTTTGCTGATGATGCTTTGAAATATCATAGAAAGTATTGTCTTTATATAAATTTCATCCTAATTTCGTAATCGAATAAGTCACAATAATCCCTAATAGAATCTAAATCTTTTAAACCAGTTATTATGACTTTTCCTGATCTGAATATGATGTAAATAGTTTTTGATTTATCAAGTTTAAGATGAAATCCTGGAAAAAGTTCAGGTTCATAAGAGATTCCTGGGTGGCGTAATAACTTTGAATAGTCAAAATCTCCAACTATTTTCGAGCAAACCGTAATATTTACTATTTTATAAGAAATATAGTTGATATCATCAGCATAGTTGGAACAAAAACGATTTATTAATACCATAGATGTTGAAATATTTTGAACTCCTGTCACATTAATCTTTCCGGAATCAAAAATCAAGAGACAACCATCAGGATATTTTAATATCCCACCCGAAAAACGTTTTGGATACTTTATAAATTTGAAACTTTCTTTTATCTTTTCTCTTGAAAGTTTATTGTCTAGAGTAAATGATGTTACAATATTGACTATCGTACAATTTTCTTGTAAGTACTTCATAATTAATGATTTCTAGTCAATAAATTTCAGCTTAAATACTCCTGTTATTTTTGCACGACAAATAGGACATGAAGCGATACCTGGTGCACAATTGATGCATGTCACAGTGTGCTCACAGGGATAAAAGCAAACGCCTACTTCTTTTTCGAGGCAAACTTTACAAACATATCTATTGTTATCTGGTTCAAGTAATGGTGCATCCAATTTTTTGATTGGTTTAACTTCTAAACATGATTTAATGAAGTTAATACCACAATTAATATATAAAAATGTACACCAGGGGGAACAAATAGCATGTGCAATCCAAACATCATCCTCTGGAATCCAATGATGAATATGGATACCACAATGAAAACAAATAACAGTATCTGTGATTCCCGCGAAAAGAAAACCAGCTTGAGCTAAATCGGAAGGCGATATATTCCCATTCGTCCAGTCTGTGAAAGTCGACAAACGACTTTCTAATGTAATAAACTCCGGATATTGAGCCTCAACAACTCTAGAAAAACAGCTAAACTCGTAAGATGAAGTAACTGATGCATGAAGAATTTGTAAATGTGAGTCAAATGTGTCTGGCGTGTCATTTTCTTCGTTTTGTCGTATAGGATCCGACAATAATGATGCAGTGAGGGGAAAAAGATGGGTAACGTCTAATATCAAATGAGCAAAAGGTATATTTTCACTTTCTTCAACCATTTTAAAACAAAATATAAAGTCAAATGAAATTTTTAAACTAATTCAAAACATTTTATAGATATTTATACGCTCACTATTTAGACCGCCTCAAAAAGAATAAAATTTGGTAATGCACGCAAGTACATTGATGAATTCGATTCAAGATATAAAAAAGCCTCTTTACAAAATAAGATAGAGAGGGTTAGATTGTGTAGGGGTTAGATTGTGTAGGGGTTAGATTGTGTAGAGGGGTTAGATTGTGTAGAGGGGTTAGATTGTGTATATTTACTACTACTTGACACCTAAATTGCTAATCTTTTGAAGCTGTTTTAGCTAGAAAATTTGGAAATTCGTTGGCATTCATGCGTTTGTGTATAAACGTGTTCATAAACTCAATATAATAATAAGCATTTTATTGAGTTTGTCTCGGTTTCTTGTTGAATCTTTCATCAGGCAAACTTTTGAATTTTTTTATCCCATTGCGATAACTCAATTGGATTACCATTTAAGCATTATTTTGATTTGTATTTCAATTCTTTATCCATCAGCTTTGGTATTTACTGTTCAATGTATTTTTGTTTCAATGTTGTTAGCAATAGCATTAATCTGCTTAAATATTTGACTATCGAAGATTTGAAATGAAACAAGAGGATACAAACAAAGGATGGTAGGTAGAAGGTAAGAGATGAAGATGAAAAAATCGGGATGATTGAAAGATGATAATTAGGATTAAGCCAATAGACCAGTGGAAACAATTACTGTTAGTTGATAAATTTTGAAGTGAACAGCAAAACTGAAATACAAAAAAAAAGACAAAGAAGGAGTGAAAAATGTTTGAAGGGCAGAGAAAAGGCAAAAATGAAGATGAAATGTTAAATCTGGGCAAAAGAACTGTAAATTACCTTGAAATAGCGTGAAAAGGTGATGTTGAAGTGAAGTTAAAAATGGTTTAACAATGAATACAAGATGTAATAGGATGATGATGATGTTAATAATAATGATAATTGTAAGAAGTGAATGAATAGTGATTGTGTTGCATTGAATCTGTCGACTTATCCAATTCAAAGTTACTCCAATCGTAATAATGATTGGTATTGGAATCTGTTTCTTGAAAAGCACATTCAAAAGAAGAGTATTATTTGGTACATTTCTAGGAGCAAAGGATGATGCTGATGATAAAGAAGACGAAGAAAAAGGCGGAGGAGGTTGTGGTGGTAGGTTGTAATAACAGGTTAGGGAATGAAGAAGCAAAAGAAACATAAGACACACACAACAGAAAAGAAGAAGCTGAAGAGAAAAAAAGAAACTTTGACATGCAGTTACAAGTCGTTTTCACAGAGGGTGGTGAACACAGGGTGAACAGTGAGTTGAGTTGTTGTTTCTACCATAAAGATAACAGCACATCAAGTTGTGTGTGTGTGTGTGCTGAGCATAAGCACATAAAGTGAGACAATAATAATAGTAATCATAATTGGTCACGAGCGAAGCAAAAAGTCATCCAAAGTGAAAAGAAAGGTCAGCGGGTTGGAACCAGTAATTTGTCATTCAAAAGGCTAAGGATATTACTTTGAAGTTTATTTCAATCTTTTTCCTTCATCCCTTGGATTTATGTGTCATTGGTGTCAAAACATTTTTAATTTTCATAACACTTTTATTCATATTGATTAATCACTTGATGATACACTGAAATTCAATTGAAATAAAAGTAACGGATGCATATGCATATCGAGTCAACCGATAGATATCGATATTTTTCTTGAATAATAGATATCGGTTAAGACATCGATATAAATGCATAAAATAATATAAAATATCTTCAAGTTTCAACTTCAGACTTTAATCAGTCCATTTTTTTCTGGCCACTCTTTCTCATTCTAAAGATTTAGTATTTTTTCTGTCATGACTTAAAACATGATCGAAATAAGGCTCTGATAATCATTAAACGTTTCAGTCAATCAAGTCAACAATGATTTTTGATATTGTTTGATATCGATACAAGCAAAATGTTCATATTTTTTGGCTCAAAGCCAAGAAAGATAAAACAGCGAAAGACAGAATAGAGAAAAATACAATGTAATATGATTTTTCATTAATAAATTTAGTTGCGAATAATATTTGAGAAATCACACCTTTGCTGTATTCACTAAACTCGTAATCAGACATGATTTAAGCACATAATTGATTGAATGGTACAAACTTAGCTAAGGGTGATAAACTTATTACTTGCCTTTCTTTCGATTACCAAATTAAATTTTAATCAGTTTAAACATTTAACTTCGCAATTTCATCTATTTCAGCCTTCGCTACTTTGCTCCTCTCTGTTTTGAGCTTGGCTATTTTGACCCTTTACCGCTTTTCGACTCGTCGATTAGAAGATTTTATATGAGAATTTTCAACTCGTCTATTCCTGGGTTGAATAAACCACATAAAGATTGTATGTTTAATTGAACTAAATTGCAATTTGCTCTTTGATCAAAGGGGCTAGAAAAAGCCTAAATGGGAAAACCATGGTAATCGAGTTCTTCAACAAACTTGCCTCATGTTAAGCTATCGCAATCAAAGTAGATAGCGACTTTTTGATATCTTCAGGTTAAGCCATCTATCAGACGTAGAAAGGCACTAAAATTTTCATGAATTTTTATTCAAACCGCGAAAAATTTAGTGTTGCTCAGTCACTTTGAAATTAATTGATGATTATATGAACTTCAAGTTCTAGATTGGTTTAATCTTTTCAACGTTTGATTTTTGACCATTTAACTAATAATTTGAATTGTAAAAAATTTAAAAAATATTGATTTAACTAGATTTAGCTGTCAATATATTAATCAATATTTTGATTGTCAAAACAGGGAAAATTGAAGCACAAGATAAGATCAAAAAATCGCGTAAATTTGATTAACTAAGCTCTTCTAATTCGCTCGCTAAGATTTTAAATTGGCAGTTTCATTTTGTATCCTTTCATAAGCAACAACCTGATATTTACCTGAAGTTGACACTCTTTCAACAATGACAATCTGAATTGCAAAAGTGTCAAGAGTCTCTTTGACCAGACAGTTGGTCTGGCTCAACGTTGGCTTTAATTTTTTAGCTTTTTTCTTCTTCTTTTTCAGCATTTTGATCATAAATTTGGGTTTGACGCCAAGTTTACATGAGCCTCTTAATTAATCTCATTGGTGTGTCGTTGGTATTTGAACATTTTTAATTTTCATCATTTCTGTTGTATTTATTCACATTTCATGATCTGCCTCTGCTCTCTTCAGTCTTCCTCCCAGCGTCCAATTTCAGTGTTACACTTTAAGCTGGAAAGCTCCACCTCACCTAACCCTCGATTGGGTTTATAGTCGTACAAGGCGTGACTCTGTTTTATACGCACTCGTATTGCAAGTGTTTTGGGTTAAGGTTTTCATGCTGCTCTTGAGTGATGCTTGAGTTGATGGTTTGATGTTGAGAGTTGATTATTGTGAGCAACAAGAAGCTGTTTAAGTCATCTTTTTTTTCATCGTTTTTCTTCTCATGGGCTTGTTAATAACATTATCATCATGAAGATGGTTTCTTGTGAAGGTTGCGGTCAGCCCATTAAAGACCGCTTCTTGGACAAAATATTGGACCGTGCTTGGCACACTTATTGTGTCGTGTGTTTTGACTGTAAAAGTGAATTGACTGAAAAATGTTACTCTCGTGATGGCAAATTGTTCTGCAAGCAAGACTTCTTCAAGTAAGTTAACTCTTTTCTTTACCTTTCGATGTTGTCTCATCGAAATTTGTCTCAAAAGTCATCCATCTAATGGACCTTTTTTCCCTCCATTTCGCCTTCTGTGTGTTTTCATCGCGATCATTTGTTTCAACTTGCACAATGTGATCAATGCCAACCATCTTCATTGGATATAACTTCACCTTTACTTCAGACGATTTGGTAAAAAATGCGCCCGATGTTCACAAGCAATATTCCCTGAAGATTATGTTCGCTGGGCTCGAAGCAGTGTTTATCACATTCGCTGTTTTACATGTGTTGATTGTCAAAAAGAATTGTTAACAGGAGATGAACTTTACATCATCAACGAGGATCAACTATTTTGCAAGAGAGATTATCTAGCAACAAGTCAACAAAGTCACGGTAATTATCAATTCATCAGTTTGTCGCCGATTACATTTCGTTCAGTTGTCTAACTGGATTTATTTCATTTTTTGATTCTCATTTTGACGGTGGTTTTATCATTAACCATTGATCATTATTTGCATCAAATATCTCAATTGTTCGGATTTCCTTCTGATAATTGGTCAAACTATTCACACCTATTTAAACCTAAAGGATTAATGAATAGGCCGAGTAGGAATAGGCCGAGTAGGAATAGGCCTTCGTACACATTTAGTTGTACGTGATGTGTGTTTGCCCTTGATTCTGTTCGATCCTCATAGTTTCTCAACAGTCCCTTTAGGTGTTAAAACTAAGAGTATTAAAGCGATTAAAAGATTAACAAAATGAGCTAGAACCTTCCTCTGCTTAAACCTGAAGCAATCTTCTTGAACAGCAACACCAAAAGTCGATTCGAGTTGTTTGTTCACCTGAAAAGACTCTCACACTTCAAACATGAACTAAGCTAAGAAGAAGAAGAAAAAAAGTAAATGAAGAGAAGAAAAAAAAACTCTCGATTATGTATATTGAAGAGGACAAGAGCTAACAGTGATGAAGATGGTAGAAGAAGGAAGAAGAGATGAGAATAAACTCATAGGTGCAGATGATGAGGATGAGTTGGAAGCGTGTTGCATCCTCTTTGTGTTGATGATGGAAGAAGAAGATAAATATGAGAAGATTGTTTACATTGTGACCAAAAATTTGCTTTCAATACAACAAAATAATTTGAGTTTGATTAGCATCACATTTCAACCTTTAACATTGATTAATCTTGACTAACAGTGAAAATATTGAATAACCGTATATCTGGTTGAGAAGGGCAAGCGTGCTCAACTTGTGTCCAACCAAAAGTGACCCCCTAATAAGAAGGAACCTCAATTTTGCCTAATCAATCTTGACTGGTTAATTAGAATTGAAATGTCTAAAGATGAACGGAAAAATGATATCAAATTGACTCGACACTTTCATTCATATCAACCGTTGTATCTAATGAAATCAGTGTGTTGATCAACTTTTACCATTCATTTAGTCTTTTCCTTTGCTAATTATTTACTTTGTTGCAATATCATTAACTGTTAACATCATTAGCTGCAATTCATTTTGTCTCTTTAATGATCAATATGATAGAGAAAAGTATCTTTTATTAAATACATTTATTTACTCATTACTGGAACATCATTACAACCAGTAAATACAAACGCCCAAGTTGACACCCTTAATTGATAGGCGAATGACCATTAATTAAGAAAATGATCATTTCCAGTGTTTTCACCTTTTCTTCATCCAATTGATTCTAAACCTTTGAGTTTAATCAGCTCGTCCATGTGTTGCTGAGTAAACATTGAAACTCTTGTGCGTGTTTAGTTTTTGGTTTTCATTTCACTTCTTGTGACCTCAATATTTGCATGATGACGGACAAGAAGAGTGAACATTTGATTTTGCTCTTTTTGTCCGTTCGCTTCAATTTTGGGTTTAAACTTTGAACATTTTCCTCTCCTTTCTTTACCTGGTTGAGGTCAGATGATATTGAGTAAACCTATCAAAATTGCAGAGACAACCTTTCTTGTGAGTTTTGTATTCAAGTGCCTGTGTAACAAGAAAAGTAGGAAGAATGGAAGATGAATGTCGAGTGAGAAAAGGAAGAAATGTTTAGGATGAAAACTCATCTTCTCTCCTGGATTCAAGTTACCCTTACCCAAGTCTCCACCTTTTTTCTCCTTACATCTTTTTGCCAGCTTCTTAGGCTGAACCAAGAACCTCCCATCTTCTGCCTCCTCCTATTTGCTTTTCATCCTCATCTTTTCTTCCTTTCCTTTCCCTTCTTATTCAACTTGCCATCTTCATTATCATCATCATCAAACTTACTCTTGGTATCAAAACTTGCAACTTTTATTACACTTTTACATTTTCCAGCTTTAAGCTTTTTCACATTTTCACCATCATTTTATAATCTTTTTGTGTCTCATTCATCACAGTCATCATCGTGATTCAATCCCTTGACAATAATGACAATCTTGAAGGAAACTTTTCTCTTCTTGCCTCGATTCACACTCTCAGTCTGACAATGAAACGCCATGAAAAGAAAGCTGGAAAATGACAAAACAAGATAAACTCGAAATATTGATGAAATTATCAAAATGATAAACATGCAATATTCAAAGTTTACTCTAGTTGCATTGACAGTCGCTTTAACAATTTGCAAATTGTCTTCAATCATTTCAGTTCGTTTGATTCGCAAACTCAACTTTCAATCCTTTTCTTCTATCCACTGTAAATGAATAGTTCAACAGAAAAGTTTCTTCTTTTGATAACATTTTCAACTTTGACTCTTGGCGAATCTTGAAGTTATTGATGATCGAGTTGATTTCAAAGTTGATAATCTTGAAATTGTTAGAAGAGGAAGGAGGCGAGGGGTGAAAAAATGGCAAACACATGGATTCGAAAGGAATACTTCATGAGATTGTATCTTGTTTCAAAATAGATTACATTTTCTTCTGATAACTTGCATCGAAAAAGTATCTTCTCTTCTCTTTCCTCTCTGCTTTTTGCCATCTTCATTGATGCCTTTTGAACTTGAAGACGAAAGCAAAATTTGAAGAGACAAAATTTACGACTCATAACTAAATGTCGCTAAGTTTTCCTTTTCTTGACAAGTTAACTTTAACATCTTTTACTTTCCATCTTTACGCTACTTTTACTATTATGTTATTATTATGCCTCAAATAGTCTATCTTATCATTTCATTTACATTTGCTATCATATTTAACTTTATTACTTCAAATGTTGACTTCTGTCTGCAAATTGAGTTCGAAACATTTTTTTCTTCAAATGATATTCATTCGTAACCATTTTTTGTCTCAACCAATTAAACTACAGAACTGTTACTTTCAATTTATAGTCATTGGAATATAAATAACTTTTGGTTGGCCAAAATTTATCGGTTAAATTGTTGAGTGAACATTTATCGAAAAGGCATTCATCTGTTCTAAGAGTGTTCTAAGAACCAGCTTGCATTTGCTTTTTGTTCTTGATCGACTTCTTTCAATTGAAATACTCTTGCTTGATCATTGAGCAATGAGCTTTGAGCAAATATGCATCGACGATCGACATAAATCTTGAAACTAGCGCTTTTGTTTGCCCTTTACATTGAATCATGAGTTTTATGTTTTGCTTTGCTCTGCTTTCACTTGTTTTTCGTTTTTTTGCCATTTTTTATGATTTTTGCACATTTCAATTGACAATTCCCGCAATTCATCTTATCTTTGCCCAAAGATATGAAGTACTGCAACTAACGGAGATTCTTTGAGATTTACTTAGGAACAGTAAAGATATCGATAAACGAACATTTCTTGCTCGTTCTCTTTTTGCAACTTAATTACTAACTTTAAATCCATATAACTTCGCAACCTTTCCTAATGAGTCAATAAATATTGTCAAAACAAGCACAAGTTGACCTCGGGATGGCTTCATTTTGTGACCATCATTACCTTGTAAATAGTTTTAAAGGCCAGAATTATAGCAGCAGAAGCTCAACAGAAGTATTAAAGAGTGTAATAAACTATAGCTAGTATCAGCTTATACACTAAGAAGGGAGAAAACAAGAAAGTCAAAAAAGTAGAAAGAAATACTTAAGTAAAGTTAGTAAAAAAAACTTGCGAAAAAAAGACTCATTTTTTGGAGCCTTTGTGACCTCAATTAGACCCTTTACAGAGACAAAAGCTCACGAGCTTTACTCTAAGCAATAAAGCCTGTAACCCACGAGGTCAAGAAAGGTAGCCTCTTGAGAGTCGATTGAGAATCTCTGTAAATCTGGAAAAATGTTGAAATTTACCTTGAAAATCGAAATCTGAAAATCACCTTTTCCCCAGCAACCATTCAACTATTTGTCTACAAAAAAAGAGCAAACAAACTGACAATGTTTGTACCTTGTTTGAATCGAGTTAATCTAATGAATTGTCATTGAATAATATTGAGCTTAACCATAATCTCTTAATCTCTCAGTAACGTTGAGCCATCATTTAATGCTTCCTCATTCACTAATCAAAATCCATGGTTGCTTGTTGAAGGTTCAAAGAGAATCAAGTGAAAAGAATAAAAGACAAAAAAATGATTACTGACTTTATGTTCATGTCAATAACGCCTCCCTTGAATCATTACAATCATGATGATGATGATCATGTTATAATGTACATTTCAATGAGAGAAGAAGAAAAAAATTACTTTTTTACATCAATTTCTTCAACCTTGAATTTGCCTATTTCCATCTTTCTGCTTGTCAACTTGACAACCTTTTTTCCTCCTTAATTTCTTTCTCATCATCATCTCGATCCTCTTTCGTGTACAATCAGTCAACATCCTCGACTGTCCATACTCTCTCTCTCTCTCTCTCTCTCTCTCTCTCTTCCTCAATCATCCTTAATACACATGATTGAATCACGTGACAAAGCCACGGTTAAAAAGTCCATTGATCGATTTAACAAAGTCACGGAACAGTTACAGTTTTTGTCTTCTTTAGTCTTTCATCTTGTTTTCATTGCATATTGTACCTTACAGTTGTACCATTCATCTGGCCTAATATAAACAATAATGATGATCACCAATGAATCCAGTTGATTCACAGAGTAACCATTGTCTTGTGTTTACTCTTGTTGGCTTTTCTCATTTTCTGATCAACAATTGACATTAGACTGTTTAAACAATCAATCTCATCATCTTGTGCTTATTCAACCTCTAATCTCTGTTTTCATTGCATCTTTCAATGCTTCTGTTTACATGCCTCAGGTAATATTGATTATTGAATTTAAGAATTGCTACAAGAGAGAAACTCTGAACACATACAACCACACCAGCAAGTAGAAGCAGAAAGAAGCAGAAAAAAATCACTAAACAAACATTTTAATCATTTCTTCTTTTCCCGTTACTTCTACATGTTTATATTGATTGGATGAAACAAGAAAAAATTTCAAGCCAAACTGCAAGTCGACTTGAGACAAAAGTTTAGTTTTCACCAGTTTAGATGGGAATGGTTTCACTTGAAACATTTATTATTCTCAGCAAGATATACACACATTACATCCACAGGGAAACGATAGGCAAGAATAGTTCACATGAAAATCAAACATGAAACATTCTCCATGTAATATGTATAAGTTGGAGTGAAATGGAAGAGAGAGAGAGAGAGAGAGAGAGAAAGAGATTTTCTTCTCTCAACTAAGCAAATATTATTTTTCTTGAAATATTCAAAGCATAAAAACATCACCATTTGCAATATATTTGGTTTATTGTATAGAAAGAAAAAGGATGAACAAAAACGAGATAAAGTTTACTCTTTTCCGGTTCCATCATGAAAGCATTAAAATTTTCTTGTTCAACCTATTTCGAGGCTGAATTTCCGAAAATACTTTTTGCTCTTGAAGTAGGCTTTTTGTTTCTGTAATATTTTGTCAACTTATTCATTTGCTTGTTTCCATTTCAATTTGTCAGAGAGAGAAAAAAAGACAAATGAAAGTAAAAAAGAAAATGCAATTTTTTCTCCTTTTCTCTCATCACCATTATCATCATCATTATCATCAACAAATGGTATTATAATTTGAACCATTTTGGCACCCATTTAGATAATCAGTTTTGCCAGTTTTCTGTTGATGTTTTGTTACGACCATTGCTATTCATTCCTAGAGCCTGAGGTAATATTAAAAATTTATACGAAAATGTATCAGTGAGAGAAAGATTCATGAGATTATCATTGATGTAGCGCTTGGAGGCATCAAGCATATGTAATAATAAAGCTTATCAAAGGCAATTGAAAATCGGATGAAAGGCAAAGCAAAAGCGTAAACTGAATGAAGATGTTTGCCATTGAATGGTTCAGGGTGTGCGCCGCTTCCATTGTCTTTGTGTCAGTCTATTGCGTTTGTTGACAAATTGAATGATTTGGAAAGCGTGCTCAAGATTGAAAGACTTATCAGAGGTTGTATTATTCAAGTGTATTTACTCATTGTTTCATCAATCTTTTGAATAACTCAACTTTGCTTTCCTCTTCTCATCTACTTTGAAACTCTTACCTTTTCACCTTTGCTTTTTTTGCTGCGAGAAAAAAAAAGTTTACATTTCCACTTTTGCTTATTACTTTAAATAAACACTTGGTTTGTTTTTCATTTTTCACTTCATTCATTTACATTTCGCATTTCAACTTATTTACCTTTTTTCCCTCGCATCATTTTAACCCTCGCATGTTTAACAAAGTTCAATATCATTATCAATATCACAGGTTAAGTGAATTTGTGTGTTTTGCTGACTTCAAACAAAACTCAATATTGCGCTTCACTGGCTTGGTCGATTCAAAGCTAAATCAATGTTTAGTTTTGTTCAATGAAAGACCAGGAAAACTAATGAAAAAGGTGAATCTAGATGAACCGATTGCATTGGAAAATTTGGTTTGTCCAATGTTTTGGTCGGAAAGAAGAGTAAACTATCGATTCTAAACTGCAAACTTGAAGATTGAATTGATCATTTTCTTCATTTGGAAATTTATTTTCAGCAAAATTTCAATTGCGAACAGTTTTCATCTAAAATTGAGTTTCTATTTATATTATATATTAATATATTTAATAGTTGATCCATTTAATTTTAATAAACTCGCGATTTCGATGTTTGTCAGTTTGCAGTTTCACCTTGCAACTCGAATGATGACTTGTTTTCGTTTTTGTTGTTCCTTTCAAAACTCTTTAAATAGTTGCCATTGCAGTTGACATTTCGACAATTAACATTGTCTAACCCTTTGAATGTTGAATTTTTGTTGACCTCTTTTTGTGTGCAGCCTTTTAATAACATTTAACATTTAATCGTTTGTCAGTCGCATTACTGTTACCATTGTATTTGGTTTTGTCTGTTAATCCTTCTTCTATTGCTGTTTGTACATTCATTTTCAATGTTTGATATTTTTGCTTCTCTTCTTCTTCTTCCATCGTTCAAGTGATAAAAATATTAAGTGAACAAACAGTTTTTTAAACGTAAACTAAAGGGTTTCAAAATATTGCTAATCAGTTGACTGAGCAAATCATTGGACCATTTTTAATATCATCATTGATAAAAACACTAGACTTATAATATACTTATTGAAGGACATTTTAAAAGGCTATTTTGCTCTTTCCTTTATTCCAACCAGTTACTGGACACAACCTTTTGTTGCATCTTCATCTGCTTCTTCATTGTCCATTATTCGTGTCTGGTCTGTTTATGTTTGTTTATTTGTGCTCTTGGATGTTGTTGCTGTTGTTGTGGTCAACCAGTCAAGTTGAATAATGTTCATAATTCACTCGCAAATTTTACATTCAAATATTAGTCTTTTCAGTCTTGTTAACATTATTAATCTGTTTTCACTGTACATTTGGTGTCTAAGTTTATTCAAGTCAAGATGTTATCCTTTTGAGCCGAGCTTCATCATCCATCTTTTCACTCAAAAGGTAACAAATTTTCTGAAATGATTCAGTAAAAGTCTAAAATATCGGATTCGCTCTTGAATGAGGCATTAAATTTTTCTGAGATTAAATCATTAAACCAAATCAATCAGTCATTTTCCTTGAATTCCAAAAGTCGAAATATTAACCGTTTTATCATCATTTTTTTGCATAATTGTTGCTGAAAATTTCGAACTCAAAATACTTTTTTGTAAAACTATTCATTTCTTATAGATTCCTCAACATCTGTGACTAGCTTTTGCCTTTACTCGAGTCTCGGTTTCTTTTATCAATCAATAAAACTTGTGAATTAACTTGTTCAACAAGACAATGATGTTTATTGTGAGTTAATGAAAATGCGTGCATTTATCAGTTACGCATTCATTTATCCACTGATTACAAGTTAAATACATGAAAAACGATTCTCATTACTGTCTAAGTCTTTCTTTTTTCACTCCCTTATGAGACAATGATGATGAAGATGATGAGGAAGGAGGATTTGAAATAAACTAATATTTGAACGTAAATGTCTGTTGATTACAAGGCGTACATTGACAATCCATATTGAAATGCAATAAAGTTACAATTTTCTAATAGCCTAACTATGTAGAGACTTTTTCCTCTCTCTTTCTCTTCTCTCTCTTTTTGACTTGATTGATGATCTTATCCTCATCATCTTCCATCCTCTCTAAATTTATCACCCTTGCAACATTTTCTTATGCTCCATCAGTTTCTCTTTCATCTTCTTCTCTCAACTATTTACCTCTCTTTAACACTATTGATGATGATGTTCAACAGTTTATTGTCAGTAGATGAGGAGAAGATTGTGGAAGAGAGAGAAGAGAAGAGAAGAGAAGAGAAAAAGTCGAGTCTTTTCGCTGGTCTATTCGACAATCGAAGTTATAATATTTTTAACTTGGAGTGGTGATGAAGACGAACTAGAATGAATTGCTCCTTTGAGGAAAATGATGATAATAATGATGATAATGATAATGATGAGTAGGAGAGTTTCAACTGTTGCCTATTGCCTGTTAACCCTGGGATTTGAAGTTGGTTTGGGAGTCTTGATGATGATTATGATAAAGATTTATATTGATGATATATCTTGCTCTTCTTCTTGTGGATGACCCAGGAAGTGACCGAAACAATGAACATGGCGAGTGAATGGTTCGAGTAGCCTTTAGCTCTGTATACTTTGAGTGTCTTCCTATTTGTACAATTGAAATGAACTGGACGAGAACAGGATACCCTGGAAATGACCATAATGATAATGATGGCGAACAAGAAGAAGAAGAAGAAGAAGAAGGAGAAAAGAAAAATTGCCTCTTCAAATGATATTATTCATCTTGTTAATCAGATTATTTCCAAGTCATAAAATGCCCACTTTTCAAACATTGTTGCACTGGAAAAGTTTTGTTTTGAAAATCACATTATATCCTCTTGATGAAACACCAAAGCAACTATTAACATGAAGCAAAGTAAAATAAGCCAACAGCTTGATTCAATTTCATCATTAATTTAATCAACTTTTTTGTGTCAAAAAGTCAGGTTAAGTTGGGCAAAGTTTTTCAAAATTCATCGAGTAAATCATCTAGAAATCAACTATTTTCAGATTTTTATTTTTGAATAACTAGCTATACTCGGAGTGATATTGGAGAGTAAAAGGTGGCGAAATTTTCAAATGAAATGGAATGAAACTGAATCAAATTTTCTTCAAGTTTAATTCAAGAGAGAAGTTCGAGGATCGAATGGAGTTGCGTCTCTGATTTTTATGGATGAATACGGAATCGAATTTTACTCCCTTCTCGATGATGAAATTTACTATGAATTTCATTCGGTTCATGTTGATGCATTTTCTGCTAATTTTTAGCTCCAAGCCTTTGCCCAACACTTTGATTGTAAAGTGAATTGTAATGAATAAGATTGATAAATTGATTACAACTTTTCATCATTCACATCATTTTGATCCATTTTCTGCTTCTGCCTTCTCCTGCTTGTAACAATGATTGCATGAGAAGGAGAAATAATTTCATGGTAAATACAAAAAGACAGGAAGAACTCACCAAAAATTATATTTAATAGTAGATTACTAATGCTGCCATGCTTCATCTAATTTATCGTTTGATTTTTTGATATATATTATTGTAGAGAGAGAAAGAAAGAGAGAAAGAAGAAAAGATGAAAGTGATGTTTAGTCTTTTTTGGAGGATAAATGATGATAATGATGAGAAGAAGCAGAAAACGAAGAGAAGGAAAGCAAAGAAGAGAAAAGAAGCAAATCGAAGAAGAGAGCAAAGAATGAAAAAAGCTTTACCTTTACCAGTAATTTGGTGATCTACCTTTTGACAATAAAGTGTAATGATTATCATTTACATTGACGTGTGAGTTTAATGTTGGCCTCGTTGTACATATAAATGTACATAAATATGTAAATGGTTAAACCATTCAAAATGAACAGCTACAACAATTGAATATCAAAAGAATGGCGAGAATAATTTAACCCAAAATTTACCCGGTAAACATGGTTCTTTGCCCCTTACCTTAACCCAGTGAGAAGTGAATATTTTCCTGTTTAACCATTAATTTGGCCAAAAATGATTGTTGATCATTTAGTGTTAGACAATTGATAATTATCAAATGGCACCTTGAAAAGAGTGCAACAATTCACACTGTTAATGCTGTTGATCTGAATGTTGATTCTTTCACTAATCATTGTTTAACTTGTAATAGGTTTTTAATCAACTTGACATTAACAGCTGGGTTTGTGTGGTAAACAGTTTTTTAATGCTTGTTGGTTGACTCTTTGATATCACGCCAAGTCTATCACAGTTTATCATGTTTTGATATACATGATAAAAGAAATGAGCAAACAAAGATGAATAATGATGATGATAAACATGGGAAAGGTAAACTCCCAGAAAATAGGTTGAAAGGCGTCAGTTTTTCCAATCAAAACATCAATATCCATGAGTCTTTGAAATCTTCGAGCAACTTTTTTTTCCTCCAAAATTTCAATGACAAAATGAACATTTCAAACTGATGATAATTTGGAATGGAAAAATGTTAATGTTGAAGAGAAATTGTTGTTTCCATTTCATGTTTCTTTATTGTTTTTTACCACGCATATTAATAACACTGAATTTTCTGTTGAATTGAAATGTTAATCATGTTTAACTTTATGATCATTTAATTTACTTTCCAGCCAATTGGTTTACCGTTTTCATTCATCATTAACATTGATATTTACTTTTGATTTTTGCATTCAGTTTTCAATGGAAAAGTAAAAGTTGCTAATTTGTTTGAAGAGCAAATTAAACTTGATTAATGTTCAATATTTTCAGATTCATTTTCATTGTTTCTGGTTTTTTTCCCCTCATTTCAACATTCTTCTTTTTCTTCATTTGATTAATTTTCCTTCAACTTTATCGTGTCTTTGCTTTTGCGTTTATGAGCAAACTTCTTGTCTCGATGAAACTGAATTGCATGGAGATTGATTTTGCCTTCATTTTGATGCTTTTGTTTTGATCTGTTTTTTGCACGAAAATATCAAATGAAAAGAGATTCTGCTTTTTTGTTGTTATCTAAAGCTTATCATCAAATGACTCGAGTTGGTCCACTAAGATGAAGGTGTGAGCAAGTTTTGGTGAAACATTGGCCAACTCATGAAAGGGAACAAAAGATTCCATGAAATCAATAAATTGATTCACAATTGGTTGAAACAAAAGCAGCAGAAAAGGTTGATCAAAGTGTTGCAAGGTTTTCTCGTGAGTCGAGTTGGGATACAAAGCAAAGTAAATAGCAAAGCGTGAAGAGTTTTTAATCAGATAATTTTCTTTCAATTATCCAGCAATCAAAATGAAAGATGAATGACAGTAAAATTGGAGACAAATTTTGCTTCTCAAATGATAATGTTGATTAGACTGATACTGATGAAGCGTCCAGAGTAAAAGTAAATAATTATCGACTGCAAACTATTGGAATAACATTTTCCCTTTCAAGTTCATCCTTGATTTACCATTGAAAATATGAAATCCCAATGAGCTTAACTTTACCAAGTCAGATTATCGAGATATAAATTTACATGATTCTTATTGGAATATGAAAGTAACAATGTATACCTCAGAGAGCATAGAATGAGGAAAAAGAGAAAAAATCAAGCTTAACATATTCTCTTCTTTATATTGTCTAAAAAGCCTCTTCATTTCCATCATCATCATCATCATCATCATCATCATCTTGGCGCAGAAATAAAAGAGTAACTATCATCAATCAAATATCTATATAAACAAGTCCACATTGAAAAGAAAACTTAGGTTTTCTTGATTCTCTTTTTATCCTTTCCTTGATCGTTTCATTTTGATGATGAGAAGAAGAATGATGATACTATAAGTATAACAACTTAAAGTTGTCGTTTACCATTAAAATGTAGGGATGAAAAACAGTTGAACAGAAGAGGAGAGAAGAAGTAGGGAGAAGAAGAGAAAAAAAAATCATCTTTGATAACTTTGACATTATGCTTTTGAAAACATTGTTTGACGATTTTTTGATAAACATTTTGGCTAGTATTTCCATTATTACCATTTCAAGTTGACATTATTCATATTAATCAATTCATCTTATCATAATCATCACCATTATCATCATAATCAACCTCTTTTTTAATACTCTATCATTTACACAAGACACAGTATTAAACAATTGATTTCATGTTTACTCTTGCAAACTGATTCTTTCTCTTTGTGATGAGGAAAAGGGAAAACATAAAATGCATTTTATTGACCAAATAATTGATGTTTGATACGTCCAATGTCGAGTTGTGATGAACACAAAAAGAGTTATCACTTTATCTTTTTTGCTTTGCCGTTCTTGTGACTTCATCCATCTTCATTTGGGTTTTACAGTAATCATTATTTTCCATCCATTCAACCTCTTCTCTTCACTTTGTCCAATTGTTTCCATCTTTTCGCGTTTCTCCTCTTTTCCTTTCTCAATTATTTGGATTAATTTTGGTCACAGAAAAGTTGAACATGATGCGACTGATGGAAATGAAAGAGACAAGAAAATATCGTTATCGTTGGGTTGCACTGGAAAGAGATGGAAATGTTAACATGATTAGTATGAAGAGGTTGGCGGAAATGAAGTGAAATTAATTGTGACAAGTAATGTTATCTTTCATTCACTTTTTTGCTTCATCTTCTGGGGTCAACCAGCATTGTGCATTGCATCCATCAACGTGTTTCCAGCAACTCTTTATTCATGCGAGTCTTGCTTGCAAAAGGTTGCAATGAAACGCAAGAAGCTCCCTTTCATGGCATTCATTGTGCTTGTCGCAACAATTTGCAACATTTTCAGTGAAAAGCAAAACAAAAAATTATTCATAAAAGTGACAATTTCAATGGAACATCGCAAAATCTGATTTGACAGCTTCTAATATGTTCAATCAACTATTCAGAGCTTGACTTGAGCCAATCATGAACAAGCTCTTTCCATATTCGACAACACAGCATCAATATTCAAAAGCAATTCAATCTCCTTGACGGTGATAGTCGAGCTGTAGAAAAAATCGAAAAATAATTTTTTCGAAATGCAAAGTGAATATTTTCAAAAGTTTCAAAACTGAAACAATCCTTTCCATTGACTTGGGTGATGCAAATGCAAATGACTAAACTTGAATTAATGTCATAAGTGTTGACTAACCCTTCTTAATCCATTGAGTCGTCCTTTTCATTAACACAAGTTGATGGGTTAACAGAATTAATCGACCAATAGTTATCAATATCAATAAACATTGACGCTTGAAAGATTTCAGAACTGGTGTCCACTAATCTGTTTAAGTTAATCAAAGTGAAAATGGTTTCACTTTAATCATCATCATCATCAACACAATAATGATTCTCCTTTCCTTTCTGACCAAACAGATTCATACAAGACTGCAGAATGTTAAACAAGATGAAATTTAGTTTAATGCGATCTTCAATCAGGAAGCTACCCTTGACCAGTGGAAGCCAAAAACATCTCGACAAAAACCCTTTTCTATTATTAGATTAGCCATTTGAAAGTTACTAACCGTACAGAGTGAGAAAGAAAAAGATGAATAAAATGTACAACCATCATCATCATTCTCATGATAATCATGGCAACATCAACTTTCCTCTTTACCATAACAGTTTTGTTCGCTTTCAGTTTCAAGTTTCCGATTTAAACCCAGTTGAATCCATCACAAAATTTCCGTCTCTAGTTGTTCAGCAAGAAGCGCAACCCAACAAGAGCAAAACAACTCAAAACTTAATCTTTACACATTTCCAGTCTATAATCAACTCCATCATTAAACACTGTTTTTGTAGTTACAATTACCGCTCAGCTTGAAACTGAAAGCAAATTGTTAATCGAAAAGGATAATTTTCTCATTTTCACCAACATTCATCTAACCCTTTCTGCCGCTGACGAATTTTTTGTTGAGAAGAAAAAAAAATCTAGAAATTCGAACAATAGAAACTCTTTTCTTATCGATCAATTTGTTTGCACAGTAAACATTGAATTGACATTTAATTTGTGTTAATCAAGCTTTTGTCACTCCATTGATATTAATATCTGAAAAGGTAAAGAATGAAAAAGTGAACGTTAAATAACTTGAACTTTGATCGAGTCAAGTTAATTAAGGTAAATACACATTTATCGATTATTAGATTAGTTGATCAAACAAACGCTTAAGGTTAACCTGTAATCTGATTGTCTGTGTTTGATAATGGCAACAAAAAGTGTTCAACTTTCTTCCTGTTTTTTCAACATTTTTCACTTTTCTCTTGTTACTTTACCTCATCATCATTATAATCATTTGAAAGCAGTGTATGTGTCCAGCTATAATCATGATGGTCATTACCTGTTATAATGATCATTTCACCTATCATTTAATAATGCCTCAACACCCTCACCATCATCAACAACATCATTATTTGGTGTCTCTTTTTAATCATCATAATCAGCCTTTGCCCACACAATGACAATCACCTTTTGACTTTACATTTTCAGCTCGTACTGTTCATTAGAGAAACACTAAACTCTGCCAACAGTAAATGTCCTTTTTTACCTGTTCATGTTAACCTTTTCTGTTTGTGTTGCAATTTTTAGTTTCCAAATGATTACCATTATCATTACGTTTTACCCAATTTGCTATCAATTTTTCTTTCCTCTTCTTCTAAACGTAAATTGTTTTACTCGCCGATTGCGGGCAAAATTGTTCAATTCAACTTTTAACAATGGCTTGATGCAACTTTATTGATATCATTTGTGCTGTTCATTATCAACCACACCCAGACTCATTAAGAATTCTCATTCAAAGTCGACTTTTAATCGGGTTACCCATTGATTGTTAGTCAATTGTTCAGGTTAATATTCATTCCATTCAGTCATTTACCAAATTCGCATAACAGTTGGCAACTCTTGTTAGACAATTAATCTCATTGACTTTTGCGTCAATGAGATAAGCTACTGAATAGTTTGTTAATCCGTCAAAGATTAACAGCGATTAAATAGATTTCAAGATGGAAAATTTTCATCAATGAAATACTCATTTTCGCTAGGTTGAACTACAGTCAATCCAAATTCAATTTTTTACTCAATTTTCGTTTTCTTTCAATCTTTCAAGTTTGAATGATGAGACTTTGTTTGCATAAAAGGTTTGAGATGGAAATCTGATTCCAACAAAAAGTGAAAACTCTTTACCTTTTAATACTATTTGCATATTTATTTAAATATATTTTTTAGTTTCTTTGAACTAAATCAAAACTGAAATTTAGATTCATGTTCAATTTTAAAGAATTTCTCGTTTTATCAAATCTTTGACATTTTTTGAACAATTTTTTGTTTTCTTAAAAGTTCAAGATTGAAATCTGATTTTAGCAAAAGGAAAAAAAAGTTCATCTTTCATTTTCTAGTTTTCAATTTCTATTTGAATCTAATTTGTTTATTTCTTTGTCTTTCAGTAAAAGATGAGTTAATGCAACCAGAATTAAGCATGAGCCCACCTGATAGTATGAGCTTGAATCAAAGCGATCTTAGCATGAACCAGAGTGACCTGTCCACTTTACCCTCATCGACAACGGATCACTTAACAGGTTCCGTTCTTCCAACTGGAGACCTTACAACTGTAGTTTCACCTTCAGATTCGCTGCCTGAATCTGTTGGACATCGTCGTGTTTCCGTTGTGCGACCAACTTCAGGCCATAAGCAAAGTTCATCTGAACACAAACCAACAAGAGTGAGAACAGTTTTAAATGAAAAACAATTGACAACCTTAAGGAGCTGTTATAATGCCAATCCTCGACCAGATGCTCTACTCAAGGAACGCCTTGTTGAAATGACTGGACTTTCTCCTCGTGTGATACGCGTCTGGTTTCAAAATAAACGCTGTAAAGATAAGAAGAAACAAATCATGATGAAACAAATGCAACAACAAGAAAAGGTAACTTCATTTTTTCACCAACAAGACTTTTGAACAAAAAATGAACAGAAATTTTGCTTCAAAAAAAGGTACAAACTTTAATCAGAGACGCTTCTTGCAATAAATCAAAACTTTATTTTCACATTCCTTCAACTGTCAAAAGCACCATTAAAATTTTATATTGAAAAATAAACTTCCAGAGAAAGTCTTGAAATCTATTTCAACTTTTCAACTATAAAATTGACTAAAAATAAAAATATTCATTTTCAGAATCAAACAGTTTTCAGAATGAAATTTTCTTGCAGAATCGACAAGTTCGTCAAACTGCTGAAACACGGTTAAACTTGGACTATTCATGAACTAAAACAGATAAATAATTCTCACTGTTATTAGTCTTGAATCTGATCAATACTTAGTTCAGCCTCGCTTTTGAGTTTAATTTAAATCTTTTTCGTCTCTGCCTTTTCGTTTCTCATCAAACCTTAGATCATACATTTGATTTGTAAGTCCATTAGGCTACAAATAGTAAGGCATGTAACTAAATATTCATATCATGATGTATTCAAACATCAATTAGAAATGATAACTTTTCAAGTTTAATCGTTGTTGCTTCAAATATTTCTTGACCGAACAAGATTTATCCCAAAAACCGGTTATGCGTTTGAAAATTTATTTACAAATGGTTCAACTAGATTACCTTAAATATGTTTTTCAGTTTCAATTAAGCTGTCTTTTCCTTTGCCTTTCAAAGTGAGAATTAGATAATGTTCACATCTTCATGAGCCAATCCATAGAGTGCAATGATATTGAACTTGAGAACTATAGAAAGAAGAGAAAGAGAGAAAATGTTGATGTCAATAAATCATCATCAGTATCATAATAAAGTGAAAATTGTAATTGCAACTGATATCATTTTTATCAAGCTCATAGCTGAAGATGAAGATAAGGGTTTGTTGAAGCATTCATGAAACTAAGTAAATTCAAGTTTCTTCAAGTTTGCTCTTTTTGATATGAGAATGAAAAGAGAAGAGAGAAAATGTTGATTTGACGGAATCAGGTAAAAGATTGAACAAGTTGCCTTTCAATAGCATGTTGCAAAAGTGTACAATGATTCTTTTTTCGGCCGAAAAAATATGTTCATGAAAAACTATTGATTCCACATGATTGACCAATCAACTTCATCAAGGGAATTTTTGAGCAAAGTTGAACTTGATCAGGCAGATAGTGAAATGAAAGCAAATGATAAGTCATGATATTTTCTTTTCGTTTCTCTGCGCAATTCTGCATTCTGTGTACAAGGTTTATGGTAAAATGATACAGAATCTTATTCCCAAAGGAAATTAGGATAAAAACAGTAAATCTGTTTCATTGATTTGTGCATGAAATGCGAAAGAAGAAGAAGAAGATGGAAATGATGAAAAGATACAAATGCAGAAGTCGAATGTTCTTTTGCGATAAAAATCAATCTTTAAACAATTAATTTGATTAGCTTGATTGTCATCCAAAAGTCAACCTGTAAAGTTATTCTCATCAACATCATTTAATGATCATGATCATCAACAGTAATCACATGATGATTTGTTGATTGGTGATTATTAATTGGATTGGTAGCAAATTGATATCACATTCAATTGGCATGATGGTTAGTAAAGGAAGGTAAGAACGAAAAGAGAAGAGAAGCGGCAAAAAAGATCAACTTGAAAGGTTATCATTTGTTTTTACTCTTTTTTTCCCTCTCAGTTTGTTCATCACGGGTTTAGAGGTTGAATCAAGGTAGGCAAGTCAAAAGTGAGTCTGAATGGAGCGCACAATTAAGCTGTCCAACAAAAAAAAGGTTGAATTGTGGCCAAGCTTTCCTTTTCTTGAAACGTTTTGTTGAAACTGGCGAAACCTTTGCCCTTAACCTTTCGTTCCTTTCACCTTTTTCTGCTTCACTCTCTAATCCACCAAGACTCATCCTTTGCTGGCCAAAGCACACAGTACATACACATTGTTAACTCAAGGTAAAAACTAAATAAATGTTTTCCAGTGATAAAAGAGACTTACTCAAGCATAGATGATGGTATAAGCTTTTTAACTCGTAATGTGGCGTGTAAGTGCAATCCTAGTCAATTAATGTGCCTACTGTTAAACATACAAGAAGCAAGATGAAGAAGAAGAAGAAAAAGACGAGAAAAAAAAGAGAAAAGAGAAGATCTTTTCATGTTATTAGTTTTCATCATCTTACCTTTATGAGAGAGAAAAAACATTATACGCTCAGAAGAAGAGATAAAATCTGTTACAAATGATGAATCAAGAGTAATATAAAGTGAAACGGACAAAGTGAGGATAACGGCCGACATTGAGAGGACGATGGATAAAAGGTTAAACACGAAGAGATGGTGAAGAGACACCAAAAGAGTAACATACACATACACACACACACACAACAACAACAACAGCAACTTTTTAAACAGTCAACGGTAACAATGAAAAGTAATGCAATGTTGATATAAAAGACAGTGAAAAGTGTGAAATAATTGTAAGCCAAAGCGAACCAAAGAAAAGCTTAAAAAAATAAAGATATCAAGTTAGTTAATGTTAAAAGCTCTTTTCCTCTTCCTTCAAAGCACACAATCTCACTGTTGTACATCATCTTCATCCTCAATATCATAGCTTTTTTACCCTTACTTAGATAAAAAGCATTAGCCATTCAATCTAACCAATCAACCTCAATATCCACACATTTTATTAATTCACCAACCCAAATAGTCTTTCATTTAGCATCGCTTTTCACCACCTTTCAACTGCCAACATTGCAAATATTTTTTTCCAGTTTTTCTCATTTTACTTTTTCGTCTGTTTTTTTCCCTGACTACTTTACCAGCATTTGAAAGAATGGCATTTTTGCACCTTTCATATTGACGCTGAGATGGCCAGTTGCGACCCTTTTCTCGTTCTAATCGACAATTTCCATCTTTAATTGATAATCGTTTTGTTTGTTTTCCTCTTCTTTTCACCATTACATTTCCATCATGTTTTGAGGTTTTCTGCTTGTTTATGACTTAACAGCTTCAACTCACTTGCTTCGTGCCTGTTTACTGGTGATCATCATCATCATTATACAACAATATCATCAATGAGACGCCCTTTTGATGAAATATTAAACTTTTAATCTTACGGGATTCCACTTTAATGTCTTTACTCCTCCCTCTCTTTACTTTATTATTGATTATCTTTTTTAGTTATATCAACCTTTATCATGAGGAAAATGGTGAAAAGAAAAAGAAAGCATTTTTTTCGCTTTTCTAGGCTTTTCAGTTTACGTTCTTGTCCCTTTCATCTTTTATGCTTCTTCATCATCATGATATGATCATCAGTATAATAATCATGATGATCATCCTCCTTGTTATCCACAGAAAATTAAAGGACAATGTTTCACCTTAACCAGCAAACGGGTAAAAAGTGAAAGAAGAGAAATTATTTATTCATTAAGATAGTAAAACCTCAATTTAAGGCTTTTCCCGGGTCACCTCAAGCTCATTTTCCCTCTCATCATCATCATCATCTTTCTCTTTCTCTCTCTTCCTCATCAATATATTAACATTGGCCCACCCAAAACATCATTCACCTTTCTCCTCCTGCTCAATATCTTTGCTTCTATCATACAAAATGTAACTTGCAATATAAAAAAATGTCGATAAAATCAACTTTCCAAATGTCCGTCACTAGACCAGCAATTTTCTCCATCAATTAAACATAGCACGCTAGTCTCGAAAGCATAAAATGTACTGCCCAATGAATCGAGTAATAACTCGACAAAACCAGGAACGATTCATAAGAACTTCCAAATTTTCCTCATTTTCGAAAAAGTCAATCTTCTTTGTCTATTTTTCAATGAATCATAACATTATTTAAATTCAAGGTTTTGACCAAATCACCAATTTCCAAATTTTCACACCAAAATTCATTGGAAATTTTCTTGAAATTTGCGTTTCAGAATTGATCTAAAGCTATGAAAAAGCAATAATTGTTTCAAAAACTTAGAAAGTTCAATCGGTAAAAAACACGAATTTCCACTTTTAATGCCCAGACACTTACAGCTTTAAAATCAAAAATTTTCAAAAATTTATTTTCTTTTCAAGTATTTTGATTTGATTAAAGCAGGTTTCTAAACTTAATATCAATGTTCCTCTTGACCAACGTGATCATCTTCAGAACAAGGAAAAGTCTAAAATTCTTGAGCCTCCCAGTGTCTGCAAACCGTTCAATATCATCTTTACACTGAAAAAAAAGAGTTTTTTGTTTCCTTTTCAGCTTTACGTTTTTTTAATATTAATCATTACAGTTTTCTGTGTAAGCTGATAATTGCCATCAACTGTATCCATATACGCGAATCGAAACAAAGAGCAAGTAAAAAACAAAAGGCAACACAAAAACAGTAGAGTCACTCATTTACTATGGTTGGTTAATTTCAAGGTAAAACGGTCAACAGGCTGAATATAATGCCAACAATGCGTTGAGCTTTACTTTTTTAATATTAACATTCTCATTGGACCTTTCCTTGTCTTGACCAAAATGGTCGCTTAATAATGATGAATATATGTACACATATTGTTATCATTTTAGTCTCTCTTCTCTCTTCTCTCCTTGCTTTCTGTCCAATTTTGAACATAAAGTTATATTTATATTATAGCGCATTTGATTGTTTCACTTTTCAACTCTGTCATGATATGCATTGAGAATCAATTAAAATTATCGCTTCACTGAACATTTGTCTCTCTCATTCATTCACATGAATGTAACTCACTGTAACCACATTTTATTATGTAAATCATGTCGCTCTCGATAGACACTTTTACTCACCTTTTTGCCTGTTATGATTAACCTCATTTCTCTCTCGTCTTTATTATTTTTTGTACATTTTTTTGGCCACAATTTTCATATCATTAACCATGGATACAGAGGATAAAGCGAATCAAGGAAAAGTGTTTAATGTTGAAACAATGAATACTTTTATCCAAGTCAAGCTTAACGATTTAATCGAGACAAAATTTCATTTCAATTAAAGTCACATGATACTTGTTGATGTGGAAATTTTTCTTTTCCTTTTCTCCTCACTCTGTCTGTCTGTTTGTTTGTTTTCATGCTTTTTATATTCAATTATTCCGAGTTTCATTCTTTACCACTGAGCTTTACCTTGTACGTGCAATTGGCTAAATGCAATTGAAAACTGTTTTATTCATGTTGTAAGATGAAATAAGAGAAACTGATAACTTGAACGTGTTTCGAATTGAATATTATTCCTTCCTTCATTTTCACCATTTACTTTCATTTCGCTTACTTTACCTTTTGTTTACCCTCACATCTTATCATTATCATTATTATCATGACTATTTGAATGTAGACGATTAGTTGATACATGAGAATTATCAGGGAAGCAAAAAGGGAGAGAGAAAAAAATCTTGCCCTGAATTGGCTCGGAATACCGTCCTGGAATACCATTAATAACAATGTGAATGATAATAATAGATAATCAATTATTCATGAATGGAAACATTTGATGAGACCAAATATCATCTTTTGATTGCTCTAAATTATACATCAGGCAAACAGTCGACTTGGCTTCCTTCAAATATTAATGGTTAAACCAAGAGAATCCAATTGATGTTTGACTTTTCATTTCGAGCAACAACTTTTTTTTTCTTTTCTCGCCATTCTTTCAAAGTTATTAATTTTGTGGCAAAATTTCATGTAACATGTCATGAATTCTCTCGAGTTTGCAACATAATTTGGCTGGAAAAAAAGTTGAAACCTGTAAATCTAAAAGAACAGTTTATCTTTTCAATTTCATTTATCAATTTTGTTTTATCTTGCAAGCGACGGCGTCGAAGAAGAAGAAGAAGAAGAAGAAGAAGAAAAACGATGAAGAGAAGAAAAAATTTCCCCTGTAACCTTGTTCTACTAAATTAGATTAATTATGCCAGGAAAACAAGTAAATTAATATCTTGAAGAAGTTAATACAGTAAAGATGATAATGTAATAATAATAATATTGTTATTTAAAATTCTGGTTATTGTAATGTTTAAAGTTGCTCCTCTTGAAGCTCAACTTGAAAATAGATTTTCATCTCAATTCTCAGGAGATGTTTAGCTGATGTTGCATATAATTTCAATTTTTGATACATTTTTTCCTCTCTCTTACTCTCTCTCTCTCTCTCTCTCACTCGTCTTGTTTGCCTTCATCCTTTTGACATTGGAACAAAAAAGAATGACAAATTGCAAGATTGTCCTGAACATTTTACAAGCACTTCATTCAGTCTCAACACTATATTTGGTTGAAAAAGGACAACCAAGAACAGGAGCAAAGTTACTCGAGGGATTTTTGCATTTCTTTTCATTCCATTTTGTGTATCCAAATATTATTATTTACAAATTTATTGGCTTTTCGCAAAAAGGCAAAACACTGTCACGGGTATTCTTATCATCATCATCATTATCAACAACAACGACATGATTATCTTGATAGTTTTATCATCATCTATAGATGATGCGTCTAATTTCATATCTCATTACTTACTCATTAGATGCTTTTCAATTTTATCCGTAACTTTCCTCTTCTTTTCTTACCCTGTAAAAGCTGAAAACATTTTCCACTTCCTACAATCTTTACTCTGTTTATCATCATTTTTTCCTTCAGATTTATTACAGATCTTTTCTCTCTCTCTCACTTTCTTCCGATTCCGTTTCCTTTCTTCTCGACTCTTTTCCTCATCTTCCATCTTCTCATCGCATTACTCTTTTCTCGACTTTCCACCATTCTCTTTCATTGTTTCCCTTCCCCTTGTTCATCCATTCAATGGTTAAGGTTAAAATAATGTTTGCCTTGAGCATCATCTTTTTGTTCCTTTACTCTTTTATCTTGTTCATCTTTCTCTTCATCATTATCATCACTCTGCGCTTCTTCTATAGAACCATTAGTATCTTCTATTCAATTGAGACAAATTTGAGAGAAAAGATGAAAAAGATGAACCGGAAAAGGGTTATCATTTGAAAGAATCTCAATATCTCTAACAGCGTGGGAGCAAGAATCATATTCAATATAAAAATGATGCTAATCTTATAATAGCAGTGATAATAGCGATAATAGCGAAAATCAATTGAACAAATTATTGTTTCAACATTTCTTATTTTTTCTCTTTTCGACTTTTTTCGTTTCGCGATTCCAATCAAACAGAGTCAACTTTGCAATTCCATTCAGTCTCGCGTTGTTCAAGTTGAATCACTTGAATTCATTTGCTTGTAACAAAAGGTAAACTTTTGTTTTTCTCGGCTTTTTTTATTCTCTTGTATAAATATCTTCAGTTGATATCTGATGGTATTTTTGGTGTTTCCTTTTTGCTCTACTCTGCACCCGATACATGCAAAGGTGTTCGGCATGGCTTTACGAGACACTCGAGACACTTACCTATCAGCATGTCTCGTAGATTGTTTACCTTTTCATTTGCTTTTTTTCTCTCGCTTCTTTCTTCTCTGCCTCAGTCTTTCAATCACACCACTTCTGGCTGCCTTTGTTTCAATCAATTTAACCGCCGAGGTAAAGCTATCTTTCCTGATAATCTTGATATCGCACTTTTGTGACTCTTTCCGACCCTCTTCAGACTCTTCACTCTCTTCTGCACACTTATTGTTACTTGCTACTTACTTACTTGATTAGCCAATTGAGTGTAACAATTCACATGAATAACTTCTTCTCCTTAAATGATTATTAAACAAATTTACTGACGTCTTTACCAGAGATTCAATCAGCATTCCAGAGCACATTTCCATATTTTTTCATTAAAAGTGAAACTTTAATCTTTACTTTATTCGTAAAGGTTGAGAGTTGGAAACAATCTGAACCCAATTAGGTTTGATTGACTGGATAAAGATATTTGAACTTGATCTCATTTTTTTGTCTCAAATAATTAATTAATGGATTAATCAATCCTCTCAGTTGATCAATTGCACTCATCTTAAAGAGTTGATCTCAAAATGTCGAATCACAAGTTGGACGGTTTTCATGTTGGATTGGGTTCTTGGTTTGAGTAAATATTGGAAGCATGCTCATCATCTTTTGATGCAATCGCATCGAGTTACGAGAAAAAATTTTCTTGAAAAGTTTCTTCTGTAAATTAAGGAGAAATCGATTTTTTGAGCAAAAAATTTATTCGCAAATGGAAAAGTTATAGCAATTCTCGCCTCAATTCAGAGCAGAAAAAGAAATTTGATTGAATAAAAATAAACAAAGTTATCAAGATACTTGAAGATGAACCATTACTCGGCTTAATCACAGTCTGAGCTATAAAAATCTGAAGGGTTAGAGATTGTGAAAATAATGGTGATTTGGTTGCATAAACTGGCAACTATTCATCAACTTTATTAGATTAAATTGGATGAAACATTCGCTTAGTTTAACCATTGAAAGCAAAATGAGTAATCCAAAGAGCTTCACTCTGATATCCATAAAAAAGGGTTAACTTAATGTTCACTTTGAGCCGAGAAAAAATGTAAAAATAATTTCTGTAGAAAAGTAAATGTCCAATCAAAATTGATGCCTTCAATGTTTCAAAGCACAACATTTAATCTAAAAGTTGAGTGAAAA
Organism: Tetranychus piercei; assembly: GCA_036759885.1. Lineage (NCBI taxonomy): Eukaryota > Metazoa > Arthropoda > Arachnida > Trombidiformes > Tetranychidae > Tetranychus > Tetranychus piercei. Next base: position 16,342,098 of record CM071877.1, read on the forward strand.
TTTTTAAAAATGCTAAACTCCAAGAAAAGCAAAATGCCATTTTGTAGGCAAAAGAAAAGTGGAATTTTCTGTTCAAATTTTGGATCAACTACCAAATAAAAAGCGAAAAATGTTTAATTTTCTAATCTTTTTTTATTCTCTTTTGATTAATTGCATTGATCAGGATGGAAGGCAATTACAAAGCATTGCTAACATGCAAGGCATCCCGTGTGTAGCAACCAGTCCAGTACAACATGAGATTGCTTCAATCGACGTCCAAAGATATCAGCCGCCCTGGAAAACATTAGACCACTACAAGCAAATACAAAGCGATTGTGATCAAGATGATCCTCATTTAGGACAACATATTGACGTTAATTATCACTGTCCTCTTCATGTATAACATTCAGGCTCAACAAAGTTTTTATTTTTTACACCTTATTCAACGATTTGTTCCCATCTTTTCACCACCACCGCCGTCAACCATCATTTTCACCATTTTCTTCTTTTCTCCTTTTTCTCCATCTTTTCCTTCTCTTCTCTTTCTCTTCTCTTTTCACCTCTCTTGCCCATCTTTCATCATCATCATCATCATCTATACTATTTAGATGGCGATGCCAAGATTCAGTGAAAAAGCTACTCTATAGGCTTGAAATCCACTCCATATCTCACCTTGCCTATATAAGAATCTTCCTTGTTTCTTCCTTTTCTTTCCCCTTTTCTTCTCTTCTTTCCTTTTCTTTGCATTTTCCATCTTCTTCTTTTCTCTCTCTCTCTCTCTCTCTTCCTTTTCTGACTCTTTATTTTCATCTTTTTCAATCCACATCATCTTTTCTTTCCTCATCTTCTTATTTCAACATAAATATTTCATCCTCAATGTGAACAACTCATCATGCAATTTCTCATCCTCATGCTTCTCTCTCTATCTCTTGTTCCTTACTTTTTTGCCCTCTTCAAAGATGTAAGAGAAGATGTAACAATTAATAAAACTCTAAATCAATTGAAACAATTGTTAGTTTCTTTTTTCTTCCTTTTCTTTCTTTTCCTCTCATCTTTAAACTTGTGTTTCAATATTTTTCATTCATTTGCCATCTTTTTCATCTTTATACGTTTCTAACAATTTTGCTTATTTCTTGTCCTCAAAACAAACTAATCAAAGCAAAAGACAACATTTTTACCTTTCAAATGTCCACATTTATTCAACAGAAGAAAAACAAAAGTTCAATGTTCAATTACTCATGATTGTTATTTCCTTAACCCAAATTGATTGTTCAGATGAATGAATATGAAAAGCTGCAAAAACAAAACAAATAAGAACAAAATATAAACAGAAATCATCTAAACCATAATAATGTAAACACGTAAAAGAAACTAAAAAAACTAGAAAATTTGGGAACAAAACAAGTCTCAATTTTCATTTCACCCTTTCCATGAGTTCCTGAACTCTTTCCAATCAACGATCGAATAACAATTCAACTGAATTTGCGATTATTTACTCATTTACTTTTACCAATCAGAGCAATAGTTTGCTATGAATTATCACAATTGAGTTGCATAACTGATCATTTCGCGATTCCATGTTAATTGGTTAAATGCATTAATGATGATATCATGACTTTTTTATCCTTTGCATTAGATGGTCCATTGAATCAGATATATAACAAGTAAAAGATGATGCTCAGTTGATTGGTGGTTAGAAAAAGATTGAGCAGAAAAATGATCGATAATTTGTTTTTTTAGACGAAATCATTTTTCGCAAGTTAATCAATCGATTTGAAGGGAAAAGTTGAAAGATTAGATTTTTGAAATTTACTGAATCAATAACATTAATGTTGCCAGCAAAGGCGTTTAGAGTGAAGAGATGAAATCTACAGAATTTTTTGAAAACCATTTTCTGTTTACTGTTTGGAGAATCGCAGAAATGAAAGTTTTCGTTTTTACCATCGGAAATGCAGCAAAATTGATTCAGTAAACAAATTAAATTATCAAAATGCAAGATAAATGTTGAACTTTGTTTGACTGAGTTGGACAATAATTTCATGAACCGCAGTAATGAAAAGACTGAATTGGTTATTTCATAAAATAAATATTGTATGAAAAGAAGAGATAAACTGTGAGTTTGTGTATTCTTGCCTGATACTGTTGAAACCGCAAAGTTTGACATGAATCGGAAGGAAACTCGAATTGATTGTATAAGCATTATGAGGAAAGGGAAAGAAACGGACAAACTGATTGTTGAGTGGAGAGAATATGTTTTTAAGAAGAAAAGCAAAAGAACAAGAACTGAATATTATTCATCCCATATCACTGTTCACGGCGTAACTTGTGTATCATTTGTGCCTCTTGTTGGGTTATGCGTGGCTGGATTCATGGCTCAATGCGTGTGTCTGTTTTCTTGCCTTGTCCTGTTCAGTCTCAGTATTTATCATAAACCATCACAATGATTACCTATTTTCCAATGGAAAGGCAGAGAAGAAGAAGAAAAGAGAGAAAACGCAAGAATAAAAATTATCTCAATCCACAGTTTTCAATTTGCAAACATGAAGATGATGATGATAACACGTGTAGACTCGACGCAATAGGAAGGAGTTGATTACACGCGTCTCACTTTCAACTGTTCAAACTTTTGCCTTTTTTTCTTCTTCTTATAAACATTTCCAATGCATCTTACTGGGAATCACTGGGAGTGAAGTTTATGTTTATAGCTCATAAAGTGAGACAAATGTGATCAACGAGGCTTTGAATGTGAGCAAGAATAAAGCAACACACAAAAAGGCGAAGGTAAAGAAAGAAGGGAAAAAAATGTTGAACTAAATCTCAAGTATTATTACAAGATAATATTAACAACAAACATTCAATCTTGCTAATCAATCTAATCCTCAATGAATCGACAACTTCCGTCCTTGCTGTTGATTTGTTTGTGTTTTCATTTTTATCCTCTAATGATATTGATTTCAGATCGATTAGTGTAAAGCTTAAAACTCATTTACAGCTTCACTGGATTTACAAGTGGCTTTCACTTTATCATATTTATAGCAATATCATTATTTTACGAGAAAAGAAAAGTTTTCAGCTTTTCCATTTTTCTCTCTTCATCTTCTTCTTCTTCTTCTTCTTCTTCTTGCTCATCATCTTCCCTGTCTGATGTAAAACACTTGCCAATCAAATTATTACCAGTTTATTACAAGTATATAAATAAATTTCCTATTATTGTTGTTGTATCTTGAGAAGAGTAAAAGTGTTTGAAAACTGAAAATGGCAAACAAAACCAGGAATAGATCTTTGTTTTTAAAGTGAACACAGTAAGTCATCAAACAGTGCAAGCTGAGCCTTCAACTGTGGCTTAAACACGCGTTAAGTGTCACCATTATGTATGAGCTTCCCGCATTCCTGCTTCTTCTCCATATGCTTTTTTCGCCAATTTTTCTTGTTCTACTTTGTCCTCTCTCTCTCTCTCTCTACTCGAACCTTTACTTCAACAGTGAATCTTTACTGAGATTATGATGCTCTTGATAGTTTATTCAAGTATAAATAAGAGATCTAAACATGATTGTTCGATTAACTATTGAAACTTGAGTCAGTTTTTGTTTACCATTTCACTGTTTCTCACCTTCAAAATCACTTCTCTCTCTCCTTCCGAGTATTTAAAGATCATTCAATTGATCATTCAACATTATCATCATTATCATTGATATATCCTAATGAGTGACCTTTTCTCTGTCAATGTATAATCAAAGGATAATTATCACTCTTCGAAACCCATTTTCAACTTGTTTATTGATCTGTGCCTCTGAACCTGATTTACAATGAATTTTCTTGCATTTCTTTTTCGCCTAAAATTCTTCAAGTTGGTTTCTCTTGTTACATTGCAACAATAAAGGGTGAAAAGGGAAAGAAATAAAGATAACTTTCCATTCTTTAGATGATGATGAGCTGAACTTTTTCAAGGGAAAAATGGCAAAATCTTTTAGCAGCTTCTTTTAATGATTTTGAAAACTTTTTGATTGACAACAAAAGCGACAAAAAGAAGCAAAAGAAGAGGAAAAAGTTGATGATGATGAAGATTGAAATATATCAATGGATAGAGTGAAAAAAGAGTTTACATTAAACGATACAAGATGATGAGAGTATTACATGGAAATGGATGACAAGAGGACAGAGAAGGAAGATGAAAAGTGAATGGCTAAAGAGTAGGGAGAGAGGATGAAATGGAAAGGAATAAAGTTGAGCGAAAAGATGGGAAAGATTCAAGTGAAGAGGAGTTTTGCAAAAATGATGTTCCTGTGACTCTAAAGGTATGGAAGGCTGAAAAAAGGTTCAACACTTGAATGGAAAAACTGAAATTTCGAATCGACAAAAAATGGAAACTTTTTTTCTCGTTTCAGCAAAAGCTGTAAAGTGTTCTGAGCGTGAAAAGACGATTCATGAGGAAACCAGCAGCTCGTTGGAATGTGCAAGTGCTAAAAAAGTGCTTCTCTTTCCATGTAATGACCAGCAAATAGAATGGAAAACTTTCAAAGCTTGAAATGTTCTTTTTTGCTCATTTCAAAGTCAAGACTGCAAGTCGAATGATTTCACCAGATTAACGGTGAAATTATCTGAAAAGATTTTGGAACAATTTATTATTTCTTTTTACACTCTTTATCATTTTCTATTTGGACTCTGATCTTTTCCTTTTCAACATAATCATCATTTTCATGTTTTCATGATTTTCTCTTGAATTGTAAAGAATATGTTCATTTCTCATTCTCCTTATTCACAACATTATCATTTATCTATTCAATTGAGCAACTTTTCTTTTCAGCCGCTCAGTAAACTTGGAACAATAGAGAGTGAAAAGAGAGAAGAAGAAAGGTTAAGAAAAACAAATACTGAACCTTTTCGCTCATGAAATGTAAATGCAATTTAACTTAATTCAATTTAGTGATTCTCTGAATTCTCATTTTGAAACTTTTGCATCTCAATTTTTGATTCTCATTGATTGATTGATTACATTTTACTCTTTTTTTGTTCACCGTTTTTCGTTCCTTTCTTCATTCAACCAACAATTGATTGATTAACTTGCAATTCATTGAAACATTACAGTTGGACAACTTTTTGCATGGAAAATGTAAAGTGAACAGTGAAAAAATGACGAATTCAATTTTTCATTATAACACCAAAACAATGAGAGGAAACAATTAAGGTTAACAATTGAGAATTGCAAAACAATGGAAACTTTTCTTCTCTCATTCAATTCGAAAATTAATTTCCCATGAAAGGTACAAGTTTCAAAATTAGACTGATTGGAATGACGTTCAAAAGTCGAATTGTTTAATTACTCAAATGCAGATCAACAATGAAACCATTTAAAGAAGCAAAAAGTGAAAGAAAAAGAAAAACAAAAGTTGAAAATGTTTCAAGATTTACATGAACACTTGTGAAATTGTACATTTAAATATTTAATAATGATTATAATTGAAATGATAATAACATGTCTTAAGAAAGGGAATGAAATATTATATTGAAGAGCAAAGTGAAATGCGAATAATGATGATAATAAATGAAAATTAGCTGAAAATGGTCTACAAGTTTACATGAAACAAATACTGTGTAAAGAATTGAATAAATCACCATTTATATATTTATGCATATTCTCAATCATTTTGATGATAATGATAATCTTTTGTGCTAAAATGTTTCTCTACTTTTCGCTTCTCTTCTTCTTCTTCATCATCTTCTTGTTCATCTTCTGATTTGATTTAATAACCCAGTAAAAATCACCAAACCGTATCAGATCAGTTCACTTACTCAGTGTTGTTGGTTTGTGTCTTTGTAACACTCATTGTACCAACCAAGTGAATTGCTAGTTTTGTGAAATGAGAAGAAAAAACAAAATCATATAAAAGCACACAAATCAATGAATAGTCTGGATTGGAGGAGGAAGAAGAAGACGAGGGAAGAGAGAGAGAGAGAGAGAGGCTAAGAAGATGAGGAAGAAGCAAAAAGTCACTTTTGACATAATTTTCATCAAACTTTTTTCTCTCTCTTCACTTGATATGAATATGTTGACTGGTGATCAAAGCTCGACATTTATCATCTTTCCGTGCTTCTCTCTTTGGCCAACTTGCAAAGTCAAATTGTACAGATGAATAGACACTTTCACTGACTTTATTCATCATATGTTGACACACAAAACGCTCATTGCAACTTCATCATCATCTGATTGAGATGATTTGATATCATTAGATGTAACTTTTTCTTCTCTCCTTTTTTACTCCAAATATTTTGCATTTTCAGAGAGAAGCCTTCACCTAGGCAGAAGGGAAACATTTGAATGCATTTTAACTCTCATTTATTTCTCTTCTTCTTCTTTCTTCTTTCGGTGGTTTTACCATTCATTCACGAATCAATTGTATATTTACACTTGACTCAACAATAACAAAGTCCAAATTGAATTTATTCATAGTGACTTGACTTTTACCCTGAAAGTCAAATAAATAATAAAAATAATGTTAATAATAAACATAATGATAAAAAATAATATTACATTGATTTAGGACAATCAATTTATTTGATTATATTTTTACACTTTCATGCCCTTGATTACCAAGAAGGGATCAAGAGAGAGAGAGAGAGAGAGAGAGAGAGAGAGAGAGAGAGAGAGACTTTGTAAGGGAAGAGAAGAGAGAGCAAAAAGATATTCCTTTTCGGTCAAAACTTTTTTTCCTCCACTTTCTTTTCTTCTCTCTTTTTGCCTCCTTTTCCTTCATGGTTAGCTGAACACAGTTCTGATACTCAGTTGACAGGTTGCACAGAGATTATTATTAACAATGAATATTATCATTGGAACCATTACTGTTATTAAAGTGTACAATATTAGCAAATGGTAAAAGTTGGTCGAAGACCGAAAGAAAGACAGAAGAAAAAGAATTGCCAATTCAATTGTTTGGTGAAAAAGTGTTTCAAAGAAGTTCAGGAGAATGCAAAGTTTGATCAACTTTGCAGCAAACAAGTTGCCCAACGAGTTGACTTTAGACGAGCTTTTTTATTGCCCTTTTCGTGGTTAACCAAATGACCGTGTTTAATGCTCATCTCAAGGTAAAGACAATAAATAGCATACAAAATTGATTAATAACCATAAAGAGATTTATCATTACCTTTTTACAAACAAACGCTCAGGCTTGAACATGAGGCCAACAAGCGCAATTACTGGACCATTTGGAGTTTCACAGTTTTTATATCATTAAATCGTTGCTTAATCTTCATTGATAAATGCTGATTATCCAAAGGATTTTCGCCTTTTATATTCTTTCCTTTTTTGTTTCTCCTTCTCGTATCAATCAATATTAACATCTAAAAACATTTGAATAGCCTTTCACTGAAGCATCAGATAAACTGACCATAAACATTTTATTTATTTATTTATCTTATCCGAACATCAGAGAGACTTTCATTTGCTTTATCACATTCTTTATAACCATATAATATCATGATGATAATAATGAAAATAATATTGTATTCCAAGTGAGGGAAGAAGAAACAAAAAAAAGGAGAAAATATTCGACTTGAAATGGCCGATGATAATAATGTTTAGTATTTATTTATATTTAGAAAGATTAATCTGTAAATATTATCAAGTCAAAACCACAGATGAAGAGGAAAAAGGTAGAGAGTGAAGAGAAGAAGAAAAAAGGACAAAATTCGTGGTGAAGATGGGATGATGAGAATGATGATGAAAGAGACAGAGAATGTATTAAAACCTCATGGATTATCCATCAATTTTGTATTCAATGAAAGCCAGTTAATCGGCTTAAAGTGTTTCTCCTTTACTCTTCTTCATCATCATGGCTTTTCCATCATCATAAGCCATTACAACCTTAGACTTTCAACAATAAAAAAACACTGACAATGGGTAAAGTTAACGCCACAACAGAACACATTCAATGAACTCACTGATTCTCCATCATTTTGTTCATCCTTGTTCTTTGTTTTTTCTCTCTCTTTCTCTCTCTCTCTCTTCTTCATCATCTTCATGTCTCCAAACGATATAGACTAAAGGTAACCAGCAACCTTCTGTATCTGTCAATATCACATCATCAATGCTCTTTTCTGCCTTTTCCCTTTCACTCTCTCTACTCATATTGTCATCTCTGGTTGCCTTGGTTTCCACTCTTCTTCCTCATCTTCTGACCTCGTATCATCTTCTTTCCTCATCACACTCTCATCAGTCCACTTTTTCTTCTCTTTTTTTTCTGCTCTTCTCTTTCATCCTTCTTTCGACTGGTTATAGTGAAAGTAAGTTTAGACAACAGGTTTTTCAAAGTTTCATCTTTCTCATCATTCCTTTTGATGAGCCATTGGATTAGGTTAACTTTTTCTTCTTGTCTCATCTTCTTCTTGCTTCATCGTCTTCCCTCTCACAATATGATAAATGTTGATATCTGTTTAACAAGAATCGGAAGGGAAAATGGAAGAAACTTTGATTGAATAAACAGTCCCAAGTTACTGGTAAATATAGTGAAATGCACAGACTGAATGATAAGTAGTCGAGGAGTGAGCATTGGATCAACATTTTTACGAGTTAAATTATATGTTAACTGTTTCTATTTTATCATCTTTTTCCTCTTCTTTCCTTTCGTCTCTCAATCTCATCAAGTTTATGGGAAACATTTTTTTCTTTTGTTTTTAATGTTAGACTCGAACAAGAAGTTTATCAAACAAAAAGCCTTTAACAACCTTACCTTATCCACCTGACTAATAACATTTTAATGATTCTGATTTCAATTGAAGCTCTTTTGCTGCTCAACCATGTTAATTATCAAAATAATTATTACTGTTTAAAACTCATTTCATCACCCGAAACCATCAATTTTAGTAAAATATACAAGAATGAATTGAAACTTTTCAAGTTTACAATCTAATATTAAAATCAATCCATTTCCTGGCTAACGATTTATTCATTATTTTCACATTTTAATCACCAAAATAGTGTCTCTCATTTCATCTTCATATATTCTCGGTTCAAGTTGATTTTAAAAACATTTCGACTCATTTAGAGCTTGAATTTCTGTTTAATAGTTGCTCATAGTTTGGTAATTTAATTGAATATCTTGTAAATATCGATTAAAAACATCAACGTAAAAAAGTGAGCGATAAAAATTTTAATTCTGATGCAAACATAACATGATAATAAGACAATTGTGTGATCTGACTGACTGCTCAAAATATTCATTTACGCCAATCCAAGAGAAATTCTGGTCCATCAAACTTGCAATTAATTGATAAACTTCGAGCAAATCTAAAAAGATAGCAGCTCAACGATTTTTGAGGTCTATTTATATCGAAGTAGCCGATGTTATTATCAACGCAAACCTGGATTCATTAAAATGTATGGTAAGTATTGGTACCTATGGCCACATTTCCTGGGCCATAATCTTCGGGCAACAAGTACTGAACAGCATTTCTTTTGCAATGACAAACTAAGATCTGTTAATCAACGAATTGCTCAGTTTTTTCTGAAAAATACATTCACTTTCATTTGAAATCTCTCAAATTTGATGAACTGAGCATAAAAATCTAGCCAAGACGGAATAGTTTACTTTCTGGCATTGAATCTTCGTTCTGATTATTGCAAGTAAAGTGCGAATTTCCATGGGAATAAGGGCACTGATTGATAAACAAGAGCTGAAAATGAAACCAAAATGATCGGGTTATTTCACGTCATTATTGTAACCAGAACCTGGGAGAGATCGTAATAGTTGACATTGTTGTTTATTTTTAGTGGTAAGGTGCATTCAATTTCGTTAACCATTTTACCTGCACACCATTAGAGCATAAATTTATTTTTAATGACAACAGAAAAGGTATTGATTCACGTCCAGATTATCAATGAATGGACAGGATGGCGAATCGAGCATTTAACCTGTTTCCTGCATTATCAAGTCTTTCATTTACCTTTGAACAGATCATATTTATAGAGCTTGTGAATTTATTTTCTTGTTATAGTATTTTTTGTGTTGCTGCTGCTTCTTGTTAAAAGCGGAAGAACAACTGAAGCTATCAGCTTTCAATCATCTTTTCCATCTCGACGTCTCAAAGGAGGAAAAGCAAGCAAGAAGAAGAAGAAGAAAAAGAGAAAAAAGAAGATGATGATGGAGATAGAGAAGAAAATGATGGCGCAAAAGAAGAAGCCATATCTTACCCGCCTTAGGGATCAACTATAGTAATGTGTATATCAACTATTCCTATGAGTTGATTTCATTTTTCGTCTCTTTTCTTCCATGTTCTCACTTGTTCCTTATCATTTTTCCTTTTCTCTCTTCCCTGCAAATATTCTGTCCAATTTTCCAGTTCATGAGAGACGAGCTTCATTTTTCTTCCCTTTCATTGATTCTCTCCATCTTAATCATAATATCATCTTAATCTAGCCTGAAAAAACGAAAGGCTAAGTCGAGTTGAAAGAGAAAAGCGAAAAAAGAAATTCTCTTCTTTTCCGTTGTTTTCCAGCAACAAAACTTGTTACTCAAAAGCCAGTCAAATATGCAAACAATTGTCTTTATGCTTGTTCATGTAAGCTTCAACATTGAGCTTTTACAATGTTAAACTTTTGTTTGGCTGGTCAGTTGAACAGAAAAAGCCTAATAAAGTAAAAGAAAAGTTCATTTACAGTTCAATATTGAGCATGAAATTTGACTTATTTACATTTACTTTTTCTTCTTCTCTTTATCCTCATCTCTTGGATTTCCTTCCTACAACAACATTTATCACTCTTCAACTGAAAGCTACTGAAGTTTGAGCCACCGTGAAAGATGATGATGATGTTGATGGTAAAAGGAGATAATTTGAAAAGAAGAGGAAAAATATTTACATGGTAAAATGGATGAATTATTACTTACCTGATAAGTTAATTGAGTTATCATCAGAAAGATGATGGCGAAAGAAGAAGAAGAAGAAAGAAGAGAGAGAAAAAAAGAAGAGCAAAGAAACTTTGCGTGACCTAAAGGTGCACAGATCATCTTCGGCATTGCTCAACTATCTTTTGCTCCCTTGATTCTGTGGTAAGAAAAAAAATTTCAACAAAACTACAGTAAGATGATCTTGATGATGAGAAGTGAAAGAAAGAAGATAGCAAGAAGAAGCAAAAGGCCAAGAAGAAGAAGAAGAAAATAAAATGTTTATTGAACGAAGCAGGTCAAAAAGCAATGCTTGTAACAGTAATAAATGGCCAACCCGGTGCCACAGACAGTAAAGGGACAAAGATTGTGACCAATAATTAGCCTAAAGAGCAAAAGATGAGACTTGATATAAGCACTGTATAATTGATTTAAATGTGATAAAATGATCTTATTTTCAGTCTTCTTCTTCTTCTCCTTTCGTTCAGTTCCAATGTGCTAAATTTGAACCATATTTGTTTCCTTCTTCACAGGCTAATTAAGGTTGTAAAAAAATGTTGTAATTGCTAACGCCATCAATCACGTTGCAACAAACTGCTCTCAGCTTGAGCTATCATATTGAAACCAAGAGAAGCGCAAAAGAAACAAATAAATTCTTCTCTGCCTTTGGTTTACCTTTACCTGCCAACTCGATGTGTACTTTATTAATATAACACATTTCAAGCAATTAATTTTTACTCTTTCCAGATCATTCCCAGCCCTACTTATCTGATACCAATTTTCAAATTTTTTCATTTTCCTTCTTCTTCTATTTCATGCAATTATTCTTTTTTTTTGTCAAAATATTGTCAGTTTCAAATGATGGTGAAAGTGATAATCTTCAATTGAGTAAAGTTTTCTTCTGAAGAAATGTCACTTTTTTGGGAGTTTTTGATTCTCATTTACAATAAAGTAAATGGTTATTTAATCAAAAACCTACTCTTTTTGGGTTTTTATTAATTCGTGTTGTTGGTTAAGTCTCATGTTATTGAAATCATTGGGTGTTTCAGGATCAAATTTTTTCTTATCTATTAATGAATGAAAAGGAAAGTCTCAATAAAACTTGCGCCCTGCATCTTTACATGCAACTTTTCTTCTTCTCTAAAGATTGTCACTCTTCCTGCGAGTTATAATTGTCCATGCATTTGATGGTCGTTGCTATCAATTTAATCAATTAATCAACGTAATTATCCAACATGAACTTGAAATTGATGGGAAAATTAAACATCCACAAGTGATGAATTTCACTTTTCATTTATTTTAATCAAGATAAGCCTTGTTACAGAAAATTTCAGTATGAGTAAAAGTAAACCATTATATCTTAATAAATATGAAATGTGCAGATTGAGCTATCGTCTTTAGCCAAAAAGTGAGCTCCAATATGTATGGAACAACTATTATGATGATTGCTCCGTGGTTCATTGATTGATCTTCGATATTTGTGGTTAAAGAAGGGGAAACAAAGGAACCAACCAGGTAGAGTCATACAAACTTGATTTGCGAATCCTGAATACAAATGATTTTATTAAGTAGTAATATGTAAATATTTTTCATTTTTTGTTTGAGAGACAGTTTATTCACATTAATGCACTTCAACGTAATGCATGCAAACTCGGAAATGATGTAAATTCATACAAAAAGAGTTGAGATTTTACGATGAGAGTCAAGTCGATTCCTAAGTCGATGTAAGAAATCAACTGTAGAAGTACGAATAACTAGATCAAAAGTTAGTTCAGAGAAAAGCCAAAAGTTGGTTTATTGTTAAATGAAATATAAAAAGTTTTACTCAATTTAATATTAACCTTGATGATCAAATTGAACAGAATTGCATTTAAAAACAAAGAATTCAAGAACATTCATTGAGATTGCTCAATGAATGAGTTCAAATGAATCAAGAAAAATTCCGGTGAAATAGACTATTATAGTGATTGTCATGTAAGAAGCAATATCACTTCAATCGAACGAAAAAAGAGACAAAATTCTGTTCATAATGATCAAGACAAAAGTCTGAAGAAGTAATGAACTCGAGCTAGTATCATGATAGATCAAGTTAAAGCCACCGAAGCTCTTCATAACTGTTATAACGCTTTAATCACATCAATAGCAAAAGAAAAGTTCACTTCATTTCTGGTTTAAACCTGCGCTTTTGTCACAATTAAGCTTTGGTTTTGAATAAAGCCTCATCTTGATCCAACCTAATCTAACCTAATCTAACCCATGATTGATTTATATGTCGTCATGTTTAACTAATTATGTGATTTTCTTTTTATTGAAATTCTCCCTTTTTTATCATTTTCATCACCATCATTGACATGATGGCCTTAAGTAACTGAACCTTTGAAAAGATTTCAAACCTTGAACCCTTAATAGAGCCAATATTGTACAACATTGATCAGTTGATGAGGCAAACTTTACGCTGGATTACCATCTAATCTGGCGACAATCATTAAGCCACGTGTCGAGCTAATTTTTAAAGATGCTTTCACAACAAACCTAGATTCATCCTTTAGCCTTTCTCTTTACACACTCATCCAGACTCAGTTGCAAGTGTATACATTATTCAGAGTTGACCTTTTGGGAGTTTTGGGGATAAAATTAAGTTTATTCCATTGAGCACTCAATTGAAACAGTTGTTGCTGTTGATGTAAAAAGACGGTCATGATAATGATGATAATAATGATGCTGATATAAAAGTTAGCAAAGGTCACAAGAGGAGTAAGCGTGTCATTCCAAGTGTAAAAGATTCTCTTAGGGAAAAAGTAAAGGATCATCATCATCACCATCATCAGATGAAAAGGTAAATCTTTTTATATCGGTTAACTTGTGAAAAAGATTCTTATTGATGACACGAAAAGGAAAAACTTAAGACCATAAGTCCAATTGATGGTTTTCAGATTTGAGCAAAGAGTTTCTTATCCATTTCATCTTCTTCTCTCTTTTTTGCATCTCTTCATTTTTCTCCATCAACATTATCCACATCATTTTCCTTTCCTTTTTTTCCTCATCAATATAAATAAATAGACTTTTTTGTCCATCACTTTCTTTGCCTTCGTTTTCATCTCTTTTTTTCGCCTCCTTTTCTCCACCAACATCATTCGTTTTTTAAAAGTCCGGAAAAGTTTAAACGCTTATGGATATCATCAACAGTTTTTTGCTTCTCATCCACTTTCAGTGCCTTGGAAGAAAAAGACTCATGAAGATATCTTCAGGAAACTGTTGATGGATTGGCAAGTGATGAATGTTTATTTAACTTTCATTTCTTTCCTTCGCTTTTCTAGGTTCACCATCTAATGCGCTTTTCCGATGTTGATCATCATCTTGACTTGAGTGAAAAATGAGTAAACAATTTAATTTGCTAAATAGATTGTTTCAAAAAGAACCGACCAAATGACCAATTAACAGTGGAAAAAAGGTGTTTAATCCAAATATCTTCATCACCTTTTCAGGTAAACTCGAGGTAAACTACACGATTCTTGCTTACAAGCGAACAATACTCAACATTGAGCTTGATTTCACTCCTTGCCTCAATATCTTTGCCTTCTTTGAGCAACTTTCAACACTTTTCATTTGTTGGCCAATTGAAACCTGAGAGGCTGCTCTTTGACACCGGAACGAGTAATGATTTAAAAACGTGTTTACTATTTTGTAAGTGACTGTACCGATTAAATCAATGTAAACCTCTTTCAGATGATATTTTCTCTTCTTCTTCTTCTTCTTCCCTCTCTTCATACAGATATAAAGTTGAATATGAGTATTTATCCAATGTTATTATTATATTATAATACACTGATTGTATAATATAAAATAATATTGAATTGAAAGAACTTAAGCTTTTTTCTCTTTTACTTTTCGCTTTCCATTCACTATTCTTGGTCAATCTAATAATCAAATCGTTTAACCGTATTTGCAAGGCCCTTAATGGAATTAAGCCTGAAGAAGAAGGAGAAGTGAAGATGGTAAAGAAGAGAGATGTTGATGGTTCTAAGGCCATTAAAAGAGTTTTTTCAATTTTTCTCCTTTCTCTTTCTCTCTCCCTCTCAACTCTCATTATCTTTCCTTGCATTCAACAAATTGTTCATCACTATCATCAACACTATCATCATTATCATCTTGATCGTCCTTCAAACCTGGAACGCGACTTAAGAATGATATTATCTAAATTTATTGAGCTAAACAGGGAGACGAGAAGCTGAAGAGAGAAGAGAAATATAATAAAAATAAAATTAGTTGATAACATAATATAATAAAAATATACTGTCGTAGTAAACATTAGGGTAAAAGAATCAATCAATGGTGTTATTATTATATAATGTATAATAATAGTATAAATAAATGTATTAATGTGTGCCTTGTTGTATCCACAATGAATATAATGTGACACCGATATTTTGCCTGATAGCGAAAAGTATTTGGCCCAGAATAGAGAGAAAAAGGAAGCGAAAATTTTCATCTCTTTTTCTTCCTTTCTTCCTATTCATGTTATTGAATATCGACTAAATGATGATAATGATAACACTGAACGTAATGTACATTTTATAATAAGTTTCAGTGGCTAGAAGAAGAGATGAGAGAAAAAAACTCTTTCTTGTTTCGCCTTTTTTCAATAGTTTAATGGATTTAAGAAAAGTCTCATTTCCAATTGAATATCGAGGAAATAGGAAATTATTTTTGTTCAATTCACGTTAAAAGGAATCACAATGCTCAATGTTTAATAATATCACAATGATGATAGTTTCAAGAAGAAGAAGAAAACTTCTTTTTTTAACCTTGATTTCAACTCAAGTCCAAAGTGTGACCTTATTTTAATGGCCAGGGTAAATGGACTCATTGAAATGCTTTTTTCTTTTGCATTAAACTTTGCGTTTCCGTAACAAGAGTTTTCTACTTTTTAACAAAAACTTTCTTCGAAACATTTCAAGGTTTACCTTTCATTTTGCTGGGTTAAACAGAGTCGCGTTTTGTCCTTGTTTTGTGCCAGTTTGTTATGAGATAAGTTTATAAAGTAATGTTATCATATAGTCAATGGGTTTGCGAATAAGAAGGAAAAAATGTTTAAGTAATGCGCAAAAATAACATTGTAAAGTCTCGTTTTGTTATTTTGCGATTCTTTAGCGATTCTTTTGCGAAAATGAGTTGAAGAAGAAAATGCCACTTTTAACTGTTTCTTCTTTACCATCTTCCTAGACTTTTTTCTCCTTGCTCTTCTTTCTTCCTCATCTTCATCACATCTTGTAACTTCAATTTTGAGGTTCCATTCCTTTAGGTTTGTATTCTTACCTTTTACAATTATTCTTTTATTGTAGTCATCATCATCGCTAGCCAACCTTTTTTTATTACATCAATAATATCGATCATCATCATCAGGTAAGATGAAAACTTTTCTTTTCTTTTTTTCTCTCTTTTCAGATGATCGATGGTCAATCAATTGTCAGATTTCATCAATGCAAACCTGTAGACATGAGAACTGTTACTTGAAAAGTAAGGAAAGAGGAAAGCAACGCAAGAATACAAAACCTTCAATGCTTGTTCAACGATAAAGGAAACTGTCCACTTTATCATAATGATAATATAGATTAGTGTGATGATTGGAAACAATCAAATGAAACAAAACAAGTAATCGAGTTGAGTAACAAGTTGATGAAGGTTTGAGAAAAAACTTTTCCTGTTCCATTTACAGTTCGATATCGATTTGTTTTAAATTTACTTTGTTGGTCACTAGTTTAGTCATATTGGGACTTTAAATTTTAAACTATCATTAGCACAACCATTATTTGGATTTGGATTTTTTTCATCAAATTTTTCCATTTTCTGGTAAGTTGCAATGCAATGTTGATGATTG
Source organism: Tetranychus piercei (assembly GCA_036759885.1). NCBI lineage: Eukaryota > Metazoa > Arthropoda > Arachnida > Trombidiformes > Tetranychidae > Tetranychus > Tetranychus piercei. The sequence goes on from CM071877.1 coordinate 16,358,829, forward strand.
CTTGTTGATGTTGAATAAAGTGATGGACAAACGAGAAAAAAATTTAATTTTAAAAACAAAATTTCATTGATGATTGTTAAGTTAGTAAAAACGAAATGATCATTTATTTGAGAGAAATGTATTTGAATTTGCAAAATGGAACAGAAAAGTGAAAAATGCAAGCTGCACTGAACAATTTCAACTTGAAATTAGATAATTTGAGTTAAATTTCATTTCATTTTTGAAAAAAGCTAAAAAACCATTTAATCGAACTGTCCTTTCAAAGGCTCTATTGAGTTGATGAATCCATTTCTTTTCCTGCTCAGTTTGTTTTACAATTTCAGAGCGATTTTTGCAATTTAAACTTTGAAAACCATTGAAAAGTTGAAATTTTTCACAAATCATAAATCAAAAAGACTAAATTGTCAAAACAGTTTTCACCAGAAGAAAATCTAATTCCTTTAAATTGTCTCTTCTAAAGTGCATTCTCTTTTCGGACTGGATGACAATAAAATTGCGAGTTGATGAATCAAGTAAAGAATGAAAAACTGACGATAATGATGCAAACTCAATGAACCATTCAGTGGATCATCAACAAGCCAAGTTGAATTGAATCATTCAGTAAGACACATGCTGAAGACTAAGACTAACCTCAAGCTTGAATTAAAACTAATCAGCTACCCAAATGGTCGCCAATGATGAAAGCTAAAAGTGAGGAAAAGCAATGAGTGTAACTCAAAGAGGATGTTACTATTTGGTGTAACTTGTTTCTCCATCTAGTGATGTAAAGTATAACTGCTCTACAATATTTTCCTCAATCAACAGTTATATTTGACAAGCGGATTCACAATCATAACTGATCACTATTTTAGTCACTGACAGGAGAAGCTTCCTAGGTCATCCTTATCAGTGATGATGTGCATTATATTCATAATAACTGATAGAGTTGGCCGTCTTTTGATTAGCGAATGTAGCGGCCATACATTGTCTAGCATTGTGAGCATAGGTAACTGGTACTTTTTTACAGCGACGAACCTGATTGTTTCGCTAATATTTTCGTTCTCGTAAAATACAGATATTGGATGGACAATTGTGAAAAGGAATATTTCCAAGCCGATGAAATGACAATTTTATTGCTCATAATTTGTGTCATTTAAATGATAAATTCAAATTTTTTATTGTAAACGAAAGTTTATTAACTTCGAAATTTAACCTCGGTAAGCTATATCTTTACATTTGAATTCAATGTGCTTCGATTTTTAATAGTGGCCACTAAAAGGTAAAGTAAGCTTTATAATGATCATCTCGAAAAAATATGACTTTGCCTCTAAACCTTTCAAATTTTTGATTTTTACTGTTTCAAGCTTTTGTTTGATGTAGCCTCAACAATTTTTGATAGGTTTGAGATCAGGTGAGTTAGACGGGCCAATTGATGATCGAAATAGCGTTTGAGGTAAAAAAATTTGTTTTAATATTTTATGACAGCTTATTCACTCATTCAGTTATTCACATGGCAGCACAATCAGATGACACCTGCAATGAATCACCAGCATTAACAGATTGTCTTTCATCATTGAGCTGTTTAGTCCAACTGAATGTGTGACGATTATAAATTTCAGATGCATCGCTCTTAACAGAAAATAATTTGAAATATAAAACTGAAACAACTATTTCGGAAATCAGTCCAGTGATAACAAATAGTAAGATGATTCCGTAAATCGTTCCAGGATAGGCTTGTTTAATGATGATCTCGGTATTTCGTTGTCCATTCATATTCAGTTTAATCCTTTCGTAATTTTGACAAGTATTGGAATGAATGAGTTTCGCATTAGCATCACGTCTTGAATATTTTGAAAGATGACACATGCTCGATGTTTTACCATGTGCTGGACAGAAATTGAAAGACTGACAAACTTCATCATTATCATTCCAATGATAACAAAGAGCAGCACATTGATCTGCATTGAGGTTCAATTCAATGAGAAACACGTCTTGTACAATTGATTTTCCAGTTAATTCAAATTTGTTCAATACTTTTGCTGTAATACAAAGAGAGACGAAATTTAGTTTGAATATTGCTTCTGATTAATTCACTTTACTTACGAATATAAATATCGCAACTTTCACTATAAACGCTCGATGCATCCGTATAATAACCTGCTAAACTGCATGAACCAGAACAGAACTGGAATGATTTGCATGAATCGGAATTAGAACAAAAAGAGGCACATTTTCCAAGAGAACTCTCGAATGATACAGACTTTTCAATATCGTTGAATCTTTTAGACGAAATTTTCTTGTATTTCGTTAGATTCTCGATCAAGTAGGTACCACAAGATGCATCATGAGTTATTTTTTCAGATGAAACATTCGAAACCGTCGACACAAAGCATTCAACTCGATTAGCATAAGTGCAAAATGAAAAAGATCGGCAATTATTTTCAGTTGAGTGAACACATTTTCGATGACAAGAACTTAAGTCAATACCAACATACCAAGTCGTACCAACAGCTTGAATCGTATTAAGTTTGTCTTCGATTGGTTTTGTCTTTTCGATGATCGTTTCATATAATGAACTGTATACTTCGTCATTGACTTTGGTCACATCTGTTACTTGGTATGGAGTCAATTTGAGTATCTCGTTATTGGGTGAAGTAAATGAGAACTCAATGTGAGCGAGTTTCTCATGAATGTTTTCCAAAGGTAATTCTCGGTTATAACGGAAAAGATTCATAAATGGTGTCATGAAAACGGAACAAGAAATACCATTATTCTTATCTTCGACGAGTTTTACTTTTTCACCATCGATCCTTTGACAAACATTGCCATTCTCGGTTTTACAGAATGCAATGGCTCTGTAAATGAGATGAAAAGTTACAAAACGGAAAATGATACTTTTATCATAAATAACTTAAGATACTAACGTGAATGGTTCATATTTATATGAATTTGTCATCAAACAGGCTTCTTCATCGCCATCGACTCTAGATGAAGTTGCTAATGTTTTCTCAGCTAATTTCATATTTTGCATCTTGAATGCGTCTATTGGACAGAATAAAACAAAATATTAGCAAATTGTTGTAATTTTTCTTTACTGTACTTATATTGGGGAAATGCCATGACAGGAATTTATAATACATAAATGATGATTTAGCTACCAGAGTCAAAACAGAACAATTTAAGATCGCGCTTGATTGGCTAAACACTTTTATTAAAGTCGGTAATAGAATTGTGAACTAACTAACTGTGAGACTGTTTGATCTAAGGAACTGATTTTTGGTTCAATTTAAAGTTTAGATTAGATTCATAAAGAAAGGCTTTTTCATCCCAAAATGAATATTATCAAAGGGAAAAAAGATGATGGTTTCAACTTTTGGACTTCTTATTCTGGCGAGTTTTTTCATTAAGAATTTTTCTTTTCAATTTGGATTGCATTCAATATGTTCAGAATTGAAAAATATTTTGCGATTAGTTATGATCGCAGGCCCGCTTGTTATTATAATGTTCTGCTCGTGAGATAATAACGTTAAGTGAATGACGCTGAATAGACAAAAATGAAATGCAAAAGGTAACGAGTAAATTATTAAGTTTCGTTACTTTTTAGTCGTGGAAAGTCCAAAATCGTAACATAAATAACCGTTAGAAATAATTCCGTTAGAATTTATAATCGGTTCAATGTTTGAGATTCTCGAGGCTGAAATTGTTCCAGTGTTGACGAGTGATTCTTTAACTTTACCTCGGATCTGCTTATAATATCGGTTGAAGTTATCACAATGAGTATCTACAATATTGAATAAAAGATTGAGTATATTAATAACTAACGAAAGAAAATTAATAACTTGCATCAATACATTAAAGATGATAGCATAAATAAGATAAATAACATAGAGTTTTTTATTTGCTTGGAAAGATTATTCGAAATATGCTTTGCCGATGTGACTCTGATATTACATTTGAACATAGTTTTATGCTTACCTGGGCAAGTTAAGAAAAATGCTATGGTTTTCTTGGCCTTTGGGTCGGAGTAGCAGTCTTCAACGAGAAACTTTTCCTTATCTAAAGAACTCATCTCATAACCATAATTGAAGTAACTTGTATGGGAAGTAACCATGTTTTTCTGAAATATTTGCAGAAACATTCAGCAAAGTGAGTAAACTTGTGCAGACAAAGTAAAACTAAGTAAGTAATCTTAGATTCAAAAAAATTAATTCAATTATTAATAACGAACTTCATTCGTGTCTAGACCTATTTGAGCCTGTCGTTGAACGTCAATTTTTTCATGTTCGAGTCAATTTAATCTATTTACCGTACTGCACCATATTAGCTTATCTAAAATTGCATTCATTATTGCGATAACACTGATTATAAACTGAGCTAAGGATGAGGACCAAAAGAATAGGGAGTTCGGCCTAGATTTTTTTTAATTATATTGACACATTTTCTAGTCCAGTTTCTTGCGCTGAGTTCATATATGCAATCGATTTTGTTCTACGACTTTTCGTTCGTGTTTTATCGCGAAATTCTGTATGTTATAAGAATAATTGGCCTGAAAAGGTATGATAGAGTGCTGGAAGATCAATAAACAGTGCATTTTCATAATTCTGATAACCAAAGGTTTACGTTGAGTGTTTTAAGAATTGGTAAAAAAGGCGCAAAGCTGGCTATTTCTCACAGTTAACGGTAAAATGTCGAGTGAAAAACTTCTAATTCGTGCTTCCTTAGTTTATGAGTTTAAATTAGGGTCAAAGCCCAGTGATTGTTACCGCAGAGTCATCAAAGCGTTCGGTGAGAGTGCAATAAGTGAGGTAACGGTAAAAAGATGGTTCTCTAAGTTCAAATCTGGTGACCTCAGCATTGAAGATAAACCAAGGGAAGGAAGACCATTTACTGTGTCGGAAAGTGACCTGAAGGCCAAGGTTGAGTCCAATCCTGAAGTAACTTGTTCTGAACTTGCCCAAGTGTTTGGTGTAACTGACGAGGCAATAAGAGTTCGCCTACATGCCATAGGTAAGGTGCATAGGTTAAACAAATGGGTACCATATGATTTGACCTCTTATCAAAAAGGAAACAGAGTTTCCATTGCTTTGTCACTCATTTCTCGTCAACGTAATGACTTTTTTCTTGACCGTTTGATGACCAGTGATGAAAAGTGGGTCCTCTATGACAATAATACAAGGTCATATGCTTGGTTGGACCCAGGTGAGTCATCAAGGTCAACCCCTAAACCTAATTTGCATCAAAGGAAGCTTCTTTTGTGTGTTTGGTGGTGTCCAAGGGGGGTGGTGCACTATGAAGTGCTTGAACCCGGTGCAACAGTTAACGCTGATCTTTATGTTGACCAATTGACAAGAGTCAATGAGAAATTGGTTGAAAAATGGCCAGCATTGGTCAACAGACAAAAGGTAATTTATCTACATGATAACGCTAGACCTCATGTCGCGAAAAAGGTCAAGAATAAGCTGGCTGAATTGAAATGGGAAGTGTTACCTCACCCTCCTTATTCTCCAGACATCGCTCCATCAGATTACCACCTTTTCTTGTCAATGTCAAACGCTTTACGTGGTCAAAAGTTTCAATCAGATTCGGAGGTCAAAACGGCAATCGATAACTTTTTGACCTCCAAGGCGCCTGACTTTTATAAAAGTGGCATCGAAAATTTGCTTTCTAGGTGGGAAAATGTCGTAGAAAGCGATGGTGAATATTTTGATTGATCAATGTAGTACCAAGAAAATCTAATTGATAATAAATGATTTGAACCGAAACAGTATCAAAACTTATTTGGTTACCTAATAGTTCGTCCATTCTGTTCGTATCAGAATATTTCAATTAAATCCATTTTTCTCGACTAGATTTGTTCGACTTACTGTTGTTTACTGAAATACTGAGTTTTAATGGTATTTTGATATGCTTTGTCACCAACCACCAAATCAGCGCGTGTTTCCCATGCATGTATTCCAATTTCATCTCGATCATCCTGCAATTATTATTATATATATCATATTGTCTTTAAATGGTTCAACCACAAGACTCTATCAATGTTATTTGTCTTCTTACAAAAAGTACCGGCCCCAAGTAACGGTAATTCAAATCGAAGTTGAAGAAAATCAAGTCAAATCAAGTTTATAGTTGCTATAAACCAATGATGAATCTTGAGCTATAACAGGTGCTGATGAATCCATTGGTGAAACCGAACACTTTCCTTCTTCTGTTAATTCATATTCAAGACCTAATTGATAATCATAAATGACATCAGTTGTAATGAGTTGATTATCCTTTCCATGAGTTGAAGTTTTGCTTCTCAAGATTTGATACTTTTCATCAGCATAAACCTGCAAAAATCAAATTTGTTATTAACCATTTGAATTCAATAATACTGCTTACTTCGTCTTTGGTAGCTGGTCCTGCATTTGAAATTCTGGTCTTGGAAATAAAATGTATTGCATGTTGAGTTAATTTTGGGTAAGGTTCGCTGACTTTAGCAGAAGTGTCACTTGAATATCGCTCACAAAAGATTCCGGGTTCAGGCTAAAGCAGTGTTTAAAGGAGGATAGCCAAAATGTTGGATTTTCAGCCCCCATTCTAAAATAAAATGAACCATATATCGATCGAAAGCTTATGATGTGTAGAATGTGCCTCCCCGATAATCAGATCAAAATTCGCGTTCCCAAGGGAGTTATTCGACAATTCCCTTGGGAACCCATGAAGACCACCTCAAACTACACTTTTCAGATAGAACTTTGCACGAGGATTCCAACCATGCTATGCATGTTGCACTAAACCTGTGGCTTTTCAAGATATTGCACTTTGAAACTTTTACATAATAGGAATGAATAATAAAGGCTGTGGCGTTTCTTTTTTACCCTATGAAGACCACCTCAGACCTAGTATAGATTATTCAGCGCCCTGAAAACTATCATGAAAAGTCAAAAATATATCTCTAGATGTGTGGCTTTAGATTTGCCATGCATGAACATATATTTTCCAATTGAAATCAATAGTAAAAGATTAAGGTATATTATTTAATACGCGAAAACAAGAATAGCAAGAAATATTTTTAAATATTTTATTTAATCAATATCATCATCATCATTATCATTATCATCATCACAAAATTTTTTTTTGATTTTATTTTTTAATTGTAATAACGTCGGTCCCAGCGGCTATGACCTTGGAGAGCCAGGTTTATGGTCTCCATAGCCGCTGGAGACCGACTATCCAGCATAAAAAAATTAATAACGTTATTTCTGAAAAATAAAAGAAAAGAAAGGGTAAGATAATTGAAATATACCGCTAGCATGGAGAATATAATCAATAACTTACGCATTATTAGCCCTTTGCCAAGCTCGTCCTCTTCTTCTCCTCCTTCTTGCCCTATAAATTCGGGGCTGCTGGGCTGGTTGGGGTTGGGGCATATCAGGGGCAACATTCAGGGCAGATTGGCTATTGCCAATGGGGTAGTCAACCTGCATAGGTGGGTCACCCTGTATAGGTGGGGGAGCTTGCTGGTTGGGGGGAGCTTGCTGGATAGGGGGGCCAACAACATGCTGGTAAGGAGGGGGTTCGGGCCCCTCCACCCTCCCTACATTAGGGACAGGGTCCATCCTGCTGTTGCTGTTGTTTTTGCTGTTGTTGTTGTTATTATTATTACTATTATTATTACTATTACTATTATTATTACTATTACTATTATTATTACTATTACTATTACTATTACTATAATAAAATTATTATTACTATTATTGTTGTTGCTGCTTCGGAAGCTGTAATGTCTTAGTTAGTATCAAAGTGTTGCTTATATATGGCATGAAATAATAACAGAGACTGCGCGGATACAAATAATGAGAATCGAATAGGATTTTACTTTACCTCATTGATAGAATAGACTTTATTGTAGTTAGTTGAGCCCAGTTTTAACGTTCATACATTTTTAGTCTTTTGAATTTCAGTTTGATTTTGATTTTGATTTTCCATTTTGATTTCAAATCATTTTATTATTATGTTCAGAATTGTAACACAGGTACTGGTCAATATTTGATTTTATTTTAAATATACCGTTTTCATTACGGGCAATGAATAAAACAGTTCCATTCCTTCTTGCTTTAACTTCATTACCATTGAACTCAACATTTATTCCTTTGACTGTCATCTTCGAGACTGATAACAAATTTCGCTTCAATTCTGGAACATAAAGAACCCCAGTTATCACCAACTTTTTGCCAGTACGATCATCATTGAAGATCACATTGCCTTCGCCTGACACATTAACTCTGGTTCCATTTGCTATTGTAACCACTTTATCAGAACAATCTTTATAATCAATAAACCATTCAAATATATGACACATGTGATTTGTAGCCCCTGAATCAATAATCCAATCGAAATCTTGTTGAATATATTCATAAGTTAATAAAGCTTCACATTCAACTTCTACAGTATTACATTTAGCTTGTTCATTTGATTGTTTATCTTTCGTTTATGCTTTCTTTTTGTAACAGTTTTTCATCATATGACCAATCTTCCCACAAAAATTGCATTTACCATTGAATTTATTCTTGTTTGTATTATGAACGTTCAGAGCTAAAGATTCAATATCATGGCAATCTTTTTTCTGAGATTTTTGTCGTTCATATTTCTCCAGTACTCGATTACAAGCAAAATCAAAATCTATATTATCCTTTTGAGTTTCAAGAGCGATAATAAGACTATCATATTCCTTAGGTAAACTTTCTAATAATACCATTATCAGCATTATTGGATTGACCTTGTGACCAACGGCTTCAAGTTGACATCTCAACTCAATCAAACGATTTATATGCGTCTGCATATCTTCATTTTTGTTGTATTTCAAATAAACAAATCGTTTCCATAATATCATTTGATTAGTAAGACAAGTACGTTCAAAATTGTCACAAAGCGCCTTCCAAGCACTCGCTGCACTTTCCGAATTTCTAATAATTCCAAGATATTGATCTCCAACTGAAAGAGCAAGCGTTCGGAAAGCTTTATCACATCTCTTTCTGAAATCTTGACCTCGTCTTCTTGATGAAGTTTCAACCTCAGTGCCTCTTACAATATCAAATAAGCCATATTCTTTGAGAATTAGTTCCATTTTGAATTTCCAATTTGACCAGTTATTTGGAGTTAACTTCTCAATATTAATTGTCTTATTTTCAGACTCCATAATGAAATAAGAAACAAAATAATTCCAGCTAATTATACCAATAAGTAAAACCAATAATGTTCCGAAATTGAATATATTTTGATTTAGAAACACACTGAACCCATAGTTCATCATTGGTTAAATGTTTTGTTGCGATCAAAGTGAATCCTGTTTGCTTGAATGTTGACTCTAAACCTTCAATTTCATTGAATTTATACTCATTTTGTGCTATCATTGAATCTAATTGTTGTTCAACTAAAGATATTTTGTTTCTGGTGATGAACAGGATAAAACCACCTTCCTTTAAGCACTCATAGGTGACTTCCAATGTTTCTTTCAGTTTGAACGCATCATCAGCAGGCAATAGATTCTGGAAGTTAAAATTAACTTGACCATCTCTCAAGACAATCAAATCTGATGAATGAATATCATTCATTCGCTTAACATCATGATGAAATCGAAAAACTTTTGGGCCATTTGTTTCAACAAAGGCAAATAAAGATTCAGGAACAGCAAATGTTGTTGTTGAACGGATGCCAATGAAATTGAAGTAATCATTGATATCATCCGAAAGCGAGTCAATAGAAAAATTGATGTCAGAAACTAAGATCTGCTTCAATGAAATATTTTCACCGATTATGGACAATTGAGGTTCCAAACATGCTTTGAGTGGTTTCTTCATCAACATATCTTTTACTAAAAATTTACGATTAGATTCAATGAGACGTTTAAATTCACCTTTACCGTTTTTGACTGTAGTTCGATTATCGTCAGTTACTTCTCTTGTACAAGCCAAGTAAAGGATATTTAATAATGTATGAGATTCGTCTTTGAGTGACAACATTCGTTTAATTATCTCCTCATCATCAATTGAAGAGCCAGAACGTAGGTTCTCAATGCATTGACAACAGTATTTCGAATAAGAATCCAATCCAATTGATATTTTTGCGGCCAATGATATCGATTGATCATAAGGAGTAAATATTATTGTCTCAAGACGTGCAATCTGAGTATCTTGACGACGATCAACTGGAGAAGCTTTAACACCTTTAATAAGAAGGCCTGGTGCAGCACCGATATCGGCATCTTTATCAAAATAAATATCAATTGTTCCCTGTGTTCCTTGAGGTGCTGATCGTCTTGAAGATTCAAACGATTCTAATGTAGCCTTTTCATTAATTAAAACGTATTCAATATAATTTGGTACATTTAATTTACGATTTGATGAGCCGAGTAGAGATAGCTGTAAACAGGAATCAGCCATGCTAATCCAATGAGTCATATTCTTGACGCGACCCCAACTACCATCGGATAGAGCTTCAGTTAAACCCTGAAATGAATCACCATAATCGTAACCACGAACCCGAAACTCTTTATAAATATCTTTGGGTCCCAAAGTGATAGCATCGTCTTTAATTGGTCGATGAACCAAAACATTTTCAAATTTGTGATTGAAGTGTTTTGGGATCCTCCATCTGCCTGTTGCACAAACGGTATTAGTCTCCTTAATTGTAAAATGATCGCCTTTTTTATTGAAACAAACAGTAAATTTTGTTGGTGAGTTTAGGCTCAAAATTGTAGCTCGATATAGTTTTACATCAAAAAATTCGATTGGTAAATCTTCAGGAGATTCATTGAATTCGTAAGCAATTCTCCACCAAACAATGTACAAGTAACCAGTTGCTGGAAACAAAATACGTCCATCAATACAATGTCCATGAATGAATTTCCACTCAGGATTCATCAAATCAACAATCGTCTCCAAATCTCTTTGTTGCAAATTAAAATATTGAGGATATTTAGTTACCAAATATGACGTTGAATGGTCCCATTGAAGTAGATGTCCAATCGACGGTGTCTCACGAGAAACAGGATACTTTACAGTTGGATAAAGTCTTTCAACTGAAGGATTGTGTCCAGCAATATAAATCTCACCGAGTGATTTGAAAATTGACAAAATTCCTTGTTGATAATTTGATGATGAGTTAACAATTTCATGGCCCAATATTGACATTCTTATTGGTGATGAACCCAATTTATCAGATAAAACATCCAACATCCATTGAGAGGAACCCATTTCAATGAAGATGCCATTAGTTGGTAAATAAGTTGATGCTTCATCAAAGTAACTCGGCGATTTTAACAATCGAGTGAAATAGTTTGCTGTTATGTATTGACAATCGTAATCATCCCAACGTTCAGGCTGAGCTGAAGTTATCAACCAATTGTCAGAGCGTTACAGTTGGTCAATATGGGTGACAATTTGGTAGCAACAGAAGCAGATATTGATTCCATGATTGATGAATTGAATGGCATTTTAAACGAATCTAACCATTTACAGTTGACTGTTTCGTACTTGGCTTCAAGTTTCTGTACAAATGCACTAACCGAGTCAGCTGGACCTGTGATTATTGTTGATGATTTTGAATCCAATGATGACAATTCAACGTCACTTGGTTTCAATGATTCAATTTGTTCCCAGTCAAGGTTGATCTTGACCATTGCACCTGATTTGTCGAGTGATTGGGAACAAGTAACACCAATCCAGTAGGCAACCAGCAATGCTTGTTCACCAGTAAGACATTGATCAGCATATGCTGCAGCAATCTCACCTAATGAATGACCCATTATACCGTCAGGTTGTAACTCCAATAACTTGATCAATTCAAACAGAGCCATTTGAGTAGCGACCATTGATACTAACGATGTTATCAGTTCTCGTGAGGTTTACTGTTTTCTTGAGTCAGCAACTCGATCAGGTTAATACCGAAAGGAGTCAAGACTGAATTAAATGATTTCATCTTTTCATGAATCATTGGGATTGACATCAATTGGTGACTTAGATTAATATCAACAGAGTAACTGAATAAAGGAGGAAAAACTATCCAAAGAGGCTTTCGACGTTCAGTTTCTCCGCAATCAGACATTATTATTGATTGATTATTGTCCAAAAGCAAATATCCTCGATGTTTTAAACCAGTTTCTGGTTTGATTTTGCTAACATCATTAAGCAAGGATAAAAGATCACAAGTTAATTCACCTTTGTGAGATTTAATGACACTCTCAACCTCATTCAAACCCTGAATAGTTCGATTGTTGAAATTAACTAAACGAGGAATTGATTTGTCACTCAACAATTTATCTTCAACTGTGGTTCGCTTTGGATTGGCAGCTAACACTGAATGAACATTGACGCCACCAAACCCAAATGAATTGACTGCAATCAAATTCTTTTCATAAGGAGTTACTTCCAATACTGGTTTTATAACACCTTTAATCAGTGACTCAATAAGTGGATTAGGCTCATTGAAGTTTATATTTGGAGGAATCAAACCATTTTGAAATATCTTGACCACCTTTGTGATGCCACAAAGAGCTGATGCACCTTCACTGTGACCCATGTTTGATTTAAGACAACCTACTAACAGAGTTTTGTCTGAATTTGGTCTTAATGCTTTCGCCAAAGCAGTGCATTCAACTGGATCACCAGCTTGTGTGCCCGTAACATGAGCTTCAACATAATCAATGGTCAATGGATCAATTCCCAACGAATTGTAAAATGATTGTATCAAACTCAATTGAGCCTCATATTTTGGAAATGTTACTCCTTCTGGTTTATAACCGTCACAATTGGTTTGACAATCATGGATTTGAGCATAAATTCGTTTAGAGACTGACTCTTTCTGAATAAACATAGCAACAACAGCTTCAGATCGACAGTAACCGTTAGCCGAGGCATCGAGACACTTGGATTTACCATCATTTGCGAGCATGTTTAATCCACAAAAAGCAAACGATATGCAAGGACAAAGTGTGATATTAGCACCAGCAACAATGGCTTGGTCACAATCACCTGAGTTAATTGATAATAAAGCTTGATTAAGAGCGGTAAACCCTGAGGCACATGCTGTATCAATCGGTATTACTGGTCCATTAAAATCAAATGCATAGGATATTCTGGATGCACCGATCTCCAAACATTCAGGAGGATTTGATTCCACCTGACGAAGAGCAACAGATGTATCTTTAAGACAGTAGCCAATAAAGAAGCCAGTTCTACTTCCACGTAATAAGTTTGGACTCAAACCTGGAAGGAAGATAATTTAAGAATACAATTATACAATCATGTTTTACCGATGCTTCATCAGACTTATGGATTTATCGTAATTTTAAAGTGACAACCCAAGTAGTATATCAACTATTAATAAACAACTTATTCTATTTATAAATGAATTGTCATCGACTACTATTGGTATAATATTAAATGGTATTTTTAAGGATAAACTTAATGGTATTTAAACGAGATGAAAAATTTTGGTGTCATTAAGTCCAATTAGCTATTATAATAATACTTAATAAAATAATAAAATTTAAACCATTATTTTGAAGGTAACCAGTATTTAATCAAATGGTTAAATTGTATAACCTGGAACTGTTTTGAAATTGGTTAACTTAATAGTTAACTAACACTGTTAACTAACTGAGCACAGTTAACTCAAAAACAATGATAAAGAGAGTGATAAGATCTGATAAAGAAAAGTCTAAATTAAAATGAAGATCACAAAAAAACCTAAATAGAAATAAGAAAAGCTATTGAAAGCAATGGAAGTCAAAGCAAAATTATGTTTTGAAAATTAAAAAAAAAGTGTTGAGATTAGATTGCATGTTGGTCTAAGTCAGTTAAACCAGCTTATCTCGAAGTTATGAGATAAAACACTCGGGCTTCGCCCTCGAGTTTAAATCTCATAACTTCTCGATGAACTGGTTTAACTATCACATAATCTATACATCTATACATATACAATATATAAAGTCAAAACATGAAATTTTTGCGGGAAGATTGTGCCCAAACGGAGCGGGTTCTAAATAAAATTTTTACATAGAATGAAAGCCATGATTAAACTACAATCACGAAAAATAGTCAGAACTTTCTCTGAATTCAGGTTCCTGAGAAATTAACGTTTGAACAGAAAAAATGCAGAATCCGTATTTTATAGCATTGTATTTAGGGGAAAAACTTTGGATATTTAGGTTTATTGTTGGATTAGGATTTTATGTTAAACTGCTTTTCAATTAAAGAGTTAAGAGTTGGTGAAATAACCTGGTGCTAGAGGAATCCTGATTTAACTAACTAAAATAAGTGAAAAAAGGAAGAGTTAGAATCAATGATCAAATCCACTGGATGGAAGAGATCAGTTTCTCACAACCTTTGAGAGGTTTTACTGTAATCTGATTAAACAATAGTTATCTTCAAAAAGCGGCTGAAATAATGTTGAAAATATCAAAGTTAATCTTTACTCCTTGAGCAAATGTCAAAGTATATAATTAAAAATGATCTCACAAGCCCCAGAACTTTTTAAATAGAAATTTCACAATTTTTATACTTGTTTGCTAAAATTTTTGTTCTAACCAGCTATATTAACAACAATAACGAAACAAGATCAACTCATTACTCTCTTACACAATGTTTTTAATTGGATTAGATATTTTCTGTATTTGTTTAGCATTTCGTTATTTATTGTGCATCAGTGTGTTCTATCACCTAAAAATTTAAATGTCTGTAATCCAAATCAATAAATTCAATTTCCGTTTGTTGAGTAATGATTTTCAATTTTATTTAATACTGCGAAACAATTACAAAAGGTCTTCTGAAGATCTTCAAAAAATAATCGCGGTGAAAATTTGGCAGCCAAATGCGGTCAATAAAAACAACTGTTAAGAACCAAAACCAAAAGCATAACAGATCCAGAATGCAGAAATTTCATTTCATTTTTTTTGTTTTTGACGTTTGAACCAGAACCAATTGCCCCGCGAGTACGAAACTTTATCAGAAGCATTTTACCAAATATAGAAAATTATGAAATGCTTTTTAAATGACCTCTAAAGTCTCCCTGAGCTATGTCCGAAAAATGACCTGTATGACTTTGACCTTGAAATCTGACTAATAAGTATAGGTGAAACCTCAAGTATAAACGATATTTCAGGTTGATAGGTCAGTGTGCAGCCGAATAATAGCCAAAAGAAAATGTACCTTTTAGCTGAATAGCCCTGTTCTTTAGAATTATAATTTGTTTGTATCTCTTTCGAGATATAATTGAGTCAGTGCAGAAAGTTAGGTTAAGCACTGAATTGGTCCTAGATATGAATTGTAAACTTGTAGTGAAAGCAAGTTGTGCAGTTTTCCATCAGACTACCTTATAACCCCGTGCTTTCTGTTCTTGGCTCTTTCTAATATCTTCGCTGTTCATCAAAGTAATATTCTAAAGTCGGATTCTACAATTCTCAAAATCTTTAATTAGTTTCATATTCTAATTCTAAACTGAAATTTTAAAATTGTGATCATGGTCATCTCTGTAACTCGGAAAGGTTCAATTTATCAACAATACAAGTACCTGGATAAAGAACTCAACTTCAACACGCAACTTTTAATTTTGATATTTATCGCACTGTTAATGTGTTCTACCACCATTTTTTGCAATTACCTTCTCTAAACTAGTGAAAATGATCTGCAATACCATATTCAAACCAGAAAAACCAAATGTCCTTAATACCATGCATCACCAAAATATGGTCAACATGTGTTAATTAGCAATCAACAAACAATTAAGGGAAGAATATTAACAATTAGTGATTCTAATGCTTAGACATGTTTGTATGGGTTAATTAAAAGCATGAAAGTAACCTGAATTTGATTAAATTTATCAATTTTTACGAAAATATGTGTCCTTAGTGCATGCAACGCAGTGTACAGTTGCTGTTTATCTTAGGACTCGCTCATTTTGTAAATTGAATGCGTATAGATTGTTTGATGATGCATGAATACAAAAACTTTTACTTTCAAGTTTAAAGTTGTGAGCCTTATATGCATAAGAAATAAGAACACATTTGACAGTCAGAATTTACTCTGATTAATTCAATTATCCAATCGAGAAATATTGATCCAATACGATATAACTAACTCAATTAATAAATCTAAAAAGACAAACCGGACTTTCTTTATTCATTTCTTTTTACCACTTTTTCAATCTAATGCATACTGCTCGTTGCTTTGACTTTTTTAAACTTGAGTGTTCATGCACATCACAGTTAATGTTACTGCTAATCTAATGCCGAACACTGGTTCTGAGGGTTCAACTGATGAGGACCACCAGCAGAAATTGAATAACCAAATAAAAACTAGAAAACTCTTCACGATTCATGCATAGTCATAACTGAATGTATCGTATGTAACTGAATGTAGGGTATTTGCTTGAATTCGATTTCAGAATCTATTTATTATATTTTAAAGCTCATAAGACTGTATTCTGACATTTTATCATTCGACTTTTACATTTCGCATGGTTTTGTATTTTAATATCGCTATCATTTATTTATCAAGCTAAATTATAAGAATTGTCAAAATTGACAATTTTCGATGAGATATTTAAATACAAATGGAGGTATACAATTTTTGATCTGAAATCTTTTCAGGAAATTCGTCGTTAAAATAGTTTGACGCTGTTACAAAGTCGATCCTGGAAATTAACTTTGAAACCAGCAAAATTACAATTGTCATGAATTCACTCGGCGATGCAAAGTCAATTAAACGGCAATTCGATGCATATATTCAGATCATGGTTTGTATGATCAGTGATCTGAGGCAACAGGAACAATATAACATCCATATGATAAGATGAAACTCATCATCCACTTTGATTAAGATAGTTGAGAACATAATGAAGAATCAAATCATAACAATATTTATACTCAGTCTAAGGTGGAAAATAAAACGTGAAAGAGAATTAATGAATTAAGTGCGACCTTAAAAGAAGCTTAATTTGCCATCGAAAATTTGACACTTACTTCATTCTCTATCAACTTTGGACGATTGCGACGAACCGTTTTAACAGCTTGAAAAACGTCAACTTCACCATGTTGAACCACTTGTTCAATGGCAACATTGGCAGCACAATAAACACCTACACGACTGCGACCATTCCTATTTGTGTAAATCATTTGAATT
Organism: Tetranychus piercei; assembly: GCA_036759885.1. Lineage (NCBI taxonomy): Eukaryota > Metazoa > Arthropoda > Arachnida > Trombidiformes > Tetranychidae > Tetranychus > Tetranychus piercei. The sequence continues at coordinate 16,375,970 of CM071877.1, forward strand.
AATTTCAGTTTATTTTCAGTTTGTTCAAATATCGACATTAACTTACGCGGCAATGACGCAAACAGGTCCATAAGTGGTCCTCTGTCTCCACCTTTCAACCATATTCATCATCTCTACCAGAGCATTAGTAGACGAAGGAACTTTATGGCCCTGTGGCCAACAGGTTATCTGGAAAAATTGGGTTGTTTTGGGTACTCCTTTTACTCCAGACATTAGTTCAGTCAGAGAAACAACCTTCTTGTTGATTCGGAAAATCCATGATTTGATATTTGTGTAATGATTAAATGAAACCAAATCAACGGTGAAAACTGGACCAAATTTCCGTCTTTTTTCCTTTTCATTGGGCCAAAAAGTTGGATATGCCTGTAAAGAGCAAAGAACATGAGAAACTAAACTGGATCAATTACATGTAATACTCACATGAATATCTTCTGGATGTGATAATACAATTACTGAATTGCAATCGTGATCGTATATAAGTGACCAACAATCAGGTATAGTATGAGCTAAAGGCCATTCTGTGACAATATATTCTCGAGATCGAGTGTAACCCTGAAAAAACAAATAGATTAGTAAATATCACTTTGTAGATGAAAACAAATTGTAATTGAATGTCATAAATAGAAATCGATTTAAAAAGTAAACACTAGACAGCTAAGATATATTTTATTGAAGTGATGATTGTCAATGAACAAATTATTTTGCTTTTGACTCTTTGGCTATTTTAATCACTGAATCAAGATGTTTGATTAATCTTTAATTTCCTTGCAATTGGAATGTAGTGAAATATTTTTGCTGTTATCATTTGTAAATGTACAACTCTTTAGAGGTGAATTGTCACCAAAACACAGTAAAAACAACAATCTTAACCAAGAAATTGACAAATAAAACTTCTAAACGGAGAGTTGTTTGATCAATTTGAGTAATTTCATCAAGGTCTTAATCTACTTTCATCAATTCATCTATTACTCTATTAAACAGCCAAAAGAATTATTTCCATGAAAAAAATGAAAATGTAATCACACGCAAAGAGCAATATAAACATAAACACACAATATTATTAATAGATATCGTGAGCAATTCTGTATGCTGAATGAAACAATCAAGAGGAGGAGAGACAAAATTGGCTAAATCTACGTATGCTTGGTGCAGTCATTGACAGCCAAATGTTATTGATGGCGATTAAATCATGATAATAATTGCTACGAATGAGTTCTCCTTTAAGAGATGCAAAAATATGAATGAAACAATATGACATTTACAAGGCGTTTACGATGTTTATGAACGAGTTTGAATTAGCGCTTAATGAAGGGGTTAAGTTTTTTGATAAAAGAGGGTAGGCTTATCTATTGTTTATGCTCTAAGCTATTCATTAACATAACATAAAAATCTTAATTGTGAATTATGCCTAAATTAATTAGTGAAGTGATCGAAGGTCGTATTTTAGCTCTTTGGGCTGAAAATTACTCATATTCAGTAATAAAAAACCATCTGAAATCTGAAAATATTAGTGTATCTACTGGTTACATATCTAATGTCATCAACCGTAACGGTAAAACTCGTAATTGTAGCGATAATGGCCAAAAATTTGAATACAAACGAAGACGCCCAATAAGGAGTAATAAAGTGATTTCGAGTGTTGAAAAATTGTGTGAAAATTCAAATGTTCCAACCCAAAGTGCAATGGCTAATAAACTCAATTGTTCAACCTCAACCATCAACAAAATCATCCATCATGATTTGAAATTAAAAACAAGGAAAAAAATGAAAGGTCAACAGTTGAATGCGCGCCAAATGCTTAATCGCAAGATAAACGCAGAAAAATTACATTCTTCGGTAGTTCGACATGAAAACTATGAGTATCTTGTAACTTTAGATGAGTCATGGTTGTATCTTCAAGATTGTAACAAAAAAAATCAATATTGTTACTTAAAAAATGGACAGTCAATGGACGACCAAGATGTCATTACAAGTCATGAACTTGGTGGAAAAAAAGTGATGACGATCGGTATTTTGACCGGTAGAGGGCCTTTACCCCTCAAGTTTGTCACTAATAATGTCAAAATTAATAGTCAATATTATTGTGATGAAGTTTTAGGCCCTATGGTCAAAGATTGGTTGCCCAAACTTTATCCCGAAGGACTCGAGCACGTTTTTGTTCACCACGATGCAGCCCCATCTCATGTTTCAGCGCACACAAGAAAATTCATGGAAAAATTGTCAAATGATTTCAAAATTTCATTCATTCAGAAAGAAGATATCCCGGTCAAATCCCCAGATGCTTCTCCATTGGATTTTTTCGGGTTTGGATACCTTAAACAGCACCTACGCCGACGGAAGGTTACAACCTTGAATGGTTTGTGTAAGGTGGCAAACGACATCTGGTCGAAAATTGACTCAGAAATGGTCTTGCGAGTGTTTGATTCATGGAATCGAAGGCTTAAACAAATCGTCAAGAGTAATGGAAAACATATAGAGCAAACTAAAGCTATTCACAAAAAAATATTAACCGAAAAAAACTAATCGAAATCGTTCATAAACATCGTAAACGCCTTGTAGTTTCACTTTACAGGCAAAAGTTAAATTGAGGTTCGGATCCATATAATAAGTCCTCAGGTTAAACTGTATTAGGTTCATGATTAGTCTTGACAACAGTTACAACAAACAAAATCCATTACAATTGCTGTGTTTGGCGTGATTACTGTAATAAAACTATGATAGATGTTGATTTAAATACAGCAAGTGACACTGGGTTGAAAGGAGTCAAGATCTAAATGGCTAAAAGTGCTAAATATCATTTTTAGAGATTAAATTCATTGATTTAGTTTTCGAAACTACAATTGAACACAAAAATGTAAATAACAACAGCAAAATTCTTGATGGTGACTTCGCCAATAAAATTGAATGCGATCAATAGATTCAAAATGCATTGAAAAACTAATATCAATATCTAACAAGAGAGGTCACTTTGATCACAAAGTCAGATTCAGTTCATATTTTGCTCAATGCTTTATTAGTTGCAAGATAATGTTGAATCTCAAGTTTCATGCATTGGAATATCTTAAGACGATTAAATTGAAATTAAATGCAATTATATGGATCTGTAATGAAGATAGAGCCAAATAGTGGACACAATTTTTTATAATGAGAGCAGATAAGTTAACATGGATTTTCACATTTTTTAAAGAATCACAAAATCATAGCCATAAACTTTTAAGCTTAAATGGCTAAACTTTCGCTTCCGGAAAGTGAAACTTTCTCAGTGAAACTTCATAAAGAACTCGTCTTTCTGAGGTTAGTAATGAATTTCTTCTTCTGAGGAAGAGGTCCAAAAATGAATTTTGGGTCGTCCTCATAAGAACTTCCAAGCGCATAACAGTGGTAATATGTCGAATTCACCATTCTATTGTTTCTCACACGATATCTCCTCAATAGCTACAACAATAGTACCTATTATATAAAGTCATAGGGTTGATGAAAAACAGTGGAACAATTCTGGAAAAAATAGTTTCTGAGATACGCTGTGCCCAAAATCGTTGCAAGCCCTTTTTCGGAAAAAAGTTGCTTTCTCTTCAAAGGGTCGTTTTCCCATGAATTCATCTCTTCATGAGTTGAACCTATGGCTTGAGTCTTAGCTGTTACTGGTTACTGGTTTAATCACTGACTTACATCGACAAATACTGCATTAATGTAATCGGTACTGTCATTGCTTTGGAATGTTGTCAGGTAAGGCCGATGATTGTCCGCTGAAAATAAAGAAAAGAGTTTAGGTTAGCGATTGTATCATCTGTTAAGGTACAGCCTAATATCAATACCAAGCAATACTTACGAGGGATAATGGCAACATCTCGATTTTTGGCTCGATTCTCAATGCGATAGCCTCCAGCACAATCTCCAATTGTGAATTCTGGCGACATTTTTACAATTTTCTGTTGAATATCATAGGAAAAGTCGAACCCAAAATTGAGTTGCATTAATAATTTAACAATTATAATAATTAAATAAAAAGTAATTTGGAAAGGATGAACAGCGAGACAAAGGCAACATTAATTAAACTTGAGAAATTGAAAGAAACTGATTAAAAATAAATTAAATTTCAAAATGTTGAACTTAATCTATATTACATTGTTTCAATGAGTTTGCTTTTGTCATTATACAGTCGCTTGAAAGCGTTTTCATTGCATTCAAATGTTTCATTTCAATCAATAAATGAATGTAAATGTAAATAGAAAAGTATATTTTTTCAGTTTACATGCAAATGATCTTGTCATTTCATGATGAAATAATATCAATGAAATTTGTGCTTCAACACGACAGTAAAAGGGTAAGAAAAGTGTAACACTAAGGCAATGAAAACTAATTAACATAATGAATGATAAACTCATGATAATAATAGGTTGAACAATAATTGTCAACAATAATAAGCAAGAGACAGTGTAATGAAGAAAACTTAAATTCTAATAATGATTCTAATTAGTTTTATAATTACCTGATATTCTCGTTGATATTCATTTAACCCAGTTAAAGCGTCCTTCATGGATTTATATTTCATTTGTTGAGCCAATTCAGAGACAGGGAACCAAGTTTTACCGCTTAAATAGGCTTCTTCTAAGAAACTGTAAACAAACTTGTATTGATCCTGAAAAAAATTAAACTCAACAAAATTACTAAAGGTTCATGTTGATGACATTTTGTAATTTTATTTTGAGCTTAAATAATCAAGATTGCAATTCTTGTCTAATTGTCATTTCCTCGATGAACTGTGTGTAGTTGATTCAAGCGCATCTCCACCATTCTCATCAAAATTATCAAAAAGCAATGTTTTGAAATATTGTGAACTTTTCTCATTTCCACTGGGTTTGAAAAATGAAATACTCAACACAACTTTAATTCACAATAACTTAAATTACTGCAACTTTTCGCTATCTATCATAAAGATCAACATTTTTCATTGATATTTCAGTAACTTGTGTCATTCCTAAAGATTGTAACTAATTACTGGTAACTGGAATTAGTTGCCTCTCATCTTTGTCGTCCGAAAATTAGTCAGAGCTTAATTATAGAATCCAGTTAAATGAAAAATTCTCGTTTGAACAGGAGTGGGGAAATGCAGAATCCGTATCTTGTAGCTTTGTGTTTGGGGAAACTTTTTGGTAATTCAGGTTGATGGCTTATTGTTAGACCAGGATTTTATGTAAAACATTGCTAAAGCATAAAATTGTGAGTTAAGCTTTCAGGTAAAAGTCAACAAGGTGACGTTGTTTTTTTAATTAAAGGAGCAAATGCAAACAATTTTCCTTTCGAGTTCCGGATTGTGGCTTGCAGGGTTTGTAAGAGTATAAAAATGAATCCCATTCATGAAATCAAAAATCTCTCAGATAGTTTTCGAGAAATAGAGTTAAAAAATTGAAACTTCGATTGCCTTTTTGTTCAATTAGTAAACAGATTTATCATCAAACTCATTTTTCTGGTGCAACTTTTGATGGCCAACCAGAAAAGGCACTCATTTTGAGAAGTAAAATATTCATTTTCTGTACAGAATAGCACACCGATTTTCGTTCAAACCTGGCGCAAGAGCCCGTGACCGTAAGAGTTAGAGCGCTGAAACTTATTTTTCGTCGATAAAAACAATTGCTGCACATCAACGATTGAACATTTTATTTCAATTTATCAACAGTTCTCCTGATTTTGGCCATTGGCCTTCCTACTTCTCTCTTGCAGTGCCATACGATCGACTTCGGTAAATGTGTCTATAATATCAACGCACAAATTGTGATCTTTCGACAAAACGAATTCAATAAACTATCAAGTGAACAGTTGATAGATAGTGACATCTAGTTAACTTGGCCTCTGTTGATTTAAAACAGCGAAAATTAGTTCTGATGATTATATTATAATAAGTTTATTTAAGACAAGTGTAGACACGAAAACCGATATAAAAAGTTCGAGCTCTCCATCATCTATCAAATCTTTATTGCGATCCGGTTGATAGTGAAGACCCCTTTTCTGAAGAGATTTATCGGCAACTGGAGAATCGAAACTTGTGATTTAAAAAGTAGAAAACATTATCTCATGAAAAGCATCGAGCTGATTTGTTAGTTGGATTTTTAAGAATAGTTCATTTGTTGTCAAAATTGAATGAATGCACCATGACAATACTGTAAAATTGAAAGCCCTTCATTTTCAGTGCAAAGTAGACTATCAACTGTGCGATAAATGTAATTAGATTTGAAATTGATTGGATTTCATTCAACTATGGTTAGATAATTAGACTATCATGGACAAAGATTCGTTTTACAAAACTCGAGATTTTATGTTGTATTATCATAATAACAATGATGGTAATGATGACAGCAACAAACGATTCCATCTTCAACAATAAAACTTGACCTCAAAAAGTTGTATTCATTTTTCTTCTCTATTTTTCTCTTCTATTGATAACTCATCATCATCATCTATGAAAACCATCTTAATGGATGCTGAGAATGATAATCTGTATGGTTTCTCAGTAACCTGCTGAGTGTGTTTGATGAGATTTTTTTGCCTCAATAACCATCAACAGCATCAAAAAATCAGTAAATCTTTTTTTTCCTTTCACGTTTTACCCTTTATCATCATTATACTTACTGGATTCAGAAATCCTTTTATGAACAAAGTATTCACTTATCAAGTTAAAATGTTGCAGTTTTCCTGTAAATTAACTTGATTGTTACAAATCGAAGAAGAGAAACAATCATTAGAAATATTATTGCAGATTAATTTGATTGTAGACCAAAGTTTATGTGAAACTACAGAGGATAGCAGAGTTGGAAATAATCTACTGAAAGGCTGATCATTTGTAATGAATTTCTGGCAATTTTGATAATTTAAATTCACACTCACAAATCAATGTTAACCAAATTCAGATAAGAGCTTGAACTCACCATTGTCTCAATCATTCCCTTACGAGCTTGTCTCATCTTCTTCGCATAACCAAAAACATCGAATGAATTATCTTCATCGCAAAATTCAAGGTTTGCATCAATACAAAGGTAAGCACCAGTTCGGCCACATCCATCACTGTAATAGAGCAAAATTTAATTCAAAAAATGTGAAGTAAACAAAATGAATTTCACAAAATAACGAATGTTTTACTTTTACGAATCCAAAATAAGCATTTATCAATTGGAGGATAAAAGAAATAAACAAACAGAAAAGGGTTTAGAATAATCTGTTTGGGTAAAAATTGTAAAATTTTGATTCCATTGGGAAACAATCCAAGGTAAATTGAGAATTTAGTGTGAAAAAATCAACAAATTGAATTCAATTGAATTCTTGCTCATGTTTCTCCGTGTTTCAATTTCCTATTGCTTTTACTGTTATTTTCCTTGCTTTTCATTACTCTTTTTTGTCTATTATTAAATGTAACGAAACACCTTTTAAAGTTGTCACATTGAACCTGAATGCTTGTCAAAATTCAAGACATTTCAACAGAATTGAAGGGAAACTCAAATGATTTCCAATCAGTTTTGTCCAAATGAAACCGACTGACGACAAAAGTGTAAAATTTTGACAAATATAACGAAGGGAATTCAATTTATCTAGGAATGAAGAAAGAAACGATCAAAATATGAAATGAGGTAAATCAACACTTTGGATTGATTGAAATGGTGAATTGTCAATCTAAATTATTGGTTGTTATTGGTTAAATTCAAGAATTACTAGTGAAAACTAAGCTCAATGTTATTAATAGTTGAAACTTGCAAAGTATTAATATTTGAAAGAGGAAAAAATCGCTGTTCCAAGCTGAATGAAGAAAAGGAGAAGAAAATGTATTTTCTCATTTTAATCATTACACTTTTCAACATGAAGACTGTAAGGATTGCAACCTCATTTTCATCATCATTCTTGACTTGCTCTTTCATCTCGTCTTTTCTCGTCTAACAGTCAAGATTCCAGGGCTAAAAGCCAAACAAGCAAATCTCCTCTCAAGTCAGATTTACTCTACCATATAACATTACAAATAATCTTGAAGCAAAAAAACTCGTCTTTCGTCTTTCGTCAGAGTCAAGTTCAAAAGTTTAACTTATAATTTCATTGTTAACCCCATATTATGTGAGTTACAGCTTTCACTTTTCATGTTTTGCTTAGTGGTTTCAGTTGAAACTCATTGCAACCCACTCTTTACTCATGTAGCAACACAAACCATTCATTTTAAACTCAAAATTGCACAGAATCTAATATTCCCTTCAGTATCTTGTAAAGTGTCTTCACTAACTATTATTAGTCTTGTTGTGAGCCTTTGCTCTGGAACCAACATTTAACTACATGAATAGCATTGGTAGGGATAAATGTGGGTGAAGAGTGAATAGACATTTTACCTGCAATGAACAATTGTAGGGCCGACAATGTTTTCTTTGGAAACTTCATTCATGTAGATTCTTATCCTTCGACGATATTGGAGTAAAGAGTTGACAAAGGGACAGCTATGAGTGGGCCAATTGTAATATTGAAATTGATATACAACTCTTTCCTCCTTATCCTCTCCATCCAAGTAATCTTCACCCTTTTCAGGTCCAATAAGCTCTTCAACTTCCTCTTCCTCAATCTCGGACAATTGATCAACCTTGATGTTGCTTCGGTTAACATTGATGTTGGTTGTGCTCTTAATCAAATTACTGTAGGACGGAGTTGGTGTTGGCCTTTTACTAGACACATGATCACTTGAACCAGGTCGACGAATCCTCAAAGTTCTTATTGTAAAATCAGCCAAAGGTTCTTCAGTTAAAAGAGTAACTTCCATAGGGCCATACATTACTGGTTTATTGGTCTCAATAGGCCAATATTGACAGCACATTACACGTATAAAATCAAATATTTTGGTCAACATAACAATAATGTATGAATTTTGCTCCCAAACCATCCTCCAGAAATCACCAATCGTTTCCTCGTTTGGACCTGAAAATGGTGAAATGAATAATAAAAACATCAAAATTAAACTATTCAAATTTACTCTAAATTATTCAACTACAAACTTTAATCACCTTACCTTGTGTGGCAATATACGCATTAGGCTTGATGATACTCTGTAAATGAAGAGAAACAAAATATTTTAATATTTAGCCTTTCAATGCAAATGGAGGATAAAATTTTCTTATTCAATTGAAAATGAGTTATGTTTGAATTGAGTGGAACAATGTTAGTCTAAAAAAATTCCAAGTAAATCATTCATTTTCCATTTACATTGGCACACTTTACTTTTCCACGATTCTCTTACTTTTATTGATTCTTGCATTAGTAAATTTGAAGCTGTTTCCTGCTTTTTTTCATTCTGGATAACTTAATGACGAACAGCATTTCAAAAGGCAAACAGAAAAACTTGAAAATTAATATTAACCAATGGATTGCTCATTGATTTTCCATTCTATTTGTAACACAAATTGTTAAAGTTCAACGGAAATACGAAATCAATATCGTTGTGTTGAAAAACTATCTTATAAACCAATTACAACTTTTTACGCGAAAAAAGTTTGAAAATATTTTACATTAAAAAAGCCGATTCATTTCAACGATTGAATTTCAACAGACTGATAACTATTTACTTTTTGCGGATAAATTTAGTTGTCACATAACTTAATATAAATGAAAACTTATTATAATGCAATATTTACCTTGCAAAATGAATAATTACACTTTTTGTAGCATCAAAAGTGTTATGCTTAAGTGGAAAGAGTTGAACAAATGGTATCATTTAGCCTGTTTAGTGTTAATAACCAAAAAGATTGACACTGTAATAAGCAAACTCAAGTGATGGTAATGAGCAGAATTGTGAAAACAAGAAATTCTATCAACAACCAGTATCATGTTGATAACTTGACACAATCCTTAATGGATCCCTGACATTGACCCAAGAGTTGATAAATTGTATTGAAAATATTTTTACTTAGCAAGTGAAAAAGCGACTACGTCAATGTTGAATTGGCTATTCTTTGTTGTAAACATCATTTTCATAGTGAAAGATGATGAAGATAAAGATGCAGTTGAAGATGTTGATGATGTAAAGGGAAGAAGGGAAAAGTGGCTGCTTCCAAGTAACCTGGCAACAATTATATCTTGATAGTTGCATGCTGCCAAACTTTTGTCATCAGTGCGAGTGGAGGAGAGAAAGGTGAAGATGACTTTTGGCAGAGAACAAAATTGTTCAATAAAATGCAAACAAAATATTCTGCTTTTAGTAGCTTATACACATTAATATGTATTTACAGTTTAATATCAAAGATGACAACACTTGGATTATGCTCATTGTCAATCTTTTTTTTCTCAACAGTTCATGTTATCAACTTTTCAATGTTCAGTTTTTGCAGCCTTTCTAAATTGATCCAAGTTTCTTCGTCTTTTCCGCATTTTTGCTTTCAAAGATACTTTCCATTTATTGAAGACACCTATCAATCTTCAATCTGCCTGTTGAATAACTGAATGTTTACTTTTATATTTTGCTTCGTTCACTTCATTGATTTAGAGATTTTCATTTTTGTTTGACTTTGCAAATGTTTTACGACTTATTTTGACAAATTCATGGCTAAATAGTAACGATATTGGTTCAAGGGGAATCTCTCGATAATACTATTGATACAATGCCAGCTATTATGAATTTGATACTTTTTGCTAACACATTTTGGTATTTAATTGTGTTATTAATTTTGATGAGGAAATGATATTTTTGAAACCATTAATTCTTCGATAAAACCCAAAGGCTGAGTTTCAAGTATTTAGGCATAAAATCGGTAAATACTGTGAGGTGAATTTACTATTTTTCAGTCTGAGCTTAGATTTCATTAACCAAAATGAAGTTATAAATCATCTGACAAATCATTGGGAGCAATTCATTGACACTTGATATGGATTTGAAGGTAAAAGAACATCACTCAAAGTTTGTAAATGTAATATGAAACCAGCTATTTTTCAAAATAAAATTAATTTGTTAAAATTTCTTTTGTTATCAAACAGTTTAATTACTGGGTGACAAATGGTATGTGAAGTCATATCATCATTCTTTTGGTTCTTCCATTCTATGGATCTTTTGATTCTTAAAGTAAAATTCGACAAACTCGTATTTTTGTTGAAAACTAAATCAGACACTTAGACAGAGAGACTCGTATATTTGACTTCAATAAACTTAAATAATAAGCAGATTTGAGAAGAAACTTGCAGAATGGCTGAGAAAAAAATTGGTTTCATTGGGTCTCGAAAAATAACTTACTTTGTTAGTATTAATATTTAAAAATTTCGCATACAATTTGTCACCCTGTATTATTAAATTAAGAAATTAAAGCTCTGATTTTGTGTTCAATTTTTCAGGCTTCAAACAGCAAAGAATCGTAATAATTCAAGGAAAATTAGGTGCATACATGTAACGGTTATTGAATTTGGCTCATTATTCGTACTTACATCAATGTAAGAAGCGTTGATATAATCGGAATGAGGCACATCAGGTAAGAGTTGCAAGACAACTCGATTGTAATCATCTAATTTGACCAGTGAGATGAAAAATTTATAAGTAAATAGAGTAAAAAAGAGGTTGATCGATTGAAGTCGAATCATGAAGTGCAAGCAGAAAGAAAAGCCAATTTTCGTGTTCTTTGGTCAATAATTGTATTACAATTGAATAAATATATTATATTGTTATTTCACCATTAATATAATTGTGTTGTTGTATTTATATTTTGAACGAATGTTGAGAGTTTTCTGGGAAAAGTATTACAATGACAAAAATGATAATAATGGGAATAATATGAATATATTGTATGCATAATACAACCATGAACCAAATGGTTTTCCTAATGCATATGTATGCTTCATGTATACATTGGCGTGTTTTATTACAAGGCAATGTCAACCAGATTTACCAGCAACTTACATGGTAAAAGTTTCTTATTACAATTCTTGATTCCATTTCCAGGTTTCTGTCCATGTTTCATGCTATGAGATTCACCTTTGGTGGCAACCTTGAAACGAGAAAAAAAACATAATACATTGAGAACATTAACCTTTTTTCACGTTTTTTCATGCCTTGCAATTTCAGGAGATTTTGTGTCTAAAATCTGTGGATTCGTTCATGAATTGAAAGTAAATATATAACCTGAAAGTCTAACATAATTGAGTTATTGCAAATGATATTGATTATCAATCAATAAAATGTATGTTACAATCTTTTAAATTCAACTCTTTTCGTGGTTTCTTTTCATTGAGAAGTTCTTTTCAATGCAGACTGATTTCAGATACTTTATGAGAAAAAGTTTAAATTGTTTTCAAAGGAACGAGAACATTGAGAACATTTTTGTCAATAGAATGATTTACAAATGAAATATCACTGATTACTGTAGCTGATGAAAGGTGAGACAAAACTCATGAAAGCTTACCCCAAATTCATAAGATAATAAAGCTCGATATTTTTCAAACATTCGACGATGTTTTTGAAATGAAGTAAAGTCCATTGGTCCTCTGGGTAACACTTTTTTCACAGTTTCAACGTCGATGGGCATTAAACCCATATTGATCATGTTTAATCGCAATGAATTTACTTTATTTGACTTTCGACGATGACTTGGATGGCGATGATGACGAATATATTGCTGCAATTGTTGCTGTTGTTGTTGTTGCTGCTGCTGTTGCTGGTGATTTGATTGGGTTGGATGATCGTTTGGTTGATCTAAACCTGGAGAGACAATCTTAGGTGAGACCTTGGATGATGAATGAAACTTTGGTAAAATGCATCCATAACTTTTAGAAGACATTGTAGCATCAAAAGAGTAGCCATTAGCATAGCACAGAGTAATTGGTTAAGTAGTTCATTAAAGAGCTCTAATTATACTTGACAGATGTAAAATACGTCAATGATTCGGTGTAGCGAGGAAACAATCTCAAGAGATGAGTACGAATGTGTTTACAAATTAATTGAAAGCAATCTGAAACTCAATTGCATGTAACCAATAGTGACATTGTGTTTCCAATTGAGTGTGATCTGGTTAGAATGAAGGAATCGAGTGCTCAATCAATTGACCGAGATGAAAAATACCACTTTCTATCGACAATTTCACTTTTCGTAATTTTTCTTTCAGAAGGTAAATCGTTTATGTTTTGCCAGAGAGAAAACATTTGGCCAACTTCCAATTAGTGATTATTTGAAAATTTTGGTAACAAGAGCTCAGTAGCATCCATGAATCTCATCAATCTATCCCACGAAGTATAAAAGATGAAGATTCTTGAGCTATTTTTATAACTGTGAAAAGAAAGTAAACATTAGAAGAAAGAAGAGTTCGAAAAGAAATAAGATTATTTCAATATTTACTATTGACTAAGAAATCATTCAACGGCGTCAACTTGGTGCAAGTCACTTATTAATCCGATGCCAACCAAATGGTCATTAACACATTGATGAGTTGTAAGAATCACAAAATGGTCGGGATAAACTGTTGCATAATGAATAACATTGTCATTGTGGTCATCTTATCTCAGGCACCTTGGCTATTCCAATTGTTAACTGGATATTAATGGACACATCTATTTAAAGAGGATAAAAATTTATTCTCGTAAAACGGTAAATGGAAAAAATGATTGAAATGTTTAAGCAACTGAAAGTAGTTGAAGAGCTGAGATTGTCACTTCAACACCAACCAGATGAAACCCTTTTCCATTGCACTGGCTTATGACGATTTCGTCAATTAATTGTTATAAAAAATATTCTTTGATGGTTTACACTTGGCGTATAAAATATTTCCTAAGAACAGCAAACTTGGAGTAAAATGAAAGTTGAAAAAGATGCCTTCTGATCATAGATTTACTTGATTCACTGACAGTCTCGTTCAGATAACTTTAATTCAGATCATTCAATTCTTTATTGCTTATGTTGCCCTCTATTGAGCATTCATCTAGATGTTAGCTAATAAAACGTTGAAAAATAAAATGAGCGAATTTTTAGTTACTACGACTGTAAATTAAAATAGCTAACAATTAAATGAGCTTACTTTTTGACTCATTTCATTTTTAGATTATGTGGTTTACAGTCGCAACTTTAAATTCGCTCATTCTATTTTTTCAACGTTAGATGGCATTGTTCAAATAATAATAAATGCACGAGGTTTGAATGTAATTCAATTGTTCAGAGTGCAGCTTGGGCGTAAAAAGCACCAGTGGATAAATTCACATGGTTTATCTTGTTTTGACACAAAGGAACATTTAATCAAATTGATAACATGAACATATAATCAGATCTGCACTCCAAATGCAGCTCTTGAACTTACTCTTCCTTCAACAATTAATTACAATTTAATTAGTCAAAGTTTTCTCACCGATTATGACTGATTATTCTCATTTTTAATTCACTTTGGCGTTTTTTCGTTGATTTTTGTCGATAAAACCGGAATAAAGTAGAGTTTGGTTTGTTGCTGTGTGTGATTTGGTTCAGTTTAATATTTTTGCTTGTGAACGACCATTACAACTGGAAACTCAATATGATGTTAGCTTTATTTGTATTTTTGTGCACAACTGTCATAAGTGAAGTTTGTTCAGGTAAATACCGACTGATTAATTGTGCATCAATATCGACTGAATATATTAATCAACTAAACAATTATTTTAGTGTTACCAGTGGAAATGCCAATGAACATTGAAGATGGTAATTGGTTGATAAAAGCGAAACTCAGAGAGGAAGTAAGTAGAACAAAGCAGCACTTTTATGTGTGTTTAATTACGAATTAATTATGGTTTACAGAAAAGTGATTTGCAGATAAATATAATTGAGTATATACAATCTAAGAATGGAATAATCAGAGGCAGAATAGATTTTAAAATCGATGATGGTGGTACATATTCAATTTTCTATGTGAATACAAACCATCGACTATTTTTTGCTGGTAAGCGTTATATTAATTAATAATTGTGTAACTTACTTTTCATGCATTGGTTCCATCGATTCTCTGTCTTTCAGATACTTACTGTGAATTAATAAGCTATGGAAGCGATAAGAGTTGGGATTTGCACATTGATGTTATGAATGGAAAAGAATTTCTCAATCATTTGTTATTCGTCGGACCTTCAGTTATATTCAGAATAGCTGAATACACACATGTATGGGTGAGTCCAGCTCGGCAATATATTATATTTAATTAAATTATAATAAAATGCATATTCGAATTTATTCGGGTTTCATTTTGAATCCAGCAAGAAGGTAACGATATAGTTATCAGAGGTATTAAAGATCATGCTGCTAAAATGGCTCTTGATCCAGAACTCGATGTTTGGTTTTATTTTAAAGGTAAGTACAATGTATTTTGTAATGATGTGATTATCCGATTAACAATACTGAACTGATAGATGATACTCTTGAAACTGGAGTCAAAAAACCAAATCAAGTCTTTTTTACAATACATCGTAAACGCTACTCTTACCGTTTCTCCTATGAGGAATATGAAAAGTTTTGGTTTGATATTTATGCCATCACAAGAGTTGAACAAAACTTCGATACAATTGTTACGGTAAGACTTTCATTCGTTGATTAGTCAAGCAATTTCAAAACTTTTTCATTCTGTTTCAATTTATACACTCCACCAGCCTAAGCCGACTGCATATTGCCGCCGATCCTTTATTGATTCTCTTGGTTTACCACAAGAACCTTTTCCCAAAATAAAGGAACATTCAATTCATTTCATTTCCAAAACCAAAAGTTTCAATGCAGGTGCATCGAAGAGAGATGAAGTAAGACAAATTGTACCATTTAATTGGACCAACGTCAAAACAAAAAATTGATTTACATTTGTTTATTGTAGGTTTATGCCGATGAAAAGTATCAAATCTTAAACATTAAAAGTTTAACTCGTGGAGATGATAATAAGACCATTACGACTGAAACCATTCATGATTATCAATTAGGACTTGAATATGAACTTACAGAAGAAGGAAAGTGTTTGATTTCTCCAATGGATTCATCAGCTCCTGGTATTGTTCAAGATTCATCATTGCTTTATGGCAACTATAAACTTGATTTGAATCGATTGCTCAACTTCGATTTGAATTACCGCTATTTTGGGCCAGTGCTTTTTGTAAGGCCTTCGTAAGGGCTTTGATCAGAATATACATGTAACAAAATTACTCTATATTTTCAGGAAGAACGGAATGGAATTGGAACACATGCTTGGCAAATAAGTGAAGACAATGTACAAGTCGAGAAAAACACGCATCGATATGTCGTTACCACTCAATACTTAAATAAGTTGACTGTGAGTTTGACCAAATAAAAGAAAAATAAATATGAGTAAAAGGACGATCTTATTATATTGCATTTTGTAATATTTGCATCAAATTTTTCGACAGAATATATCTTCTGGCTACACTGTTATTGGAACCAAAATCAATGCCTATGACACCAAGGTAAGTGATATAAAGGGTTCTTAGCAGCTACAGTTTGTTAGAATCAATAGATATAGTAGATAACTCTCGAAATGTACATGCACTTTGTTTTCAATGCATGGCCTGTGAAAATGGAAAAACAAAATATTATTTTACATTAAATATTTTAATACTCTTTACAGAATAAATTGACTGCTTCACGCACAACAGAATACTTCTCTTATGGACATGAGATAAGCTCATCAGAATCAATGAGAAAGTTTAATGTTCATAACTGTTATCCTGACCCGAAGTCAAGAAAGACTATAGCAATGTATCTCAAGTGTAAAGGTTAGTAACAAATCATGATAAAATTCAAATAGTTTTGTCCCTTGAAAAGTAATAAAGTATTTTGTATCGATATTTTAGATGTTCCTTGTGATTACTTCGATCAATATTATTATCAATTTCAAAAGGAAGTTGAAGAATCACTGATCAACACTGGAAAAGTCGCTGCTTCGAGAATCGCAAACATTGTGCCAATATTCAATTCTGATGAAATTATTATTTATGTTACGATATTGGACTTTCCAAGAATAAAAAGTAATCGCTGAAGAATGTTGAAGCGACAAGTCACTAGTTAATAATTTTTATTTTGTTCAATAGATGCATTCAAAATACGCAACATGAAATTGGATGAGAAAACCTTAACAACACCGTCAAAAGTAATAATTAGTGGAGATGAAGAAGATTGTTTGATGCAAAATTCTTATAAGTATGAACCTTTCGAGTAAGTACTTGCACTCAAGTCCAGTGATTAGAGATTTAAGTTTAAAACCTTTTTTATTCATCAACAGATCCATTGCATTCTGCAAGACTAAGGATGGCAATGTGTGCCTGAGAATCGATGGTAAAAATGTAAAGCTTGTTGAAGATCTGGATAATGGAATTGCTTGTTCAATTTTCATGACTCCATTGAAGAACTTATTTCGTTATAGACAAGAATTACCTTTGGAAAACATTCATGAGAGCCTCAATCACATTAGTATCTCCTTCACTTCACCTCAGAACAAGATATTTACCTTTACTCCCTATCATATGGCCGATGTCACAAACGTCAATGACGATGAATATGATTCGCTATTTGATTCAATTTTGAGAAATGCGAAGTTAGTTGAAGACAAAATGAAGACAATACCGGTTATTGGTGCCACTGATTCAAGTTCTTGTTACCGCAAATGTACCAATTCAGCCGAGAATGTTTGTAATTCTTTTTCGTTTTGTGTTTATAATGATAGAGTTCAATGTCTTGTATCTACCGTTGAAAATATTGCATCCGAGACAATATCTTCAGACGCCTCATGTACAACCTACTTACTTAATCATTTATCAAAATTCAAGAAAATTTCGTCCAAAAAGTTTACTGGTATTCAGAAATCAGTATCATTCGATAGTTCTCTTGGAAAATGTGCCTCTTTATGTCATAATTCTGATGAATGCAAATCATTCCAATTCTGTTCTGGTTCATGCAGTATAGCAGGTTATTACACGGATGCAGCGATTGATTACAGTGAAGATTGTAATATTTATATTCGTAAGTAAATTAGCAATAGTAGTTGCATCAATTAACAATGCCGATGAATATAAACTGAATTTGATATCATTATTCATGTTATTCTGAAACGCAGCAAAAGTAATGGACAGGTTCGAATTAACTGGAAAATTGATTGTGGAGGACGTTTTTCACACTGAAATCAACCTCAATGCCGATCAATGTGCTGCTCTCTGTCATGATTGGAACGATAAAGA
Source organism: Tetranychus piercei (assembly GCA_036759885.1). Taxonomy (NCBI): domain Eukaryota; kingdom Metazoa; phylum Arthropoda; class Arachnida; order Trombidiformes; family Tetranychidae; genus Tetranychus; species Tetranychus piercei. The sequence continues at coordinate 16,394,141 of CM071877.1, forward strand.
TGTCATTTGTCAGTCTTTCAATTATTGCCCAGGCCATGCTAAAAAGTTGAGCATATGTCAATTATCAAAGTATTATTATTCAAGCCATCGTGATGATGTGAAACTTGTTCATTCGGATACTTGTCAAAATTACGAAAGGATTAAGCAAAGCTCAATTGACCAACGAAACAGTAACGTTATCACTAGAAGTACCCATATTGGAACAATATTTGGTTCAATCGTGCTGTTTATGGCAACTGGACTTATTCTTGGTGTTATTGTTGTAATCGCATTTAGGTTTTATTATGGCAATAATGATCTATCAGAATCCTACAAACGTCACACATTCAGTTGGAATAAACAAGTAAATGATGAAGATTAATTATAGCTAAACATTGTTTATTAGTCAACGAAATGAGATCGAACAATTTATTGTTTAACTCAATGATTTTTACTTGTTAATAAAGAACTATTAACAGTTAATAATGCTTGTAGAAAGAATAATAAAGACAAAGTTCTGCCCTCACATCTGAAAATTTACCTCAAAACTAACGTCTATCAATCAAAAAGCACTGGTTGGGATTTTGGCCTTTTCATTCATCAAATGTGCGAAAAAATAATCAAATAAGAAAACAGGAAATTTTGATCAGCTTATTCAATTCTATTGAAAAAGTGGTCAAATGCATTAGGATAGGACCCACGAAAATTGAGTAAAATCGGTTTTAGTGACGCCATCTATGAATGAAAAACTAAACAATTTTATCGTTGGTTTTCGAAAAAATTTATATCAAGTTTCATGATAATCGGTTGCATGGTTCTTTTCGAATTTAAGCCAAATATTCTGAAGAACTTTTAAAATTGCTGAAGCAAAATGATGAAACCGCGATGTTCTAAACAGAATAGGTGTAAAGATAAGAAACGGATGACAAAAGGAATTGATTCAGGTGAGAATGAACTGAAACTTCAACTTGAATTTTCAACTGTTCTTTTGAAAAAGAAATCTATTCTTCTCAAAAATGTCAACGTTCCTCTGTGAAACTGAAAAAGATTCAGAAGCTGAATCAATTTATTAGTCTGATTTCAATCAAGATGCTCTTTCGCAAGTTTTCATTTCAGTCACACATTTAAGTTTCACATCAATATGAAGAAAAGCAGAGGGAAAAAATGTTAAAAATGATTTTTGTTTGATTTGGAAATTTTCCTTCCATTGTATCAGAGCTTTCAAAGTCGATAACCAATAGAGTCAATTTTGCATCATTTTTCCTTCTCGTGCAAACAGAGGCAAAAAAACATTTTACCTTATTTTATTCATATTTTCCTTATTCAATTGACTTCAGGAAAAGTAAAAGACTTGAATATAAGATTATAAAAGTGTATTTTCAATGTCAAGAAAATCTGTTGAATCACATTGGTGCACATTCATCATGATAGTTTTATATCTGTCTACTTTGAACACCATTTTCTTTCCCTTCACTTGTTCGAACCTCTCATCTTGAACAGAACATTTGTTTACCATTTAAATGTAATATAACTCGAAATGTATGCATTGGTTTCAACCTTTTTTCACTTATTCTCAGTTCATCTATCACAATGTGAATACTAATCTGTCTGTCATTTTTCCTCCCATTCATCCTTTGCTTTACTCATTCAATATTTTCATTTTTTCCCAGTCTTTTTTATTAGATACTTTTTTATACTCGCATAAAAAGGAACGTTCAATTTAACTTTTCATTCAATTGTCAACTTGTTTAGACCTTTTCTGTTCAAAATTGTTGCTTAAATACAAAGAAATGATTGTTTCTCCGATTGAACAATTTTTCCTTGCTTCACATCAACAATGATGCAAAATGATCGCTTAAAATAACACAATATCTGCCATGAAAAATGCACCAAAAGGTACATTTTTTGACATTTGATTTGCAACTTGTTTAGTTTCCTTGCGAAACTCAATTTGTCCAATATTAATCACAAAACTTTAATCTTGCTTCACTAACAGGAAAAGAAATTTTCAATTAAATTCAGCTTGATCGGTAAATCATATTTGATGAAACTCGGATCAGAATCACCATTTCTTTTGAAGATGCTTGTGACTTCGATTTTTTCCTTAGAGTTCTTCCTATTCTCTTTTGCTATCGCACCCTTATGATTATGATATCTGAATAATGAGATGAATACATTAAGAGATGATAATTTGTGAATAAAAAAACCATCGATTGTAATTGACATTAAATGATTGTTTCTTGCTTTATTTACGTTTTAACCATTAACCATTGTCATTTATAATGTTTCTCATATTTATCGCTCAATTAGCTCGACTTATTTTATCCGATCAATTCATTGACTTTCGTCTCTCTTTCCCTGTCTCTGTTGACTTCAGTTTCTACATGTCAAAAGCAGAGAAAAAGACAGACGAATAAGAGTGCAAAAACAAGGCAATAATGATGATTAGCATCATTTGATTACAATTTATTCACAATTATTGTGAGGCTTATGTTTATGCTGATAATGGTATGAAGATGAGATTTAAGGAAAATACATGTATCTTGGTGAGTGAGAAGAATCAAGGATTTTTTGCTCTCTTCTGGAAAGAGATGCTCAATAGTCTGTGCAATCAACAACATCCAAGAAAGAAAATTGATAAAATCATGGATAGATAATGTTTCTTGAGCTTCTAATTAATGGGTCAATGATGCTGAATTCCCAAAATGGTTCATTTTCCTCCTGATTTACATATTTTTGCTTCATTGTTAATGTTAAAATGAATTATGCTGTGAATCGAAGAATGGAAATATTTCATAATAGTAAATTTAAAAATGTCACGGAAAATTGTTTTTAGAAGCTTATTCTATTGCAATGGTCGTGTCCACGACTGATTCATAAAGAAAAAGATAAGCAGCGAATATTTAATGTTTATTAAAATGTTGATTAAACAAAAATGAGGGTTTAAATAATACAAAGCATTTATCCTAATTTTACAGATTTACTCAACCTGTGAGTTACTTATAGACTTAGAAAATTTTTAGTGCATGTTGATCTTTCATCTTGATAAATTTTATGAAGCTGTTCTAAGGTGAATTTCTGTGATTGAGACGGTTCGCGGTTCTTGCGCAAGTATCGTCTTTCAGTGGACACCAGTGGTAAAAGTCACACACAGTCAGGTCAGGAGATCTTTTTCCCGTTATACTCGCCTGCCGAGCCATTCAGAGAATGTCTCAACTAACAAGAGGTAAGAGGTTCCGGACACTAATTGCGTAATTAGCAGGTTCTCCATTGAACTGTTCCTCTTTTTTGAATTTTCTTAACTCCTAATCCTATTCCAATATCCAACTTTCCACTGTTCCCTCGATCAGCTCGTTCATTAATTTTGAGTACTAACTTTAAGTACTAAAATTCAACACTAGATTTTAGCACTAATTTTAAGTACTAAAGTTAAGCTCTAAATTTAACAACTAACTTCCGATAATCAATGCGAGCACCCTGAATGAGTGCTCGCGGCTATTTTCTTCCTTTCCATTCTACCTAATTACTCCTATTTCCTATTACCCTACCGTTTCCTTCAGCTTCAACCCAATATAAAGGGAAAGAAGTGTTTCGATGGGGAAGATTACGTTTTAAAACTCAAAAGGGACACTTAGCACTATTAAAATATTTGTAGAAGTTTCTTTTTTCCAATAAAGTATTTCTTAAATATATGATCATTCTACATCCATACTGCTGGAAGATGAGGCGTTCCTTTCAATCTTACATTAACTCTACGGGATTTGGAAGACAAAGGTCTTGAAAAGTTTCAATTACACATCATTGATAAAAGTAAGTCTATTCTGCCCCTTGCCAAGATTGCGTATCACATCAATATCAGATCAAATATTATCTGCCTCGAAAGATCTGTTTGGGTTTTATGAGTCGCAATAAACACAGTTGTGCCTATTGACTGTCTGCGATAGGATACATACCACCGCATCAGTCCAAATGACTCCTGTGAGTATATCATCTTGACCTTCGAGCTGTACTAAAGCCGTATCTTACAACTCAACTCGTTTGTCAAAATGGTCCTCGTTGAGTTTATGAAGGATTTCTATGTGATACGGTTTGAGAACTTAACTAAAAATCCCAATGCTGGGTTGTGGAGCATACCACCCAAACTTTCGATTCGTGCCGCAGAAAGATCTTCAGATCCCTTTCTCGCGATATCGCGCACATCTTCGATGCGTTCTTCTGTCAGCACCTCTCTTTCTCTCTTTCTCTCTCTCTCTTGCGTTGGTATATTCAAAACATTGGTGAATTTATCAATGATTTGATATTTATTGCGGTAAAATGGATAATGCGTTTTTTATAAAGGGGTATCTGCCACCAAAAATCGACCATCTCAGAATTTAAAAAAAATATTATATTTTATGAAAATAGGTTTGCAAAACCCTGTTAACTATTTTCAAAAGTTCCCTAGAGGGACGCGTTCGGCTACAATTGCGCTTCGAAGTTAAAACAATTTTTGTCGATTTCTCATGAACGAATTGAGTTAGAGTCAGATTACGTTCAAAATTAATTTCGATTGGCTTAAGATGCTTCTTTTATTATAAGCCAAAAGGTAAAAGCGGCTTTTTCGATATGACATTTAGTTTGTCTGTTTTCGCGAGTGGCCTCATTTGGTCGATGGGCTATAACTTCTGAACCAATTGAAAATTGCATATGTACTAAGCAGAAAATACCAGTTTAATTAAAAACTCATTTTTGAAATCGACATTGGATGACCATGAGCTTTATGTATAGTAAAGCTCAAGTAAATCTAAGCCTTAAGATGAAAGATCCATGTCAATATGTCAATTGGTTCAGAAGTTATAGCCCATCGACCAAATGAGGCCACTCGCGAAAACAGACAAACTGAATGTCATATCGTAAAAGCCGCTGTTAGCTTTTTGCTTATAATAAAAAAAGCATTTTAAGCCAATCAAATTAATTTTGAACGTAATCTGACCATCTGAGGCTAATTCGAAATTAAACGACCTAATAGCAGTAAAACGCGATCCAAGTATTGAAAAAGTTTTTCCTTCTGTTAATCGATAGATGCTACTAACAGATATATACACACGAAGTATCAGCACTCTAACTTGATTCGTTCATGAGAAATCGCCAAAAATTGTTTTAACTTTGAAGCGCAATTGTAAGCGAACGTAGTAGATGGTCGATTTTTGGTGGCAGATACCCTTTTAGTGATACAATACAGCCACGAAAATTGTTTTGTAAACATTCTTTAAAGAGTTAGCGCAGGTATTGATAACTTATCAACTAAATGTTTGATAACAAAATTAAGATGCGATTAGAATTGAGAAATTATGTCATTTTCATATTCAATTCAATTTGTTTTCATATCAAATATTGATTAAATTAAATTGATTATTAATAATTATCTCAATAGGCGCATAAGATAACAAAAATGTTTACAACTCAATTTTCGTGGCTGTATAACTATGATATAGCCGCAAAAAAAGTTTGTTATAGTATCTATTGTCAATACTCTATCTTATCTCTATCTTTACCTCTCTTTCTTTTTCTTTCCACCTTAAAATCGATGGTCAAGCTATTAAATGACAACGATGGTTCACTATTAATCCACTGATTGTTATTAAATACGATGGTATATGCGCAACGTTAATGGTAACTATGTCAAACTTTTCTTTCGAGGCTGTATATTCATACTGGTAGTTTGTGATTTTAAAAATGGTTAAGAATACCACAAGATTTGTTATTTTCTTTCTTTTCATCCGCTCTAATGCCTTGTGTGCGCGATTATACACGCTTTAATGAAACTGAAATTCGGATATTTCGGACTAATCATCACATTGAACACCAAATTAGCTTGCAATGAACAGTGATTAGACAAAAATAGTAAAATCGTTTTCAAAATATTGAGGCCAATTTGATAACACTATTAATACATTTTTCCTCAACACTCGTATGAATAATTCAATCATGAAATACGATGCCTTTCTCTGATCATCATGAGATCACCATTCTCATCATTTTCTTATTTTGATTCGTTTTTTCTGATTCTTATTTCCAATGTCAACACACTGAACTATCAGTGATTAATCAAACATGAAATATTATTGAGTCTATATTGGTAGAGATATTTCACTTTAATTCGGTAACTAAGATTGTTGAATCAGATTACGCTAATAAAAGTGTTGAGTTACAAGCTGATGACTTGTCAGTATTAATAAAATTGCTCTTGTCCATGAAAAGATGAGCAATTTTTCATTTTACATTTGCACGATCAAGGCAAAAAATCAAAACAATTTTTTTTCATCTGAGTTTCACTTCACTTCCATTGCATATTCATTTCTTCATTTGAATTGCATTTCTATCTAAAAATTAAACAGGAATATGATTATGTTCTAGTTGATTGATCAAAAGACCGTTAATGCATGATCTAAATGTGAATACTTCTATTCCGAGAACAAATAATTCTTAGTTGCATAATCTTTTTCGAAATGCTGATTGATTTCAAAACTTTTGCCCAATAATGGAGGGAAAGGTTAGACTAAATTAGTACTGTTGATAATCCATTATAATTTACTCAGAACTTTATGTTAACATCTTTACATTCCGTGAAAGTCTAAATGAATTTATGAACAGAACTTATTGGCGCGACTCAGAATCTCTAGCTTGAGTTTTCGTTTAAAAGTTTATTTTTCTGTTAATACCGTCGTGCGAGAAAATTATCTAGATTCCAGTTTTGATATGCAGTTTCATGAATGTCTTAAACTGTTGATTCTTCAAAGTCAGCATCATTTTGAACTTTTTTTCTTTTCGTTATATTTTTATCTTAATCTTCAATTTCCAAGTTCATTTCATTGTGTAAGCAATCATCCAACCCCATTTTCTTATCAATAAAATGCTTTTCCATCACCATTATCATCATCAATTTTTGTTGAAACTTTTTTCTTCATTCTGTTCTGTTCGTTTCTCTTTACTTTTTCCACCTTTTTAGTTTTTAAAGTTACTTTTCTCATGATTTATCAATGACTACACTGGTAGCTGCACTTAACGCAACAAATGGGTCAATTTTCGTCATAGTCGCCATCTATTAGATACCCAAAGTACCAATGTGGCCGAACTTTATTTTCAAGATTAAAGTTCTAATTAATCTAATGTTTATTTTCACTGATCCGAGTGTAGTTTCGCCAATAAACAAATGTCTAAATTAAAATTTTCAACTAAGTTAAAAATCTTGGAGGAACTAAAAACAACAAGAGGATCTACTTTAGCAATTAAGTACAATGTTAACAGATCTACTATATCAAGAATCAAAAATGATAAACGGTTGCTCGAGTTGACTGATGATAATTTGATTAAAAGTCGATTTAGGTTTTATAACCAAGACATTTATCGGGAAATCGACCATGAAATTAAAGAGTTTGTTGAAAAATGTAATTCAAAGGGATTTCCAGCCAGCAGGAGAATAATTCAGCAAAAAGCAAAACAATTAGCAAGGATTAAAGGTATCGAAAATTTCAAAGCAAGTGATTGCTGGTTCAAAAAGATGAAGAAGAGAATTGAATTTAATTATAATAAACCAAGAGGAGAATCTAAATCAGTTAATCTCGATGATATTGATAAATGGAAAAAATCAGAATTGCCTGCAATAATGAATGAATATGAAGGCTACGAGATATGGAATTGTGATGAAACAGGCTTGCAATATAAATCAATCAGACAGTGGTCTTATTTCACCAAAAATGCCAACAAATTTGGAATTAAACTTCCAAAATCAAGAATATCGATCCTGCTTACTGTTAGTTTGAATGGTGATAAAAAGAAGCCATTAATCATCGGTACAAGTGCTAGACCTCATTCATTCGGTTCAATCTTTCATAATACTCAACAATTAGGCATCGATTATTATTACAACAAGAAAGCATGGATGACAACAATTATTTTCAACGATTGGCTATCCAAATGGGACTCTGAATTAAATGGAACAGGTAGAAAAATCCTTCTGTTATGTGACAATGTAGTCACTCATAATGATCAACAATTGAATTTAATTAATATCAAAATGATCAAACTGCCAAAGAAAACAACTTCAGTTCTACAACCATTGGACTCTGGAATCATTTCCAATTTCAAACATTACTATTATAATAATTTAAATGAGTTTTTGATTAATTTAATTAATGTCGATGAAGATATCGAAAAGTTACTTAATTCCATTACTTTACTTCAAGCGACTCGTTGGATAGTCGAGGCTTGGAACCAAGTTAAACGTGAAACTGTTATAAATTGTTTCCGAAAATGTCTTTAAAACAATAAATGCCAGAGATGGCGACACCTGAAAATTGCGTTAAGTGAAACCCTATTTTGTTGCGTTAAGTGCAGCTACCAGTGTACATAAAAAAGATTGGAAAAGTTTAGATAACATTTAATAAGCTCAATTTAACTTTATATTATTATTGTTTAAGGCGAAAGTAGGGAAAAGATTGAAAATCAAATGTGTTTACCGAAAGGTTTTAAGTGCAAGAGTAATAGTTTATAAACAAAAAGGTAAAGCAGAAGGAAACGGAAAATTATGGGACGAAAGAGTTTTTCATTCTTTCCTGAGCAGATATTAATATAATAATTTGATTGTTTTCTTTCTTTTTTCATTTCAATTATCTTTCAAGTTTAGATGGAAGCTTTACTTGTTAAGAATTTCAAAAGTTTTGGTAAACAAGTTTGAGGCAAACAGTGAAGAAACAGTTTACAACGAAAAGTGTTGTTCATGCTGTGTATGTTTTAACAAGACAAATGAATCTTGTTTACACGACTAACATTCAACTCAAAATTGAACTTTCTAATCAGTGCAATCATGTTGGGCTCAAGACGAGAAAAGATGAAAAACTACCTTGGATGTTTCTTCAAATCAACGCATAGCAAGTTATGATCAATTATGGTCGTAAGGTGTGCTCAACAGAATTTTCGTTTTCAAGATATTTTATGATCCAAAATCAGTCTCAAAATTTTAAAACTGCAAACAGCAATAACTCTATGCATAAAATGCATCTGAAAGTTGAATGACGAACAAGCTGAATTGAACGATTTGTGTTGAAGTGAAATTAGAAGTTACAAAGAAAACCAATTACTGATTAATGCATTTGAATTGCTAATTTGATTACATTTGAAATTAATTTATAAAACACTAGTAGTATAGAAAAGTCCTACTCTGGACCACTTGTCCGCTCTGGACCACTTGTCCGCTCTGGACCACTTGTCCGCTCTGGACCAACATAGAGCATGATTTGACAATCTTCAAGAGTATATAAGACTGAGTTGATCTTTTTTGTGTTAAAATGGACCCTGAAACCTATAAGAATATAATCAAGGTCTTATTGATCTTGATAATCATCATTGTGCTTTTTTTACGTACTTTCTACCGACCTACAAGTGAACATGTCATTAAACTCGCTTAATTATTCAATAGCAAATATTGTAAGTCTATGGAAAATAGACGGGCCAATCAAATTAGAGATTGATAATACTAATAGAAAAAAGAGATTCAATGCTCAAATTATAAGGAAAAAAGGTGTATTTCTAGTTTTTGGATCGGGCAAAGTAATAGCTACTGGATTCAAAGAAGTAACTTTAGCCGGTTCAATTTTGCAAGAACTTTATCCTGATAACAATGTTAACTTTATTAAAATAGTTAACATTACAGCTCATAGCTTTTATCCATTTGCATTCAACATTCATGAATTTGTTCATTCATCAAAAGACGCTAGCTATGAACCTGAAATTTATCCTGCTGTCTATATTCGATTGAATGGATTAACTTTGATCTATTATTCAACAGGGTCAATTATATTAACAGGAGCAAAAGAGCTATCACAGATAGATGGCGCTCTTGTTCAGTTTTTAAAGAGAGTGCCTCCGATGAGTATATAAAGACGAAGAATTATCTATTTTACTCATTTCATTTTCAAAGTTCACACAGTAAACATGTCAAATTGGAAAAGTTTTAAAATTCTTGACGAAGCAATTTGTTTCAAAGTCTGTTATGGTGAAACAGTTAAACGACTTGATATCCGTGCAATGATTAATAATTTACCATCAACGTACGGAGTTTCACTTACACCATCTGAATTCAAATATGTTTATAATTATTATAAAAGTTTCAAAGACAGTCCGTTGGAAGTTCATCATTATGACATCACAATAAGGAAACATTCCAAGTCTTCCTTCGAAATCATGAAGAATGATAAAAAAGTTATCACCCAACTTTTATTTTGGGAAAAAATAACGCCATACATTCCACTGGCCTTATACTTGGTTTCACAAGAAATCGCAGTAGATCAACTCATTGATATTTACGTCCTTTCTTTTTTTATGAGCAAAGAACACATGTTGCGTAAACAATGGACTGCTGCTCAATGTCTTTACATTGACCCTGATAATTCAATTGTTTACCAATTGGGATTAGCAACTCATGATGACTTCACAATTCGCAATGTTGATATCGAATCATTGAATCGATTCACTGAATCGAATCCAGAGGTATTCGAATCCTTAGTTCAATTTATGTATAAATAGATTCATAAAAGACAATCTCAATCATTAAACAAAAATATTTTGAAGAGTCAACATGGATACTTACTGTGCATACTTTGATACCCAAGGGTTTAGAATAAACGGAATATTTCGACCTAGAGAAGTTTGTCTTCTTAACGATTTCATAACAATTAATCTTATAGTTGATACTTCTAATTGCAGCCCAACAACGAAAGATGAATATCAAATCAACCATCTCGTTAATAAATTCCATGGATTAGATTTTGTTCCAAGACGTGCAGTTAATGAAGATTTTCTGGGATATATTATTAAATTCTTCTACGAACTATCCAAAGACGGAAATAAGAAAACAATAGCTTGTAAATCAAATGAAGCCCAAGATTATCTAAATAAACTTGACATTTGTAATCAAAATATAGTTGAAGTATATGGAGCTACACACAAAGTTATTGATAGAAATCAAAAACCTTGAGTCTATCATAATGCTGATGATACCTCTTTTAAATGTTCTTACAAAATTGTACAAGATATGAAAATCTTCATCGATAGTTTAAAAAATGATGTACCTGACTCTATTTAAGAAAAAAACTAATAAATTTTTTTTATGCAAAATTAAAATGAAGCCTTATTTTATTTATTTACATCACCCATTTACAATGTTAGTTGCTGGTCCAACTGGTTCGGGAAAAACCAGATGGATTATGCAATTAATTTCAGGCGCGAATAAATTTACTTCTCCTCCACCAGAGAAAATAACTTATTTTTATGGTGAATACCAAAGTATGTTCGGATCAATCAAAGGTGTAAACTTCATCAAAGGTTTACCTGAAAACTTGATTGAAAAATTTGACGGAGCAGTACCTGAATGGATAATCATTGATGATTTGATGACAGAATCGACTAACTCTAAAATAATCAGTGAATTATTTACAAAAGGTTCACACCATCGTAACCTATCAGTTATTCTCCTTGTTCAGAATTTCTTCACAAGAGGTAAAGAAAGTCGGAACATTTCGTTGAATTCACAGTACATTGTGTTGTTCAAAAACCCAAGGGATCAATCGATTATCACTAATATCGGTAGACAAATGTTACCCGGTAAAGTTAGTAAATTACAAGCAATTTATGAGGATGCTACATCGACACCCTATTCGTATCTATTTGTTGACTTGAAACCTGAAACTCCAATGGAAGTTAGGTTTCTTGCTAATGTTTTAGGTGAAAAAGACTATATTACTACATACTTAGTATAAGAATTAAACGAATTAAAACTAATGTAAAAATGACGGTAAAGACAGCAATCAAATGCTTACCTAGCCTGAAAGCGCTAGCAAAAGCAAAAACTAATAAACAAAGGAAAATAATTCTTGATCACGCAAACAAATGCATTTACAGTGTCATTGCTGAAATTGCGAGAGAAACTCTGAAAGGTACTTTTGACTTATCGAACAAACGTAAAAATAAACTAAAGCCATATAAGAAGCACTTACGTGCTCTTGCAAGAAAATCCAACACTAATACCAAAAAGAAAATAATTAATCAACAAGGTGGATTTCTACCCGGATTACTTGTTCCAGCAATCACTTTGTTAGCAAACTTAGCTTCAAGATGAATTCAGTAACACGTATGTTTATGGTTTCTGAAGATTACTTCAGACGAAATTGTGAAAAACCAACTGTAACAAATCGCATATTTAATAAAAATATTCCGCTTGACACACAAATCAAGTTACTCAATGATTTTGTTTCAAGAACAAAAGATAATTTCCCGAATAAACCAGCTACTTCATTTCAATATAAAGAAGAACCTAAAGAATATGAGGATGATGATGCAGAGACTGTGTATGAATCAGCCACTTCTTCAATGCCAGTGAGCGCAATGCCTACTACTCCGATAGTAAATAGAGCCGCTAGATTAGAAGTCGCACTAAGAAATATACCCGGGCTTTTCAATAAGAAAGGTGAAGTTATTAAGAGTGATGGTGGTGTTGTACATGGTAGTAGAATAAAAAGAATCGTCCAGCATTTATCAACTACACACCCAGGTGTCAAAAATCCCAACGGAACAGCCAATGTTATCCGAAGAATAAGACGAGAGAACCCTGATCTAGCAAAGCATATTAGAAATGCGAATGCAATTGACCACATCAATGCACCAAGATGGAGTTAAGTAAAATATATTTCGATCCAAAATCACCAGGATCATTTGGCGGAGTTAAAAAATTATATCAAGTTGCAAAAGAAATAAATCCAAGAATAAAATTTAAAGAAGTTGATGATTGGATTAGAGATCAAGACACTTATAATCTATTCAGAAGATCAATAAAAAATTTTCCTAGATTACCTATCCTAGTTGATAGAATAGATGAACAGTGGCAGGCTGATATTATGGATATGACTTGGGTAGCTAAATCAAACAATAATGTCAAATATTTATTAAATATTATTGATTGTCTTAGTCGGTATGCCTGGAGTATTCCTTTGAAAGATAAATCTGCATTATCAGTAATAAATGCATTTAGAAAAATTGTCAGAAAACCAGAGAAACTACAAACTGATCAAGGAAAAGAATTCATAAATCGTTACTTGAAAGAATACTTAACTAATAATAATGTTAAACATTTCACATCAACTGATGATGTGATAAAATGTGCGATAGTTGAAAGATTCAATCGTACATTACGAACACGGATTTATAGATACATGCACTTTAAAAATAGTCAACGTTACATTGATGCATTAGATGATGCATTAAATTATGGATGCATATAATTCATCTTATCATCGTACTATCAAAATGTCACCTGAAGAAGCTTTACGCAATCCTCGCAAAGCAATTAGTAATATATTCAAAGCACAAAAGAAAAATTTAAAGAAACAAAATCCATATAAAGTTGGAGATTTTGTAAGAATAACTCGAGCAAAATCTATTTTCGAAAAAGGTGCAACATCAAATTGGACAGAAGAACTATTTAAAATAGTCAAGGTGAAGAAAACACCCCAAGGATACATCTACAGATTAGTTGATTGGAGTGACGAACCAATAACATCTGTATTTTATCATGATGAAGTATTCCCTGTTAAAGAACCTAACCTGTATAAGATTGAAAAAATCATTAAAGAACGAATAGATCCAATTACAAAGAAAAAAGAATATTTCGTTAAATGGTTAGGTTATTCTAATAAATTCAATAGCTGGGTAGAAAATGTCGAGTGAATACTTTGTTGATCTTGTATCAAATGCAAGTATGGAAATTTATCCTGAAAACACAATCTCAAAATTCACTAATCGACTAGCAGCTCCATTAAACCTTGATGGTGAATGGTCAGTAGCAGTTCAAGAAGTGTTTTATCCGTTGTCACATAAACCAGTCAAGAGATCAATCAATTATTTCATCTCTTATCGAGGGAAAAGACCTGTCGTTCAAATAGACTTTGATTATCAAGAAAATGATAACCTTGATAGTATGCTAAGGAAACTAAATAAAAGCATATCCAGTTCCCATTTGCAAATCGGATTAGGAGGGCATGATAAACAAAATGACTTCAAGCCACCAGAATTAATTCTAATAACTGAAGAGGAAACTAAAAAACAAAAAATAGTTATCAAAGCTGGACGCATCCCTGATGTTGAAAAAGGAATTTATCCTATTTTCACTGATCATACATTTATACGAGCTTTAGGTTTCGATAATAATACATTCGCTAGTGAGATGAAAGAAGCTGTTACTGAAGATTTGCAAGAGATTAAAGCCCAAAATCAGCCTGATCTAGGACCTAAATCACATTTGTTGTTCATTTATTCAGATATTATCCATGAGCATTTTGTGGGTGATGCTGCAGCAAGAGTATTAAGAGTAGTTCCTCTTAATCGTGAACCTAGTGATAGATTAGGTCACATGACTTTTACTTCACCATATTATTACCCTGTCCGTTCAAATAAGATTGAAGATATCAGCATAGTTTTATGCGATGAAACAGGTAATCAGATCAGGTTCAAAACTGGTCGTGTTTACCTAAGCTTACATTTCAAGAAAACTGTATAAGAATAAAGTAATTGATTATAATAATAAAAAATGAATCGTAAAATTTATTGTCCGTGTGATAGTGATTTCTCACAACATTACCGATCTCAAGCAGGTAATGGTTTTTCTGATATTACGTTATATCGAGGACAGCCTTACCAGCGAGGATATGGCTTTGGTTCTGTTTTTAGAAGATTTGGTGTACCAATTCTTCAATTTCTCGGTAAACAATTTGTTAAAACTGGCATCGATGTAGGTAATGATTACTTATCAGGTGCTAACTTAAGAAGTTCATTTAAGGCAAGAGGGAGACAAGGTCTCAAGAATGCAGCAAAAGAAGGACTTAACAAACTTGATTCACTAGTTGATCAAGTTGGTACTGGTATAAGAAAACGAAAACGTCGAAAATGTATTTCTAAAAAGAAAGATATTTTCTCATGATGGAGTACTTACACGAATCTTCTCTCCCTTCAAGCAAATCTGAGCTACAGGTATTTAATATACCTCCTACTCAAACCGCTATTGAGTCAAGCTATGAAGTTGAATATAGACCTGTTTCTAGTCTAGAATCAAGTAATTTCTATGAAATAAATGTCCCTTCAAGTGAAGACTTTACTGATCTAGCATCTACAATGATACATTTGAATGTTGAAGTGAAAACTAGTCTTAATCTGGCATTAACAGCCGTAAATAAAGTGAAACCTGTAGAAAACTTTGGAAATGCATTATTTGAACAAATTGACGTTTTTCTCGGTGCAGTCAATACTGTTCAAGCAAATAACATGTACCATTATCAAGCATATCTTGAAGATTTATTATTCAGACACCCAAATTTCTGTGACTCGGGAAGTTCAGTAACAGAAACTGATTTACGTAAAACTTTCGATCTGTTTTTCAGACTGCATTCACCAATGTGTGAACAAGATAAATTACTAATCAATGGTGTACCTTTGACTTTTAGATTTACTAAAAGTCCTCCAGGTTTTCCTTTATTGACTAGTGATGTTCTTGAATACAAAGCTATTATCAAAAAGTTTTCACTCGTAATAAAAAGAGTGAAACTTTTCCCAGAAGCACATCGAAGCATACTTCAAGGTCTAGATAAAGGTGTTGCTAAATATTTCATTACAAGAAATGATACACGTAGCTTTGCTATTTCATCTGGACAAACTTCAGTATCAGTTGAAAACATTTTCAATGGTGTTCTACCTCGAAGAATAGTAATCGGACTTGTAAAAGATTCTGCTCATTCAGGATCAATCAAAGAAAATCCTTTTGAGTTTCTAAACTTCAAAACTAACTATATTGCACTAACAGTTGATGGGACTACTGTTCCAAGTAATTCATATACACCTAATTTTGCAGAAGGTTTATTTGCTAGGGAATTCATTAACCTGTATCGATGTTTCAATCAAGATGAGGGAGTTCCACAACTAAATTTGTCTAAAGAGTCTTATTTGTCAAATACTACTTTATTTGCGTTTGATCTTACACCTGATGGAAGTATGGGCGCTGAAAATGGAACTTTGTCACTAATCAAAAGAGGAAATATAAGACTTGATATCAAGTTTACTGCACAACTGGAAACTTCAATTAAAGCAATTGTGTTTGCACAATTTGATAATTTGATTACTATTGATAAAGACCGAGTTGTGCATTTAGATTACTAAAATGCTAACAACTACCGAAATTGAAAACTTACTAAAAGATGTACCTTGGTTCAAAGGTGTATACGCACTTGATCACCTACCTCGATTTATACTCACGCCTTGTTCGGTGATAATTAACCTTGATGAAAGTTATAAACCAGGAAGTCATTGGGTAGCCGTTCACTTTGATAAGAATAAAGTAGCTCATTACTTTGATTCATTTGGAAGACAACCGCAAGGAAATATACTCACTTTTATTGAATCTAATTCTGATTACTATATTTATAATCCTATCAAGTATCAAGGCAATTTATCTATTGCTTGTGGGTACTTTTGTATTCTATTTGTTCTATCAGTTAGCTCCCTAAACTCATTCTATAAACTTTTCCGTAAATGTAAACACGAAAGTAATGAAAAGACATTATTTCAACAATTGAAAAAGTATTTAATTTGAATAAATTTTTTTTTGTAAGATTATTTATGGGAAATTAAATTTAAATTTTTTTTTACACAAAAAATAGAATTTAATATGAAATTTAACTAAAAAATTATGGATTCTTTATTTTACAATGGCCATAAGCTAATGATTTCAAATTATTCAACCAATATCTTTTATCATCTAGAGGCGATAATAAAACTTTTTTCCTTTGTATCATTTGAATATTATGATGATCTGACTGCAATCTTGTTGTATCTCCTCTAATGACATTGTGGTTGTATAAACAATCAACATAATCTTCAAAAGTTATTTTGTTTTTTAATACAGGTCTAGGAACTCCTTTAGCTCTCATCTTTATCTCAGTCTCAGTCTTTAATGCGTAAAGTTTTGGTCGAATGCCGATAAATTCAGATATTTGTTCACCTCCCGTTTCGTCTTTCAAATAGCCTATTTTCTTGTTATTAATGTTAGAGTAAAGGGTATGATCTTTTGGATAATTTGAAAAATCCATGATATGATTGAAGGATTGTAAATCATCAACAATATCATTAGTTTTGATTTCATAAATAAGCGAATCAGTGTCAGTATATACAAGATTTATATTTTCTTGATAATGTGACTTGAATATATCATAATGGGTTTGATACATTTTCAGCTTTGCTAATTCAAGAATACTGAAACCAACAGAAATAGGTTTGTCCATTTTAACCTGAAGCTTTTTCATCCAAAATAACATTTTATTTTCATCGAGTATCATGAACTTTTGACACTGATCTTTACGAATTGTTCTTTGAGCATCGATATCACGAAGTGCAAGGAATATATTGCGGTGTTTTCGCTTATCTTCAATTGTCTTTCCATAAATTGAATTTACAAGTAGTTTCCAAAAATCTCTTTCAAAATCCGTTTTCGCAGCTTGTCTTTTTGCAGTGCAAAATGCAACATATTCAGCAATCCAAGCTGATTGTTTGAATTGCATTACTCGATGAACTTTGTCAACTTTCATACCATGGGATAGATAAAACTTTAAAACTCGATAATGTACTACGTATCGTTCTTTTTTGTAAAAGTTTGTTGTTAGTTTGCATGATTTAGCAGCTGAGAAACCTCTTTGTTTTAAGTCATTGACCAGCTCAGTTTGATAAGTGCTATACATTGATTCATTAATATCTAGTTTTTCAGGGGCCAGCGGAAAATCATTATGTTTATCATGGAGGTCATCGGGATAAATTAGATCAACCTCTAGAATATAACCAATGTCGTTATCATCATCTGTGTTGATTATTTGCTCGATAGGAACAGAACACCATTTATAGTCGGAAACTGGTAGCTTTTGAGACATGGCATAACCGTAAAGGTTATTTACATCTAAGTAAAGTAAATAAGATTGATCAATTTTAACTCAAATGTATCTAATTGTTACTTAAACTACTGAATTTTTAACTCACAAGTTGTTACACAAGCTCAAATAGGGGTTAATAGGAATATAACAAGGTCAAATAGGGGTTAATAGGAGTTAGACAAGGTCAAATAGGGGTTAATAGGAGTTAGGCAAGGTCAAATAGGGGTTAATAGGAATATAACAAGGTCAAATAGGGGTTAATAGGAATATAACAAGGTCAAATAGGGGTTAATATGAGTTAGACAAGGTCAAATAGGGGTTAATAGGAGTTAGACAAGGTCAAATAGGGGTTAATAGGAATATAACAAGGTCAAATAGGGGTTAATATGAGTTAGACAAGGTCAAATAGGGGTTAATATGAGTTAGACAAGGTCAAATATGGTTGAAATTCACTTAATTGTTACTATTATTTGTTATTTTCGAATTAATACCCTTCAAATTTGGCTCAATTACATGTTAGGGAAAACTTATAATTATTACGCAATAGATGGTAGCACTATCAGAATTTTTGGCGCTAACTAACTGACAAGCCCGGGCTTGTCAGTTAGTTAATAACTTCACTACACTTAAGTCAATATTTATTTTTTGTGTTTCACAATTTCTATCATAATTTAAACATGGAAAATTCTGCATCATCATCATCATCAACTACATCATCAACTACAACTGCAAACCCGATAGAAAGATTTTTCGGAAGAATGATGCAACCAGGGCCACTTCTTGGTAAAGTCAAAGAGATGTTTGAATTTATGGAAATGTATTCATCGTTCGATCAATCAAACAAAGATAAAGTAAAAAGTGTTATTAAAGCTGTTATTTATAAAATGCTGCGAAACGGTATAGACGACAATGGCCATAGGGAAGTAAAAAAGTATAAAAAGGAATTAAAAGAGCTTGACAAAGCATTAAATAAAGAAGCCTGTGAAAAAGAAAAACTATTTAAAGAAAATCTCAAACTTAGAGAAATGTTGAAGGTAAAAAACGATGATGAACTCAGCTTTGCTGAGTATACATTGAAAGAGTTAAAAAGAATCACTAAAGTTCCAAGCGAAATCCTAGAGGAACGATGCAGGGGACTTTAGTGATTCTTTTTAACTTTTTCATTGTATTCCAAAAAAAAAAGTAAAAAACAAAGATTAATTTGTGACATTTTAATGATAAAAAACTTAATAAAGATTTAATTTGCTACATTTTGTTCCCACGCTTTTTTTTTCGCGCCCAAAAACTTTCCCACACTCCTTCACCTCTTAAAAGATTTAAAAAAAATCATTAAAAAATTTGGTCCAGAGCGGACAAGTGGTCCAGAGCGGACAAGTGGTCCAGAGTAGGACTTTTCTATACTACTAACACTGGAAAGCAGGGTAAAGACTGAATTGTGATTAACAATCGAAATTTCGAGCTTTAAAATTCTCATTCTAAACTAATTAGACTTTCTTTTAGTCTTGCAAGTACAATTATTGACCTAAATATGATTACTTTTGTGTTCATTTCTTTTTCCTTTTATTAATAGTCTCTCCAATCAATTTGAATGACTTACTGATTTTCAAATTTTCAGGTTCAGTGTTGGTATAATTTGCAATTAGTAATATAATAAAAAGAAACTCAATTCTCATACTTAAAGCATAGCATTTCAATCGTCAACTAACTGATTCAAAAGTCAAACATTTAATAGCAACATTTGCAATCTTTTGTATCATGGCTTACGAAAGTAAAAATCGAAAATTGCGAACTTCGATTAGCATTTCTGTACAAGATTTTGTCATAACCAGATATTCAGAAATTGCAATTGCAACCTTTTCTTGCTGTTCATTCATATTTTATAAGAACATTCAATAAAAACTAAAGGAATGATTATTTGATGATTTTGAAAAGTTTTCACTCGAAAAAGATATCAACTCGGAACTGTGCTCCACGAATGATTAATAGCTCAATTCTGCTTCTAAATAACTGCCAATATTTAGATGCAAATCTGATATAAAGCTAATAAGAATTATTTATATTTAATTTGAGTCAGCCTTGGTTATTAAATATTTAAATGTGAATAACTTTACAATGCAAATCAAAGTTGATCAGTATTATCAGTTAAAACAATTGCTATTCTTTTGATGCAAATAAGCCTTTACTCTTGACTGCTGACAAGTTGCGGCTACAAAGCTTCATCTGCAATTCATCTGTATTTCATCTAAAGAACTTGATAAAAGCTAATTCTTTTCAAGCTATAATGAATAGTGAAACAATTTTCATCCTACGATTCAACGAACGCAATTTACGTTATTGCAAGAAAATTAAACGTTCTACAGATGAAAGTTTGATATTCAAAGATCAACATTGTGAATGAAACTGAAACCAAGATGTGAATGCAAGACAATGAATAGTGACTGGCATTTCATTTGGATGATAAACTGCGCAAAGTCAGCATCTCCTTACTCGACTTCTCCCTTACTCGAGTCTCAACATTGGAAACACAAAAGTTTAGTTTCACTCTATCGTCACAAACATCATCTTCACTCATTCCTTCAATTAAAGCACGTTAACTGCAACTTTTTATTCCTTGTGTGTTTAACAGTTTCCACAATCAACAGATTCTCAGCACAACTTGTTCAACATTGCCACATTAACCATCATTAGTTATAACCATGAAACGATTCAACTCAAGAAAACAAATTGATAGTCAACAGGATAATACAAGAAAGTTTCGCAAAACTGACTGGAGACAAGAGAATTGCCTTTAAAGGATTAATACTTGGATATTTTTTGACAAAATAAACTTTAATTATCGTTTTAATCAGTTTTTTCAATTTGCATTTCATTTTCGTTACGCTGCATGATTAACCAACTCTGCAGATGCTTTTGTGACAATCTGATAGGAATATCACAGCTAATGTTTGATTGTTTTTGTTTCATTAAATACTTCATTGTTCTTCCAATCAAATGAGGATGAAGTTAATGACAAGGAAAATGTTTACCTCAACTTGTTATTCAAACTTGATGAGTTATTTTTGCTTCCTATCAACACTACAAGCAACTTGTGGAACCAACTTTATCTCATCCTTTCCTTCCTCAACTGTTGACAATGAGACTTCATTATTCTTCCATCATGACCATTCGAATGCTTACCCTCAACTAAACCATCCCAGTAAACCAATAAAATCAAAAAAGATTAAGTCAAGTGTACAGAAAAGAAGTTATAAAGAAAATCCATTGGATTCTCCTTATAGTTATTTTTCAACTGAACCTTCCGTCACAAACTCAGGTGAGTTGATAAATATTGAAGTTTGTTGAAGCAACGCTTGTTCAAAGTGCACCACAAATAAACATCAAGAATGAGAAAGTTTTTTCACACAACAAAATTTGATTATACTTGATTTCAATGAAGAGAGCAATAAATTTTTACTCCCAAGAATCAGATTAACTTTTACTCCCAATTGTGATAACAGATTTTTCTTGTTGCATTTCATTTTGCACTTAACTTTTATTCACAGTAAACGGAAACAGAAATTTTGATTTCCGTTCATCTTCATTTTAACAAGCCAGGAATTCAAACATTTTCCCTTCATCCAACCAAGTCAACAGTTTTTGGCCTTTTGTCTATTCATGATTTCCCTTTCAATTTAACCTTTTCCATTGTAATGTCAATTTCTTTATCATTCCCAGTAAATTCCAAGTGAAAGACTATTAATTTCTAATAGGTTCTGGGAGGGCAAAGCTTCCCAAAATATTTCAATTTACTTATTAATCAGCCTCCAGAAGAAACTTTTATTCAACAAATGCAAAGTGTAAAGTTGTTGGAGAAAGCAATCTCGATCATGATACTGAAAAGAGAAAATTAGGTTGAATTTTTGTTTCTTTTTTATTGATAGCGAAAGTCAAGTCAACTGAACTAGAAAATCCCAGCATGGAGTGAATTTAATTGTTACGCAACTTTATTACGCTTTTCTTATAGAGATGAATATTATGGAGTTGAGTATGAAATATCAATTGCAAGTTGAATAGTCATGATAAGGAAGCATGTATTGAAATCAATATATTAATATGATTAAAGTAGTATTTGGTCGTTTCAATGCGAGTAAACAAAAATCATCTTTTCTCATTCTCATGTTATCATTAATATTACAGGACGCAATGCTTGTATGATAACGCAAGCCTAAAAAAGAAGAAAAGAAAAAATAAATAAAGTTATTATTAATATAATAATAATGCATTGATCAGTCAATCGAAAGAGAAGAGTAAATAAAGAAGAGGGAAAATGGTAAACAACGAAGCAAATTATTTATCAATCAACTGTTTTACTCATTTAATTAATTTTAATATGACGACAGAGATCAGGCTCTTTTCAAACACGGGGCCTCATGAAAGACAATAAATTGTAGAGGAAAGGATAAGTTGACCACAGATAATCTGAGTTGCAATTGTTTCGATCGTTTAAGGAAGCTTAACTTGGATCAAAGTTTGGGTTTAAGCAATATGGTTAAATGATCCATAGCCAATCCAATTAGACTTGACTATCTTTAAATGATGCAAGGAAACACGAGTTGTAGCACTGAAGACTAGACAGTGAAAGACAGTTTGTCAAGAAGCAAAAGTTGAAAAATTATCATTATGATTTGATGGAATCTATTTGATTATAGTTGATGATGTTAACTAGGAGTTGCAAATTTTCATGAGCAAAGTTTGTTGAGCTGAAGTGAAAAAAGAGGAGAAAGGATTTTTTTCCATGTATAAAGTTCTGAACATTAAAGTGATAATGTTATTGTTGTTTTTTGATGATTATGAGAATGATGATGATGATGATGATGATGATGGAAAAGAGAAATGAAAAGTTGAATGGTTAGTGTTCATGGGGCTAATCTGAATCCTGGGTATTCAGAAAGGAAATCCGTGGGAAGAAGGCGTAAGAATTGGCAGAATCACGCAACCTGATTCACCATTAACTCAATTTGTTTGCTTTTCCATCATCAACTTTCTTCCTTGTTACCTTTTCTTCTTCTCTTCCTTTCTCTACCTTTTAAACCTTCCATGCTACCTTCATCATCATCATCTTTTTTCAATTATATTTATTCATATATTTACTTCTTATACACACACACAGAAATCCTTTTTTTCTTCTCCTCCTTCTTTTCTTCTCCTTTTTGATTTATCACTTTCAATTAACTCATTTGGGTTTTTTTATTATAACCCTTTTTTGATGTGTTATTTCAATCATCATCATTACGCTGTTCACTTTTGTATAATAGTATAAATGGAGAGTAAAACCAAAAGACTGTGTAAATGTTGTGTTAATAGGGAAAAATAATCATCGCCTTCAAAGTGATCATAATGATCTGATGAATTATTTTATTCAAAAATACCGATAATAAATGTTGAATTTTGATTAATTTTCTTTTTCTTTTTGTCTGCCCTTTTCTCTCGTCGACATTGATAGATGAAAATGATCCAGGAGACAATTATATTGGAGATGTTCCTGAGTTTGTTGATGCCATTTCAAATATAACAGTTCCGATTGGACGTGAAGCTAGATTAACATGTATTGTAAGGAATCTTGGAGTGTTCAAGGTAAACTAGTTTCGCATTTCACCCACTTTTCGTCTCTTTACGTTCAACAGTTCAATTGCAACTCAACAATGCAAAGAGTTTCAGCAAAAAATTTCTCTTTCATTTGCTCTTCATCCAGTGGTCATCAAAATATTAATTTTACGAAATTCTATTCAATCTAAATATTTCATATTAATTCAGAATAGTTTGAAAAATTGTGCAGAAAAGCATCCTTTTTGAATAAAGACTCATCTCATCAGACAGAGTCTTTCGTTTAACAAAATTCAATTTGTGAGGAAACATGAATCTATCATCAGTTGACCATTTTTCTGTATCGATAGTTCGTGATATTTCTCTTGGTTTCCCTTTTTTATTTCATCCTTCATTCAGCTTCATTCACATTGATCAGGTTATGGTTCATCATTAATCGTATCGTTTCATATTTATTTTCATATTGCTTTTTCATACTGAATAATCAATTGTCTTTTTACCCTTGATACTGATGCATAGAAGCAAAACAAAAAGATCAAAATGCATTATCAGATTATGCACAAGATCTTATACAAAATGAAAGATCAATTTTATTATTTGTATTTACACCTTGCAAAGGAGAGGAAATAAAAGAAGAGAAAAGGAAATGAAATGAAAAAGAGACAATTAATTTCAATTCATCAGTTGATTAATGATTCCATTGCAGTGTTATGACAAATCAAATTGCAAACCAATAACTAAATGTTTAGACTTGAATGTGAAAAATTTATGTTAAGAGGAAAGCATATTTCAATACGAAAAATGGCACAAAAAGTTAACCGCCAATGTTAAACAAAAAACAATTTTGAATGTTTTGCCTTCCAAATCAAGCTGCAAATATATTTTTTCAATAAACATTAACGAGAGCTTCAGATGCAGCAGTTAATCAGTGCAGGAGCATCAATCGCTTTAATATTCAGCTAGGCTTCTACCGCAGACTGCAAGTTTATTGAAAAGTTAATGAATGTTTATTGATCTTTTTCTTGATGCACTTAATCGCAGGTTGCTTGGATGAGGATCGAAGATCAGACTATTTTAACAATACATGATCACATAATAACTCGCAATTATCGAATTGGATTGAGTCACAGTGAACTTCGCGTTTGGAATTTGATAATCAATGATGCCCAGGAAGAGGACAGGGGAGGCTATATGTGCCAAATAAATACAGTTCCAATGCTCTATCAAATTGGATTCCTCGATGTTGTTGGTAAGTAGATTATTACTTTAACCATTGCAATAACTCAGTGAATCGGAAGCATAAAGATGGTGCAACAGTGAAAATTTGACTTTGAAATGAACAACTTTATTCCCTGAGAAAAGATCAAACAAAAAATGTCACTGAAGCTGTCGAAAGACAGTAATTGTGATTGAGAATTAAATTGTGTTTTTTAGTTGAAAAAAGTGTTGAACAACAAAGAAAAACAAAATGACATTTTAATCAAAATTTATTGAATCGAGGAAAGAAGGCGTTTAAAGGAGGAAAAACAAAGTATCTAAAGGAGCTAACATGTGTTGATCATTGATGCTCATTTTGAAACTCATTAACGATCAACCTTTTTTATCACCTTTGCTTGTTAAACTGTTCACTGTATTAACATTATCTTGACTAACATTCAACTCTTTTAAGGGTCAAACCGTTTAATGATCAATATTATAACCTTTTTTCGTCTTCTTCTTCTTCTTCACCTCATCGGTGTATCAAAAAATAGAAATAATGTTGATGTGAATCATTGCAAACATCATCATTGAGACATCCCCATGTGCCCTCACCATGATGATCATCATCTTCATCTTTTCCTTTCTCTTTTTTCCCTCAACTTTTTTACTTCTCAATCTACTTTTTGAGATGTTTGCTGAACAAAAAGCCAGCTCAAAGCAAAAAGTTGATGATGAGCAACAACATCAACAAGAAGCAACTTGAATGAGTTTAAACAAAAAAAGATGAAACACAAAACACACTTACACACTGGGAGTAAAAAAATATTACAAACAACGCAACCTTAGGCTAAAAAGAATGAAGAATATGTCGTGATGTGAATAACATTGTGTTTATCAAGCTTGTTTGTTTGTTTGATGTTATTCATGTCTCTTCATCATCTTCTTCTTCTTCTCTTGGTCCGTTCTCACTCTAACTTGGCGTGTAAAAGCAATACATTTTTCCTCAATTTTGCTCAGCTTTCAACTTTTTACCTTCCCAAACCTTTATGTTACCTTGAAACTTGAGATTTTATTACATGGCATCATCTCGAGTCTTGAAACTTTTTTGTTTCTTTTACTATTTCTGTTTCGCTTTTCTGTTCTCTTTACACATTCACATTCCATCTCAACACAGTTCTCACCTTTTCACCCTTCATTCAGCCACTTTGCTTGTTGTTTATTTACTTTCTTGCGCTCAAGTTTCTCTGTCCTTTTCATTCTTGATGTTAATTCCATTTCATTCAACTTTAGCCCTTCGATCATTGCAAGAGAACAAAGTTTATCTGCTTTTTTGTTTCTCCTGCTTTTCACTCTTTTTTATTATATTATTTTTTCTTCCATCAATATTTGATTGTGTTTACATTGTCTGGCCACAATCAAGACGCTATTTCAATTGTTTGAGAGCAAAAACAGGTTAAACAATGTATCACAAACATGAAAACAATGCTTAAATAAGCTTTGAATGTAGAAAAGGAAGAGAACAACTTGGCTGTTTTGGCTTATATTGACTAGAAAACTCGTCATATTCTCGAACCTGTAGTCGAATCATGCCCATCATTTGGTCATAGAATTTTGATTAGAACCCTTTCAGTTTAGTCACTATTTGCCCTGGTTAAGATGCAATCAAACCATATCAAAAAGACCTAAATCCTTGATGAAAACTGTCATCAGAATGAGGAATTCAGTTTACAAATTATCCTTTTTTCCATTGAAACATTTGGCGAGAAAAGACGATACAGACCTTACATTTACTCTCAGCATTTACAAAATAAAACAAGAAAGCAAAAGATCTCTTAGTGAAATTTTCTTTTTCATGAACATTCAGTTCGTATTATTCGCATTCATATAAACAAGAAAATTACACTCTTCAATAAACTATTAATATAACTTTTGCATGAAAAGTGGAAGGTTTCTCAACTGTTCATATAATTATTTGGAAGAAGAGCGAGTATCAAATGATTAACTCGTTAAATGATTAGCAAACTGCGGTTGAATTCAAAGCTCAAAGCCATTGAGTCCATTTTAGGTGAAAATGATTCAAAGCGACTTGAAAACACGATTTGATGATTTAATTTTCACTAAAAGTATGCAATTATTTAATGATGGATTTGCCAATAGATGATAATAACACTTTGAGACAACAAAGGAAAAGGGTTGATGTATTAACATGAAGGCATAATGGATACAAAAGGAGTGTAATAATAAACATGATAAAGATAACAGTTAATATGAAAAAAGCTTGTTCTGGTGCTTCAAAAGGGAGAATAGTTGAGAGTTGAAGAAAAAAAGACGAGTTTTTCCTCTTTTGGCAAACTTTTTGTCGCTAAATAGCTCGACATGGGAATGGGAAAAGGAAAGCATAGGAAGCCATCCATTGGGAGATTTAGCATTCATATAAAATGGTCATAAATCCTCTTGCCAAAAGTGAAGACAGAGTTTAAAGTCATTTTTACCTTGAAACTCTTTCGTTATCCTTTGGCTCAACTCAATTCCCATTACCTTTTGGTTTCATCTCATTTTGCTTCTCGCTCTTTACTCATAACTTTATGCTTAACCATTCAATATTTTTTCACATTTATCCAGTTACTTTTTACTACTTTATAATATTTAGATTATTATTTTTATCAATATGATGATGATGTTGATGGGTTGCAGTAAAATATTAGCCTTTTTTGTAGCTCCATGAGAGGCAGGGAGTTAGGAAGGAAAAGGAAGAAAAAATTAATACATATTTTCTCTTCATCTTTACCCTGGTTTTATATCTGCTAATACCAAATCTTGTTTATTCTGATTATTCCCTGTTATTCAATCTTCCTGTTATCATGCGGGCTTCCGAACAAAATTAAGCTTTAACCTGACCCAAATCAATTTATCTCAATTATTATTTGTTGGTCGTATTATTATAATTATTTGGCAAAAAGCAAAGGTTCAATGATGAAGATGTGATATTGATAATGAAGAGTGCAGTGGGAAAGCGATGAAAATGAATGAATTTGATAAATCCATTTAGCTTTTTATTTCTCTGCAAATTTTTTACTTTTCCTCTCTTCTCTCTCTCTCTCTCTCTCTTCAGTAACTCTGATGAACAGTCATCATTATCATCACCATTACCTTGTCCATTTAAACTAATTGGTTGGTATTTGATTTGAAATAACTTTTTCTCTCAATTTCTTCTTTTCACTTTTTTCTCTTTCAAATATTTTCTCATAAAATGATGCCATTTATTAGTATTAATTGATTGAGCGATATTTGCTATCCTTAATGAGCTTCACTTATTTCATTAACTCTCTCATTATCATTTGTTTTAATTGTTAGTAAATTTTCGACTCTTTTCACTTCCAATTAATATACTCACAAGCAATATCTCAATATCTATTAACGGTGAAAACTTTCCAATTGCAATAAAACTAAGTTGATTAAGTTGAAAGAAACAGCAAAAAAAGGTGAAATTAATTACCGATGGAATTATGAAGAGCGAAGATGAAAGAAATAGTTTTTTGATTTTCACTCCCAGTGAACTGGGAGTGAAAATTTTGTGTACGTTATTTGGATAGTAAATCAAAATTTCTCGAAAAACACTGAAGCATAAAAAGAATTTGTGAAAAAAAGAAGAGAAAATTTGTTTCTTATTCATCATTTTCATCGTGAAATTCAATGTTTTATGGTAAAAGTAAAGTGATGAATATTGTTGAACATTATGTTGATACATTGTAATCAAATGAATGAAGTGTTATAAGTAAATAAACGGAAAAGTTTAAAATTCAATGTTGCCTGTGATTGTAAATGATAATAATAATGATAATAAAAGTTGACAGGAGAAGCAGCATTAACAGTTGCAATATCATCATCATTTGTGTTATTATGCATTCGCTGTAGGATGCTTCAAGCTATCAAGTAGAAGAAAAAGTTTTGATAAATAAATGAATATACATGTCAATTCCAACTTGCTCTTTACTTTGCTAACTTTTGCCTTCATTTTACTGGAAGCTTGCTCTTGCTCTCTCCTTTGACTACAAAAGAGATGAACACGGATGAAAGGAAAAAGTTGAAGTGTTGATAAAATGCCTGCAAATGCATAAAAAATTGACTAGCATTTTGCACTCTGCATAACTTGCTCGGGTTTGTCTATTCATCACACATGGATTTGAAGAGAAAAGTGAAAATTGCAAAGGGATATTTAAAGTGCAACATGATGATTGAACTGAAGCAAAACATCTAAAGGAATAAAGTCAAATATCATTATTAATACAAGTTGATTTGATGTATTCATTGTATAAGATTGTTGGAGTGCAATTTTGGTAAACATGAAATTTAACAGGATTGACTCATTGAGAGTCAACTTGATTATATTTGGAAAGAAAGGACGTGACTGAATAGAATTCATATTTTCTTGTTAATATCTATTCACATTTTATTTATCCGTTGTAAACATTTTCATCTTTCACTTTCTCTTCCAACTTTTCGTTGCAACATTTTGGCCGAAAAATTTCTCAATGTTTGCTACTTTTTTCAAATGGAAAAACTGGATTTTCCAAAAAGAAATTTACGACAATGAACATGATTCTTTTGCAATTTGCAGAATTTTGAAGTCCAAATTTTCTTTTTTCATGATTAGTTAGTTTGAGTTGAAATAATCTCTTGATGATGTTATTCAAGTTGAATGTTTATCTTTGGATAGAAACTGTTTGAGCCAATGTAACTTGCATCTGATTTATATGGAAAAAGATTTTTTAAGTCGAAAGTCGAAAAAGAAAAACCACTTTTATTGTTAAGGTCATTGCTTACCTGTTTATCCTTTGAGAAGAGAGAAGAAAATAACTTTTTCTTCTTTATTCATTCATCATTTTAGCTTTTAAAAAGTTCACATTTCTCTCTTTTCGAACAGAAAAGTTAATCAATTCTGGAAATTCATCATTCCTGGTTGCTAAGTATTTTGTATTTAACGAAATTCCGTATTTCAAGTTGATATCAAAAATAATATTAATTATTGTGTCTTAAGTAAGTTCGACTTTTCTCTTGGGAAATTTCAACATTTACAATGTGAAGAAGTAAAAGTTGATAAAATTTAATGTGAACAGCTACAATAATTATGCATTATTGAAGCAACTCGAACCAGAATTTATATCGATTTAAATGATTACATCATTAAAAAGCAGTACATTTCCGTGTCGATACCATAATCTCAATTTTGCTTCGAATTGCGTTTTTTTCTGTAAACAGCAATTATACATTATTCAAACTCATCCAAACTTATTTAAACTTTCCTTGAAACTTAGGCAACAAAATTTACTTTCTTCCATCATTCAATTTACTAGCAAATTTCAACAGAATGCTGCAACTCCATGGTTAGACATAAGTCACAAACAATTTCATTCCAGATGATGAATTGTTTTTACACTTATTTCTCCTTCCTTTTATCACGTTACTTGATAAATCAAAATTGATATTATCTTGGAATGAAAATTGAATCGAATGAAACTGAAATGAATAGAGTCTAGTTTGATTATATTATGTTTCCATGTTTCAGGTTAACCCACATGAATTTCAAGTTTATGGTTTTTTGTTTAGTCTGTCAAAGCACTAAAAGAAGTCGAGAAAAAATAGAAACACAAAATTGGCTGAAGAGGAAAAAAACTTGGATGAAATGCTTTAAAATGCAAAAAGTTGAATTGAAATACAATTACAATGAAAAAAGAGGAAAATCGTGAAATAAAACATTTCTCTTTTTAAACAGCAAATAAGCAAAGAAGGAAAAATTGAAAAGAAAAAATCTTGTTAATTCTCTAACACATTCACTGAAAAACTTTGCAAAATAAAACTCTTCATGTGCAATAAAACCATCATTGAGCTCGCAAATAAATATTAATATTGCTGAAACATTCTGACGCTCTTTAAAATCAGTGCATCAAAAAGCTCAGAACATGTTGAGCAAGAAGTGGAACCAACTGTTGAAAGTTTCCATGATTGTTTTTCTTCTAACGAAAGCTTTTGTAAAGAACATTGAATTTGATTCAAGATCTGCAATTAATGGTAACCCATGAAAGACGCTGAAAGTCGTAAGAAGAAAAAGTCGGACGAAAAATGAACATAAATACTTGAAGAGCTAAATGCAGTTTACAAAGTTAATATCATTTATCAGTCTGCTTTTACTTTGCATTTCAATCTGAAATGCAAAGTGAAAAGCTTCTAAAAATCTATTGCAATGTTTATTAATTTATGATGTTATATGAATACTGTTCAAATCCAGATAAAACATCTTGACACTACTTGATACGATGCAATATGAAAGCAATATTAATATTTATTTTGCTTTTTCCTTATTCTTTGTTACTTTTTGCTTGACGCATTTTCGTTGAGCAAATGAACTTTCAATTCAATGGAAACAAAATCATCAATGGATTGGAGAACAATTTTATTTATCAATTTCTACTGAATCCAGAGAATTGCCTTTTTCTCCATTCCATGAACATTTCACCATGATAATGATGTTATCTTCATCTTTTCATTCCATAATAAATAATGTAATTTTGATAAGTAAAATGATAAAAGCAAACAAAAAGCAAGTTCAAGTTTGATGGTGCAAGTTCAACAAGAATATCATGGAATCAAATGAAATCGAAAATCAAAAGTAGAAAAACATGAAATTTGCTCAAAAATCATTGCATAAAACAAAAGAAAAGGAATGAGACTGTTGAAACAGGAATGAAAAGAGAAATATGGCGAAGTGATGTTAAAAGAAAAATCAAAATATGAATAACAAACATTTTCCAATTTCGGGCCTCGAGTTTTATTTCCTCAGACAATTTCAGTTAAGTCTTGTTCAACTTCATCAGAGCCAACAGACAAAGCCATGGAAACTATCATTTCAAATTCTTTACCTTATTAGTGTTGGAAAAAAAGAAACTCAGCAAATGGTGAAATAAAATTTTGCTTTACCTCTTTCTCTTCAACTCGGGATAAAAAGGATGAAATAGAATCATCTTTTTTCAGCCTTCTGTTTCTACTGTCTCTGCTCTTTTCATACCAGAAATAAATCGGATTCATCATTTTCCTTTTGCCATGATTACAAATCGATTTTCATACCTTTTTTCAAGACCAATAAAATAGTATAAATATTTAGTTCAACTTGATTTCAACACAAAACCTTTGCATAACAAACAAAATATACTTTTTCTGTTCATCTCATAGCTTTAAAGGTAACTTGAAACTTGAAAGGACAAAATGCAAGTTCAATTTGCAAGAGCAAAAGTAAAAGAGAATCGCAACACAATCGAAAAACTCGAAGAATTTGCAATGAAATTCGAAAAACTCAAACAGTTGACCAGAATGAATTCAGACTGTCAACCAAACCATCAAACATTCGAGGAAATCGTGAGCAAAAGAAACTTTGAAAGAAGAAGTTTTCCATCATTTCCAAACCTGTTGTTTCTGTAAAAAACTATTCTGTGTTTCTGCTTTAATCATTGCATTAAACAGTTTTGGAGGAAAAGAAGTTTGAACGGAAATTAAATCTAAATTAAAAATGTTTTTCATTGTTGCACAGTTTAATACGAGTTTACCTTTTTTTAAATTTTTGGTCAAATCATTTTCTGGTTCAATTGAGAAAAATAGTTTCTCATCTAATTTGATTTATTTATTTATTCTCGCTGCTCTAGTTAAGGTGGAACGTTTTCAACAGATAATGTGGTTAGTCGATGATGAATTTGACAATATTGCAAGAGATGAGAATTGGACTTTTTGACCTTTCTTCGTTTGCCTCATGATTTTGTTGAATCACGTTCGATTGTTGAAATTGATAATAATATTGAATGAGAAAAGAGACAAAAAAAGGAGACAAAAAAAGCTATCAAACTGGGAGTGAAGTTTTATCAAGTTTGTCATCAATGAAAATGATATATTTGTGATAATCATTTTCACTGTTTATTGTTACTGAATTTTCTCATCTTTTTTTCCTCTTTTTTCTTCATTTTCTGTTCTGAATGTAAAAAGTAAAGTTGAAAAAAGTTGATTTCTTCTGAATTTTCTTTCTTCTCTTCTATTGATACCTTTTGTTCTTTTATTCTTTTCATCAAGTTTTCAATTCTATTCCATCTTTTTTCTTTCATTCCTTCTTCTATAATCAATTCGAGTTTTTCGCTCAACACTGTAAGACGTTCCATAAGTTAAATAACTTTATTTTCAAGCAAATTGTTTCTCTCACCATTGATTCATCTTAACTCCACGAGTTGAACTTAAACTTGCCTGTCTATCAAGTCAAGACTTTTCTTCGTCTTCCTCTTTGCTCATCTTCCACTTTCCTCCATCTTTGTCAAACTAGTCATTAACTGTGCTGAGATAAGGAGAAAAAAATTGGAGGCCATCAATGAGCTCAATTACTCGAGAATTATCTTGACAAACAAATATGCTGAGCTTGGTAATCATTGGTTGTTTCAATGTTCACAAGCCAAACTTTGATTGTTATTTCTGTTGAGACTAGTCTTGAAACTTATTCACTTTTACTAAAAACAATGAATTAGTACAAGTCTTTTCTGCTGATGGAACACCAATGATTAGTTTTAGAACTCAATCAATTTTACTTTTATCTACCAAAAGTTCGTAAACTCGATCAATAAGTTCACATCAATTCCAAAAGATCAAATCTAAAAGTTGAAGTTGCCTCAACAGTTTGAAGCCAGAGAGTATAATTGAAAGGCAATCTTGACTTTTAGCTAAACAATTGTTCATTTCAATGATTATCGTTTTAATGAAAGAAACCGAGTCGAGCTGCATTAATCAAATCTCATGGGAATATGGAAATTCAAGTCACTCCATGTTTCCTGCGCCCATCGATAGAAAATTGAATCATCAAAATTGGAATCTACCTTTTACTGGATCCAAAATTTTCAACATTAACGTTGTAAAATGAGTGAAACAAAGTGAAGCCAAATAAGACAAAGAATGAAAAGAAGGAAAATAAACCTGGAAGCGTTCAAATCGATGATAAAACTCGGAGAAGAACACTGAACAAGGAACCAAAAACTAGAATAACTTTCTTTCTGCTTTTCTCTCTTTAAACCAAACAACCTTCAGGGTATTGAGAATTTTCAACTTTTGAAATGATCTGAAAGATGATGGAAGAGAGGAAGAAACTAGCTTCTAAAAGTCAACACAAACTTGGAGTTGTTTTTTGCTCTTATTTTCACTTTTGCACAATTTACTCATTCAACTTGTTTGTCAGTAAAAGCCGCAAGTCAAATCTTTAAGAGTTTCAAACAATTTAATTGATTAAAAGAAAGAATCCAGAGAAAGAAGGCGAATGAGAAAAAAGCGAAATTGAAACAAAATCGTTTAGCTAAAGGGTGACCTTAATTTTCTTAATTGAACAAATCTTTATAACTTCGACTGTGAGCCAAACTAGAGTCAACATTTTTTGGTGAAACCAAATTTTAATCACTACATTGCTAGCTTTTATTGACTTTACAAGCAGAAAATATGTCAAATGTAACGTTTTCCAGTCGATAATCAGTCGAATACATCATGTAATTTTCCTTGATTAATATTCATGAGTTGCTTTCATGGAAATTAAAGTTTTGGAAAGCAAATGAAACATTTAATTTGAACATGTTTCTAAATTAGTTTCCTCTCCACAAGATCACCAACTGATCGCATTCACCAAGAAAATGATAACAAATAAGATGAACTTTTCAAGACTTCGAGTTGGGCAAGTTCAAACAGTAAAACATTTGTATTTTTGTTTATCGAGTTTTGATTTCCATTTCTTTTTTTCCATTTCCAATATTCTGTTTTGATAATCTCTAGTACTGAACTGTCTTTTACTGTGTTTTGCTCTTTACGCCAACCTTGGTGTTTCAGTGGTTCAACAATAACTCAATATCGGTTCAAGTTGAGGAAACAAGGAAAGGGATTAAAGGAGGAATGAAAGAGATAAATAAAATAACCTTACATCCAAGATGAAATCCTATTTAATCTTTGGTCAGAAACAGTAAACTAAAGAAACGAAATAATGAATAGGTTTGTTTTCATGTTCTAATCTCTGTATTTGTACCAATTTTGCTGGGCTAATACAATAACCTCTGAGAATTGCGATACTTTTATTTAGGTAAATAATTTGTGATTGAAAACTCCGAAGTCAATCAAACTCCCAATTCACCATCAAATTGAACATTTTAAATGAAGCCTTTTGCACACTTTGGTGTCACTGTTTTTGCACGAATTTTTCCAGTTGAGGAGAAAAAATTGATCACGGAAAATGAAATTGAATGGAAAAAGAAAAGAGGCTTTTTTTCCGAGACAGAAACTCGACTAATAATAGGTTGAATTGCGATTCTGTTGTTTTTTCTTGCTTCTTTCGTGTTTTATTGTTGCTCAACAATTTTCTGTCAGTTGGACTCGAAACTCTGTTGACGTTGAAATCTCTTCTTTTAACCTTACACTTTCTGCTGAAATCTCATTTTATGTTTCGCTTTTGCATCAACAGGAAATATAATCTTATCTTGTTGAAGATGGATATTATTAGCTATTATATCAAGAGCTAATATTTGGACAAGAGAAATGTTTTTGTCAACAAAATGATTATAATGTTAAACAAGATGATGAAGATGATGAGGTTGGATAAACCGTGAAACAGGGTAAAAACAAAGCACAAAGCAAACCTTGGACAGGCTCGCTATTGCAATTGAAAAGAGAGAGCATGAAGAGATGAAAGGCAAAAAAATATATTCTGGTTAACATTTATGTATCATAACGAGCATTATCATTTCAAGTGATACTTAATTTTTACTTTACCATTATATTTTGTCAATATCTTTATCAACTTATTCATCCAATGCATTCATACAAGTGTCTGATGGTGAAACAACTTGTACCATTCAACCCAAATTCAATCTCAAAACTCTCACCTGATAATTGCAAATCCTCCACTTTTCAGCAAAAAGATTGTAATCATTTTCGCTTTGAACTTTGTTCTTTTCCAGAATCCAATGTGCTGGAAAGAACTGTAGCAAAGTTAAAAAATTGTAAAAAGCTGAAAAATCGAACTTTTCTTTGTAAAAAATCAAAAAAGAGAAAATTTTGCAACTGAAAGGTCTCAAAAAAATCAAAAAATCTAGAATCTGGTTGAACGCAAATGGCTCAAACTTAGAAAAACTGCACCAAGAATTTTTTGAAAGTTAAAATTCTACATTCCAGTTCTGGCTTTGTTTAACTGGAGTTATTAGTCAATCTGCCGCGTTTCTTCGCATACAAATACTTTATCAGTTTCAGGTACCCAACTTTGGGAACTGTGTTTCAGCTCTTCAATCGCAATAAACTATGAAAACCAATCAGAGTTTAGTTCAAAGTTTTGTCGATTCCCTTTTGAAACGAAAAAACATTTTAAATCTTGAATTCTCGCAATAATAATTGATTAATTTAGTGAATATAAAATTTTGCAAAAATTAAATAAAGGCGCAAAACTTGAATAAGCACAAATCTTATCCTTTTCACTACTTTCAATTCAAATATTAGTATGCAAATTTTTACATGAAATTATTTTTTCTCTTTTCAAATAATACTTTTTTCTCCATCAAAAGATTGAATCTCTCTTTTACATAACACTTTCAACACTTTATTCACATTTTTTCTCATCTCCTTCCTTCTCTTATTAAACAAATTGCGACTCCAACTTGGAGTGAAATGTTGCTTTATCTTACAGCTTCTTCTTTTTTTAATTATCATTATTATTATCACTCATTTTTATTATTAATAGAATGGTTATTTATGATTAAATTAATGCAAAAGAAAATGAGAGGCTTAGAAAAATTTGCTTCTATTCACAGTTAGTAATGATTATCTATTTTATGGAAATTCCATACAAGAATGGGTTATAAACATGATAAACATTGAACCATTCATGATAGAGTAAAACCAAATTTTGCATCATTACCAATGAATATAAATGAAGAGATTTGCTTGATAACTTAAGTAAAGTTTATCATGCTCATCATTTGTCGATCACTGGAAACGAGGAAAAATGGTGAAAACAAAGAAGAAAAAAATTTCCATTCCATTGTATTCACTGTACTTTTCTTTGCCAATTTCACCATTTGGTTTCGAGTAAAGAGTAAAATTTCAATTCAAATGAACTTTTTTGTCATTTTCTTTGTTTCAAAGATTTTAATGCTTTTTACCTTTCATTTTTCAACATGAACTTTGTTTACAAATGAATCAAAACTAGCAAGAAACGAGAGAAAATAAAAAATCATCTTTAACATGAAATCAAATTCAGTGGACCACAAAGTTGAATTGATGGTAAAAAAATGAAAAGAAGAAAAAAGAAGGAAAAAATGCAAAGCTAAATCATGTATTTTCGTGTAATAATCGGTTAATATTAAAATGCTATCAATGTTTATGCAAGTTAAATGTTCAAGTTAACTTTATTGGTTTTCATTGAATATAAAAAAATGGTTAAATTATAACAAAAACTCCATATTTATATTGATATTCATTGGTTTTTTTCTCTCATTTCCTTTTCCCTGTTCTTTTTCTTCTTCTTCATCATTTTGCATTTTACTTTTTCTCACCTTTTAATATTAGTTTTGAATTGGGTATTAAAAGGTATAAACTATTATTTGGAAAGTGAAATTGTTATCTGAAGGAAATGCAGAAAGAATATTCTAAGTTTCAAGTTTTTTTTGTTCCATTTTTTGAGTATTTTTTGCTCTTTAACCTTTTATAATTTTTACTTTCAACGTTACTCAACATTTAGACTTTTTTGATTCTTTAGTTTTTTCTGAGTTACGCTAAAGTCAAGTTTATATCCATTGGAGCGGCAACTATTTATGCATGCGAATGAATTTGTTTCATGTTTCATCTATTTAATCGACATTATATTTCATTTTATAAGGTTATAAAGCACCGAGTATTGTTCGTTCCTCTTCAGATTCAATTTTTCATAAATATTTACTATGCATTCAAACCCACGGTGCAAAGTTACATGTTACGCTCTCCTGATGAAGAAACTTGAGGCATATTTGATTGAAGAATTCATTTCTTCCTTTCATTATATCTTTGGTAATACATCAGATTGTTGACATTGTTGAGCTGATTTTGAGTGAAGTGCTGGATGCGAGTGTTATTTTGTCGATGATACAAAGATTCAGTAATTGATCGGTATGCAAGTACAAAAATCTTCACGATATTTAGATTGTCGATCTCCAAATCTTTCTGTTGGATAAGCTTTTGGTCCAGTCAACGCAATTTTTTTAGCGCAAGAAACTAAAGAGAATGTAAAGTCAGCGCATGAAGCGAACACAGAGCAACGTTTGAGAGTAGCTCAAGAGTTGATAAAGGTAGAAAAGACTAGAAAGGTGTGGGAAAGGGCTGGAAAATCTGCGAAATTTAAATGAGTGATTAACGCAAGTAGCAGCTTAAAGTCCGGATATGAGCGAAACAAACATTTTCTTTTATTGAGCTAATTAAGCTCTTCGAGTTACGTTTTTCAAAATCCAATTTTTATTTCTGGAAACTTTTTTTGGTAAAACTTCAAACCCGAATTTCAGAATTTTGTATGCAAAGTACTGGCCTTTCTTATTTTTTCTACCTGTTTGAGTTGATAACTTGCGAATTACTAATTCTAGAGAACTGAGACTTGGTCGAGAAAACTTTCCAAGTTACAGTATTACGAAGAATGACACATCTTCTCATATTAATAACTCTTGGTGTGCAATCGACTTTATAACTCTCTAGAATTTTTCAGTCGAAAGAGAATATTCAGTGCTAATCATCGCTGAATGCTTTTATCTTTTCTTAAAAAACGACATTAAATGTAAAAAAGTTTCTCCTTCAGAAAATGACCTTACTATATCATTTAGTGGTCCAATCAACGAATAACATTGAATGAGCTTGAGACTTAATGCATGTAAAACTTAAACTTGAAAAGTTTCCCTGTCCAAGTCTCAGTTCTCTAGCATCAGTAGTTCTCGAGTTATCAACCCAAACAGATAGAACAAATGAAAAAAAACGCTCAGTATAATAGGAATCGAAGATTTCTAGAAGAATCATCTCGATTTACCGAAGTAATCACAATACGGTCAGATGAATTCTTCAGATAGAAAACCAACCAAACTCTCCATCCTTAATCCTCAATCCTTGAGTTGTTGAACAACATGAGCTGTTGGATAAAAAATTAATTAAAATTTTGAATATTGAATTTCTTGATAAACTTACTTTATATCGTTTGACATAAAGAAAAATGCATTCAAATCTCAATTAGCGTTTCATCTTTGAAATTTAATTTGCTAATCATGTGTCGAATGGACGAGCTTTTGGTTTGAAAAATTCCCCGCGATAAAATATATAAAAGATTACAAATTAAACATGCGAAGTTGGGCTTTGTTT
Source organism: Tetranychus piercei (assembly GCA_036759885.1). Lineage (NCBI taxonomy): Eukaryota > Metazoa > Arthropoda > Arachnida > Trombidiformes > Tetranychidae > Tetranychus > Tetranychus piercei. The sequence continues at coordinate 16,433,314 of CM071877.1, forward strand.
CTGATAATGATTTTCATTCGACACAGAAATATTCAATCAATGAAATGCATATTAAAAAATGTTTCTTTTATTTGTAAGACTTCTTTTACTCTAGTGAGGAACTTTATTCATTATTATTAAAATGTAAGCATACCTAGTAATCATGTTAACATAATTACCCTGTTGAATCAAAAAGCTATGCTAATCATGCTAAAGTAATATCAAAATATATCTCTATTATAAAACAAGATAATAAATGAAAAGAGATAAATGTTGATACAAATTATCAAAGGGAATTGGTTCCCATTAATATCATCCAGTCTTAAGATGGAGAGAAGATTAAGTCAAAAGTAAAGACACGCATCATGATCAAAGCATTGTATCACATTCAATCATTCATCTGTTGAATTAATGATTAAATCAACTTTTGAATCATAATCAATGATGCATCAGTCCTGATAATACGATAGAATCAATCATCTCTGAAGAAAATCCAACAATTGTTCATGAAGAGAAAAGCGCAAAAGCCAAATGCATCTTTGACGAAACTCGTTGAGCTAAAAAGCGCTTCAGAATGGAAAACATCTAAAGAGTTGATGGAATATTAAACATTCATAAAAAGACTATAAAATAGTCTTGAAAGATAACTTCGATTCTCTATTGCACTAAGAAGCGAAGTCTTTTTCCTCTTCAATATGAATAAACATTGAAATATCATTAACAATAAATCAATTTGCGGTTCTAATGAAATCTCAAGGTAAAGACATTTTCCTTGTTTTTATATGATAATAAAAATTGTTGATAGTGCATAAAGTTACATTCGCATCTCAAACAGACCAAACCAAATTGATCTGAATATCTCAAGAGAATAATTTCCTGATAACCTTTTCATTCAATTTTTTTCATTCCTCGTTTCCGAATCAATTTGCAGTTATTCATCGGCTTGTTTTTGCACTCACAAACCAAAACTGATTGCAACTCGGCACTTTTTGCAAAAGTCAAACTTTCAACATCCAAGAGATGAAATGGCTTGGAAAAAAATAATAAACTTAACGAAGAAAGATTACAAGGTTGATACGAGAAAAAAGTCTAAAGTTCATGAGTTGAGATTTTTTATTTTTTGATAATTTACAGGTTTCGTTGCATTATGAACAAGAGTTTAATCTTAAATTATCATTTTTTGCATAAGTTGTTGCAAGCTTTTTTAGCCATCTCATCAGATGCACATCAAGATGATCATCTTGACAAAGAGTCCAAAAAATGATTAGGCATTGATTAAATTTTGATTACACACTGCATAATACAAGCTTGTTTTCGATGCTCGATTTTTTTCTCCTCTTCCCTCGTCAATACAATTATCACGTTGCAGTGATGCTTTTTATCCGTTCACTGATAACCTTGCCAGGTACCTTCTGTTGCAATCAAGTCTACTAATTTGCTTTTCTCCTTTCCTCTGTCCTTAACTTTTTTCCTCTTTTCTCTTCTTTTCTCTTCTTCTCTTTCCATCTTTACCACGTTTACCTATTCTAATTCCCAGTTCCTCCTCGAATACTGACGGCGGAAACAAGTGTCGATGTGATGAGACGTGAGAACAGCAATGCAACGTTAACCTGTCGAGCTCGAGGCTACCCATTGCCAAGGATAACTTGGCGTCGTGAGGATGGTAAACCCATTGAGTATGGCAACTGGCAGGATAAAAAAGATCAAGGAATCCAACCACGTAAGTTGATTTTGCTATTCTTTTCGTTTCTTTTTTTTCTCCTTTTCTCATTCCACTTACTCCTTGCCATCACACCTTTTCACCTGTTTTTTCCTCTTTTCTTCATGTGTCTTTGTTTCATCCTTTTTCATCATTTCTTCACCTTTTCTTTCTTCTATCGCCAACTTTTATTTTTTGCTCAACTTTTTTTTATTCTGACATTTTACCATCATTTCAGTTTCTTATTCATTGTTGAAACGTTCTTTCCTTTTTGTAATCCATCATCAAATGAAACCTGAGAAATGATAAACTGCATTCTATTTCATGTATTATCTTACTCTTAGCCTACTTCAATTGCAAACCAGACTCAACTTGAATCAACTTCGAGCTTCAATTGTTCAGTTTCTATTTTGCTCATTTCAAGATTTTTGTTTTCTCATTCAACTCATTATTAATTCTCAGGTGCTTCAGCAATGTCTTGTGAAACGTAAACATTCTTGCCAGTTAAATATTTTCCATGAGAAATTTGCTAATTTGTTTTATTCATAAGCAAATTTGTGAATTACAAACTTTTCACCATTATTCTCAAAATGACTTTGAACCCAATGTTGATCTTAACAGTATTCATAATCATCAACTCAAAATGCTTATTATCACTCCAAGAATGCTTTGAATGTTAAACGGAAAATTTAGTTGAATAAGGATTTGGCTGCATGCATATTCAGTCCTATGTTAATACCTGTTGACAATCAAGAATAAGATTAACTCTAATCTCGCAACCCAAAAACGTAATTTCGTACTTATTCAAGTTGCGAGGAAAAAACTAATTACATTTTAAAAAATGAAATTTAAATTTCTCTCAACAGATAAACTATTAAGAAAATGATTAAACATAGCTCAGTAAATTGAATAAAGTTCCAAATTTTAGAAAAAGATTCCAAATGAATTATTCCAAAATTCAATTTATCTGAAATTCTTTCACTCTCAACAAGCTGTTAGAATATCCTTAATCGTTCGAACCAGTGAAACGAATCGAATTGTAAAAGTATTGTCTTTCAGCTGATTGAACTCGAAAAGTGTATTCAATTGATTTTTGAACTTTTGTGGTTACATTTATTACTGAAATACAATTTTTCATTTCTGCAGTTTCTGTCCAATTAATCAATTCCATGTAAATCATGATTGGAAGGAACTTGAAAATTTTCGCAGTTTTTTGATCATAAATAACAGCGCCAATTGACAAGTAACCTGCTTGTCAGGTTTTCCTTCGAAGTTACAGTTTTTCCAAAATTACTTTTCTGGTTCCATCAATAAAGTACTACTTAACCTTACATCGTTAACCCAAGTTGGCTCAAGTAAAATTACAAATTTCAAGTCGATGAAACTCATGGTACGGAAAAGTGATAAAAATAATGATAATAATAAAACTTTTAAAAGTCAATTGAGGTTGACTTAAAGAAGTATCTGTTGGATAAAATGTTTTCACAGTTCAACTCTGATCCTGTAAAGTTTTTTGATGTTGAATGGAATTGCCTTAAGTGTTTTACCGAGCATCCACATCATTTGTGAGATGAACCTTTTTCCTCCAAACTCATGAGTACAGGAAAAAAGTTTAGCCTTTTGTTTAGTGTTTTTTCGCTGTTCATTTCCCTATCTCTTTGTGAGCAAAAAATAATGGAAAAGTGTATAACTTTTTTTAATGTTGACAGGCTCATTTTGTTTCAAATTTGCACTTCTCATCAAATTCAACAACTTATCCTTTCATCACTTTCTAAATTTTATTCATTGAAAAAACAGACGAGAAGAAAATTTCGTTAACATTTTCATCATCTGACAATCTTGGAATGCATTCTTCAGCGAAAAAATCAAAACTTGAACTCGAATGTGTCTTTAAATTTATCGTCTCATTTTGTGAAACTTAACCTTTTATTTGCTTGGAATTGGCTATTTTTCTTGGGTTAATTTTATTTCAAAATTGCTACAATTTCTTTTCATGAACGAGTTTCAGAATTTATGAATGATTTAATAGCAATTTCGATGCCCATCATTGAGTATCTCTGGTTAATCATGAACACTATAGTCAATTTGCTTTAGCTAATTGAAAAGTCTATCATCTTGTAAAAATAATATCGTCAAGAGATTTCACGGTTATCTGAAGAAATTAATTTTTTCTCGTTAGCAAATGCTTTTGAAACTTGTTTCATTTTGCAAAATATTCAATGCATCATAAGGTACTTGAGGTGAGCATCTGAAAATGGTTGACCATTAATATTATGGAATGAGTAGAAATGGAAGCGAAATTAGACTTTTAACAAGGTAAAAGAAAACATTGTACCTTCTTTGGCAACACATTTCCTCGAGATGAATGAAGGAAACAATTCGTCATGAAAATGTTTACACGCTTACAAGTAATAGCTCAAAATGCCTGAGACTATTTTCATCTGGAAAAGTAATTCCAACAACAAGCTAAATAGGGAATTATCATCAGTGTAAAGTATTTATCACTCCCAGTTACACTCTTGCCAGTCAACTTAACCTTGTAAATGTTTTCAATAAAAAGAAGTTCAAACGAACGTAAAAGTCAGAACAAATGGTATTGACCATTTGAAAACAGAGTCAATCAGTAGTTGCATGTGGAAAGCAGAATAAAACAATAACAATATCGATATCAGGGAGTTTATTTTTTTGCAATTTTCTTCTTTTGTAACGATCAAAATTAACCAATTACAATTGTTTGGTCAGCAATTAAGAAAAGAGAGAAAATAAGGAATGAAAAAAGGAAGATGAGGAAGAAAAAATATCACCAATAAAAGAGTATTTGAACCTTTTGAGAAAGAAGAAGAAGAAAAGCGAATCAAGTTGGCTTAAGGTGATTATGAGTGTAATGGTTTCTTATGAAAATATAACCATGTAAAGTAAGACTCTTCAAGACCACTAAAAGTTCTGAGAGCAAGATTGTGAAAGAAAAGAAGTAAAAGACAATTAGTTTTTTTCGCTGTTTCTGCTTTTCTCTCTTGTCTCGATTGTTGTTTTGGGTCAATTTCGAGTTTAACTCGTCTTCTTAATGCTTCATCATCGTCATCATTGCCAACCATCTTTTACCTCTTTTCACTCCTTTTTATTTCCTCTTTTCCTCACCATTCATCTTTACTCAACAGCAAATATTGCCTCTTTAGTCCACCACCTCTTCAACCAGAATCACCCTTGAGCTATTGTTAACTGGACAAGTTGAATTTGTCCCAATAGAATCAAAAAGACGAGATGAAAGAAAACTGAGATTTCCGTGTTTCTTCACCAATTTCCGTTCGAAAAGAAAAGAAAGTGAAACCTGTATCTCAAGCACAATCGATAAGTTATTCACAAAAACCAGGGTTTAACGAGTTAAGGAACCATAACTAGAAAAGTTTTCAGTGAAATTAGTTTTTGTTAGAAAGTTGGAATATTCTGTGAAGTTCTGATAAACTGAAACTTATTAAAACATTTTCTTGCATTTCCCGTAAAATTGTGTCCAATTAAAAATCATTGCTGCAATGAAAAAACTCATGAAAAATTCGTGATTCAAAGAGTACAAATTGTATGACCTTTTATTGTCTGGACAAGTTTATTTCTGATTATAACGATGATAAAACTTGTGAGTTTGTATATTTTAATTTACTACAAAAATGCCAATTGAATAAGGTCAATTCAATTGTAATTAAAGATTAAATGGCATTTCATAGGGAAACCCAAAGTTTCATTTTATCGTTTCTATTATTGCCCTGAATTCAAGTCTTTTTTCATTCTCTTTTCCTCTCTGACCATGGCCTTCAACCTATTAAATCTTGGTTCAACCTTAAGCTAATTTACCTTTAAATGGAATCACCAAAGACAATCAAAGCTTCATTCCAGTTGCTTGTTCATCTTCTTTTGTCTTCTTGTTAGCCTTTTTTGTTCTTTACTTTTTCTTCCCTTCTCTTTACCCTATCAATTTCGAACCTTATTTATCTCTCCTTTTTTATACTTAGTACAATCAACGTTTACTTGATATTTATACTTATTTCCTTTACCAACTTTCATTACTTTTTATCGTTTCAGACGAAACCTATAAGAAGAAACTCTTTATTATTCGACTTTTATTCTCATTTACTAATTTATTTTTCACATTTTTTCACTTTCTTTTCTCATTTACTTGCAACTTTCACTTTTTTTCATTCTCATTCTCATTCACATCATCAGTGTTTCATCATTTCATCATTTCAAGTCATGCTGTTTTAGTTATACTTGATTAGCACCTAATTTGGTGTAAATTAAGGTTCAACTTAATCAGTGTGATAACAAGATTAATCATGCTCAACTCGAAATAAATCTTTGTCAACTTTGTCAACTCGTTGTTCTGTATTTATACTCATTTAAATTAACTCCGATGCAGAAAATCGTTTTTTTGATTGGCAATTATTTTTTGTCTCCAATTACTCAATACATCTGAATAAATCCCACTAATCTGCATCGTTTCAGGATAAATAACTTTTCTTCAACATCAAGCAATAGTCTACTTTCGTTTCATTAGAAACACCTTTTGCTTTTCTTCATACCATTGTTTTGTGAGCAAATAAAGGATTACAATCACCTTCATTCAAGATGAATAGAAACGAGTGATTTTGAATGAAGAAAAAAATATGAACTGAAAAGATTCGCACAGAAAATGTTGCGAAGTCATGATCTCTAGGCAATTGTAGATCTCGAGATTGCGATCGAGATTTTGATCTAAAACTTGTTTTGTTTCTGCAAACTTAAAAGTTACTATGATAGATTATCCAATCAGAATTTTCATATCTTAAGGTACAATCTTCATGAACCAGTGTATAAAGATTTCCAAGTTATTGTATGCACTTTTAAGGAAAGAAAAATATTTTGCAGATTGAATATCCTTTTGAGAATAAGTATTGTTCAGATATTTCTTTTTGTCTCATCAACTTTTCATTAATGATGAAGGGTTTAAAGGTAATACAAGAGTTGAGGTATGAAGATGTTAAGCCTCATTGATTGTCTGATATCTTCATTATCCTCAATCATCATCATCATTTTTAGACTCTTTATTTGTGCCACAAAAAAGGAGTGTGAAAAGAAATGAAGAGAAGGAGAAAGCATGATTAAAGTTGAACTGATGATGATTGTTGTATGTAAATGTCTCAAGATATATGCACATGTACAAAGATGTAACTAGGAATGATTTTCATGATTACCTTCAACATCCTCTTCATCATCACTATCATCACCATTATTATAAAGAGCATAATAATGGCAATCATCCAAATCTGTGCAACCAAACAAGGTTACCCTTTGATTCCTTTACTTTTTCTGGTGTCATTTTTATTATCATACACTAGTCAAACTGTAATCATCATTATCATTAAACCATCAAAAAGGTTGAGCAAGGTTGAAAAGGGAAAAACTTTGAACCACAAAGAAGGAAAAAATTATCATCATTTAGTGCTAAATTCAAGCTCATTTGTTTCATTTCATTTCTTTTCTGTTGCATTTATTCTTCATCTCACATTTTCAGCCTCATCATGAGGTTGCCTTTTGCTTCCTGTGATTGCTTATTAGAACCAAATTACATTGTAAACAATAAGCAGAGTAAAGTTAATCGTTGGGCCAATTACTGTGGGTGGATCAGGAGGGGCTTCAAGTATGCTCAGTATTTTTCAACTTTTGTCTCTGATTACCTTTTTCATGTTGATCGGTTTTCCTCTCTTTTTTCTTGCTCAACTTTTCAAAGAAATTATTCATTAGCGTCAATTTGATGGTCTCAATGATTAAATGAATGGATAATGTAAATTATTTCAACGTAATTTGAAATTCAAAAGATTGAATTTATTCGCTGATAGTTTTACAAAATTATGAGAAAACTATTCTGATAGTGTTCAAAAATTTTCAAAAATCTTCCAAAAATGCGTCTTAAAAACGAATAAATTGAGTGCGATTTGCAATAACATCCATGAATAATCTTTGACTTTCGTGCAAGACTGAACTTTGAAGTCTATTCAGACGTTATTCACAAATTTTAACTGTAACCTCTCTGAATATTTTGATTGATTCTCTATTCAATCTATTAGTTTCAGAAAAGAAATTTCATGATTGAAAATGGTTGGTAATAGACAAGATGTTCATTTTTCCATGAAAATTTTGCAACATTATTGACCATGATTGTTGCGAATGTGTGAAAGATAATCGTTTGATTGTGCGGTAAAAGGATATTTTTTGTTGAGGTTTACTGATCTCAAAGATACTGTTAAAAGGTTTACTTTGCAAAGTCACTTTAATCAGATGAGAATAAAATCAACTTGAAAGTGAGTAACAAAACACTCACAGATTCCTTCACAATCAAGTGTACAGATTGACCAACACAATGAGCCCAATGAAACCAACAAACTCACTCAGAGTGAAACAAAAATTAAGACTAATGGTAAATGGGTTTGTCATTGGACCTTCAAAGTCATAATTTACTACTTGTTTGCCGAGGAAAAACTTAAGGTCAAAAGAAAGGTTACAATAAGTCAATCGGGAGAATGAATCCTTTGCTTTCCTTTTACTCTTTTCCCATTTTCTTCAGTTTATTTTCTTCATCATCATCATTACAACAACCATCATCACTTTTTGACCAATCGATGGCTTTCCTTTTCTTCTTCGACTTATTGTCATCTTCATTGCCTTTGATAATCTCTTTATTCGAACATTAGAAAAAAGTTTGATCTCAAGACTCAATCCAACCCAGTCTTGACCCTTAGAATGAGAAAAGTCGCATTTTATTATGCGGACTCGATAAATCAGCACCATCGGTAAGCTTAAGTTTATCATGCAAATAATTTTTGTAAAACTTGACGAAGACCATCATTTCGAGTTGTGAGAGTATTAAGGAAAATAAACTTCAAGGACAGGAGGCAGAAATACATGTATTAATATTACTTTTTCATAGTATTTTTAGTAATCATTATAACCGTCCTGAGCTTTGGCCGTACGACCAGTTATATATTGCTCTTCCTTCTGCACGAGTCTGAGAGAATGTGGCGTTGTCAGTATCGATGGTTGGTATGTGGACGCATCATACCGGTACATTGGATCCCATTGAGCATTAGACGCTTTATGTCCAATTACAATAATATAAACAAATACAAAGAAAGGATAAATAAGAGGGTAGTAGTCAAAAGTCCGTATCTGGACCACTGCAATCTGCCGAGTCTGGACCAAACACAACTATGTTATTTTAAACTATTAGTTTTTAATGCTTAATCAATTTCCGTCATAATAGCTTTTTAAATCAATTGGCGTCATTATATTTTCCCTAGCAATTCTAAAGCTTGTTCGGTTTTGGGACGATGGACCCATTGGACTAGGGTTAACTGGAAGGCAAAGTCAATAACATCTCGCTCTGTACCATTCAACACTTCCCAATAAAATAATTCAAAAAAAGATTGACGTTAAAAGGTTTAAAACTGAAAAGTTAAGTACAGCAATGAGAAGATTCCTAATTTCGTCAGATGCGTTTAACGAGTTTTTTGTAACTTTTTATAGTCTCACAATAGACAGTCACAAAAACGATCGACAAATCAAGATTTATATCTTAAAAACTACTCCCGCTTTCAAATCATATTATTGCAACTTTTACTCATTTAATCAGTTGTTGATTCGACAGGTTTGCAGAATCTGTCTTGCATTATAATAATATGATGGTTCTATCCCATTCGACTCTCTTCAAAACAACCAATTCTCGTCGATAGTTTAAATTAATATAATATCGATATAATATCATAGATGAAGCAACTAATTGCATGAATGAGTCTTGCTCATTAGATATTAAAGTATTGTAGCCAAAAATTATGCTTTGAAAAATTTCATATACAGGCTATTTGGTAAACTGTCAAAGTCAAAAAAGTGGCTCATCCTGAAATGGAAAACAAACGGTATGTTTGATCTATTCTGGGGTATTATCAAATCAAGAACTTTTTCTAACCTTCAAAATGGTTACTTCGTTATCACCAACCTTTTGATTGAATTTACCAGCAAAATATTTCGATCAACGCTTTTCTATAATAGAAATATTAATAAAATTTATTTCGATGAATTTTTATACAAAATATTCTTTTGCTTTGCAAAAATGAAATGCTTATTGAGTAAATGTTACAAATGGAAAGAAAATAAACTTTCCAGCAATTCATCACGATTTGCCAATATTGTAACCAAACTCTTACACTTTCATTTTCAACAACAAAAGCTCATTATTATAACTATATTAATAGAAATCGAATATAAATCAAGATGATCGATATTTTGATTGAACTTTGAGGCAAAACTTTTCAATAAATTTCTCAATATTGTATTAGATAATGGAATGAAAGCGAGTAAAGTTTTAATCTCAATAATTCATTCACTTTTTTATACGCTTCACTTGATACACTTTGAAACTTTGACACTTTCAAGGGTTTGCTAAAATGATTGACCAACAAATAATGTCGAGAAAAATTTAAATTATCGAATCGAATTTAAAGTGAACGAAAAACTTCGAAACTCTATTTGGTAATCAGATTATCATGCATTTCACTCAAACTTTGAAACATTTGAATAAAAAATGATAGACAAAGTTTCTTTTCTTTTCGTTTCCATCTTTTCTACCTTTACTGACTTGTGATTTATGTTCAACAGTTTAAATAGTTTATAAACTATTTTCAAGTAAGCAAAAAGACTAAACTAATAATATTTCAAGTTTGTATAAATCAAGTTCAGGTCAACCCATGAATAAGATTCTTTCTTCTGAACATAACGATAACTTAAAGAATGGAAAAGGAAGGAAGCGCAAAACATGGTACAAGGAAATTTTTTTCCCATCAAATGATGAATGTTGAATCATTTAGAGATCATGAAAGGCAATATTTTGTTTCAAACTGAAATGATGAATCCAAATTGAGTTTCATGGAAATGTAATGAAAAGTAAATAAAGAAATATCAAGAGATAATTTGTTGATGAACAAGTTGAAGCTCTCTTGATTAGCGATGCAACCAGCCTCTATTCATCACTCTTGCAAGGTAATTAATAGTTGAACCTGAGATTGCAAATTACGTAAATTTGAATGAATTCAACTTGAGAATAATTTTAGTTGATATTATTTCGATTCTCCTGAGATTTCCGGTCAAATTAAAATTCATCCAAATAATCAGTTTACAGTTTTTTTTCTTCACGCTTCTTCCTTCATTAAAAGTAATCAAATGAAGAGTAAATCGTTTGGTGACTAACGTTGGCTGATGATGGAAAGCTAAAATAGATTTGATTTGAGCAGAATTTTGATGGTGAAAAAAGTGTATAAAAGCTTACTTTTTGATCGAAATCATAATATTCTGTTTGATGGATATAAATAAATTCTCAGATTTCAAGTGAAATTTGAACTAAAATCAGTGAGGAAGAAGAGAAGAAGAAGAAGAAGAAAAGGAAGAATTAAAGAGAGAAAAAGACTTTAAAATGGTAATTTGTCATTTGATCAATCATATTCTGAGATTGCAACTTTTCCATTTCAGTTTTGCTTCCATCATTTTTCCAGCATCAACAGTATTCACCATCATCATCATTACCATCTTCTCTTTCGTCATCACTGAACTTCATTTTTCTTTTTCTCTTCTTCTTTTTTCTCTTTTCATCATCATTATCATCATCATGTTATTTTCATGATAATTTATGAATAAATGAATCAACTTTCCATTTTGTATCATCAATATTTCCAACAGTAAACAGATAAATCTCTTTTTATTCATTCCAATTTTTTCCACCTTCACTTCAACTTGCAAGTTTACTCGACTGCAGCTTACAATGAAAAGTTTTCCAACAATTTTCTTATTCATTTGAAAGTTTGCAGCAAAAGTTTTTGCTCTTTAATTCGTTGAAACTAGTGAAAGCTAAAAGGTGCAAATCGTTAGACATGAAAAGAGAAATGAAATTGTGATGAAATTTCTTTAGGCTATCATGATGCTCTGGTGAGGTTTGAACATTACGCCAACATTGAAATTTAATATGAGTTTTTTTTCTTCTTTTTGCACATCATTTTACTCTAATTAGGCCAACAATTGTTCAACTCAAAAAAATTATAAATTGAATCCATTAAAGTGAATCAATTTATTCTTCGTCTTCATTCGTGTTTCACATTTCCTGATGATTCAAATGAAGACAATAATTGCATAAAGAGAAAGAAATATTTTTTCTCTTCTTGGAATTTCCTTGCAGCATTTTGCTCCAATGATTATTATTGTTAAATGTTGTTCAATTTAACATCTGAACATGAACGATAAGAGAAAAAGTAAAGGGTTTGAATATAAGAATATGAGAAGTGAAAAAATGCAACGAATAATTCATGATCCAGAAGCGTGTATTGATCAGTGAATCAATAGTAAACAATAACTCAACAATGTTGAGTGTTTTTTCATCAACAAAACTGATAAAAATGTAGTTTAACTCACCATGATCATTATGTTGTGTATAATAAGAAATAATCATTAGGAAGAAAAGAATTAGTTTCAATCATTTTTTCTTCAATCAATTTACAATTCTCAAAAATCGTAAACTCAATTTGTCCATGAAATGAGAAGCGAAAGAAAAGATTTGTTGAAACCAATTAGAGATTGAGTCGTTCTTTTGATTGTTCATTTTCTTTAATCTCAAAGTGGACAATTAACTTGTAAAATGGATTCAGGTTAATAGAAGCAATTGTTCAAATTGCCAACCATTTGCTCATTTATAGTCTCCATCATTTCCATCAGAATCGTTGCAGCCATTTGTTTCATTCTCAAAGTAAAACTACTTTCCGTTCTATTAAAGACTTCTGAGACTTCTACATTATCTTACTCTAAGTGCGTGCAGAATCATAACTGATGAATATTATTAAACCATTAAACCTTTTTCAATTAATGTATGGTCATTACAGATAATCGTAGATTCAATCTTTAGAACTTCATTTCTCTCGTAGTTTCAAACTGAACAAAAGTAAATCAAACATGAATGAGTTCGTTACTTTACACAAAAAATTTACTAGAATCGATCGAAACACTACAGTTTCTTTTGGTTTATTAGCCCTTCGGTTTACCAAAAGGTAATTGACTTGAAACGAGATCGTTTTGAGAGAATGTTTTTCATTGCATTTTACTACCTGTACTTGTTCTGGTTTTAATCGTCAAGAATTTGGAATTTGAAAAGAATGCAATTTTAAGTCAAATTCTGTATCTCAAATGAGTTATTCAGATTTTGATTGTTTTCTGCTGTTTCTTGCCTGGAAAGATTGGTTTATTGGAATGTTTTCATTGTTATCGATTTTGTTGTTCGGTAAAGTTTGGATAACAACAATGAAATAATTTTCGTTGAAATGATGAAAAGTCAGTGTCAGAATGAATTTAATTGTTGATTATTTGGTGATTTTCACTTCGATAGATAAATATTTGGTTTAATCAAGTGAACAAAAGTGAGACAACCTTTGGGTTCAATGAATACAAACATTTGTATAATTACCGAAGGCTGTCACATTCTTGAAGGAAAAAGATCTTTCTTGAGTTGGAAGAGCAAAAAAGTAGAGGAAAACAGAAGAAGAGAAAAGGGTGAAGAAAAATTGTTTCAGAATAGTTTTCAACAGATAACTTTCAATATATCTATTCTGATTTATTCCTTCCCTGATTCCTCTGCTTTTCTCTTCTTTCGGTTAAAATGGTTAGTATTATTAGTAACACAATTTCACTTTTACCATGTAAAACAATGGAATAATATTGATCATCATCATCATTGCCGTCATCATCATGATATTGATGCATCAGTTTATCGATCGAAAAGAGGAAAAAGGAGAAAAGACGAAAAAGTAGAGAAAAAAAGAACAAAGAAGATGATAATGATGAGCATCCAAAGTTGAAGTAAAATTATCAGTTGCATTTGAAAATGAACACCAATTACTTGCAGTTCTGGTCAAGATTTCATTTCCTTCCTTTTTTTCCAGCAGAAAGTGAACAACAAAAGAAGAATAATTTATTGAATCTAAAAATATGTCCATTTCATTTTCCATTTGAATTGAATTATTTTTGAAACTGATTTATCAATCAGAAATTGATAAACGAAATCAATCGAATCAAGTTTTAAATCTAATGGCGAAATGATGAAATGAATATTGCATTGCAATTCATGAAACAAAGTGCAACATTTTGCAGTTTTGGGAATGAAAAGCAAGAATAAAATTGAAACATTGAATGTTGAAATTATTCATTCGTGTGTTGAAGCTCAAAGTTGTTTCTCTGTAAATCAAAGAATCTATTTATAGCGAAGATTCAACATTGAAATAAACTTTTCTTTTCCCTTCTGATGATAACCGAATAAATCACTTTTGATAAACTTTCCCAATTAGTGGTCAAACTTGTTTAACTCATTGAATTAATCAAAAATGATTGGTAAAAGTTTCAATTTTCATGTTAATTTTTCATTAAACTAAGTGTTATCTTTTGACGTTTGACTAAACCTTTTTGTACAGTCAACAATGGAAGATTAATTAGCCTGAAAAATGATTCTGAAGAGACAAAAAAGATGAGAACACAAAGCTGAAGCCAAAGAAGAAGAAAAAATTCTATTTACAGTGATGATGATCATTTGATATGAGAATCTGTATAAACAGATAGAACATGATTGGAAAAAAAAGAAAAGGAAAATAAACATTTTTGATTAAATATGATGATAAAATTTGATTATAGTAATGATAATGATAACATGAGAAGAAAACAAAGTAAACCACTTGACTCAAGTTTCTTGTTAATATCAATTCTATTTCCGGAAGATTAATGAGTTTTGACATTTTATCCTCTCAGAAGAGAGCAGCGTTGCTAGATGAAAGTTGAGGGAAAAGGTAAATCTAGATATTTATTGGAATATCAAAGTTTACTAATTTTTGTTTCGCTGCTTCTTTCAGTCAATTTAGTTTTTATTGCAGTTATTGGGAGTTCAATAACTGGGAGTGAAAAGAGTTTTTTTTCGATTTTTTCTTCAAACTTGCCTTTCCAGTGAAATTGAAGAGAGTCGAGATTTGCGAGTGTAAATTGGCTAATGTTGATGTTAATGATGAGTTTAATCTTGGTTGAGACGAACTTTGGAGACGAAATCTGAACGCATTGAAAGTGTAGACGCAATTGAACCCTTGGGAAGCATTAAGGTTCATTGGTAAATTAATTTAAATTGAACAAGGTCCTGGCATTTAAAGATGATATGAGTTTGGAGACAAAAATAATCCAAGATGATTCTATTTACGATGGAAGCTTCAATTTACATTATCATGAAGCATTTTATTGTTGGAGGCAGAGCAAAAAGTAGTTCAGTTTTTCACATCAGGTGGATGAATAAAATGAAATAACCTAAGATAAGCTCATGAAATCATGGTAATGAGAAAAAATAATTGTTGTTCATTTTGCTTCTTTCTTTAGCATAAAGTGTAATTTGAGAGGAAAAAATGTTCTCCAACTTTTTTTCCCTTTTCATCCCTTTCTTTTTTTCTCATGTGTTTTTCACCTTGCCTTTCAGGTTAAACAAGGTTAAACTTTTGATTTGAATGACTCGATGAACCAGAATTGAGCATGAAAAAAGAATGAAACTTTCTTGCATTATCAAAATGAAAATTGTCGTTACTTTTTATTTGCATACTTTGCACAATCCATTGATGAGATTGACTAGTTTAGAAAAAAAACATTTAAAATTGTCGAACTTGTATTTCCATTATTATTGCTATTATCGTTGATTTATTGCACACGAACAAGAAGTTGGGAACGTAAATTATACCATTTTGATTATTTTTCAAGTGAGAAAGTGCAAAATTGAAAAGTATTTAAGTTGTGTCTGCATGGAAATGAAATTGAATTTTCATTTGAATTCTTTTACTTTTTTCTCTGCTAGCAAAAAATGTAGTTTCATTAATACAATAAGTCGAGTTGAGCAATCGGAATAGACAATTTTTCTGTTTTCATATCAAATTTCTTGAACAAATTTATCGTAACTTTTCATTTTCTTAATAACAATGACATTAATCTGAACATTTATTTGCATAACTTTGAATGTGTACAAATTTGAACCTTCACATTATTCAACTTATAACATTTCAATTATTTGGTTGATCAAAGTTATTGTTCAATATTTCGTATTTTATTAATCATTGAAAAAGGTTTGAAACTGTCTTTTCAAGAAACTTTTGAAGCTAAACTTTTGGATTTATTGAAAAATCTACAAATTCTATTTCCATCATTTCGCGCATTTTTCGGTGTTTGGCCTTTTTGCTTAGTTTTTCAGTTGAAATTTTCTGAGTCGAGATACATCTTCTGAAGGAACCTTTAAACTCTTTTTTTTCTCTCATTTTCATAATTTTCTCTCAAAATTAATTCTCTTAAAGTTGTTGATGGTGATACACTTTGCTTTCAAAAGTAGAGTTATCATTAAAAATTCATCTTGAAAAATTAATTATCATCACGTTATGTTTGCTTACCTTACCAAATTTGGTTCGTTGAAAAGCTGTTCAGGTTAACTGAGTTTCTTGTTTTTCATCATTTTCATTCTTTGCCCAGCTTTTAGTCATTATCATCACAAAAATTGCTTGAATATTACATTATATTGAATACAATATTTGAAATGAGGGACGGAAGCGTCTATTTCCCTCCAAGTATAATTCACTGTTTATTCATTAATCATTTTTTTGCCTCTTCATGCTCTTTCCACCCGACACTCTGAATCAAATCTTTTCCTTTCCAACACTTTTCCATCCTGATATTATCTGACCTTTTTACTCTCTTTTCAACCTAACATTCTTTAGAAACATTTTCGTCTTTATCCATGATAACAATGCCTCCCAACTAATTAACAAAAATGTTTTCTTTTTTCATTCATTTTCTTGTTGCAGCTGAAGAATTTGAAGGCGAACAACTGACCATATACAAAGTGAGTCGTCTTCACATGGGTGCTTATCTTTGCATAGCTACCAATGGTGTTCAACCTTCAGTTAGTCACCGAATCATCTTAAATGTTCACTGTAAGTCAAACTTGGTTCCCTTCAACCCTAACCCAAGTCTCAGTCGACACATTAACCAGTGACCCTCAAGCCTTGACTTTAACCTGAGTTCACTTGACTTACGGTTGATGATTATGGAACTGTCTTAACTGTTGTTGCTTCTAATGGGAAACGAAAGTAAACGATAAAAACAATAGATATTGATGATACATATTTAGTGTTGCTCTTGATCACAACTCACCTCACTTGACTTTTATTCATCTTTTGCCTCCCATTTACAGTCCCAGTTCATGTTGCCAATAATGTTTTGTTCCAGTTCTCTACTTTTTCTCCATAACATTTTGTTCTCTTTCATTTTCAGTGTTGATCATCAAATAGCACTCAATTATCACTTCATTCTTTACAATTCTTTTCAATCTACCAACATTCGTTGTACTCACTCCCACCACTGCCATCATCATTATCATCATCATTATTATTAACAGTATTGTTATTATTATCATTATCATTACCTTATTCTTTAGCTGACATTATGCTTTATTAAGATTCTAACGCCTAACGAGCCTGAATTGAACTGTGAATATCCACTCAACCTTCACTATCATTTTCTTTCTTCCACAACAAAATCTTCTTGTTCCTTTCATTTACTTTTCTCCTCTTATCTCTCTATTACTGATTCTTACTCATCCTTTTTTTAACATGGCTTTTAGTCTTTCATTGTCTCTCTCTCTCTCCGTCTCACTCCCCTGAATAACAACATCATCTTTATCTAGCCTGCAACCCATGAATCTCCCTCTTGGTCTGATTAATGGTATTATCTGTGTAAAAACATGTTCATCTCAACTTATCTCACACACTCACTATTCATCTTGATTGTTGTCTTTCTTCACTTTTTTCCCTCTTCCTGACTGTCTTTCGTCGCCCTTTACCCTCTCTTTCGCCATTATAACACTTTCATTCACTAACCATTATCATTCAGTTCAACTTGCCTTCTCATCAACATTTCTCATCAACATCAATATGAGTT
Source organism: Tetranychus piercei (assembly GCA_036759885.1). Taxonomy (NCBI): domain Eukaryota; kingdom Metazoa; phylum Arthropoda; class Arachnida; order Trombidiformes; family Tetranychidae; genus Tetranychus; species Tetranychus piercei. The sequence continues at coordinate 16,451,048 of CM071877.1, forward strand.
TATCATCATCTTAATCATCTTATTCTTTGTCTAAATAATGTTGACCAATGGCATTTTTTGTCTCTCTTTTTATTCCTCATATTGCTCATCTTTGGCGACAAAAACAACATGTTTCTCCATCACAATGAGCGATTCCTTTTGCTGTACAAAACCAAATGATAATCATCATCGCAAGTCAAGCTGACTGCCTTTTTCTGTCCCATCAGTTTGACTCCTTGTCCTGTGTTCATCCAATTTGACACAAATCAATGATCAATTGCATCAGCCTTTTTTGTCTTCCAAATCATTCTCTTTCTCTTCTCTCTTTCCTGAATCTTGATTCTTTCCAGCATCTCACTTATCTCCATCTTACTCCTATCAATTCCCATTCTTGTTGTACTTTTTCATTGTTATTCTGTTATTTATTTTTTCTCTGATTTTTTCCTCTTCTTTTTCCTCTTTATCGCTCTTATTCGTCTTAAATAATCTAACAAATCTTCTTCCTTTTCGAATTCTTTTTCTTCTCTGCTATTCCATTCTTTTGTCTACTAAACATACTGTGATCAGTTCCGCCAATGATATGGGTACCAAATCAGCTAATCGCTGCCTCAATAGGCAGTGATGCAGTATTGATTTGCAATACAGAATCTTCACCAAAATCAATCAACTATTGGACAAAAGATGATGAAGATGCCTTAATATCTAACGATAAATACGAGATACACACCGTCGAGAGGCTTTATCGAGCCCAAATGATACTTAAAATAAAAGACATTTCACCAAATGATTTCGGAACCTTCAAGTGTTATGCTCGAAATTCACTTGGTTCAACTGAAGGTTCAATCAAATTATATGGTATAACACCTTTCTTTTATCCATAATCTTCTTGCTCTTTTTATTCTTATCATAATGATAGTAACACTTTTCATCTGATAAACTTTTCCTCCCACACTTTTTCCTATTCAATTCATTCGCATGAAAATGACTTTGAATCTTCAAAATTACTTTTGCCTCCTTCATATTGATCACATATTTTCTTTTGAAATGATTAGTCTTTCAGTTCCGGGTTTTATTCGGTTGATCAATTTGTTTTTCCCTTCAGGCCAATTCGTAGCTAAAGTTAAACATTTTTCCCTTTTTCACAGGCATTCACTCTCCTGGAGGTAAAGGTGCTCGTCGTGATCCAACCAATGCTAGAAGTCGCAGTTCCAACGGTAAGTCAATCATAAAATTGAAATTTGTAAAAAGTTTTTAGATTCACAAGGAATATGCAAATTTCGAAAAATAATTGCTCCTCGATAGAAATAGTAAACCTTTAGAAGGAAAAATTTTAGTTTACATTCAAGTAGAACAAATCAAATCATAGAATCAGAATCAGAATCAGAATCTGAACCCAATAGAAAACATGCTCCAGCATTAAGTGTAATAATGAACGAAACTAGGAAAATATTGATACATTAAAGTCGATAAATAGTTATCTAATCAATGTTGTAATAAAATTCTGTTTCAATATTGAATCGACAAGCAAAGATAATTCAGACAGAATCAATGATTAAAAGTGAATTGCTAAGCGACAAAAACTATCGATAACAAGATAATAGTTTATTCAGTTTCATTGCAACGAAAATTCAACTAATGAAAGAATTTTATCACTGACTTTTGCTTTTTCATTTCTATTCATTATCCAAATGAAATTCTGGAACAAACCTGAATCGGAACACACCTTGGATGCTTTGGAATTTTTCGCAACTTTACTTTACTCTTGTCAGATGGTTCCGATGTTAACAATGATATAACTTCAGGTAACCAAAAACAAAGTAAAACAATGTCCATTATTGTTAACCTTGTAAATATCATTTTCAATTTAATCTTTGTAATTATAAAATATTAAGCAAACGATATTATAATAAACTGTAAAAAGTTCTTTCATGTAACACAAAGTTGTATATTGTTTCAATGTAAATTAATCATCAATTGAACGGCGAAGAGAAAATAAAATTTAAATTTGCTCCTTTCTATCCAATCTGTTGCATTCATTTCGATTACAATATGTTTCATGAAACTATTCTCTGAGAAAAATGTTACTTTTGTCCTTCAGTGATTGACGTCAAAAGCATGAGGAGATAAATGTTGAGTGCTTCATGATGCACGTTTTACGCCGAGTTTAAACATCTTTGCAAAATTGAATCAATATTAATAGATTCAATATCAAGAGGATAATATTGATGGGTAAACAAATATTGAATATAAACGTGAACAATCCTGGGTTAATGGAACCATTTTTCATCTTTTCTTAATCATTACATAAGATGCTCCCATGTCAAGTTTCCGATTGACCTGTTATCAAGAATGTCAGTTGTTTGAAGAAAATAAAAAGCTTCTACGTTCAGATAGATTATATTAATGATTATAATGAGATAGACTCTTGTTTTCTTTCAACCTTTGCTTGGCTGAACTTTTTTGCTTCTTTGGTCATCAAGTTTGCATGCTGTTCATGTTTTACTTTTGACCTTTCGATCAAACAGTAAACATAATGTTTAAAGTAGAATGGCCCTGAGGATTTGATGTTCATGCAAATTGACGATCATCCGTTTGATTAAATTGATCTGCAAGCATAAGAGTATCAAATTTTGAAAAATCAGTCTCGAAACACGGATTGCAGCATTGATAAGGATTTTGATTTTCGTTAATTTTGACCTTTTGATAAGACCAAAAATGAAGCATTTACGGGCACAATTTTCGTACAGGAAGTTTAGAGTCTTTCGTTTTCAGACCACATTGAAAAGGCTCTATTGAAAATATAATATAAATATACAAATTTTTTTGTCATGAAACGTTATTTGTTTTATTAAGTCCATAATTGTTGAGAACTTTATTTGATTCTAATTGCTTAAAAATTAGAAAAATTAAATAATAGTTGATTCGTCTTGATCGAGGAGCATTAAAAAATGAAGTTGTTCATTACTCAATCATTTGTATTCACGATAAAAGTGCTGCCATCTGCATTAGTAAATTGAAAAAAACGTAATACTATGATTGTATGATTTGAAATTAAACTTCATTTACTTGTTTATTCCAACTGCATAACTGACGTTTTTGGGATTACGATAGATCTTTCTCTTACCTGAACCAACTTTTTTGAACCAAATGAAAACAATAACTCAGAGTATAACCCAGTTGCTACAAACAGCAAAATTGAAGTAAATATTGTGCCAATGTATGTGATTCTAGTATTAATGTTGCTGTTTTATTTGCAAATTGAGCTTTGCTTAATCCTTTCAAAATTTTGTAGCCGAACGAACGAGTTTAATCATACTGCAGGCCTATAAACGTTTTACATGAGATGCTGGTTCACAAGATTAAAATTGTTGGAAAAATTTACAGCAAAGAGTAAAGAGTATAACTATTAAAGTTGAAAATTACATTGAATTAAAATATTATCACTTTTACATAAAATGATGATAGATCCAAAAACGGCCTGGGCTCGCGCGGGTGGCAAAAACGCGCTACAAACAAAGAAATGTCGGTCATTGCATGCCGAGTAAGGGAAAAATCTTCTCCCGCATAAAATGGCCAACCTACCAAATTTTAACCAATCATGGCCTTACCCTACCTACGCGAGGTAGGGAAAGGTAAGAACCATAAAAACTGGTTTTAATTCAGTTTACCGAGCCACCAAAAGAACGTCCTCGTTCTGTAAGATAAGACTAAAATTTTGATTAATTATTGAATAAGACAATTTCACCAATCGTTGATTGATAAGTTACAATTGACCCTCGGTCTAATGGTCTCTGAGGTTGTAACTCGATTTCAGTCTTTCAATTTCAATTATTCCATGCAACCCCGGAGTGTAACTCGAGCGTCTCACTCTGGGGAATGACTGGCGATTACATTTGTTGGGTCTTCTCGATGCAATTTTTGATGCTCAGGAAATAAGAATTTATCTATATATATTGAAAGGAAAAGTAATTTTCATCTAAATGCAAATTGGTTAAAAATCATCATCTAAATGATTGAGTTTCAAGGAAAACAAAAGTTAAACTATTTCCTTGTGTACACAAATTTAACACAGGAAACCAAACTTAATTGAAACAAGGCTATAGTGCACATTAGCCCCCCTCTCTGATCTTGATGAAACTTTGTGTGGCTATAGTGCACATTAGCCCCCCCCTCTGATCTTGATGAAACTTTGTGTATATACTTATTTTGGCGCGAGATTTCGATTTATGAAGTCTGTTGGCCCGGAAATTCGTACTTCCGGAGATACCGGAAGTAGCTGCTATCTCGTGATATAGAAAAGATACATGGGCACATGGTACATCATTCGATAGAGGGCGCAATTTTCTACGCACACACGAAATTTCATGCAGTTGTGCGCATGCGCAGTAAAGTTATATGACAAAAACCATTGAAAAACAGCCATCGTCCATAGGGTTACATGTTAAATTTTTTGCATACCCCTGGAAAAATTTATACTTTGAAAATGGTCCATAGGGTTACATGTTAAATTTTTTGCATACCCCTGGAAAAATTTATACTTTGAAAATGGTCCATAGGGTTACATGTTAAATTTTTTACACTTACACACACACTTTCACACACACTTACACACTTACACACACACTTACACACACACTTACACACACACTTACACACACACTTACACACACACTTACACACACACTTACACACACACTTACACACACACTTCCACACACACTTACACACAAACTTACACACACACTTACACACACGCTTACACACACACTTACGCACACAGAGACACACACAAACAGACACACACACATACAGACACACACACTAACACCGCCATTCTTATGGCATCTTCTTCCTCTTCTTCCTCGTCGTCTGCGTCCTCTGAAGCTGGTCCCATTCCATGGAACCATGCGAGGCTAGAGCACCTCCTCAGAAGCCGTGATGAAGCCATTCGTTGGCTTCAATCCCAACAACTCGTCCGGTCTTCTGTGGAGTGCAGTCAGCACCGAGTTCCGATGCGATTGAACATTGATCGCGAGGCATTCGGAGCGTTTAGGTGCCCTCACCACAAGAGGCACACATCCGACCATACCTCTGAGCGGAGTGTTTTGACAGGATTCTGGTTCGAACAACTAAGGATCCCTGTTGTAGATGCACTCCGTCTCATGTATTCTTGGGCTGTGGATGCCTCTTACGAGACGAGTATGTTTGAAGCATCAGTCGGCTCGAGGCACACCATACACGATATGTATGTAAGGTGTCGTGAGGTCGTGACTTCTGCCTTCCTAGAACATCAGGAAGGGAGTGGAAAGATCGGCGGCCCAGGTATCGTCATGCAAATCGACGAGGCTAATTTGGCCGACGTAAATACCATCGTGGGCGCGTCATCGAGGGTCACTAGCTGCTCGGTATGATCGCGGACGGCTCTCAAGACCTACGTCTAGAAGTCTGTCCCGAAAACAGCCGGACAGCGCAAACCCTAATTCCACTCATTCAGAAGCACGTGGCTGAGGGGTCCTGCATAAGGACAGATGGTTGGCTTGCATATCGCGGCCTGGGTTCTGTTGGGTTTGAGCACCAGTGGGTTAACCACCAGGAGAGATTTGTCTCCGATGAAGGTGTTCATACTCAACGGATTGAAGCTTCATGGCGCCCAGTGAGGGTCTTCTTTAGGAATCGTAGGATTCCCGCGGAAGACTTCGCCGACCACATTGTGGAGTACCAGTGGGGACGCTGGTGCAGAAACAATGGGGTCCATCCATTTGAAAGCCTCCTAAATGCCATCAGAGAGGCGTTTCCCCTATAGGCTCTAGCCCCGGGTAGGCACGGGCACCCCGGAGAACAAAACTGCCCAGACTGGCGATGAGGTCCACCTTCGCGTGGTGCCAGTTGTTTTCACTGAGAGACCTCAAACAGCATAAAAAACGAAAATCTCGACAAAGTATAAATTTTTCCAGGGGTATGCAAAAAATTTAACATGTAACCCTATGGACCATTTTCAAAGTATAAATTTTTCCAGGGGTATGCAAAAAATTTAACATGTAACCCTATGGACCATTTTCAAAGTATAAATTTTTCCAGGGGTATGCAAAAAATTTAACATGTAACCCTATGGACGATGGCTGTTTTTCAATGGTTTTTGTCATATAACTTTACTGCGCATGCGCACAACTGCATGAAATTTCGTGTGTGCGTAGAAAATTGCGCCCTCTATCGAATGATGTACCATGTGCCCATGTATCTTTTCTATATCACGAGATAGCAGCTACTTCCGGTATCTCCGGAAGTACGAATTTCCGGGCCAACAGACTTCATAAATCGAAATCTCGCGCCAAAATAAGTATATACACAAAGTTTCATCAAGATCAGAGGGGGGGGCTAATGTGCACTATAGCCACACAAAGTTTCATCAAGATCAGAGAGGGGGGCTAATGTGCATTATAGCCGTCTTCTGATATTTTGTGTTTTTTTGCATTGTTTTTAATTGTATAAATTTTATTTGATAAGTCACAAGATGTCAGATGTAGAAGTAAGAAGAGTATGAAGATTATAAAAATCATATACTAATCCACTTTACGCTACTTTTTCAGAATGATGTCGTACTTGCTATTCTTTGTGATAACGATGGTCAACATGGTAATGTCTTGTCTCAGAGGGTAAGTTAACCAACTAGTCGTAATTTACGCTCAGTATTAACGCTCTGTTTTTTATTCAAGGTTTCACCAGCTACTTCACCGCAGTCTCCGGAGGTTCAGGGCAACTCTCAAGTTAGTAAGCGCATAAAAAGAACAGACGTAAGTCTTCTGATATTTTGTGTTCTTTTTTTCAATGTTTTTAGTTGTATTTTGTCTCATAAATTTTATTAAGAAGAGTATGAAGATCATAAATATAATATACTAATCCACATTACGGCATTTTTTTCAGAATGATGTCGTACTTGCTGATCTTTGTCATAACGATGATGAAAATGTGAATCTCTTGTCTCAGAGCTCGTTGCCAGCTACTTCACCACAGTCTCCGAAGGTTCTGTACAGATCTAAAAGCTTTAAGCGAAAAAAAACTGGCAGCAGCTCAACTTTTTTATTATATATGCAAATATATTTCAATATGAAAAATTAATAAATCACTATAGACTCTATTCACTGATTATTTGTAGAAACTTATTGATCCTTGGGGGTTTGTTCTCAGACCTTTATTTCATCTTTTTGTGAGATACTGTTTTTGATAAGTCACCGCTCTTTGAACGTATTACGTTATTATTAATTTATACTATATTAAATTTAATCAAATCCGCAAGATATGTAATCATGATGATTTAATGTTATGTAAGCAGAAAAAAGATTCATTTTCAATAAATCGTATATGACTCTACACCTCAGGTTGTTTTCATGGGCGAGAAAAACCTGAGGTTAGGTGTCAAGCGAAACTGACATAACACGAATACTGTTTACGTTTTATTCAATTTTCTCAGCCTCTTTCAAGTTAAAGAAAAGCAGCAGTAAATGCGTTGAGTATAAAATTCTATAATTGAAAAAATTTTTACCTGATCAAAGAGGAGGCGATTTAATTAGGTGTTTAAATTTATGGCTGGGGTTTGGTGAAACTTTCTCCTACCCGCTCATTCATGCGTTAGCTGTTTATCTTGCTAAGGCACTAACGCTTCCCTACCGCATCAGCAAACAAAATTATGCAAACTTGCGAACTGTGCCTCATTTGCGGTATCTTAATATTTTTTAGCAGTGTAACACACCCAAAAAACTAATTTAATGAAAAGTTACACACCCTATCGATCGAGTGCACTCTATCGCTAGGATTTAATGTAAGACGAAGTAGTATAAAATATGTAAAAAAAGTGAATAAAAGTTAGTTCAGTACGAACTCTCGAATATAAAGTGTTAAGTTATTTTCAATTTGGAGGTTTCACCGAGATCGGATACCAAAGTTGAACATCTATTTTTTTCTGTTCATAAAGTTTATATTTTAATCTAATCTATTGTATTATATTCGTGTTGTAATTTACTGTAATCTACTGTATTCCACGTTATCGAATGAAACCTGTGTAGTTGTTAACCTTATTGAACAGTGTTTATCATCTATATTGTGACTATTGACAAAATTAAACAACTGAAATTAAACGATTGAAATATTATTGAATTCAATCTTGTTTTTACCAGTTTTATCTTCAAAATATCATATCTTTACCAGTGTTTACTCGATTAATATCACCTTTAACCTATCTCAATCTTATTTCAATCTAGATCTCTTCCCATCATTTTACTAACAACCAGCCATCCATAGTTTAGTGTTATCATTATTCAATTCTAAGTGTATTCCTGCGTTTTTCTAGATTTACAACTAATATCACTTTTAATCAACAACTCTGTCAGTGCTTGATTGTGCCAAATCGCCACGATACAACAACCACCACCAGCACCAAAACGGCCAAAGCAGATGAAGCTCTTATATTGGAGATGAAGATTGTTGTTCAGTAATACACATAATAATAAAACCAACCAGGATAGGTTACTTTTTTATGAAGCACAAATTAATGATTAGTTTAAAATTAGAGTTGCAATTTAGTGATACAAAATTAAGGATACAAGATAAAGATCATGTAAAACAATTATAAAAAACGATTCCAATGTTACCCGACCAGGGCTTCCGCAGGGTCCGATATTGGCAACCAAACAAAGAAATGTCGGCCATTTTATGCCGAGTGAGGGAGAAAATCTTCTCCCGCATAAAATGGCCGACCTACCAAATCTCAACCAATCGTGGCCTTTCCCTACCTACATGAGGTAGGGAAAGGTAAGAACAAAAAAAAACAAGTTTTCTTCAAGTTGACCGGGGCACCAAAAGAACGTCCACGTTCTGAAAATATAACTAAATTTGATTAATAATACTTTGAATAAAATCATTTGAATAAGATGAAGTAAAGTTCTGATATTATCACCAATTGTTAACCGATAAATTACAAATAACCATTTGTCTAATGGTTTCAGCTGTTGGAACTCTGTTCCAATCTTTTAATTTCAAATATTCCATGTAACCTCTTAAGGTCACCCGAGCATCTCTTTCTGGGGAATGACCCGAGATTACGTTCGTTGGATCCTCACGGTGCAATTTCTGATGCTCCGGGAAGAAGAATTTATCAATATAAAGTAATCCTAGTGGTTGACGACCAGGCCATAGAGACTGCAGATCAATCCAAGTTATATCATTATTCATTAAATGAGTTGGTGTAAGTTGTAACAATTTTAAATCTCCATCTCCTTGTGTTATTACTCGCTTCCCTCGCAAGATCTCGATGACTGTTGATCGAACTTGATGAAACGGCAAACCAGTAGCCAGATCGATAGGTTGTAATCCAGTTACTTTGGTATTTGAATAATATGAATTTTCTGACTTTACTTCAGCATAGTATATTGTTTGGACTCTAATTAAATTACCAAACCATCCAGATATGTGAATGTTACCCACACCTCCGCTTCCATTTCCTTCCATATCTAATGATAAGGTTGCTAGTGGTGGAGAACCAATCGGATCTACAGTACATGACATAAGTTTATCCCATTTAAATGAAAGTTGATTGCGCCAAGTTGAATTGTTAGTTAAGGGAATTAGCTATGGATACATGATCCCAACGGCATGTAAATTGAATTTGATTCAAAATAAAAGTGAAATTTGGCTCTAATTTTGTAAAAATAGTTAATTAGTAATTGTTGCTGGTTTTGACTTGGACAAAAGTTTATCCCATTAGCTAATATCGCGTTAGTGCATTACGTTTGAGGTAAGAAGGTTAGCTCATATTTAGGTCATAAATAATTACAATAATTTCTGTTCAAATTAGGCAATGGGCAAAGGCAAAGAGTTAACAGAGGATGAAAGGAAACAAATTTTCAGGTTGAGGTCACAAAACCCTGATTGGTCCATATCAAAAATTGGTGAAGTAGTTGGACGAGACCGTTCAACCATCGGAGAAGTTTTGAGATCACCAGAAAACAAACCTAAAGCTATTAGGACAGGCAGGCCAAAAATAACAACTAATAGAGAGGATCGAGAAATTGTGAGATTAGCCAAGAAAGATCGTTTGAGTGTTGTGGCCATAACAAACCAACTTGAACTTGATTGCTCAGCTAGAACTGTGCACCGTAGACTTGTTGCAGATCCAACAACTCGATATGGAAAGCATAAATCGAAGCCAGTTTTGACAAAAAGGCATAGAGATGCAAGATTAGCTTTCGCAACTGAAATGGTTTCGTTGAATGATCAGGAATGGGCTAATATAGTATGGAGCGATGAGAAAAAGTGGAATCTAGATGGTCCTGATGGATTGAGATGCTTCTGGTATGATATCAGGAAGAATAAAGAAATTTTCAGCAAAAGGCAAAACGGCGGTGGAGGAGTCATGGTTTGGGCTGGTTTTGCATTGGGTGGACGAACTGATCTTGCGTTTTGCAAAACTAAAATGAACTCTGCAGACTATCAAGATATTTTAGGATCCTTTTTATTGCCTTTTGCTCCATTAATCACGACCGGGGACTACATTTTTCAGCAAGATAATGCACCAATCCATGCATCAAAATCAACTTCAGATTGGTTTGAGGCAAATAATGTAAAAATTTTAAATGGCCAGCTTTGTCACCTGATCTCAACCCAATTGAGAACCTATGGGGCTATTTGACCCGAAAAGTTTACCAACATGGGCGCCAATTCCGATCAGTTGATGAATTGAAGAGGGCATTGATTGATTGTTGGAATAATGTCCCTGATGAGTTGCTCAGAAAATTAGTTAGCTCAATGAAAGACCGAATGATCAAGGTAATTCAGAATAGAGGTGGACCAATTGATTACTAAACCTTTTAGTCTGTGATTGGACGATGGGATAAATTTATGTCTTAAATCGATCAATGCTATCATATATGATTCCTAATTCTGGTTGAACCATTCAACTTGCAATTTTTTTGTTTGAAGTTTAGTTTTACGAAAATACATCCAAATTCATATGCAAAAAATGAGAAATTAAATATTGAAATTAAAAGAGAAAAGCCAATAAAAGTAAATGGGATAAACTTATGTCATAGAGTGTAATTTATCGAGTAGTTTCGGATCATATTTACCAGGGATCTTGAACCAAATATAACCAGTGAATTCTGTTCGAATTCTTCGTCTTATTTGTCTTCTTTTTTCTCTGTGTTTATTCAATCTTTCTGTTTGAACTGGTAAACTAACGTGGCTTGTGACTTTCATTAAATCTGGACAATTCTTTCGAAGATGTTCATTACTAGAACAAAATGTACAATTTTTACATTCCGTTTTATGATGATCAGACTCAAAGCATAAGCTACAATGAAATAAAGGTATTGGAATAAGTTTAATCCATTTTGATCTTCCAGTGCGTTGCTTCACTCGTTTTGCAATTTGCTTTATTTCTTGAATCAAGCAAGTATGAGCTTGGTTTAATTCTCCTTTTGTGTGTGCGGTTAGGGTTAATTTCGTATATTGATGCATCTTCGGCGGAGTTCCCGACATTTTACACCCTTTTATATTTATTTTTGAAACTCCATAACTGTTGATGAGGTTCCATGCATAGCAGGATAGGATCAGATAATGTTGATACAATAGTACGCTATTCGCTTCTCGCCCTTTAAGATACATAGGACAACTCCCCTGTTGGTTATTCCGCTCCATCCTGTTAGATAAAAGAGAAAAGAGAAAAGGATATGATTAATTAGTCCCAATCACCGGGACTTTAAATTAAAACCCATCACCGGGTTTTATTCGACTTAGTCCAATCACCGGACAATGTGTTTTTTTTTATTCATATTTTATTTTATATTTTTTATATAACCCATCACCGGGTAATATGTTTTCATTGTTATTTGTTTTTTTTTATTTTTTTCCCATCACCAGTTTTTTCTTAGATCCCATTTAATAACATTTATGTAAAGGTATTGCTTCTGGTTGACCTTTGTTTTTTGTTCCATTTTTATCCCTTTCATCGTAAACTATTGAATACACAGTTCGTTTTGGAGTCAGCATAAAGCGGACACTAAGGGTGCATAATAAGAAACAAATGGTAATCAGTAATGTAATTGCGATCCATTTAACATAATCAAACCTCCAACTTAGATTTATTTTCTCAAAGCTAGAAATTACTTTCTCTTGAGCTGTCTCTAGAAGTTCAAATTCTAAGGGTGCTACCTTAATTTCTTGATATTTTGGTTAGCATAATTTTAAATTTATCGCTTGAGTATGTTCAGTTACTCTAGGACCTCTAGAATAAATGAAAAAAGTGTTCGAAGTATATTTCATTTCATCAATACTGAAATTAGTATATTTCGATAGTTTTATAACTTGATTTGGACATACGTAAGAACCAGAATATAATTCAATTCTATGCCCAGCACAATGAATCAAGTAGTGATCACCAAAGTTTTTAACTTGAATCTTCTCTGCCACAATTGTCTCGTTTATGTTTTTTGATACACAATGCTCATCTTTCCAGAGGTGTGTTTTATTGAAACTATTTGGGCAATCTGACACCCTTTTGAACATAGGGTTCGGAGATTTTAACTCATTTTCGTCAACTTCACAAAACTGATAAGTAGTAGTATTTACCAGTAAGAATTCTGGCCCTTTATAGACAATTTTACATGTGTGTGTCTCATTAGTTTGGTATAGTACGAATGGGTCAGCTTGGTATACCTTGGTGACTTGATCATGCCTAAAGGTTGTGAAATTTAAACTTAAGATTGGGAATTTTTCTATCTCGTAAACTCTTACTGAAAGTTTTTCAATCACTGATAAATCGCAGTCATCGCATGGTAAAGTTATTTTCAAATTCTTGAAAAAATGCGGATCTAGTGTTGGTTTGATCTGTTTTATACTTTCATTAAATTTTTGCATAGTTAACAGCTGATTGTTGGCACAGGTTACAACATCAGCTGCTTGAGAAGAAACAATCGGTATTAGTCCTTGTATAACATCAATTTGATACTATTTGGTTTATCACTCTCGTAATATTTATCAAATGTTCGTTTTGAAGTTTTATAGCCTTTTGATATTCAGCATTTTGTTCTCTTATTGCTTGCAAAACTGGTGTAAAATCGACCTCAGGAGTCATAACCTTTTTGCTACTCCAGTAAGTACTACGCCACCTACCATTATAACTGATCCTGTTACCACGATTGCAGTAATCAACTCTCTTTTTAACAGCTGAACTTGTCTCTCTTCTTTCACTGCGATTTCTGGGATGAATCTGATCGGTTGAATATATTTTTCTTCAATAAATTTTGTACAGTAATCTTGTAAAGCAATCAGCTGATTTGTCCGATGTTATTTGGCTATTACTCGGCTCCCAGATGACCTGCAGTCATGATATTGATTCCATGGAAGTTTCTCAGATACTTGTTTGCTATATTTCATTAACAAGGTCATTCAAGGTCGTTTTTTGGAAATCGCTCCTGCTGATGTTAGAGGTCAAACTAATGCCATTTCATAATTTTTGAAGCTAAAAAATCCTTTTTATTCAGTTAGGACATTCTGCTAGTATCAGTGCACGAGTTATCCCCATTTAAATGTTCACATGGCCCAGAACTGGATTTAATTTTTCAAAATCAGAGCTTCATTAAAGTTGCCTAGCCAGTACCACGTGGATGTTGAGTTTAATTTCACTGACTCTTGGCCAGTTTTGATGCCCCGGGTGCTCGAGATGGCTTGTCTCTCTCTCTATCACGAATTGCTAGTGTGTCTGAAATATCTCTTCTCGACATGAAAAATCTTTGAGGACTCGGCATGCCGTTTGTTGTCGAGCTTGCATTGCACTTGCGGATGGACATATAAAACTGCACGATGATTACAGTTAGACGTTCATTTTAGGTAGCCCAGGGTCCCCGGGGCAACAAAACTGGCCAAGAGTCAGTAAAATTAAACTCCACCTCCACGTGGTACTAGCTAGGCAACTTTAATGAAGCTCTGATTTTAAAAAATGAAATCCAGTTCTGGGCTATGTGAACATTTAAATGAGGATAACTCGTGAACTAATGATATCAGAATGTTCTAACTGAATAAAAAAGATTTTTTAGCTTCAAAAATTATGAAATGGCATTAGTTTGACCTCTAACATCAGCAGGAGCGATTTCCAAAAAACGACCTTGAATGACCTTGTTAATGAAATATAGCAAACAAGTATCTGAGAAACTTCCATGGAATCAATATCATGACTGTAGGTCATCTGGGAGCCGAGTAATAGCCAAATAACATCGGACAAATCAGCTGAAATGCCCTGTATTTTCTCGTATCTACGCACCGCAAATAATTTCTTGAAGGACATCCTAGTGCGTAGTCACTCCTATTCATTATGACTCCAAATTCATCGTTTTTGAGCTTGAGCATCTCTCTACAAGGATTTGAAAAAGCTATAATTATTCGTATCTCTTGAGTCGCCTTTCTGGGTTTGTAACCGGTTTCCTTCCATAAAATTGTATTTCCAGTCATAAAAGGATTTATTTGTCCATTAACTAGACAGATCAGTCCGATCAAAAGTATTAGCGTAACAGATAAAGGAGAGTGTTTTGAGTTTAGTGGATTTGCACGCACTCTTCCCACACTATTCTTTTGTATGTTGGTATTATCAATTTGTTTTTCAATTCTTCTTTGTGTAGATCTATGGAAAGGTTTAAGTTGACTTCCATGAACTCTTCTAGTTTTTCCTTTTGCTCCTAAGGGGGAAATTCTGTAGGTTGTTTTCCCAAATTTTTCAATTATTTTATAAGGACCTACGAATTTCGGTGTTAATTTTTTTGATCCTTGATAAATCCTATACATAACTTCTTCTCCTACATTAAAAGTTCTAAGTTTCTTCATGTCATGTTGGATTTTCTGGTTTTCTTTTGATTCAATCGAAAACAAACTCGCCTGATCTCTTAATTGTGACCATTGTAAGATTGATTCCCTAACGGTTTTGGGTAAGGTTTTAAAAGTATTAGTATTCAGAACAATATCAATTGGTAGTTTTGGATTTCTTCCATATAAAAGGTAAAAAGGTGAACTTTTTGTTGACTTATTTATGCTGGTGTTATATGCAAATCCCATCACCGGAATTAACTTTGCCCATTTCTTACGATTTCCTTCTTGACAGTAATGAGTTAGCATGGTGCAAATGGTTTGGTTTGCCTTTTCGGTTAATCCATTTGTAGCTGGATGGTATGAAGTCGAGAAGGACCATTTACTCTCCATGAAAGCTTTTACCTCTGCAACTATTGATGAAATAAAATTTCTTCCCTGATCGCTAACAATTGTTCTTGGACAACCATGACGAAGGAAAATTTTATCTATTAAGAATTTTGCAATGCTCTCAGCCATCAAATCACCGATAGCTTCGAGTTCTACCCATCTAGTAAAATAATCGGTGCAGACAACAATATATTGTTGTCCACACGATTTAGGTAATGGTCCCACTAAGTCAATTCCGATTTTATCAAATGCGTTGTTGACTACTATGGATTGAAGTGGGGCTTCTAATGTTCCACTGCCCCTTTTATCTAACTGACAAATAAAGCAGTTTTTAACGTAGTTCGTGATATCTTTAGACATTTGGGGCCACCAGTAAAATTGTTTAATTTTATTGTATGTTGAGAATAAACCTGGATGTCCAGATATCATGGCGTCATGATATTCTTTCAAAATTTCTGGAACCAATTCTCGAGGGAGAACTATGTTCCAGGTTTCGCCGAAATGATTAGTAGTTAATCGATACAAAGCTCCATTTTCTATTCTAAATCGACTCATTCGTTTTCTCTCTTTTGGACTTTGAACAGCTAAGTTTTCTAACTGAGCTAGTATTTTACTAATTCGAGGGTCTTGTCTTTGCTTTGTTATTAAATCAAAGTTTTCTTCAATATTTTCAGTAATTAAAATAGTGAATAATTCTTCACATTCATCTTTTAAATTGTCCATTGGAATTTCTTGTATTGGGTAGCGGGATAAGCAGTCTACATCAGCATGTTTTTTCCCTGATTTATAAGTAACTGTGAAATCAAATGACTGCAAAGCCATTGCGTAGCGCTGCAACCTAGCTGGTAAATTCTTTTTTGAATGGATGTGACAAAGAGCACAATGGTCTGTTACTACCTCAAATTTTATTCCTTCTAGGTAGACTCTAAATTTCTGTACTGCCCAAACAATTGCTAAACATTCCTTATCGGAAATCGGGTAATTCAGTTCAGCTCCTCGGAGTATTCTACTAGCGAAAGCAATTGGGTGATAACCGTTTTCACTTTTTTGTAACAGTATTGATCCTAAACCATACCCTGAAGCGTCAACTCTGAGTTGCGTTGGCTTACTAGGATCGTAGTGCGCAAGCACTGGAGGTGTGGTTAATTTCATTTTTAGCTCGTTGAATGCATTTCCTTGCTTTGGACCCCATTCAAAAGGTAAATCTTTTCGGGTTAAATTAGTTAAAGGTCTTGCAATGATAGCAAAGTCCTTAATAAACCTTCTGTAATAGGAGCACAGGGCTACAAAAGACTTTATATCCCTAACTGTCCGAGGTGTTGGAAATCTTTGGCCTTTCTGAATTTTCTCAGGATCTACCTCGTGTCCTTGTTCGCTAACAATATGTCCTAGATAAAGTATTTTTTGTTTAAAGAACGAACATTTATTCGGTTTTAGGGTCAATCCTGCTCTTTGAAGTCTTCTGAATATCGTTTCTAATCGTTCTAAGTGTTCTCTTTCAGTTTTAGAAAAAATGAGAAGGTCATCAATAAAAATTAAACAAGTATTGTAAATCAGTCCTCCAAGAACTACACTCATCATTCTCATAAATGAGGAGGGTCCATTTGCTAAACCAAAAGGTAGTCGAGTATATTCATACAAACCACTAGGAGTAACAAAAGCTGTTTTAGGCTGGTCAGCAGGATCTAGGGCCATCTGATGATAACCTGATCTCAAGTCTAACAGAGTGAAATATTTCATTCCTTGAAGACTGTCTAAATAATCTTGAATATTTGGTAATGGAAATTTATCTTTTACTGTGATTTCATTTAATTTGCGGTAGTCTACACAAAGTCTAACTTCTTCAGTTCCTTTCTTGGCCACCAACACTATTGGTGAAGCCCAAGGAGAGCATGAAGGAATTACGATGCCTTCATCTATTAAATCGTTAATTGATTTTTCTGCAATTCTACGTTTTTCTTCTGACATTCTGTATGGTTTTTGGGAAATTGGAGGATGAGAGCCAGTATTTATTTGATGTACAAAAACGTTAGAAAACCCCAACTCTTTCGCAGTAGCCGCGAAAGCTGGTCGGTACTTTTGGATTAGTTTTTCTAGTTCCTTTTGTGTTTCCTCCTGAATATTCTCATTAACTTCTAACTTTAGTTCCTTAACCATGCTACTAACTAAAAGTTCAGAGTCTGAAGTTTTGGCTTCACTAAGGAAAGACAAGTTGTCCCCAAAATCACCGGGGTCTGCAATACTTGATCTTTCACTCATCCGAGTCGAAATTGTCGTTGTTTCTTCCCTTTCAGCTAATAGTTTAGCCAAAGTTTGCTCAAGGAATTTAATTTTCCTTTCATTAGCTTGATTGAAAACTAGTTTAGCATTTGAACAATCAATCCAGAATTTTCCCTTTTGTAAAACATTGAAACCTATTATCCCTTTAAGGTTACAAGGAAGTTGATTTAAAATTATTATTGGCGTTTTTATTTCGACCTCATTCAAAGTGTTATAAATGATAACAGTTTGATAAGATTCTCCTAAAATCGTTAAAGGAGTATTTCCTGCTGTTAAATTTGTTGGTCCTCTATACTTATAATAGTCTAAATCAAGCTTAACGAATACTTCCTTAGTAAGAATGGTAATTTCTGATCCTGTGTCTACGAGGCACTCAACAGTTTTGCCTTTTATTTTCACTTTAGCAAAAGTTAAATCTTTGCTATTATTTCTCTTAATCTTACTAATAATTGATAGGACTTGTCTTCTGACATCACCGTCATCATCATCCTCTTCTAAATATTCTCGATAAACTTTTTTTACCACCTTAGTTTTCTTCTCATTACTCGGAGATTTAGATCTTGATCTAGATCTACGTCTAGCTCTAGGACTTGGTGATCGATATCGTCTACGTGATGAAGTAGGAGCTGAAGAAGGGTTTGGTGATTCCTCTCTCGGAGGTCGCATAGATCTCGGAGGAGATTTACTTAAATTTTTATCGGGGGTGTAACCCCTTCTTCGATAACCAGAAGAATTCTGTGGTGGTTCTTCATAGTCTTGCCTTCGAGAAGAACGGGGAGAACGCCAAGATTCTCCAAGATTTGACTCTTTTGACCAACCTGTTCCTCTTGGAGCGGTTGGTCTACTAGGGCAATCAGTTTTCTTATGCCCTACACCATTGCACTGGTAGCAGTGTAAACTCTGATTTAAATTCATTGCGTTCTCATTTGGAGTAAAATTCACTCGTTTTGGCTCAGTGTGCCTATGTGGGGTATCTAGGCTGGTACCTATTTTGATACTGCTGATTTTGATACTGTTGGTGTTGATAACTTGGTTGATGTTGAGGAGCCTGATATTGGTATGTTGTTTGCCTAAATCGATTTTCATTTCGGCTGTAATCTCTTTCTCTTCTTCGTGTTTCTAAATTCATCTGAAAACATTCAAATTGTTCAGCTAAATTAGAAAGTTGTTCTGTTAAAGAACTGATTTGTTTGTGTAGAGGATGTTCCTCGCCACTATCTTCTAATAGTTTGATTTCTCCCACCGATCTTTCGGCATGGGATAATCTAGTGTCAAAATTTAAATTTTCATTAGTGGATAATAGGTCCATTCTAGTCTTAACTGCTGGATTTAATCCTCTATGGATAAAACTGTGAACTAAATCTTCGTTCATTTCTGGATTAATTTTTCGACATAAATCTCGTATGTCATAAGCATAGGCAAAAGCTGACTGACCAGGCTGTTGCCTTTTCTCGTTTAATTCTCGCATTAAACTACTTCTATAATTTGAAGGGGCTAAACCCTTAACCATCTTTTCTTGTAATGCATCAAAAGTGGAAGGCATTCTGGGAAGGAAGGTGGAAGCATCTGTACCATTTTGCTGCAATTCCATTTAGATAGGCTGGAAGAGCTTTTAATTTAGTTTCATCATCCAATTCTAAAGCAGCAGCAGCAGCTTCAAATGAGTCTAACCATTCAAGCAAATCTTCACCTTCATTATCTCCAGAGAAGTTGCTTATGTGGATAAACTGATTCACTTGTTGGCGTTCTTTAGACTTTTTAGTCATGCTAGTTACTTTTGCCTCTGTTTCGGACATTTTCGAATTTTATTTTACTTAAACCGGCTGATGATATATTGTATAAATATACTGAATATCAGCGATAATTTTATAAATGATTATGAATATTGGTGAAATAATTGTGATTAAAACTATTACTTTAATACTGGATTCGTTAATGGTATAAATGAAGTAATTTTCTTCTGTTTCTGAATCTTCTGCTAAACTATACGAAGTTAATTTAAGTTCATAAACTTTGTCTTCCATATTAGAACCCCAACTAAAATCCAAAGAGTTAAAATTATAATGCAGCAAAATGTTTTACACATCTTTCTTATTTACTCATCACCGAGCACATCAATATACCCCATCACCGGGTTTAATATAATTCTAGTAAAATGAAGTTCATTAAACCATATAAAACTATTAGTACCATACTTAAAGGTAGGAATATTTGAATAACTATTTCGCTATCAATGAAAAATATTATTGTCGTGGGACTGATCATCAGTTCAATCAGTTTAATCAGTTGATTTTATTCAGCTTAATTACTTGATTCAATTCGTTTGATCAATTCAATTCGATTCAATTAATCAGTTAATTCAGTTAAATGTGATCAGTTAATTCAACTCAATTAATCAGTTAATTCAGTTCAATTAATCAGTTAATTCAGTTCAATTAATCAGTTAATTCAGTTAAATATGATCAGTTAATTCAATTCAATTAATCAGTTAATTCAGTTCAATTAATCAGCTAATTCAGTTAAATATGATCAGTTAATTCAATCCAATTAACTAGTTAATTCAGTTCAATTAATCAGTTAATTCAGTTAAATATGATCAGTTAATTCAATTCAATTAATCAGTTAATTCAGTTCAACTAATCAGTTAATTCAGTTAACCTGTTTAGTGCAGGTAGTTGACCTCTTTTATCCAGTTCAAATGTTGAATAAGGTCATTTCCTTATTAAGTTTAGTCTACTTATTGAGCTCAGATCGGTTAATTCAAGTTTATTTAATTCAACCCAATCACCGGGTTTAATAGTTGTTGCATTCAAAGTTATGAAGTTGTAGAAAATGTTAGTAGAGTTATTGAAGGTATGAATATTCCAATAATTATTTCAATATTAAGTAGAAGTATTATTATCGGACTGATCATTAGTTCTCCTTATGTCTTATTAGTTGGCTTCTAAACTAGACTCAATTTGCTTAGTTAATTCAATTTCACTCAGTTGAGTTTGATTTACAATTGGTTTATTCAGTTTGAGATAATTATTTAACTCAATTCTAATAGAAGCAATTTCCTCAGTTTTTGTAATCAGTTGAGTTAATCTTGCTATTAATCAATTCGAGTCGGCTAATCAATCCAATGCATTCAGTAATTCAACTTAATTAATATTCTTGATTTTATCAGTTCTTGATCAGAATCAGTTCAATTGATTAATCATTTAGGTAGTAGTAAGAAAGATACACAAGATAGCACACTTTTTTGGTCATACACAAGATAGCACATTGATTTATAATTAAATTGGCTTTGGCAATGCATCTACCTTTAACAGTGCATATACCTTTGGTAATGCATATACCTTTAACAATGCATCTACCTTTAACAGTGCATATACCTTTGATAATGCATTCATCAATTGACCTTAAATTATTAATACTTTAATTGCAAAACAGGCTTTATAATGCAAAAACTTATTTTCATGCATCAATCAAAACTTATCTTGAAGGCATACTGGGTCTGACTTCAATTGCAATTTGCAACTGCAAAAGGTACAGCAACGTTAACGTTCATCATCAATCAAAGTTTTACTTACAGGCATACCGTGTACATCTTCAATTGCTTTTTTGTATCTTTTTAACTACATAAGGTAAAAACCTATTAAGGTTACTCGTCAATCAAATGCATTGGGAACAAAGCTGCAGGGTACAATCAGCTTACTTTAAATTGCATTTTGAAACGTTGTAACTAAAGATGAACAACTTTAATTACTTTTGCAAAGGATAGGTCAAAAGAGGATAGTCACGCTGGGAACGGCATACATAATCTTTTAACATTGTAAAGGTTTGCAAAATGTATCGTTATAATCAATCACGGGTATCGTAGCTATATTGATAAAGAACGAAGTGACAGTTTGATTGCATTCTAATAATTAATTGCATTTTATTCGTGCAAAGGTACAATGCTAAAGTTAAGGTAACAGATATAATTAGATTTATGTTAATGCATTGAGTGAGCAAAGCGAAAAGAAAGAAGAAGAGAGCGTACAAAGTTTCATTTATCACACATCGTTCGAACGATTCAGTCTTTTCATTACTGCAAAATCTGTGCAATTCGGTATAAGGTAAGTTCATTTTGTATTGCATATCTTTTATTAATATCATCTTTTCTTTTTTTTTCAGGACACCATTGAACCAGCACCAAAGGTAAGTTAAAAAGGTATTGTATATTTTGATATTATTATTAACTCTTCTTTTTTTTTCATGTTTTCGTGTTTTTTGTGTTTTTGTGTGTTTTTGTGTTTTTGTGTTTGTGCACCATCAGCAACCAGCAACCAACAACCAGCAACCAGCAAACAGCATCAGCAGCATCAGCAGCATCAGCAACCAGCAACCAACAACCAGCAACCAGCAAACAGCATCAGCAGCATCAGCAGCATCAGCAACCAGCAACCAACAACCAGCAACCAGCAAACAGCATCAGCAGCATCAGCAGCATCAGCAACCAGCAACCAGCAACAGTACCAACACCAGAATCACTCCAGCAAAAAAGTAAGATTTGTTTTTTTTTTCAGCTTGAATAACTTCTTTCTTAGCTGGGTCAATCTTTTCAAGCTTGCTAGCAATAGCTTCTAATTCGTTTAGCTGCTTAGATTTAGTTTCAATTTGTTGTTCAATATTTTGCTGCTTCTGAAGGAAGTGGTTAACGGTTGTTAAATCTTGACCAGTTTCAGGCTGCATGACTTGACTTTCGAGTGATCTCATCCATTCATCAAGCTCATCGTAAGCATGAACACAAAGCTCTTCTTTTTTGCCTTCAAACAAGCGAGAGCCTTTTTCTTTGGTTGTTGTTTCAAGAGCATCAAATGAATTATTTAATTCATCAAGTTTGGGTTGTATCACATTAATAAGTTCAGGCTTTTCTTTAACAAATTCTTGTCCTGCCTGCATTACGTCATCAAGTCTGTCTTTATTAGAAGCAATTTCAGCCTCGAAAGCTTGATGTCGAGTCCATTTACTGTGAATTGTTTTAGCACTTCGGTAGGTTTCGTCTTGGGCAATGATGTATTTCTCTTGTATCCAATCTTGAAGCTGCTCAACGTTTTGTAGGAACTGTTGTGTTCGAAGCTGATCTTTGAGTTTTTCAGCGTATTCTTCGGATTTTCTTCGATTAGCATCACGTCTAGCTGCAATATCGTCTGCCTTTCTACGAACTTTGTCAGCACTAATAATTCCCTCTTCACAGAGAGTGTGTGCAAAGTTGATGACAGCATTAATTTTTTCATCATTAGCTTCCATGGTTGTCTCGAATGCATCATGTCTCTTACAGAGCTCTTCTGCTTGCTCAAGACTAGTTGGAGTTTCATCTTTAGAAAGATAGTTTTCTTGTTGACTAAGCAATACTTCTGCTTGTTTTGCGTCACGATAGAACACTTGCAAATTAAGATTTTGTGACAGGAAGTGCTGTCGATTCTCCCACATTTGATGGAGCTCCTCTCATCCATTTTTCAAGACTCTCAATCTTTCTCTGAGGAACATGTACTGTGGATCAGTTTGTCCTTGAGTAACTTTCTCTCCGTATTCCATCATACTATTGTAATCTTCGGTGTAATTGTCTATTTCATCCTTAATTTGCTTATGTTGGTTCAATAATTTCTCTGCTTCAGCAAGACTGGTTGGAGTATCTTCAGAGGCAACGTCAGTTTGAGTTTTAGTAAGCCAAGCTTGGAAGTGATCAAGATCTCTTAAGAAACGATGTAGGTCACCTGCCTCTTCTAATTTAGTTTCTTTAGCTTTCAATACTTGCGTTAATTTATCCCAGACAGATCGAATTTGTGCTGTTCTCTCTTCAATTAATGGAACTTCTTCAGGGTGATCATGGCGAATCTTTTCAGATTCTTGTTCTAAGGTATTCAGTTTATCTTCAATAGCAGCAAGATCTCTTTCCATACCACTTAAACGTCTCTGTAAGGTCATTATACCAGTTAGATCATCACCAAGCTCTTCTGTTGCTTGAAGAAGTTTTGTCTTTTCTTCGATCCAGGTAATTGTCTCTCGGCATTCAATGTGATATGTTTGAACTCCATGAGCAGAATCGATTTCTTCTTCTTTTCAGCCTTATCTCGAAGTTCAGTCCATCTAATAAAATATTGAATCAGATAGCGAGAATTTGATAGAAAGAGAGAAATAGGGAGAGAGAGAGGATGCGGACAGAAACAGAGAGAAGAGAGAATTAAGTAATGTATATTTTACAATGTATAAACAATTTATTCAGTTAAGGGTCAATAATCATTGCTATAATGAAAGACTAATAATATACCACAGACATCTTTTTTCTTCCTCAATCAAACACGCAAAGTAAAAGTCTTAGGAAGTTAAGGTGTGATCTTTGCTAGTCTCAATTACAATAGAATAAAGTTACACTGAAAAGTAACAGTGATATTGTTAAATTTATCCAGCTATAACAATACCGTTGAAAGGTAAAACAAAGTTAGATAAAACAAAAGGTCCGTTTGAACTGCTGAATCATGGTTGGATAACTGTTGAGAATAATACTTTTTTGTTTGAATTCAATATATGAGTTACTCAACTGAAACACTATTTCAGATCTAACGGTAAACATTGATTAATAAAATGAGTGAAAGAAAAATATTCAACAAAATTGATAGAAAACAACTCAATGCAATAAATGAAGCATTCAGTCAACAAATATTTAGTGTGAAATCATCTCAGTGAACTGTATGTAAGATTCTAAACAGAATGACGTTATTAAATGATTCTATAGATTTACACTTCATCAAGGATATCACTGACATAAAATTAAAAGTATCTACCATAAACCATTTATAATAAAGATGACGAAAATATAAAACATAAAGTGCATAAACAAAATAAAAATAGTTTTGGTTAAGCTGATTTTGCCGAGATACAATCTTCTCTGAATAAGGATGTTCAACAGCTAATAACTGTCGAGCAATCTGATTGACGGCAGCAACTTTAGAAGCATATGCATTCATTTCTTGGTCGAGAGTTTCAAACCGATGCTTCATTACTTCAATGCCTTCCATATCACGATTCAGGCTCATAGAGTCAAGCATCTTTTCTTTCTCAGCGATCCATTGTTCAACACCATCAGCTTCAGTGAATAATTTAAATAAGGAGATAGCATCATTGAGTCGAGACTTTCTCTTTTTAGAAAGTTCATTAAGTTCTTTGTGACGAGTGTCAATTATAGCCAATCTTTCCAAGACCTCAGGTGCATCTCTATCAGCAATGCCCAAATTACGGGCTTGGTCTTTGAGACTTTCAATTACAGCTTCATGTTTCTTTAGCTCTTCTGTCGCCTCATTATGTTTCTTAGATAGAGCTTGTGCGTGAGGTTCATCAAAACCGACATCCACACTTGAAATCAATTTGAATGAATCTTGCATGTAAGCGTCAACATCATCAGCGTCAGTGAAGAATTGATGATATTCAATGCTGGTGAATGAAGATGAAGCAAGATTAATTGTTACTTTCATACAGAGCTAGCGATGTTTCAAACAATCTTAACTATTTAATGAACTACTTCAAATTTTTCAACCAGTCAAACGTTTCAAATATCGTTCAGAATTATGGTTGATTTAGAAAATCACACTGATTGATGGTTCATTTTTTTTCCTCGCAAATTAATTTGAAACGTTCTTTTTGTTTTTCTATATAGAATAATGTTTCGTGTTAGTCCTGGTTCTAGCCCTACCTCTTTACGATTCGTTAGAATTAATGATTTAGAAATGGAGGTTAAGGAGGAAAATCCGTCATGTCTGACCATGTCAGAACAAACAATGAACATATTGTTCAATTATCCTCTTGGAGAGGATAACCAGCAAATTGAAAATCCTGAAAATGAGAACAATAATCAATTTGTTAACGATCAAGAGTCCTCTCCTGAGGAGCTTGAAAATATTGAAATTGAGGACAATAATCAATTTTTTATCAATCAAGAGTCCTCTCCTGAGGAGCTTGAAAATATTGAGATTGAGGATCTCATGTTTGATGAACCAGTCAATTATGCAGACATGCCAATTTCAGTATTTGACTTTTTCTCACTTTTGTCTGTAACACCTTCTCATGAAGTACACTCAGTATTGTCTGCAGTGGTTTCAATAGATCCTTCAACTTGTATTATTTATTTATCCAGAAGATTATTTTTCGATGTATTATCCCGTATTCCTCCAGACATTTCACCCTATATTTTATTTTATATTGGTTATTAAATAGTTTTCACATTAAAATGTATCTATTTTATTATTCATGAATTTTCAGATGAAGATAATTTCGAAAGAAACTCTAAAATCAGATTCAAGTTGCGGATCAAATCGCGTTCCATCAAAAGAAGACTCTTTTTGGCAACAACAATCTAAAATTAGTTGTACTGTTCCAAACATTCCTGAAAATGATGCTTGTTCTACAGAGAACACTGATAATCCATGCAAAGCTTCGCGTTATGTTAAATGTATCATGAAGATACACAAAAAAGTTGAATTTAAAACAATATATTGCAAATTTTGTAATAGAGGTAGAAAGATAAAAGAAATTGATAGACAGAGAATTTTCAATAAAACTAAGGTTCCTCGTTTTCAAACAAAGAGACTATGCATATTGAATGCTGATAATAAATGTCCAAGAGTTAAACAAGTTAGAGATTGGTTGATTTATTGTAAATTTAAACGATTTAGCATTTCAAAATGTAGCATGCATTCTGGTCTGTTCAAAAAACTGAAAGAAGATTTTGAAATGAGAAATTCTGTAATTTCTGAAATCATGAGTAACTAATAATAAAATCTATTATATTTCAACAGTATTTACAATCAAGATGATTTCTCCATGTATTGAAAACTGGACCTCAATCGAAGCAAAAAAATCATTGAAAAAGTTTTTGAAAATGAAGTTACTTGACAACAGGCTTGAATCCTTTGCGAATTCAGAGTACACAGGAAAACAAATCTGCATGGCCATTTACGATGGTCTCTACTTATCCGATGATAAAAAGTTTTTTGTCTGTTTTAGTTGTGGTTTACATATCCCTACAACACTCTCTGATTTAAATATTAATCATCTCCATAAAACATTCAATCCCGATTGCGCATATTTAAAACGGGAGGAGCTAGGGCTCAAATTGTGGTATGATGGAAATTCCGGATTTTCATATTACTGTGTTCCGAAGGAAATGAATTTTACATTTCAAGAAAATTTTATCAAGTTAATCAAATTGGAGCGACAGAGTATGAACACTGTCGTGAAAAGCGTAACAACCAGAACCCCACACATGTTGAACCCAATGAAAGTTTATCAACTGTTTCAAATCAGAGAGAATAGATTCTACACATTCAGGAATTCTGGTTGTCCAATTGAGAAAGCAAATCGTTTTGTGGAATCTGGGTTTTACTACGTTGGATATGGGTCTATTGTTCAATGTGCTTTCTGCTCATTGGCTTTCAGTGGGGATAATTCTCGCCATCCAGCTTTTTTACATAAATTTTTTTATCCTGATTGTCCTTTTTTAACATTGAGCAAATACAAGACTGAGAGGGAATACTGTTGCGTGTGTTTAGTTGAACCAAGGAAGATTCTGTACCTTCCTTGTCAACACTTGGTCACATGTCCTGATTGTGATCATAAGTTGGTTCAGCAAAACAAGATGGATTGCCCTTTATGTCGTTCATCAATAACATTAAGAATAAATTGCATTTCCCCTTAGGTAGATAATCAGCTACAAGACAGCTTACAATAATTAGATTTTTTTTATTTTGTCATTCATCTTTTATTTTTCTTTGCAGTTAAAATGGCTCGATACAATTTAAGAGAGAGGCAAAATAAGTAAGATCAGCAATGTCTTCATTCTTAAAACTTTTTACCAACAATTTAATATTTCAACATTAATTCTATTATTCACTTCTCAAATTTAAGATGCGCGATGACTAAGCCTGGACCAGCATCAAAGCGGTTAAGTTTACTAATGAAGTTCTATGATGATGCAAAGTACGTTTATGGCCGAGACCTGCAAAATTTTACTGGAGGCTTGGATAAACTTTACGGGTCAACATTTCTCTTCCGTAAACGACGTGGGACAATGGTTAGGTTATTACATATAATATGTGAATTGCGAGCAGCAGAAGTTGTGGACATGCGCATTTATCAAAGCTTGCGCATGCACCTTTTGGAATTGTATTGCTGCATTGTAGATGGCAACTAACTTTCATTAATTCAAGTTTTATAAACATTTAATCATTTATATTTATCATTTTTTCTTTCTCTTTCTGGTATTAAATGTATTCAAGTGGAAACTCCTTTTCTTGTTTTTTAAACTCAGCTTCGGTTATAAATGAAGAAAATTTTCAATTATTTTTTCATAACAGTAAACAGCAAGTAACTGGAAACATGAGTCAATTTAATAACGCTTTCAAACAACAATTTTGGATGGATGGAATCAGATTGTGGTTGAATGACTTTAAGTTTAAAATTCTCACACCATCTTTTTTGGAACAACTCAACTCATCTTTTAACAGTAACAAGTTTAATAAGAGTTTGAAAGGTTCGCTTGTTGGACCAGTTAAGCGACGTGATACTAAAAATTTCATTTTGAAAGGTAAGCCTAATTGATATACATTATGACAGAAAGAGTAAATGTTTTCATTTCTTTTTCAGCTTCGATTGATGAGAAATATTGTGATTTGATATTATCATTTTTCTACTCATCTATTTTAAATCATAATCATCTGAATATTGATGAAAAAATTGAGCTTGCATACGCTCTAGATTTTTTCGGGATAAATTTAGATGATAACGCACACAAGTTGCAGTCAATTAATATCTTGCGACAGCAATTGATTGACTATGCTTCATCTTCAAATGATGTTGAACCCTTCCTTCTTATAAGCTACCTCATACCTGAAATTCAAACTAAAGAATCGGGTCAATAAATTTCAAACTTGTTTAGTGTTCTCATTTCATGTTCTAATTCTGCGTTCTACTTTCATGCTCTCATTTTGTGTTCTACTTGTCTGTTCCAATTTCACGTTATAATTGACATCGATTAGTTAAAAATAAACATTAAATTATGTTTATTAAGGGTGGGGTTTACTGTTTAAATGTAAGGGTGAGTTTAAAGAGTGAGTGAGCTAAAGATACCTAAAAGAAAGTATAAAAGAAATCATTTTTCAATAATCACAATCATTATGCTTCAAGTCATCAATTGAAACTATTGAGATGGACTCAAACGGAAGCAACTCTTCAACTTCATCAAAAGTCAACAAGAAAGTGTTTCAACGTAAAAAGTTTACTGATGGCTTTGAACAATTACTCAGTGTTGAAGTCAGTCCTCAGCTATGGATTACGGTTCAAAAATCAAAAACTCAACAGGGTAATATGTTTGTTGACATACGACGAAGGAAAGAAGGACAATGGAAGGGAAATAAAATATTCATTCCAACGCATGCAGGTCTGTTTCTAAAGTATGCTGAGTATGAAAAGTTTAAACAAAAGTTGGAAATGGTCCTTGGTAATACTGATAAGCGGTTTGACTTTTCTCACTACAATGGACGTTACATCATTGGAACAGTTTTAGCAGATGGGAACTTGAGCGTCGAGTTGAAAACTGATTATAAAGAGGCCAAGATAATCCTTACTCGTGATGAGATTGGTAAATTGATTTCCAATTCTGTTGCTGATGGCATTGCTTCTGCAATGTGTCAAGTCATATATGAAGAATGAAGGTTCTTCATTGTTCTTGACTGCTATTCGTTTTAATTATCCTTCTTTTTATTTTGATAACATATATTCATATTCTATTTTTATCTAAAAATATTTTATTGCGAGTGAGTATGATTGGTGGAGGTAAATTTTTGGGTATATAAACCGTTTTTATTTTGAAAGCAAATCATTCAAAATGACTCTGTTCTTTAGTAAGTGTTCTCCTGATGTACCTACTCCGACTAGAGCTACAACGGGATCTGTTGGATTTGACTTGCGATCCAATGAAGAGATTATTCTACCATCGAGAAAGATTACTATCGTGAAGACAGGGATCAAGGTACAACCACCCGTTGGAACTTACGTTAGACTTGCTTCACGTTCTAGTCTTGCTTCAAAAGGTATCGTTGTACACGGAGGAGTGATTGATCCAGATTATACTGGTGAACTCAGAGTAATTCTTCACAATTGGTCTCATAATCATGTCATCATCAAAAAAGGAATGAAAATTGCCCAGATGATTGTTGAAAAGGCAGAAATCCCCGATTTGGTTGAAGTTGCAAGCTTGATTGAATGCGGTGAGAGAGGAGAAAATGGTTTTGGATCGTCTGGAATTTGATCTCTCACTTTGTTTGAGATTGCTTTCAGAAAGATTTTTCATGAATATTTTTACTTTATCATATCTTTGTTTTCATTTTTATCTTATTTTTAATTCTTTATATGACAATTTATCATTTTTTTCATTATTCGATTTATTATTGGTTTAAAAATAAATAAAAAAGAGCGCTCACCAAACGCCTTCATTGCCTAAATTCTTATTTAAAGAGAAAGATTTTTCGGTTAGAGCTTCATATACTAAAATGTTTTCATGTGAGAAGTGTGGAGTAAAGTTTTCGAAACATAAAACTTTACTTCTCCATAAAACAAAGTGTAAAAGAGTTACTTGTGCAAAGTGTAAGAAACATTTCAACAAATTGTCATTCTTGAATCACCTAAGTCAGTGCAAACAGTTTCAAACATTGCAGCTTGCTGATCATTCATCATTTAAGCTACACAAAACCGCGTATGGTAATACACTCGCCATTTACACCAAAGTACATGATTGGAGTTCGATTGAAAATATGATGGAAAGCGAAAAGAAAAATATTCATTCTCTCTTGGAATACATAATAGACAAGATTGGTTCAATAAAAGTTCAATCATGTCTTCTTTTAAAGTTCATCAAACAGAAGCCTGACGGAGAAACAGACACAACTGAAATTTATAAAGTCTCTCAAATGTATCGTCTGACCAACATGATTAACTTTGAAGAACTGGTTAAAGATTGGATGGAAGAGGTTGATCTGTCAATAGATCAGTTTACTCAACGTGGAAGTGGATGGGTTTTACAGACGGTGAAAGTATTGGAAATTCGTATAGGAAAACTTAAAGAACACAGTGGTGGTTGTTCTTCAACTAAACTACCTGTTCAGTTGATACAAAAGAAAAGTTTGATTTCTCCGCTTTGTAAAAAAGATTGCTTCAAGTGGTCAATTCTCATGGCTTTACATCCAATGAAAAGAAATAGAGGTAGACTTGGTAGTTACAAGATTTACATGAATCTTTATGACTTTCGAGATATTGATGGTAACACTCCATTATCAAAAATTAACGTCTTTGAAAGAAGAAATAATATTTCAGTTAATGTTTATACGCTTTCTCCTGACCAAAGTCAAAAAGTTGTTCCGCTTAAAATCAATAAGAATCCACAACCAAAACATGCAAATCTGTTCTTGTACAAAGAACATTATTACTGTATATCAAACTTTAACGCCTTCATAAAAAGTGGACGATCTTGGGAGCGTTTCTATTGCTATTCATGTTTATCTGGATTCAGAAACGCTGAATCACTTGCATCTCATGAGATTGTGTGTTATCAAAAGGCATCGCAAAGAGTTCTTCTACCTGGTACTGGAAGAATACCTACGAAATGTACATTCACCCAGGTTCACAAAACAATAGCTTATCCTTATGTTGTTTATGCTGACTTTGAATCATTGCTGGTGAAAACAGAGAATACGCTTTCTAAAAGTACATTTGAATATCAAAAGCATGAAGCATGTTCTTTTGGATTAGTTGCCGTAGACTGGAACGATGAAATTTTATTCAAGAAATTTTATCGAGGAACAAATGTTTGTGAAAAGTTTTTCAAAACATTGTTCAAAATGAGAATATATCTCAAGAGTCATTTCGATAGAAATAGAAAGTCAATTTCATTCAGTGATTTTGAACGAGAAGTGTATGAAAAAGCAACTGATTGTTATGTGTGTGGAAAAGAATTACTATCTGACAAGGTTGCTGATCATTGTCATCTCACTGGAAGATTCCGAGGTGCTGCTCACAATCAATGTAATCTCAAGATGAGTTTACCTGAAAAAATACCAATAGTTTTTCATAACTTGAAAGGTTATGATGCACATATTATAATGAATGGTCTGAAAACAAATATGATACAAAAAATCAACGTTATACCACAAAATGCTGAAAAATATATTGCAATAATGATGGATGACTTTTTGTTCTTAGATAGTCTTGCTTTTCTTCTTTCAAGCTTGGATACGTTAGCAAACAACTTGTCAGACTTTGAAAAAACTAAATTTCTCAAACAAATGTTTTCAGAAAATGATTTACCGTTTTTGTTTTCAAAAGGACGTTTACCCTATGAATACATGGATTCATGGGAAAAATTTGAAGAAAAAAGTTTACCTTCAATTGATAAATTTTATTCAAGTTTATCACTGAAATCAATTGATAACGTGACTTATAATAGATTAACAGGCATATGGAATCACTTTAATTGCAAAAATTTGGGTGATTTTCATGACATTTATTTGAAAGTTGATGTATTATTACTTGCGTCAGTTTTCCAAAACTTTCGTGCAACTAGCTTACAACAATTCCAGCTTGACCCCTGTCATTATTTTTCAACACCTGGACTTACGTGGGATGCATCTTTAAAGTTGACACAAACTGAATTAGATCTTTTGACTGATATTGATATGATTTTGATGTTTGAAAGTGGAATTAGAGGAGGAATATCATGTTCAATGTTGCGTTATTGCTTAGCTAACAATAGATTTTCTGAAAGTTTCAAACAAAATGATGCATCTTCATTCATTACTTATCTTGATGTGAATAATTTATATGGATATGCCCTTTCAGATGTTTTACCCTGTGGTAAATTTGCATGGGTAGCAGAAAGTAATTTTCAGAATGTTATTGACACTATTCTTAAATCAAACGAATTGAGAGAAATAGGTTATGTATTAGAAGTCGATTTAGATTATCCACCTGAATTACATGATTTACATAATGATTACCCGTTGGCTCCTGAAAAAATAACTGTTGAATACAATCAATTGAGTGAATATCAAAAAGAAATTATTTCATTTCTTGAATCTTCTGGAATTAAACATTATAAAACGAAAAAATTGGTGCCAAATTTGATGCATAAATGAAAATATGTTGTTCATGAACGAAATCTCAAATTTTATATTGAAAAAGGGATGATTTTGAAGAAGGTACATCGCATCATTCAATTTGAACAAAAACCCTGGCTCAAGTCATACATTGAAATGTGTACAGAAAATAGAAAAAAAGCAACATCTAATTTTGTCAAAGACTTTTGGAAATTGATGGTGAACGCTCTGTATGGTAAAAGTATTGAAGATAAACGAAAACATAGCAAAGTCGTAGTTGCAACTAATGGGAAACAAGCCTTACAGCAGATAAGAAAACCAATGTTTGAACAATTTTATATCCTTGATAACAACATTGCCATAATGAAGCTAAAAAAATTTGAAGTTGTACTTGACAAACCTATTTATCTTGGCTTTACAGTTTTAGATTTGTCAAAGCTGCATATGTACAAGTTACATTATGATTTTTTCAAAGCAAAGTACGGAGATAGATTATCATTAATTTACACTGATACTGACAGTTTTATTTACCATATTCAAACTGATGACATGTGTGTAGATTTAAAAGAATTTGATTTTCTAATGGACTTTTCTGATTATCCAAAAGATCATGTTTTATTCAATGCAAACAATAAGAAAAAACTTGGTTTTTTGAAAGATGAAATGAATGGAGAAATTATTGATGAAGTCATCGCAATAAAGTCTAAACTTTATGCAATTAAATACGGAACAAAGAAAAAGTTGACAGCTAAAGGTGTACAGAGAGCAATCGTAAAAGAAACCTTCACTATCCAAGATTATAAAGATTGTCTGTTTAAAAATAAACTCTATAAGCATAAAAATTCAAGAATTCAAAGCAAACAACACAACATTTCGACAGTTGAAATAAATAAGTTATCATTTTCACCTCTTGACGATAAACGGTACATTCTTAATGATGGTATTACAACATTAGCTTTTGGTCACTATAAAATCAATGAATGTGAAACTTTACATGGTAATTTTCAAAGCCTAACCTAACCTTTTATCTATGCTTCTTTTCTTTTTTTTCATTTTTATTTATTTCTACTTGTATTTAATTATTTTTTTTTTCTTTTTCTTCTAGATGGCAAAATGTAGTACAAATTGTCGTGCCCGCGGTAAAAAACCACGCCGCAGATATAGCTGGATAAACCTATTCAGCTTGGTGGCCACGCAAAAGCCACTGGTGGTACACGTTACCATGTATAAATTTTGCAGGGCATGGGATATGGGTTTGGTTGGTAATTGTCCCAAATGGCTTGATCCCTACAGGCATCGAATAGTTGGTCTACACGATGATGACCGGTATGAAAGCAAAATTAAGGAAATAGATCCGACCGATGAGTATAATTGGCCGTTTTTATTTTTCGAAGAAAAAATGGACATTCTTGCCGATAAATTGGCAAACATTTTTTGTAATGACGAAATAGAAATTATTTGGGATTAATAAATTTCATTTATTATATTTTCATTCATTTGTGTTTTACATTTAATAAACGGTAAGGTAGAATTGGTGAAACAACTTATCAAGAATGAAATACAAAAATAACCACATTTAATCGATAAATCTCCTTGAAAGACAGCTATATTGTATGTATAACCATATTTTTTACAGTTTCTCTCTAGAAATGTTTTTATACTTTCAGGAGGCTGCAGTCCATAGGAATCAAAGAAAATACCGTTCCCATACTCTGGTACATATGCTGCTGTCCAATGTGAGCCTGATTTCCAACTTGGATCGAGATTGATTACGATCCCAAACGGCTTTGGTAACAAGGTAAGTGGAAGTTTATCAATTGCATATACTCCTTTAAAATTTGAGTACTTTGAAAGATATTTTTGAATATCTAATGTTGATAGCGCCATCAATAATCTGTTACGATATTCCGAGCTGCATCTATCTGCAAAACATTGTCATATATAGCAAAAACGAGCATATGCATTCCTTCATCAAGCGCAGAAGCAAATTGTATATCCATACGTACATTGCCACGCTTAAGCAGACTTAACGCACCAGAATCACTTGCAAGCGTACCATCATCAGTGAGATCAAATACTAAAAGAGGATAATTTTCAGAATAATTATCATATTTTAGATGTATTTTAGGTATTCCATTATCCTGATTCATAGATCTGAATACATTGAAATATTCTCTCATGAATAATTTATTTTTAAAATCAGGTTTATAAGGAGTGCTAGGTATTTTAGTTCCATTCACAACAATAGTAGCGCTTTGTAAATTTTTATGAAGGAATGTGAATGCATTTGTTTTCATATCTCCATTGAATGCTTTATCAGAAACAAAACCAATAATAACTTTGCGTGGTAATTGCCCGTTGTATACATTATCAATACTATTTGCAGCGAATCCAGTTGGCAAATGAAATGATTTAACTTCATTTCTTTGAAAATAATACTTTGCAGGACTCTTTTCCAAATGAGAAGCTATTGACATTTGAACTGGAGCATACAACTTCACTCTCCTTATGAAGAGAGAAAGCTGTGTAAACTCAACGCTAAAAGACTTTACTTCTGCATCACATTTCAATCCAAAAGTTGCTGGTGCACATTTAAATCGTAATGTAATAGGTACGTTATCAATCAAGAATTTTTCTTGCTGGAACATTGGGGCGTGAATTGGTAAGATAATATCAAATTCTTTTTTTCCTTTAATTCTTTCAATTCTAGTTGCATCTGAATCATTTACCATTTGACAATCATCAAGCACTGATTTATGCTTGAAAAATAAATCATCAATGTATGTTTGGTAATGGTACAAACTGTTTCCAGGTGTAATGTTGACACTTCCGAGATAAACATCAAGTTGTTCGAAAAGTGAAGCAGCAAAATTGTTTGTAGGTATAATATTTACTTTTTCATCTGCATCAATCTTGATTTTTGCATACAAATACGATGCAGATAAGTCTGTATAATGTTCAGAACCTGGTACTATAAATTCAAATACAGAAGATTTAGCAAGAGATCCTATTGGTCTGAATTCCACGTCATAGATACTTTCAATAACAGTTTGTGTTGGCGGTAATTTGAATAAATCAATCTCTGCAATTGTTGCTGGCGCTGACGATGAATGTATAAACTCCATTATTTGAATATGTCTCTATGCTTACGTACTGTTCTCCTTTTTTTAATTCCCTTCTTTCTGCTCACTCTTTTCAGAGTGCGCTTCTTCACTTTTCGCAAAGATGTTTTTGGCTTAGGTTTTCCTTTTCTTTTATATAATCTCTTACGTCCACTTCCTTGTTGTGTTGCAACACTCTCCTTAATTTTAGCTAGTCCTTTATTAGCAAAATCTTTAACACCTTCTTTGAAAGCTTGTTGAATTTGTGGATCTTGTACCACACGCTTACCGATAGTAACCCCTTTATTCAGTGCTTCTTTTCCTAAATACTTAATGATAGGCATAGCTAATCGTGAGAAAAAACTACCAAAACCATATCCTCTCTGATATCTAGGACCCCTGACAATTCTGATATCACCAAATCCTGAACCGACTTGATGAGCAAAATAATCATTGAAATCACTATCTTTAGGGCAGTAAGTTTTTCTTTGAATCATTTTATTTATTGAAATTTTGTTTACATCATTTTTCTTTATATTAATTCCTTTTTCTACGGAAATCTAGACTGAGAAAAACCCTTCCAATATTTGCAAATTTGATTTGTTCACCAGTGTCATCTAATAAAAGTACAGCAATACTTTCAATGTGATTTTTCCGAATTGGATAATAAATTCGATGTTCAAACGTAGCATATCCTATACCTGCATATATTCCAGATGATAACGGTACGGTTCTTAGCACAGGAGCTTTTGGTCTTCCCACATTATGATCTCGTATGATATCTGTGTATACATACATTAGAAATACGTTGGTGGCATAAGATGAAGCTAAGACAGTTTTTTCACGCTTCGCATAATGCAAACTATCACCAAAAGCAAATGAAGATTCGTTGAATCCTAACAGAGGCAATAAGTCGGGGTTATGAAAAATAGGAAATATTATACGTTCCATTGTGTATTCCCATTCTTCCTTTCCAGATACTAATAGTACGTATCCCAAATCATGAGAATCGTAATAAACTCGTGCTGTTGTTGAACCCTGTACTGGACCCGCAATCATTTCTAGCTTTTTGTTTTCTGTCGCATACTTTGAATCGTACAAAAATGACCATTTTTCCTTAGCATCTTTCTCAGTTGAAACAATTTTCACTGATGGTGTTTTATGTTTTCCCATCTCAACAACCCCTGCCTTGAATGTCATTTTCCCGTTTTCAACGATGAATTCTGGGTAATATTCGATTTGACCATTACATACATCTTCTTGTAGGTCAGTTGGTGTTGTCAAAGCTTTTTTCATTAAACGATTCAATTTGGACACTATTGTGGCTGTTGTATCATCTATACTCACAGTGAGTAGTTCCGTGCTAAGTTGATGATACGTGAAATTCTCCCCTACTAGTATTTTTCCATA
Source organism: Tetranychus piercei (assembly GCA_036759885.1). NCBI lineage: Eukaryota > Metazoa > Arthropoda > Arachnida > Trombidiformes > Tetranychidae > Tetranychus > Tetranychus piercei. The sequence goes on from CM071877.1 coordinate 16,488,219, forward strand.
ATTTCTTATATTTCGTGTACCGAAAGTAATCTTTACTTCCATTGTTTGCCCAGAAAATTGTAAAGGGAAATATATTTCAGTGAGTGCAACTTCCCAATCTCCATCTAGTTCTAAGGCAGGATCAATTTGATTTTCAAATTTAGATAATGTATTCTTAGTGAAAACATCCATCGATCCATTTGACACTAGGTCAATTGTAAAATTATCAGTTGTTGCCATTTTCTATTGATAAGTTATCTAGATCCCAGACCCAACTATCAAATTTACGTGGCCAACCTTCCCATCTAACTAAGTACTTATATTGTCTTCGTGATCTATCATATACTCTTCTAATTATCTTCTCAACTCTGTAGACTTCATCTGGGTTGAATGTAACTTTTTGCAACTCTTCAGGATAAAAAATAGACGTAACATTTTCCCCTTGTAAATCTTTCACTTTATAAATGAATCTTTGAGGTGTTTCTTTAACTGATGAAACTTTGAATACTTCATCTGTCCATTTTTGAACTGCATCCTTTTCAAAATTACCAGAGTTCAATGGAATTTTAACAAGATCATTTTCATCAAATTTTTTCTTTTTATTCTCTTCACTCTGGATTGATCTTTGAATAGTTTGCACAATGGTTTGTTGATTATCTTGTGTTACAGAGTTTGGACTTGTTTTGATAGTTCTATGATAAGAATTGTTGTAGTTTTCGACAATATTCTGCAAATCATCAATATATCGATGTGTATGTTTATAGTAGATGAATCGATATATACGGGAACGTAATGTTCTTATTAGACGTTCAGCTAAAGCACATTTTATTGAAGCATCAGTTGTAGTGAAGTAATGAACTCCTTGGGATGAACAAAAAGTTTTGAATCTGTTATTATTGAATTCTCTTCCTTGATCAGTTTGAAGTTTTTCAGGTTTTCTACCTGAAGTTAAAATTTCAGTAAATGCATTTATAACTGTAAAGGTTGATTTATCTCTACAGGGTTGCACCCAAGCAAATCTGCTCAGCACATCAATCACAACTAATAAATAATTAAAACCATCGTTTTGTCTTGACCAATAGGACATGTCCATTAAATCAGCCTGCCACTGTTCATCGATCCTGTCAACTAATATAGCTAGTCTTTGAAAGTTTTTCCGCCTTGTACGGAAGTTTGTATATGTGTCTTGTTTCATCAACCATTGTTTCACGTAATTGTGTGTAATAGATGGATCAAACTCCCTTGCTACTCTGAAAAGTCTTTTAGCTCCTCCGAAGCTACCATGACTATCCAAGTCATAATAAAGTACCTTCAAAAATTCTTCACGTTGGTCCACTTGAGTGTCTGACATTTTTCAATTTTCTTATCTTTTTTAGGTCTTTTAGATAATTTTTTTTCATACTTTCGAATGGCCTTTCTAAAACTTTCTTTATATTCATTCAATTTGATTTCAGGATCAGATTTTTTCTTTTCCATTTCGATTGACTTTGGTTTCTCTTCCTCAGTATCAGTATTATTACTACTGCTTTTAATGAGATGATATTCTTTCTCTGGAATAATGACCATTTTATTAATTACATTCATTATATAAATTTATCTGCCAACTTTCCTCCTAAATAAGATATTGCTGGCCAAAGTAACGCTGGTAAAAATGCACCACCACTTTGTAAAATTATTTCTTTCCGGCTCTTCAAAGGTATACTCTTTCTTGAAAGTTTTCGTAGTTCAACTTTGTAAGGAGCAAGTTTATTTTTAGCTGAATCTGGAACTGATATATTTCCGTTTAGTGTGTTTTTACTTATTTCAGAAATTGAATAAAAAATGCAAGATTTCGCTTCTTTCAATAGTTTTTCTCTTTGTTTTCTTGTCTTGGCTTTAGCGAGCTTTTTTAATGTCGGAAGACACTTTTTAACACCTTCAATCGACATTTATCACGCCTTTGTAAATAATACATCTTTATATAACTTATATCACATAAGTATACATTGGTTTCTCATTTTCATTAAAAACATTAGTTAATAATCTCGTTTTTTCAGGTGTGTCTGGTTTGAGGTCAATGAAGAGGTATGAATATGCTTCTTGAGTAGCATCTTCATAAGCTGCTTGAAATCTTTTTATTTTTGTCGGGAACATTTGTCTACCAATATTCGTTATTATTGATTTATCGCGAGGATTTTTAAAGCATACAACATATTGACTATTGAGACTTATATTTCGACTCTCTTTTCCTTTCATGAAAAAATTTTGAGTAATTAAAATTACAGAAATATTTCTATGATGAGACCCTTTAGTGAATAAATCACTAACTAATGTTTGGTTTGACGCTTCCAACATCAAATCATCTATTACTAACCACTCTGGATCATCACCACCAAGTTTGTTAATTATTTCTTCTTGTAAACCTTCAATAAATTTAACACCAACCATTGAGTTGAAAATTTTTTGATATTCTCCATACAGATAAGTGATTGTTTTTGGTGGATGGTCACAAATATGTGCAGCTCTGTTAATCATATCTCGAATAAAGTAAGTTTTACCAGAACCAGTTGGTCCTGCGATTAACATTGTAAAAGGATGCTTTAAGTGAATTGAGACAGACATTTTTGTTTTAAAAAATATCATTTATTGTTTTATATTGAAATTTTTAGATTGAAACAGATTACGGATTAGATGACGGTTGTATTGGACTTTCACCTTTGTTTGTTCGTAATCTTGGTGTTGGCAGCAAGTAACCAAGTGATGATCCTAGTAAAGCAGTCCATAGTGGTAAATTCCCAGTTTTCATCACAATATTTGTTATAGATGTAATTAACATTGCAATTAATACAATTAATTGAACAGAAAAAAGTACTTTCTTGTACCACATTTTATGGTAATCAGCTGAAGGTGACTCCATTTTTAAATTTAACATGTGAATACTGACAAATCATCTTTATATTGACTTTAGTCTTATATTATAATCAAATTCATCACAATAATGAAATATTGATTCATAATCTTTCAATCCAGTTATTATAACTTTTCCGGTTCTGAAGATGATGAAGATAACTTTTGAATCATCCAGCTTAAGATGTATACCAGGAAATAACTCAGGCTCATAAGAACTTCCTGGATGTAGTAATAGTTTGTTGTAGTCAAAATCATCAACTATTTTTGAGCACGCAGTGATGTTTACTATTTTGTAAGATGAATAGTTTATATCCTGTGGATATTTATTACAAAACCGATTAATTAATACGATTGCTGTTGCAATATTTTGAACACCAGTAACGTTTATTTTTCCAGAGTCAAATACTAGTAAGCAACCATCAGGATATTTAAGGACACCTCCTGAAAATGATTTTGTATACTTGATGTGTTCAAAAGTATCTTTTATTTGTTGCCTACAAAGTTTTGAATTTAGTTTAAAGGAAGAAACAAGATTGACAACTGTAATATTCTCTTGCAGGTATTTCATAGTTGTGAGCTTTTTAATCAATAAACTTTAATCTAAATACTCCTGCTACGAAAGAGCGACATAAAGGACAAGTGGCGATTCCTGGTGTACAATCTATGCAAGTAACTGCATGATCACATGGGAAGAAACAACAGCTTACTTCCTTTTCCAGACAAACTTTACAAGTATATCTACTGCTTGCTGGCTCAACGCTTGAGGTTACAGGTCTGTTTATCCTGTTTTCCTCTGTACAAGATTCAATGAATCGTATCCCACACTTTATGTACATAAATGTACAGCATGGTGAGAAGATTGCGTGTACGACCCAAGCATCATCATCTGGAATCCATTGGAGAACTGACGCAGAACAGTGGAAGCAAGTTACAATGTCTGATGTACCAGTATAGAAAAAACCAGCTTCGGCTAACTCTAACGGGGTAATGACTGGATTCGGCCAATTGACAAATGATGCAAGTCTTCTCTCCAGAGTCATGTACTGCGTGAAACGAGCAACCACATGGTTTGCAAAGTAGTTTACTGTTGTGTCAACACCATTTCGTACCGTTACTCTTGTCAGTTCAGTATGATTTGCGCGATTCCCTTGACTCAATCCACCATCATCTACTTCAACAGGCTCAGCGATAGGAATTGATGAAAGAGCTGTCATTCGTAGAGCTTCTCTTTCTACTTCTGTTAGTCCTTCGCCATTACTGTTTTCCATCGTTTCAACTACGTGAAGTTCTACAGGCTCTAATACAGAAAGGTTTGATGAAGGTACTGAGGGAGGTTCTTCATAAGCATAAATACCTGCTGGGTGGGTTACTAAATGTAAAATTGGAATGAAACCTGAAACATTATCATTCATCTCGGATAAAAAACAAGATGAAAATGAATCAAACTGAAGGTAAAACCTTGTATTTAAGGCCAAAAAGTAGGTTAATGATGTTGTTAACGGTCTATTAATAATTATTATGAATTTAGGTGACCAACAAAAAATTGAATATAAATCAACTTGACATACATATAAATAAATAAGGCGGGAGTAAATGTCAAATTCAACCTACTTTTATCTGAAAATGGAATGTTCCAATTAAAGTAAGACACAGTATGTCTTCAAGGTAAGTTTTGATTGATGTATGAAAATAAGTTTTTGCATTATAAAGCCTGTTTTGCAATTAAAGTATTAATAATTTAAGGTCAATTGATGAATGCATTATCAAAGGTATATGCACTGTTAAAGGTAGATGCATTGTTAAAGGTATATGCATTACCAAAGGTATATGCACTGTTAAAGGTAGATGCATTGCCAAAGCCAATTTAATTATAAATCAATGTGCTATCTTGTGTATGACCAAAAAAGTGTGCTATCTTGTGTATCTTTCTTACTACTTAGGTAACATCAATGATTTCAATCGAGAATATATTAATAACCCCTAACTGGATTGTCTAGGATAAGGTTCATGAAATTGTTGAGAACTGTCAATTCAATTTACAATGGTAGAATAGTTATAATGTTACTGGAATACAAACACTTATAAATCAGGTAATTTAGGTAACTTATAAACAATGAATACAATCAGTTTGTTTCAATTAGTTATATCCTCTTAGGTTGATCCTAGTTCAATTCAATAACTTAACTACTTTTGACTCTGTAGTGCAATAATAAGTGTGGTAAATTAGATCTATAGGTTCAAGTAAGTTCAGGTAAATCAGTACAATAAATCAGTTCAATTTATTTGTCAATTCAATTCGTTGAAATCTTTTTAGTTGGTTTGGTTTAATCAGATTCCATTATTTCAATTTGGTCCACTAGTAATTTCAGTTCAATTAATCTATTTCAGCTAAAGTTATCAATGGGTTACATTTAATTACCCTATTAATTCGGTGCGTCTAAACTCATTTTATTAGATCTGATTTAGTTACTTGTGTGCATTTCAAATTCCTCAATTGGTTCGGTTTACTTTGACTACTCTATTTGCTATGATTCAGTTGAATTAGTTATAAAATTTGATTCGGTTTACTACCTTTACCATCTTAATATGATATAAACCCATGATATTTGAAAATTTTTACTTAACTTATGCCACAATCCACAAGACCACCCAAAACTGTTCGAATCCCCGCTAGGATGCCAAATTGCCAAATCGCCACGATACAACAACCACCACCAGCGCCAAAACGGCCAAAGCAGATGAAGCTCTTATATTGGAGATGAAGATTGTTGTTCAGTAATACACATAATAATAAAACCAACCAGGATAGGTTACTTTTTTATGAAGCACAAATTAATGATTAGTTTAAAATTAGAGTTGCAATTTAGTGATACAAAATTAAGGATACAAGATAAAGATCATGTAAAACAATTATAAAAAACGATTCCAATGTTACCCGACCAGGGCTTCCGCAGGGTCCGATATTGGCAACCAAACAAAGAAATGTCGGCCATTTTATGCCGAGTGAGGGAGAAAATCTTCTCCCGCATAAAATGGCCGACCTACCAAATCTCAACCAATCGTGGCCTTTCCCTACCTACATGAGGTAGGGAAAGGTAAGAACCAAAAAAAAACAAGTTTTCTTCAATTGTTTAATTGTAATCTTCGTCTTCACTTCCATCACTTTTGGACAATCTCTTCCTAGTAATTCACATTAAATCATAATGCCTGGAAAACAAGACGATAAAGATGTTGAGGAAGGTCACCCAGAAGCTGAGAAGCAAGGCGATAAGTATCCAGAGCTAAGCAAAGCTAAACCCTCTTAACATGTACAGATTGCCCAGAAAAGAATGCAACAAACTCAAGACCTTAACGTTATCAGCACTAAACAACAATAATTATTATCCATTATTCAATTAAAATCTTTATGCTGAGCAAGCTGGTTTACATAAAGTGCTTCGGTTACCTTTCCATTCAATCACTTTATCTATAAATTAATAATCGTAAGTAAATTATATCAAGTCAATATTGAGTTAGAATTTAGGTTCGCAATTAATATCTAAGCTTAGACCTGATCGAGAAGATGGATCAATAGTATCTTATGCTGGTAAAGACGTTTTACCTTCCAACTTACATTCCAATCAAACAACCTAGTCTAATAGTAATAATTGTCCGAATCTAGACATTTAACCATTTTATTTGATTCAATAATTCATAATCATTTGATGCATAACATACTGTAAATTTATCTCAAATTGTTTCTCCTTGAGTTCTCACATCAATCACTTTACCAGCAATACGATAAATCAGGTTTGGATAGTGCTTAAGTTTGCATTTCAAATTAACATCTAAGTCCAAGTCTATTCCCCCCAGCTAATCAATACCTAACTTAAGCTAACTCAAGAATACAGAACGTTTCAGTGCGCCATCAAACATTGAGTTATTAATATTAAATTGAATTACTGACTTTTCAATATCCGTTTCCTGAACAACTGAATAAAAGCCCTTTCTTCTTGAAGTCTGTAACACTTGATTCTACATTTTTGTCCGAGTCATTTTCCGAAAGAGCTCTTAAATTTATTATACAAACTTGTTAAAGAAATCGGTTTAAACGCACGCGTTTTCGATAACACGTAAAACCTATTACTTTGTGATTTTTTCAAACTTTTTTATTTCAACTTACTACTTCTTTTTAACGTGCAAAACAGTGACTCTGCATCATATCTAAGCTATTTAAGCGATAAAAACAACATAAAATTTATTCATTTTGAAAATGTAAGTAAAAAATCAATTTTTCCATAATTTTTAAATTTTTGAATTTACACTTTGCAACGTCTTTTTTTCTTTTGTTTCAGTAACTACGCACTTATTTTAGACGCAAATTGCAACAAATTTACAAGACAAAGAGAGTCCAAACTGGTATTAACAAAGTTCACAAGGAACACACAAAGTAAAGGAGCCAGATAGGCTTAATCCAAGCCTTTTAAATTGAATTCAAGTTAACAAAAAAAAGTTTCACATCACAAAAACCAAGGTAGAAATATACGTTTTATACAGGGCATTTCAGCTAATTTGTCCGATGTTATTTGGCTATAACTCGACTCACAGATGACCTACAGTCATGATATTGATTCCATGAAAGTTTCTCAGATACTTGTTTGTTTGTTTTCATAAACAAGGTCATTCAAGGTCATTTTTCGAAAATCACTCCTGATGATGCTAGAGGTCAAACTAATGTCATTTCATAATTTTCGAAGCAAAATAATCCATTTTATTCAGTAAGAACATTCTGCAATTATCAGTTCACGAGTTATCCCCATTTAAATGTTCACATGGCCCAGAACTGGATTTAATTTTTTAAAATCAGAGCTTCATTAAAGTTGCCTAGCCATTACCACGTGGAGGTTGAGTTTAATTTCACTGACTCTTGGTCAGTTTTGATGCCCCGGGGGCCCTGGACTACCTAAAATGCCTCGGGTGCTCAAGATGGCATGCCTTTCTTTCTATCACGGATTGCTAGTGTGTCTGGAATATCTCTTCTCGACATGAAAAATCTTCAGGACTCGGCATGCCGTTCGTTGTCGAGCTTGCATTGCACTTGTGGATTAACAAATTAATCTGGTAGGTCATCTGTGAGCCGAGTTATAGCCAAATAACATCGGACAAATTAGCTGAAATGCCCTGTAGACAGTTTCACTGTAAACTATTTCAATTGTAATTATCCAGTATTATTCAACTGTTTTATTTGTTATATAGGTTAGTTCTGACCACAGTTTGCTCGAAAGTAGTGCATGGAAAGTTTGGCATAAAATTAAAGCGCTTTGATTATAAACTAGTTATGATTTTTGAATATAAAACTGAATGTTTTAATGAGATTAAAGTAAGTAGATTCAGAATCTGGTAAGAAAAAATGCATAAAACCCACAGAAAAGTCAGAATTTCTTATTCAAAAAAATGTCTCTTAAAATTACGTGTGAAAATCTTCTGTTAATAAACAAAATAAAGTTCACAAAAGTGAATTTATCAAGAAATTTATGGAATTCGGTGTACCTAGAAGGACTGCCGATAGGTATAATAATGAATTTGAACATAAAGAAAATTCAATCAAAAAAAGAGAGAAAGACCTCGAATCAATCTCAACAATCAACTGAAAAAAAATTTCCGAATGACTGATGGCTGATGGTAAAGTTTTTCCTGGCTATCGAAAGATCGCTCGAAAAATTGGACTGGGCCAGGAAGCTACCAAAAGATTAGTTTCTGAAGCTGGTGAAAAGGTGAAAAAGAGAAAACAATTCCAAAAACATCGAAAAAACGGATCGCAAAACAAATAAAGACTCACTAACTTCGTGATCACATTCGAGATAAAGTGCTGATTCTTGATGATGAATCATATTTTGATCTGTAGATGGCCATAATTTCTATGGTGGACAATACTATTCATTTTGCTCTGGTGATTCAGAAGTTGGTGACAAAATCTAGTACAGGCAACAATCAAAATACGGTGAAAAGCTGACGATTTGGATGGCCCATCTGTAAATATGATCATTCAGTCCCAAATTTCATGAGATCTCGAGGTGCAATGAATGCAGATCTTTATGTTAAAGAATGTCTCAAAAGACTCATTCAATTCATGAAAAAACACCCGACTAATAATCTTTTATTTTGGCCAGACTTAGCATCGTCACATTATGCAAAAAGAACGCTTCAGTTTCTTTCTGGCGCAAAAGTTGATTTTGTTGACAAGGAATCCACCGAACGTTCCTCAACTAAGTCCTATCGAAAGATTCTGAGCACATTTGGAAGCCAAAGTTTATCAGAATGGTTTTCAAGCTGAAAATATTGATAACTAATTCGGAGAATAAAATCTAAGATCGAAGAATTTAATTCAGATTATTATGCAACATTGTTCGAAAATAATCAGTTAAATATAAGAAAAGATGCTCGATTCGGGTCATTATCAGTTATCTGAGAATTGTGATCTAAAACTGATTTATGAGACAAAAGCTTAGAATTAAATAAATAAAACTAAAAATCTGTTTTTGTGCCATGTTTTACATGCATAGGTTAGCATCCGCAATGTTATCGCTATAAAAACACTGTGAAAACTGCAAAACACAGTAAATTTTTATCACTGCGCATAAACATGTTTTTGTGCCGATGCTAGCGGTCTACAGCTATGACTTTGTGCTCTCATTATTTTCAATAGCTACTTTCGCGCCACACTAAGAATGGCTGATTCCAATGCAGGAAATGGAAAGAGGTTCAATTAGCTCAGCATAAGAACTGACTGGAACATTCTCAACCTATTTCTATTGGTTACAGTCAGATATTTACAGTTTACACTGAAGATGGTCACACATGCGCGCATTATTATAATGCTGCGTCATAAAGCAAACTTACGTCATTTCATAATTTAGCTTATATATCTCTTCACAGTAACTTGAATACTTTTCTTTATCATATATTACAATGCAAAAAGTCTTTTTCAGTTTTTTCAACACAAAACTTACATTTCATTTTCAGGTGTTCAATTTCGTACATAAAAATGAGCGCTAATTATAGCTTATTTCGTTTAGCGCTCGAGATACCTACAGAAGAGAGAGCCCGTGAATGGTGTTTGGATAAAGGTTTGGTCCCTAAATAGGCTTGGTGTGGTCAACATTTGAAAGAAATGAGATTTTATTCAGGGCCTTTATTTGGTTTTTTCCGATGCAAGGGAAAAAAAGAGGTCGGGCATATGACCATAAAATTTCAGCGGCGAAGAACACGTGATTCGAAAATCTTTATTGCGATATTAGGCAACGTTTGATTTTAACATATTGTTTTGCTGCTGGATTTGCATTTCAGCAAGCACTAAATGAAAGCAAGCGTTGCGAGCCAAACTGTTTCGCGAGAAACAGTTTTTGATGTTTTCTCTTATGACAGAGAGGTTTTCATGGCAAGACTCGATGCCCTCCATGTCGAGCAAGGGCCAATTGGGGGACCTGGTATCATCATAGAAATCAATGAATGCAAAATCGGAAAACGGAAGTACAATAGAGGTAGGATATTGGATCCAAGGAATGTTGTAGGTGTTGTTTAATTGTGCGATGTTTAATTGAAAGTTAGAAAGGTACAAAATATACAAAATCCAAATATGTTTTTTGACGATTAATAACCAATTAAACATTTTAATAGAGGTAAAAAAACATGACAAACATTGGATATATATTTGATCGATCCAACAGTTTATTGATATGTTGTCTATCATTCAACTTCTTTGATTAATTCATTAAAAAGTTTCTTAATTCTTAAATCTTTTCCTATGCCGCAGATGAAAGAATAAACATCAGCATCAATTCGGACAATTTCTCTGTTCATTATAATTGCTTGTTGATAGATGCAATACATATAGTTCATTAATATATCAAAATGCCAAATGACAGTTTTATTATTAATTGCAAATAAATGAAATAAAGAAGTTATATTATTGCAAGCTAAGGTTGTTTGCTGGTTGGTTAAGTGATAGTTAAACCAGTTCATCTGGAAGTTATGAGACTTAAACTCGAGGGCAAAGCCCGAGTGTTTTATCTCATAACTTCGAGAGAAGCTGGTTTAACTGACTTAGACCAACATGCAATCTAATCTCAACACTTTTTTTTAATTTTAAAAACATAATTTTGCTTTGACTTCCATTGCTTTCAATAGCTTTTCTTATTTCTATTTAAGTTTTTTTTGTAATCTTCATGTTAATTTAGACATTTCTTTATCAGATCGGCTATTCTGCACATCAGCCCCCCCCTCTGATCTTTATAGAACTTTGTGTATATACTTATTTTGGCGAGAGATTTTGATTCATGAAGTCTGTTGGTCCGGAAATGCTTACTTCCGGAGATACCGGAAATAGCTAATATTTCGTGATGTAGAATAGATACATGAGCATGTGGTACATCACTCGATAGAGTATAATGAGTTCTATACACGTATGAGTTTTCATGCATTTATGCGCATGCGCAGTAAAGTTACATATGAAAAACTATTGAAAAACAGTCATTTTTTCAGATTTTCTTCGTTAATCAACTAGAAAGTGACCTGAATGTTACCAATGACATCACATGCGATAGTACATCTCATAGTATATGTGTGTACGCATTTTGCAAGAAATTCTGAGCATGTATAGGGAAGTTGACACTGTTAGAATTGCAAGTAAGTTACCATACCCATTGAAAAGTTAAAACATTGAAAATCTCCAATGAATTCACATGTCAAAATTCTCAATTTTGTTGTTTGAAGCTGCTCAGGCAATGCAACTAGCACCACGCGAAGGTGGATTCAATCAGTCAACGTCGAATTGAATAGGAAATGTAGTGCTGTTTGGTCTCAACAAGGGTCCAGGGCACGACGGGCGCTTGGGAAGGGTCACCCCACCCCAAGCGCGCTCGGCTGCTTCGCAGCCTCGCAACACCCTCTTCTGCATTTTCCCTATTTAGTATACCTTAACATACTCTATACTTACCTTTACGTAACCCTACTACCCTACCGTACTTCTTTTTACTTCACTTTAATTTACCTACCCTGGTCTAACCTTACTTCACCTTAGCATTCCTTATATACTTTACCTCATCGTATTCCTAAGTCCATCGCACTGAACTGCGCTAACCGCACCATACGCCACCATACCCTTCATCACCATATTCTCCAAACCTTACTTGCTTTACACGCTCATATCATTTCTGCTCCTATACGTAATTTAATCATGTAAGTCTATTGGTAATATGAAAAGTGTATATTTTTCATTGGTATACAAACTGACTTTTCCATTCTAACATAGCTAAAGTCTCTATATGTGATCGTATTCCTTGTGTAATGCTTACGCACATATACTTTTAGATGTACTATCGCATGTGATGTCATTGGTAACATTCAGGTCACTTTCTAGTTGATTAACGAAGAAAATCTGAAAAAATGACTGTTTTTCAATAGTTTTTCATATGTAACTTTACTGCGCATGCGCATAAATGCATGAAAATTCATACGTGTATAGAACTCATTATACTCTATCGAGTGATGTACCACATGCTCATGTATCTATTCTACATCACGAAATATTAGCTATTTCCGGTATCTCCGGAAGTAAGCATTTCCGGACCAACAGACTTCATGAATCAAAATCTCGCGCCAAAATAAGTATATACAGAAAGTTTCATCAAGATCAGAGGGGGGGGCTGATGTGCAGTCTTACCATCAGATCTTATCACTCTCTTTATCATTGTTTCTGAGTTAACTGTGCTCAGTTAGTTAACAGTGTTAGTTAACTATTAAGTTAACCAATTTCAAAACTGTTCCAGTTTATACAATTTAACCATTTGATTAAATACTGGTTACCTTCAAAATAATGGTTTAATGATGGTTGTTTGTTGAGTAAATTTGTAATCACTTTTATTGTTATATACTTTCAAGTTTAAAGTCAATTTTCAAAATTTTACTTGTCCACTATTATCACAATGTTTACAAGTCTGATAATTGTCCTTAAACTGACCATTCAGTATCAACCATATAAAACCGTATTTAAAGACAAATCATGTAAAATCTTCCGTATTTTGATCCCATTTCTCTGTACCAACCGGCCGAATTCGATAGTTATGAAGTATCACAATTTTGATGATGATATAATGGTACTGGTGGTGATAATAAACTTGAATCGCTTATTCAGCTAAATAACATTCGGCAGAATTATCTGTCTATAAGTCAAATTTCATCGATGATAGCTTGTTTTAGCTGAGCAACAGTTTTAGAGTTTTTCTTCTTTACCCTTGAATCTAAAAGTCCCCATAAGGAAAAGTCCAAGGGGTTTAAGTCTGGTGAACTTGGTGGGCATTGTATAGTTGCTCGCCTACTCATCAATTTATCACCAAAATAAACTTTTAATAGTTCAATATTCGAATCAGTACAATGGTGCGTGGCAACATCTTGCGGATACCAGAACTGGTCGATATCACCAAACTGTTTAAATGCCGAGATGAACTGTAAATCTATCATTTTTTGGTAAACATATTGATCAACATTAGAGTCAAAAAAGAAAGGTCCTATGATTCAAATTGTAGAAATCGCACACCAAGTGTGAACACTAGGAGGATGATCCACAAGTTTATTGAAAAATGTTGGACGCTCAAGACACCAACGTCTTGAACTCTGATGGTTCTCTCGAAGTGATAAACAAAAATATTTTCCATCTGAGAACCATATCTTGTGTCTGGCAAGAGGCAATGTTGAAAACAACCGACAAAAATCGAACCTTCTACATGTAGTTGAAGCTGATAACCGCTGAACTTCGTGAGGTTTATACGACTTAAATCCATTTTTTTCAATATCCTTCTTACAGTCGAAACAGATATCCCAGTTTCATTGCTTATGGCACTGAGGGACATTGTATCATCATTCTCGACTCTTGAGATTACTTGCCGTTCAACTTCGATTGGTCGTGGTGTCTTGTTTCTCTCTTTATCCTTCACAGAGCCAGATTCATCAAACTTTTCAATCATTCTGCGGACAAAACGACAACTGACACCGACATCGAACCTTTCTCTGGTCAAAGCAACAACATGGTCAAGTAAGTTAGAGACATTTGATATGGATAGCTCATAACGGTAGTAATTAATCGAAACAAACTTTCTTATTTCAATTGATAAGACCATTTTTATTAGGTTGGTCGGCGCAAAATGGGGAAACTTTGATTGTTAATAACTTTGTTATAGATGGCGCTAGAAACTTAAAAATTGGCTTAATTAAGCTTGATTACTTAGATTACATAATTAAATAGTTTATTGTACACTAGTCATCATGGATCTCAACCAAAGTGCCATAAATTCGATAAGTGCCTTCTCCCAGCGAGAATTCATCAAAATTTCGTGGCTGCTAGGCCATTCTTCGTACATAATCCATCAAAATTTGGTAAAAGCTTAAGGAACCCAAGCTATTTCAAAATCCAGTGTCTAAAAATGGATAACTAAATTCAACAAAGGAGATTTTGACACAAAAGAGCGCCGCGGCGGTGATCGGTCTGATGCTGATATTCGATCAGAAAGAATTGAAGCAGTTAAAAACTTATTAGATGAGGATCGTCATTGGTCTACAAGAGCTCTAGCGAGCAGGTTATCTCTGCCAAAAACTACTGTTACCGAGATAATTCGAAGGGCATTAAAAATGAAGAAGCTTATGGGCAAATGGGTTCCTCACGAGCTTTCAGAGGACCAGCGTCAGACAAGGGTAATTTTGGCTCGTTCTAACTTACAAACTTATCGGAAGACAAAATCAATGATAGAAAGAACGATTAGTATAGATGAGACATGGGTTTCGCTATACATGGCACCCAATAGAAACCAGATGCGGACATGGCGGCAAGCGAATGAACCAGGCCCTTCTGTTCCAATGCAGAACATCCATGGAGAAAAGCGTATGCTGATCATGGCGATGTCTTTCACCGGTATTGCATTTTATGAGTTACTGCCGGAAAAAACAACCGTGACTGGTCAAGTCTACCGAGACTTCTTAAAGCGTCATATCAAAAAGTGGCTTGGTCGCCGTGATACCTCTCATCTATGGTTACACCATGATAATGCGCGACCACATAAGCATCAGTTGGTTCGAGAATATCTCGAAGAACAAAATATTAGCCTATGGCCCCATCCGCCCTACAGCCCAGATATCAGCCCGTTAGATTATGGATGCTTCGCTATGCTGAAAAATAGGCTTCGTAGCAACACATTCCGTAAATATGAGAACTGGGTCGAGTTCGAAAAGACTCTGGTTAGCTGTAGTTCGCGATCTTAATGAAAAGGGCAAAATGGACGCAATAGGACGTCTACCAGAAAGATGGCAGAGAGTAATCGACGCTGAAGGTCATTATATATAATCATAGAAAATTTCAGAAAAAAAGCTCAATAAATGTCAAAGTTATTAACAATCAAAGTTTCCCCATTTTGCGCCGACCAACCTAATACAAAAATAACAAAGATTGACAAAAAAATAACCACAAAGACAATTTAACCAAATATTATCCAACAAATTAGTCATAAATAAACAACAAACAATGACAATGATCATATGGTCATTGATGCAGATGATTAAATTGGTTTAATTGTAATTTTGAATTGTGGTCATCTAAGTTAAATCATAATTAAGGTTCATAGATGGTGTTTAATGTTTTTTGTTATCTAAACCCTGTTTATCTTTGTCCAATAGAGCTCATTAAGCTTTAAGTATTTGTGACAACTTGCTTGAAACACCCTTCAACTATAAATAGTTCTTTATTAACTAATGAAAATCATTGAGTTAAACAATAAACTGTTCGTTCTCATTTCGTTGACCAATAAACAATGTTTAGCTATAATTCATTTTCATCATTTACTTGTTTATTCCAACTGAATGTGTGACGTTTGTAGGATTCTGATAGATCATTATTGCCATAATAAAACCTAAATGCGATTACAACAATAACACCAAGAATAAGTCCAGTTGCCATAAACAGCACGATTGAACCAAATATTGTTCCAATATGGATACTTCTAGTGATAACGTTACTGTTTCGTTGGTCAATTGAGCTTTGCTTAATCCTTTCGTAATTTTGACAAGTATCCGAATGAACAAGTTTCACATCATCACGATGGCTTGAATAATAATACTTTGATAATTGACATATGCTCAACCTTTTAGCATGGCCTGGGCAATAATTGAAAGACTGACAAATGACATCTTTATCGTTCCAATCATGACAGAGAGCAGCACATTGATCGGCATTGAGGTTCATTTCAGTGTGAAAAACGTCCTCCACAATCAATTTTCCAGTTAATTCGAACCTATCCATTACTTTTGCTGCGTTTCAGAATAACATGAATAATGATATCAAATTCAGTTTATATTCATCGGCATTGTTAATTGATGCAACTATTATTGCTAATTTACTTACGAATATAAATATTACAATCTTCACTGTAATCACTTGCTGCACCCGTGTAATAACCTGCCACACTGCATGAACCAGAACAGAATTGGAATGATTTGCATTCATCAGAATTATGACATAAAGAGGCACATTTTCCAAGAGAACTATCGAATGATACTGATTTCTGAATACCAGTAAACTTTTTGGACGAAATTTTCTTGAATTTTGATAAATGGTTAAGTAAGTAGGTTGTACACGAAGCATTGTTAAATATTGTATCAAATGAAAAATTTTCAACGGAAGATACAAGACATTCAACTCTATCATTATAAACGCAAAACGAAAATGAATTACAAATATTTTCGGCTGAATTAGTACATTTGCGGTAACAAGAACTTGAATCAGTGGCACCAATAGCTAGTATCGTCTTCACTCCGTCTTTAACTAATGTCACATTTTTGAGGATTGAATCGAATAGTGAACCGTATTAATCGTCATCGACCTTTGTTACATCAACCACATGATATGGAATAAAGGTAAACATCTTATCATTCTGAGGTGATGTGAGCGAAATATTAATATCGATGTGATTGAGGCTCTCATGAATGTTTTCCAAAGGTAATTCTTGTCTATAACGAAATAAGTTCTTCAATGGAGTCATGAAAATTGAACAAGAAGTTCCATTTATCTCATTCTCAACAAGCTTTACATTTTTACCATCGATTCTCTGGCACACATTGCCATCCTTAGTCTTGCAGAATGCAATGGATCTGTTGATGAATAAAAAAGGTTTTAAAGTTATGCCTATAATCACTGGACTTGAGTGCAAGTACTTACTCGAAAGGTTCATACTTATAAGAATTTTGCATCAAACAATCTTCTTCATCTCCACTAATTATTACTTTTGACGGTGTTGTTAAGGTTTTCTCATCCAATTTCATGTTGCGTATTTTGAATGCATCTATTGAACAAAATAAAAATTATTAACTAGTGACTTGTCGCTTCAACATTCTTCAGTGAATAAGCGTTACTTTTTATTCTTGGAAGGTCCAATATCGTAACATAAATAATAATTTCATCAGAATTGAATATTGGCTCAATGTTTGCGATTCTCGAAGCTGCGACTTTTCCAGTGTTGATCAATGATTCTTCAACTTCCTTTTGAAATTGATAATAATATTGATCGAAGTAATCACAAGGAACATCTAAAATATCGATACAAAATACTTTATTACTTTTCAAGGGACAAAACTATTTGAATTTTATCATGATTCGGCACTAACTTTTGCAGGTGCAATACATTGCAATAGTCTTTCTTGATTTCGGGTCAATATAGCAGTTCTGGGCATTAAACTTTCTCATTGATTCTGACGAGCTTATCTCATGTCCATAAGAGAAGTATTCTGTAGTGAGCGAAGCACTCAATTTGTGCTTTAAAGAGTAAAACAGTCAATGCACAATGTGATTTGTTTTTTCGTTATTAATGGTTGTTTGCAATTGTTCAGACTATATTTCTACGCGTAAGATGTTCAACACAAATATCTTTGTAATTCTTGCTTTAGGAAACAAGTTTCATTGAAATTTACTTTTGCTATCACAAGATGGAGATCATTTAAGATCAAATTGTAATTTAACTTCTTACTAACAATTTAAGGTCATGTACTTAAAGAAAAATGGTATGCATGTATAAATTGTAAGAGTTAATTGATAGCAAACTTCAACTAATAATAACCCTTAGTAGTACTTACATAGTAGTCATAGGCATTGATCTTGGTGCCAACAAGAGTGTAGCCAGAAGATATATCCTGTGCATTCAAATTTAGTCATTCATCAATCAATATTAATTTTATTTGTTTTTCCTTGTACTTGGATGAACTTACTGTCAGCTTATTTAAGTATTGAGTGGTAACGACATATCGATGCGTGTTTTTCTCGACTTGCACATTTTCTTCACTTATTTGCCAAGCATATGTTCCAATTCCATTCCGTTCTTCCTGAAAATAAAGAGTAACTTTGTTACATGTATATTCTGATGAAAGCCCTTACAAAGGCCTTACAAAAAGCCCTGGCCCAAAATAGCGGTAATTCAAATCGAAGTTGAGCAATCGATTCAAATCAAGTTTATAGTTGCCATAAAGCAATGATGAATCTTGAACTAAACCAGGGGCTGATCGATCCATTGGAGAAATCAAACACTTTCCTTCGTCTGTTAATTCATATTCAAGTCCTAATTGATAATCATAAATGGTTTCAGTCGTAATGCTCTTATTATCATCTCCATGAGTTAAACTTTTAATGTTTAAGATTTGATGCTTTTCATCAGCATAAACCTACAATAAATAAATGGAAATCAATTTTCTGTTTTGACGTTGGTCCAATTAAATGGTACAATTTGTCTTACTTCATCTCTCTTCGATGCATCTGCATTGAAACTTTTGGTTTTGGAAATGAAATGAATTGAATGTTCCTTTATTTTGGGAAAAGGTTCATGTGTTAAACCAAGAGAATCGATAAAGGATCGGCGGCAATATGCAGTTGGCTTAGGCTAGAAACAGAATGGCAAAGTGTTAGCAATTGCTTAGCTAATTTACGAATGAAAGTCTTACCGTAACAATTGTATCGAAGTTTTGTTCAACTCGTGTGTTGGTATAAATATCAAACCAATACTGATAATGATCTGAAGGAGTGAATCTTGAACGATATGGCTCATAATACCTTGGATCATAGGCTTCAAACAAGACTCGATTTGGTTGTTTGATTCCAGTTTCATAATTATTATCTGTATGTTCCGTAATGTTATTCAATTTCGGCTATTTAATACATTGAAAATACTTACCTTTGAAGTAACACAACACATTGAGATTTTCATTAAGGTTCAATTTAGCAGCATGGACTTTGACACCTCTGATAACTTTATTTTCACTGGCTTTCTGAATTCAAAAAGAAACTAGAAGCAGTTGAAGTGTGCATTGTAGGATTGGATGAAATATCTTGACTCACCCATATATGTGTGGGTCCAGCTATTCTGAATAAAACTGAAGGTCCGACCAATAACAAGTGATTGAGAACACTTTCATACACATACTTCAAATCGTGATTCCAATCATTATTCTCATATTTGGTATTCGAACAGTCATTATCTAAAAAATAAAGTTCAGACTAATGCATGAAAAGCAAGTTTTATAATTAAAACACTTACCTTTGAAAATTAATCGATGGTATTGGTTTGTATTCGCATAAAAAATTGATACATCAGCATCTTTTATTTTAAAATCTATTCTGCCTCTGATTGTTCCATTCGTAACTTTAATATACTCGACGATGTTTACTTGCAAATTACTGCCCTGGAAATCGAAGCACATTCGTAATTAAAGGCAAATGAACGGTTTGTCTTGTTCTGCTTACCTCGAGTTTCGCTTTTATCAACCAATTACCATCTTCAATGTTCATTGGCATTTCCACTGGTAACACTAAAATAATTGTAAGTTGATTAATATATTCAGTCGATATTGATGCACAATTAATCAGTCTGTATTTACCTGAACAAACTTCACTTATGACAGTTGTGCACAAAAATAAAAACAAAGGCAACATCATATTGAGGTTTTAGTTGAAACGATCGTTCACAAGCACAAATACTTAGTTGAATGACGACAAAACAAAGTGAACCTCAATTTTTACTCCAATTTTTATCCTCAAAATCAATGAAAAAACGCCCAAAGCAAGCAAGATACCATGAAAATCAGCCTTTATTGATAGTATCTTTCTATGCGAACTTAATGTTAAACAAATTTTACTTATAATATTGTTGAATAATGATTAAATTGAATAATTATTAGAAAATGTAAATTACGCTCATTAAAATGAACCACAAGCATTCGATTGATATTATAATTTCTTGCAATTCTTGGATGTTACTAACACTCACAGTAAATTTTTCAGTGTAAAAACAATGATTTAATTGTGTTAATTGATATTTTTTGTCATTAATTCTGATCCAAATTAAATAAATCAGTGAAGGGAGAATCCAAACAATAAAATGAATTTTTAAATTTACTCGATTATTTGAAATATCAAATAATAATAACTTGAGATTTAAAACTTTGTGGTGAAGTCAAGTTACATGACCAGTGGAGTGTAAGAATTGCGAACAGCCTTTGAAGTTTTATCTGAAACTTCAACTGCAATAATTTATGCGCCTAAAATAAAAACATTTCAGCTCTCAACTTGAGCGAACATTTGTGTTACACTTGAAGAAAGGCTTTTATGTCGTAATCGGGAAAATACTTTTTGATTACGTAAATTGAAATATATTTCTGGATGCAGATTGAATTCTGGATTTTCAGTGCAGATTTGATAAGCTCATGCTATCTATTTGATTAGATTTTTTATGAAGCAAAATAGGGAATTGTCAGCTCGGTATAATCTTCTGATCATTTTCACGCCCAGATTGCACTCTGAAAATAACAATTGCTTATCTTGGTTGTTTGTTTTCCATTTGACTTTATTTCAATGAGAATTTATTGAAGAATCAAGAAAATAAAACTAAAAGTTCTTAGATAAAAAATTAGCAATCAGTTATGATCGCAGCAATAACACATTTTAGTTTCAACTCGAAGTTTAATAGATTGGGTTCTATAAGAAACTTTACGAATAAATGGTGGCATGATTTGACTGCAGCGATAAAAAAGGTTGAGCTTTCTGAGAGTCTAAAGTTAGGAAATAAGCATAATAGAATAAGGTAAGGATAAAACAGAATTCGCATTCTAAATCAATTTGAAGGTGAAAATTATCTTGATTGCTTTCTTTGTGTTTAATTCATTGCTAGACGATCTAGAGCAAAAACTGACTTTCAAGTGACCAGATGAGTCTTACAGACACAGAAACTGTGTTAATTTATGCAATCAAAATGGCCATAATCAAGGAATCTGTCGATAATTGGAAAAAATGTTCGATCGATCATATGTATCAGCTATTTTGTCAATGAATAATAAGTTTCAGATCTCTAAATATTGCGGTCGCAGATAGTGGTAGGTTTAACTGAAAATCGAACTGACCTGTTGTATAGAAACAGAAAGATTGATTTTTCAAAATAAGGGCATTTCCTGGTTGTTCATTAAAAGTTGAATAAGAAAAAATCTGGTTCCATAGGTAAAATAAAGGCGATCGAAGTTTCAAGTTCGCCCTCGACTTCCTCGAAAACTGTTGTCCAGAAGAAATTTTCTAATAGCACTAATAGACTTATTTTTTACGCCCCTACAAACGCACAGAGTCACAACTCTGATGACAAATTATTTACTCCTTTTGGATAAATCTGTTGAGTCTTGATTCTAAACTCAAATGTTGAAGCTTCTGTAGATTTACATTGATTTACTCACTACAGAGGTCACCAGAAGCAGAAATTATGCATCAGTTGTCAGGGTAACCAAGAACTTGTTTCAGCGCAACGACATTATTGACATGAGAAAAGAATAAAGTTCGAGTTTACGAGATGAATGACAGAGTTCACTGAGTAATGTGGAAACATTGTTTAAACCGATATCAACCTTTATTCCGAGCAAGTTTATAATTTCGTGTCAATGTCAACAATCATCATGCATTTTAAATAAATTTATAATGAAATGTTTCACTTGCTTTCTTTTTCCTTTTCAATGTTTGATCTCGAAAAAATTCAAACTTCACATTAAATTAACCCGCAATCCAACTAGAGCAACAACTGAAACTTAATGGATTTCATCGATTCAAATTGATTCAATCCAGGAGCAGAAAAGGAGAAATTGATTCATCATTGATCAACAATAACATCGCTCTAAATAAAACGAAATTTTGTTTTCAAAACTCAATTAGAGAACACAATTTTTTGGAAATGGATTTTACTCTTTGCAACTCAGCAGACGACAATCAAACACGAAATAAAAGACAAGCACTTTGAGGTTCAACTTTCATAGTAATTCAAAGTATAAATAAAAGTGTTCAAATATTTGTTCATCCAAGTTTTAATTGTAAAACAAAATGAAGAAAAAAAGTTTTTCCATTGTTCCATTTTCCCTCTATTATCTGTGTTCAATTTATTATTAATTATTGGTAGTGATTCAATATTTATAATTAAACAAGAGATAAAAAGAAGCAGAAAAGGAATAAAAAAAAGTTCTAATAATGAGAATTGTGATTGTTTTTACTCGGATTTACAACTTACCTTTCAGTGCTTCAACGTAATAAAGTTAACAATCGAGCAGCAGAAAAGGTAAAAAACATTGGAATAACAATGAATATTATATTCATAACCATGGGTATAGCTTATGGTTCTTGGTAATGATAATCATGGCCATGAGGATGAAACATGTTCAATAAAATATCAACATTGTGCTCTGTGAAAGTAAAAATAAATATTTTCATTTCTAAACATTCCATGCTTCGATTCCACTGCTAACAATGTTGTGATGGATAATGGGTGCTTTGCTTGTTTTACTGTTTGCTTTCTCCATGTTTGTGCAAAAATAATTATTCATTTCATCATTGTTTGAAGCTCCATTTGTTCATCAATTTTACTCTGTGATTGTGTCAAGTTTAACCTCAAAACGGATTACACTAGATGAATGTGAAAATGTCAAGTTCAACTCACAGTAGACAACCAAGTGTACGTCGTAACCGCCGTAAAGTCATAACTATTGGCTCTTCCTCGGTTACTAGAAGCACTCGGGCACTTGGCTCAGTCAAGACCAGTTCACTTTTCCCACTGACTGATGTTAACAGTTCAGTGGATCCAGTTTCAAGTTCAACTTTGACCACAACTTATTTACCTAAAACGGAGTATAATTTACCCTCAAAAGTGTCATCTCCTGCAACGGTAACACACTCGACTTTACCCACCATCATAATTGAAGATAGTGATGCTCCCAAGTCAGGTCAAGATGAATACGATGAGACCAACCTGGTCAACATTCTTGATGAATATACATTCAACTCAATGGATACAAAACCGCTTGGCCATAAGCTCTCTTACAAGTAAGTGACTTTTAATTTTCTGTACCATTAACGAAAACTCGAGTTGCTTCATTCCCAAGAACCCATTTTAACCAACTAATACATTGTAATGGTTAACAACTAATTTTACAACAATTTAAAAGGTAAATACAAAAATTACCATAACAATCGAAATAAAATGGTGTTGCTTTTTCATCTAATTTTCTGTTCCACCTTTCATTACGCTGTCTATTTTCCTCTTTTATTCCGTTATTTCAGACGAAAGTTTGTTCTATTATTGGCTTGTAACAGTCTTATTTGTATCATAATGAACATCGATAAATAACATGTTATCAAAAAACTGTTAGCATGAAACTGAAGTAATTGAGAGAACACAATTGGGCGAAAATGAAATTTGGGATATTATTTTGTCTTTGGTTCCATTCTAATTACTTATTCATTTATCCCATAGTGTGAACAAATTAAGATGACAGTCATGTTTTCCACCTTTTATTGAAAGTTATTGGATTTCGTTGTGTAATGGTTTCAATAATTGCGATTTTGTTTCAATTTTGCGTGAAAATAATAACAAGAATCAATAAAAAGCAAAGCAATGATGGAATATTTGTCTGAATGAAAATGAAAATTGCATTGGCAAAAAGGAAGGTTAAATAACAGAGAAACATATTGACTTGAAGGTTTCCTTTCTGTTTGCCCACAGGAGTTACAAGTGTCAAGAAAAGGTTAGTTTTGATTGTGATAAATGGTAAACTGAATATTTAAAGCTCTAATCTGTGAACAGATCAATGAATCAGCGAGAAAAGTAGAGTTTGAAAGAAAAATGTCTCACAAAACAAGTAACAGTGAAAAGGTGCAAAGTACTACAAGAAGGAATAAAAAGCAAGTTTATCATGACCAAGAAAAGGTTATAAAAAGAGTTTATCGGAGAAAAAGTTTGGAGTGAGAACTGGGAGTGAAAACGTTGAATGCGTTTTTTGCCTTTTCACTCAAACTTGCTACCTTTATTGACTTCTAATCAAGTCTATTCTCATTGAGAGACAAAATATTTTCCAACACTTTTATCCAGTCTAACCGTTTGCATCTCAATGGATGGTGAAGTAACACCAATCTCGACAATTTGTATTCAAGTCGAGCATTTTTGTTGCCATTGTTGTCATTAACTCTTTTGTCAACAGGTAAACTCGCCATTTTTTGAATAAATTTTCACTCTTTTACAGTTGTAACTCGAGATGAATTTCTGTTGCTGCTTTTGTTCATGTTGATTGAGTTCATTTTTGAAATTTTCAAGATTTATTTCCATCCGAGTTGTTTGTGTATAAACATTGATTAATGCAAGCTTTCTTTTTACTTTTCCTTTTCTTCTTTGCCTGAGCAGCACATTTCATGGAAAACATTTTTTTCTCTCTGATGAGAAAATTAGGTGCAAGAAAGTATTCAGATAAGATGCAGGTTGGTGAAAATTGAACAAACACAGGATGGAATGTTTTCTTCTTTTCTTTTTATGCTTTTTTGCATTCTATTAATTGTCGCATGGTGTCAACACACAATCATGAGCATGAACAAACTCACTAGATTATCGTCTAGAAAATCAAACGTGATTCCAAGTTGCTATCTTTTCACCACCTTTTCCTTTCTCTTTCCCAATTCTCATTTTCTTTTCTTTGTTTTACCGACTTTGCTCTTCCACTGAAACTCGATTGATTCATTAATACACTGAAAGACTTAATATAATTCCTTTTATCAATTTCATTGGATGATTATTATCGCTCAATGTGATCGAGACAATAATTTGCCCGAGAAAAATGGATGCTAAAAATAAGTTATGAGATGAAGATTTTTTTCTTTTCTCTGTTCTCGTCATTTCTATTTTCCATCATCAAACTTGATTCTTCAAGATGAATGTTTACAGGTTTGGATTGTACTTTTTTTTCATCAAACCTTTTGGGCATCGACAATTTGCCAAACATGGTTAAGTGCAATTTAATGAATACTTTTTAATCTCAAAAGGTTTGAACAAGTATTGAACTGAAAAATTGAATAGACGACAAAACTAACTTGAAAATAAACATTTTTCTTCATCTATTCAGTTGGCTTTGTTGGCTCTTATCAGAGTCACAAAATTTTCATGAATACTTTTCATTTTGTCAATCTTTCATATTCACAATTGAATCAATAAAGTCTGACTTTTTTTTGCATTCATTTTGATGATGAGAGGAAAGAAAAGGATAAACATTTTCCTTTCACTTGCCATTCAGATCATTTCAAAGATCAATGTAATAAGAAATTTCCTAACATTTATCTCATCACTCCATGAGCTTACAGATTACTTTTCACCTTGAGATCAGATTAACTTATTGAGATTGTTGGCGAAAGATTATTGGTGAAAGGATGAGGAAAACTAAACATTTTCAACTTTCATCAAACAACAATTAGCCGACCTTTTCTCGTACTTGATAAACTCAACTAATTTGCAAATGTTGAACTCCATGGAATCTGAATGCTGGTTAAAAGTTGCGAAATTTTCGACAAATATTTAAATTGAAAGAAGTTAAATGAAGTGAAAAAATTCTGAACTCAAAATATTGTTGCGGTTAAATGTGTAATCTTGTTTATTCAAAGTCATTTGATGAAAACTAACCAAACAAATTTCATCGGCAAATATCACGTAAAGACAATAAAAATTAATGCAAGCAACGAGCAAGGAAAGGTTGCCTTGAATGCCCTTGAACGAAGAGAAATTTTTTCAAGAAAAAAATTAAATGCTTCACATTATTCATTTGCAAAGTTCAATTGAATGGTTTCTCCACATTTTCCTCTTCCCATTACGTGCCACTATTTGTTACTCTCAATGTTGTTAGAGTTGTGACCCAAATGAAAGGGTTCATTTTGGGTGAGTTTCATCTCGACTTTTAACGGTAAACCTTTTTTATCACAGTATTCAGTGGACCAGTGAAAGGTATGAATTTCAATATTGCAATAGCATGTGAAAAGCAGTTTATTGATTTTCATTGTAATAATTAGATGATTTTATGTCTATTTATATTCACCAGAAGAAAGAGAAATAGCATAAAAGAGGAAATTTTCTCGTTCATTCAATAATCCAGTGTTTATACAATAATTTATTTCAATCAAAATTTGGGTCAAGGTTTGGTGAATATTTTTCAACATTCACTTTTGGCTCCCAAACGTTTAACTTTTTTGTTTGCAATTGCCTTTCTATCGCTCTTCTCTCCCTCCTGTAACCTTTTCTCGATTCATTTCTTTCTTAATCCATGATGATATACACTTTTATTCTTGCATTGCCTGACATGACACAAACATGATAAGCATGAGTTATTGTTAACATTAATCTTGTGAAGAAATTAAATTAAGATTTGCTTCTCATGAGATCCACTAACAGAACTGTCAATGTTTGTAAAAATGTTTAATGATATTTAATTTTCATTTTATTGATTTTCTTTGTTCATGTTGGACTAGAGTTATCTTCAAATTTGTTCAATCTGGGAGAATCCTTGCTCTTAACATTTGCTTTTTCTAATTGAAATTGAAGTCAAATGAAATTCCAAGTTAAAAGTTGATGAAAAAATGGGTAAAATTTTAAACAATTCAATTCCATTCTGGACAAGATAACAATGATTGGAAACAGACTCCAGGTTGGATGAGAAACAAAAAAAGGTTGAGTGAAAACTTGTGTAACTGCTTCTCTTCTCCATGAAATGAGTAAACATTGGCTGGAAGAAAATGAGATCGAAATTGAATGATTGGACAAATACTAATATAAAGTTTTGGACATTAAATTAGATGAAAAGCATTCCCTTTGGAAGTTTATTGATTCACGGTTTTCATCAAGAATGTTCAATGTTAACAGAATTGTCAGTCTGCTGGAAATGTTTTCAATTTGCATCCATCTTTATCAATCAATGTTGTAATGAATGTAAGATTGAACTTTTCAAGAATAGTTTCCATGAAAATGTTCGAACAATTTCAAACCTTGAAAGCAGACAATAAAAAAATGTAACCAAAGAAAAAAGGTTGAAGATGGTGCTAGACTCTCATTAAAGCTGATTGCTTCTTGAACAATTAACAGCAACAATTTGAAACATCTTCAAGGAAAATCACTGCCCTTCTTCAAAACGTCGTTAATCGCAAAGTGTTAGCGTTTTATTTTTGTGCTCTTTTTAACGCTGCTGATTGAGCACATAAATAGTTTTCCAACGAAAAGATACAGGTGAAGGTATCGTAAGCATACAGACCAACATGTTCCAGCGAACTCGTTGCACCTCGTCTCTCACTTCATGTTTCGTGTGCGATGCCTGCTATAGCAGTAATAATAACATGGAATATCAAAAGCTCTTAATAGAATTGATTCAATCGATTCATGTTATTCAAAGTTTCTATTAATCATCAAGTTAATAATACTTACAAAAAGTCTATCTCAAAAAGTCTAAAGATTGATATCACTTTACTTTGCTGTAACAATATTGCTGTACTAATTATTGTACTTATTGTATTTATTAATTATTTTTAAATGTTCAAAATCTTTTCGAAGGCAAAATTTCTGTTGTAAAATACATTTAAGCAACTCTAATAGTTTTTTTTGCACTGAATTTTCTCATGAAAATGGGTTGTTTTAAGCTACTCGGTGTTCTTTAGTTCATAAAATGTAAACGATCCCCTGTTTTTATGTTGGGTTTTGTAATTTTGTTTCTGTTTTCAATACTTTTTTCTCATTAGCTCATTAAAATGGGAATTTCCAGGTAACCAAACTCAACCATTTGCGATAACTGTAACATATTTTCCCCATTCAATTCGCATTAGATGAACTGATGATCAAACAGTCAATTTGCTGAGAGATGTTAATCCATTTACCACAATTTGATCCAATCTTGAGATACCTTCGAGAATTGAATGTGAATCAAATGAAAGTTTGAAAAAGGCTGAAACAGTTTTTTTCATCTTCAGCATTTGGAATTAAATTTTACAATTCTTTTTACATTCCAATGTCAATCAGAAAATAATTCATGGTAAAGTTGAAGTTTGAAGGTCTTTGGTGAAGAATGTTGCAAAAGAGAAAATGCATGGAAAAGTTCATTGTAAATCTATTTTCTGCATTGATTTCCTGTCCCTGAATTTTAAATTTATAAACAAGAATTGATGAATATTTGAGTTTTCACTTTTTCCATTTTTCCATTCTTTTTGGAACATTTCAAGTCGAAATAAAGTCAATCTAACAACAAATGATATCAAAAAAGAAAATCCATAAGAATTCAGTTTTTGTTCGATAAATTTTTCCATTCCTCACCTTTAACTGAACTGAATCGGAAATCAAAGTCATACTTGAAGTATTTTCTCTGCCAATCTTTGCACCAGCAATCAGTTTCCGGTTCAAATAAATATCAATTTCATTTATTTACTCACAGATTCTGTTGAGTCTCGCATTTACCAGACAATAATTTGGTGTTAATTTCTGACAAAAAGCTTTGCTTCAGGCTAAATAATGATTGAATTATGACCAAAATATTTCGTTGGACTGAGCAAAGTAAACAATATTTTAAAGTGAAACCCAATTGAATGAGAAAATGGATAAATTTTGCTTCTCATTTGACCATTTGCCGTGTCATTTGTAACCTGAATAAACTCGGAGCAAAATGAAAACTCTAATTTCTTTTTCTGTTGATTCACTGTTTTTTTCATTCTATTATCTGCTTTAAACTAAGTTGAAATGACACCATTTGAGATGAACTTGGAATTGAAATAGAAGCTGACTACATCAGGGTAAAGTAAAAGAATTGTGCATAAATATCAACATTCATCGGCAGATTCATCCTATTACATGACACTTTACCTTGCCAAAGTGCATTCAATATTCTCATGTCAATTTTGCCAAACGAAAAACTAACTGCTTCCAACTTTGATTGTTACACTTTCTATTTACATTGATTCCGATCTAAATTTCATCGTCAAAAGTGAATCGAAATTTTGTTCAAACAGTTTCTTCTTTTCACTTGATATACAGATTTCATGAGCCAACTTTTTGTTATCATGAATGATGAACAATCTACATTGAAATGGATTGCTCAAGGTTGTTTCCACAACTGACCAGATCTTTTAACTTATGCTATTTACTGTAAACATGGAATCATCATTATCGTTGAAATTTAATATTGGTTAAAGTGAATTTGCCTGAAGCACTTTTGATTTTAAACTTTGACTTGCGGATGAAAGAGTAAACAAAATAATGAAAAAGTGAAAAATGAGAATAAAAAACTTTTCTCAATGAAAAATGAGCCTGAACAAGAATGTTGATAAAAGTAAATATTAATACATTATTAATATAATAGAGGTTTAATGAAGCTTCCAATGAATGAGAAACGAAAAAAAATTGGTTCAACTTTTTTTCATCCGAAAGCTTTTTATCCCAACCAAGGCTGACAAGCAAAGGTGTGAAATCGTTAACAATTAAGGCGATTCGTTGCGAAAAAAAACTCGAGATAAACTGACAGAGAAAATTATTCCAAACAATGAAGGTATTCAGCAAAAAAAGAGTAGAATCGAATAACAGTAAATTCCTTGGAGCTATCGCCTTATTACTTTTTTCCATCTTTTCATTTCTTGCGAAGTATACTTTTGGAATTTCGTTTAAACTCTCATTCCAAGACATTTATAAACATGTACACACTTGATTGGAAATAATGGATGAAGAATAGCTGAAGATGAGAAAAAATTGAACTTTCACCAGTAACTATGAATGTTGGTGGCATGTCCAATCAAGTTGAACTTGATCGATGTTTCATAGTCAAATGGCATGGCTACAAGTCGATTGCATTTTCACATAATTTACTTGCAACAGGTTAATTGAAACAACGACTAACCTCAACTCAGCAAAGAATCATGTCGTGTTAACTTTTCAATTCCCTTTTGTTGGAAAAATTAGATTCGAATAAAATGAAAAAAGAAATTATTCCCAGAGTAAACAGTGAGTTCTGCTTGAATTTGGTTGTACTTATAATATTAGAATATTATAATAGAAGTTTATTTTGTAAGCATTTTTATTAGATGAAACATTCTTTTCTTCTGCTTTCAAATTTTTTGTTCTAATCTATTCGATTGTATGAGTTTGCAATGTTCCTAGCAACTTTGAAGATGCAAATTTTCATTAGTTAACAGCTAATGGTTTGTTTGATAATTAGGTTTATTGATCATTGGAAGAGAAGATTCAGATCAGATGAATTTTGACAAAATGAGAAATGACTAGAGATGAGATGAATTGCGTCCTTTTCATTTTCCAGCTACTTGTTTGATCCAAAGCGGTAAAAGCTTTTCAAATATTAAATAATAAATAATAAATCTGTCGAATGTTTATTTCCGCAAAAACTTGAGAAATGCTTTAATGAACAATCTTTCTGCTGGAATTGCATGGTTCTCTAAGATATTAAATTCATCATTCATATGAGCATATTGCATGCAGTATAACAAAGGCGAACTTGTGATTTTACTTTAGTAAAGCTGTGAAACTTTTGTACCGGGAAATCCATCCCTTCTAAACGGATCAACTTTCGTCAAACTTTGATTGAAATTTTACAATCTCGATACTAAATGGTCGTAAAATTGAATCATTTTTCCATGATACGTAACAAGATTGAGAAAATGAACTCGACTGATCACAAAGTGATAGACTGATCATGTACTTTTGAAACAGCATTTATTTTTAATAGCGTGACTCGAGTAAAGAACCTATGTTTATTGATGCCAAAGATACATTTATAAACTTGTATTTGATTCAACTTTAATCTATCTGGACTTTTGCGTGTTACTTTATATTATAATAGTTACTTTGAATAAACTCTAGTTTTTCGCAGTTGAATCCTGCCTCAACTCTAGTGCGTTAGCATTCAATCATTTTTATCTTGAGCTCATCCATTAGGTTGATACTTTTGAGATTGAACCTCCTACGCTGATCAAGTGAACAAAGTGAATGAAAAAGATGAAGGTTATAGTGTTCAGACAATCAATATGTGCTTGTTCTGTGGTATTTGCAGATAATTTGCGTTTTACTCATTAAAGTTTCATTTGCAAATGATCTAAGAGAATGAAATTGAAACAGAATAAATGAGAAGAGTTTTGATCCAATTATGTTTCTGAATAATCATTACTTACAGTTTATCTTTACAATTCATGAGCATTTTTCTTGATTCTTTTTTTGCCTCCAGCTGATTATCAATGTTAAAAGTAATAAAAAGCAGCCTGAACGATAAATATATACTAAAAATGTATTTGAGCAAGTAAACTGAACCAAAAAATTTCGTTCAATCACCAACATTAAGGACAACTGAACTCATCAGATGGTCCATGAAATTGTTTCAGTAGAAGTTGAATGGCATTGAGAAAGCATCAATTTTAATCGGCTAATAGAATAAATAAACCGATTCTTAATTCTATTACAAGTTGTTTCAAATATATAATAAATATTGAGCTTATATTCACTCCAACTTCAACTGTTAATCCAAAATTGAAAATCTTTAATATTCTTACACACTCTATCCAACCTTTTCCCGAGAATAGCCTCCCAGTTAACTAAAATCAATAACAGTATCACCAGCTTCAATCACAGTCCATAAGGTCATCTGTTGTTTTAACAATATCTATGGTTAGTTATTCTTAAACTCCATTTATATTATTTTAATATATTATTGAAAGGCACGCATTTTCCAGATAATTACGCAGACTAATGGAATATGAAAAAAATTGAAATTTTGTCTTGCCGTGAAGAAATCATGTTCAATGTCAAGAGAAGAAGAAAATTGAGAATAAAAAGGAAAATGATGAACATCATGTAAAGCATCGCCAAATGTAGACATGAAATATCATCAACTGTAGATGTAATCATTTAGTTGACTGTAACAAATAATAACAGCAATGCCAAATGACGAGTAACAAAAATGTTGTAAACAAACTAAAGCAAGTTGATATGTATGATAAGCATCTCTATCTAATAATGTCAACCTTACAACATCAATTATTTTCTTTCCATTATCATATCCAACATTTAATCTTTTTTCCTGATAACTTTTTCTTCTCTCTCTCTTTCCATCGTTATCTACAACTAACCCTGCATCTTTACCTTTTGCTGTTGAACTTTGCTCAAACTGCATTATAATCTTGCCATCAACACCAATAATTCCCTCTGATAATTCAATATTGACCCAAATACCTTGCAACTTGAATTGTACTCTTTCACCTTTTCCTTATTCCTTTACCACTCCAATTAATTATCAATCATTTCCAAGGTCAATATTGATTGTTGTATTGATATAATTGTGGTTTCCCAGTATTTATTGTTATCAACGAGAGAAGAGGAAAAGAAAAGTCGAAAGAGAAGAAAAAACTTGTATCAACTTTTTTCTCCTTTTTGTTAACATTTCCAAGCTCTTCTTCTTCTTCTTCTTCTTCTTCTTCTGGGTTAGTCTTTACCCTTTCCTTATACTTCTTTTCCTCAGATTTTCAGTTCAGTTTATTAACCATCATGTTAACCGTCTGTTCATCCAATCAACTTGATCACCTAATTAGTCTTCTCAAGTTTCTTCAACCTTTCTCCTTACTTCATCTAATTCAAATCAATTAACTTGTCTGTTTTTAGTAAACTTTTTTTTCTCTCGCTTTTTTTCCAGTTCAGTAAAAATTTCAACTCTAAGTATCAAAGCATCAACTGGTAGTAAACAGAATCTGAATTTGTGCAAAGTGTACTTGAAATGATGTTTCTTGCCAGTTAATGTTGAACATGGTGTTCATGTTGAAACCTTTTTGCTTTCATTTCGCTTTCCTTTGCAAGATGAGGATAAAGAGCAAAAATAATTATCCTCGAGTTTACTCGACAAGCACTTTATTTTGATAAACAATAATTTTGAACATTGTAAAGCGCTGGAACAGGGAAAATTAACAGTTGCCTTCAATCATTTACTTTTATCTCATGATGACCAGTTTATCTTGGAATGATTTGTGGTAGAAAAAAGACACTCTTTTTCCACCATTATTTCCACTTCAACTAATGAACCAGAATTTTCTCTCTTTTTCATTTTCATTAGTCACTCATTCGTTTACCAATCTA
Organism: Tetranychus piercei; assembly: GCA_036759885.1. Classification (NCBI taxonomy): domain Eukaryota; kingdom Metazoa; phylum Arthropoda; class Arachnida; order Trombidiformes; family Tetranychidae; genus Tetranychus; species Tetranychus piercei. The sequence goes on from CM071877.1 coordinate 16,521,575, forward strand.
TTTCATCTTCAATCTGATGACCTTTTATAAATCTCTTTCTTACACTCTTTTTGTTTCCTTTTCATCTTCTCACTGCGTCTCTTTGCCTAATCTCTTTATCAGGCCTCAAAAATGGTTATGAAAAGCAAAGAAATCAGGTTAATCAAAGAGCGAATGCGGTGGTTATCCAGGAAAGAATAAGGTTCACTTAGAAAAGAAGGAAACATTCAATTGAATGATTTTCAGACTTTTCTCTCTTCCTTCATGGTAACTTATCATTCAACTTTGACTCTCTTTTCACCATTTTACTCATTCTCTTCTTCTTACCCTTGATTCAACCCATCTTGTTATACAACAATGGAAAAGGTTCCATTGGCGTTTCACTCGATTAGTTTTCCACTGAATTTTCACTTATTCTAATCTTTCTTTATTCAATCACTTTTTGACTAGCGAGTCGAGTCTTTCACGTTCGATGTTTCTTCACTCTGTCTTGTCTCCAGCTATGAAAATATTTTATGCTGATGGATGCTGAAAATTGGATCCTTTTTAGATAACAAACTTGACACTTGCCATTTCTTATCTGATGCAAGTTTATCCTTAAATCCGTTTTACGAAGCAATTGTTTCTGTATGACCTTCAACAGTTCAATTTGTTGTATTATCCAATTGAGATTAATGAGGTTCCTCATTAAACATCAAGGGTTAAAGATCGCATTTCAACTTTACTTTCGATTCTTGACTGCTGTGTTTGAACATTTTTTGAGTTTTACAGTCAAAAAACTATTCCTTGATTCAATATTTATCGCAATTTCCACTATTCGGAGCTTTTGACTTCTTGTATCTATCTTGGCTTTCTTATTTTAAACAATATTTTTCACTCTTAGAAAGCTCTCTGCTAAATTGAACAGATAAACAACAATGTTTGACTTCACATCGAACTCTTCTTTAATTGATTTTCAAAGTGAAAAATTTATGAGCACAGAAAGTCTTTCAATTTCAAGTTTTGATAGTTGGAAACAAAAGTGTTCAATCATTTCATTTCAAGCTGTCTTGAATTTGTTGGCTCATCAATGCTTCCAACCAAACGATTTTAAACTTGAATCAATATTTAACCTTCTTTTCCGCACAATTATTGCACATCAATTTCAAGTGATCGTTCACAGACTGTCTGAGGAAAATTTTTCACCCAGACATGTTCTACTGAATAATTCTGGCTTTTAAATCTGTGTTATAAAATTTTATCTATTGTGATCAATAGATAATGTTGTTACCCAACTGCCAATCAAAAGGATTCCTTGTAATATTTCTTATTAACAGAGTATTACTAGACAGTTTCATGTCATGATTATGAAAATGATGGGAAAAAGTCGACAGACTTTAGTTGAATCACAGTTTCACTCTGACTTGGAACACTCCTAATCGACTTAATTAGAAGATATAAACTGTTTCACAGTGACATAGTCATGATCATAGGTGTGAAATGAAAAGGCGATAAACCTTTGACAAGCTTCGACAGTTGATAGATGAGTTATTAATGAATGCATAAAACTCTTTATTGCAAAGGTTAACCTTAACCTAAGTTTCCATTCACACATGATATCACATAATGTAGCAAATAAATCATCAGAAAAGATGATTCTCAGATCTGATAAAGTTGCCTTTATAAAAATGTTGAGAAAAGAAAGTTGACCAAAAAATCAATTTCATTCAATTATTAAGTGTTTGGTGTTTTACTCAGTGTGATGCTGTCAATTATTGCCTTTCCAATGGAAGCTTGATATTCTCAAGTCTTTTTGTTTACCTGTTGGCACATCGTTTTTCATGCTGGTCGAGATAAAAACCGATTGTAAAAAGCTGAACAAGATTCGAAATGAAAAATCAGACAAGAAAAGGCAGAAAAAAAGAAGTGGTGATTGAAGATTTAAAGAGCAAAACTAGAGTCATGAAAGACTGACCATTAATCAATCATGTGCCTACTAAGCCTTTTGTTGTTATATTAGAGCGTAAAAGTAACCAAGTTAGCGACCACAATTTAATAATAAACGAATAAAACCAAAGTATTGATGGAAGCGAGGAAAAAATGTCAAAGCATTGACTTCAATTGTCAAATAATAACAATTTATTACATAAATCTTTTGTTGAAATGAGAAGGCGTTTATCAGGGAGAATCAGGAGAAAAGGAAGAAGAAACTATTCAAAAGTGACAATCAAAATGCGTAAATGGTTGATAGAGAATTAATTGGCAGAAGAAAATGATGAATATGAAAAGTGTGACTCCCAGTAGAGATAATAAATGAAATTATAATCGAAATTCGTTGAGCAAAGAAAATGATGAAAAAATGATATCAAGTTGTAAACTATAATTTGATAAGGATAATCTCTCAATTACAACAGTAATTGCATATAAATTGAAACATTTACATTCAATTTGAAAACTTTTCTTTTTAGTTCAACAATAAAAACTCGTTTCATGACTGAATTTACAATTTATCTCTTGATTTCTTTTCTTCATCTTTCAACAAACTTCTCGGACTTTACAAGTTTTACTCATCTTTTTTTCCATTTTTACCTGTTCTTTCAACTCCATTCTTGTTGGACTTTTTCTTCTTTCCTTTCAACGTTTCATGTTTCCAGTTTCATTGCTATTTTTAACGATGCTCATGAGAATTTTGGTTTACAACTTTGATTCCATGCTATTAGCAAGTTTTTCTTTACTTTCTTTCTCCTTCATCTTATTTATCATCATCTTTAACGAACATTTCTTTTTCTCACAGATTACTCTTTCTCTGTTCCAACTTTATTGTAATACTTAACTCTTAGTTTTTTTTTCTTCACCTCTTCAAGTTCAACTTACCATTTGCAGGTTTACATCTTTTTTCATTCTCATTTCATCTTATTTTTTATCAATCCAATTCAAACACGATATTATTGTAAAATGAAACACGATAATATCATAAGCTACATTTTATTACATGAGTAAAGAAAAAGAAAGTTTTTTTTCACTCTTTTCTTGTTTGCCATTTTCAATGATCTCGGTGTTTTGGTTGAAGAGAATCAGAGCCAAGATGAAGATGAAAAAAAAGACAAAAAAGTTTACAGAAAACCATCAGTATCATCATTATTCTTTGGTCGATAAATATTATACAATATAATGTTGATAACGAGGATGATGGTGATGGATAAGAAGGAATAGAACTCGATATATTGAGAAGTAGAAAAGATGAATTCAAGATGAAGATGATAATGTTACTCTGTTAACCATTAATGTTAAGAGCATGAAGAGAACTTTTATTCTCTCTCTCTCTCTCTCTCTCTGTTCAACGAAGGTAAAACTTTTTCTCCTCTTTTGTCTTCTTCCTGTTCTTTATCCGCTGTTGCCAGGACATCATTTACATCTAAACGGATAAATGATGATATTATATTCAATTTGAATTATTAACATGAAACATCAAAAATACCTAAAGATAATGGAATACTTTTTATGGAGTAAAGAAGAAAAGTCGTTAACAATTCAAGTTTACTAAACTTTTGATTACTTTTCCGATTTTTGTGAATCATTTTATACTCTTGGTTGATCGTTAAATGAATCAAGCCTTTATTAGAAACAATTAATCAAAAAGACGGCCAAAAGGATTTTATACTTTTACTATTCTCATGTTCACTTCAATTATCATCAATTTCATTTTTTTTCATTCTTCAACACTCTTGATAAATGTTTGCTAATTTCACAATTAAATGAAACTTGGTGTCAATCTTATTGATTTTGATCTTCATTCCCTGTTCAATTGTTTTCTTTTTCTTGTTCAAAACGTTTTGTTTCAACTTGATGCAAGGTTTGAGGTTTGCTCATGTTTCATCCCAGCCTCGATTAGTTTTGAGAATTTAATTCAATTAAGAATTAATTTACAGAGAGATTGAGCATAAAAAACTTATCATTCTTTGGAAAACTCGTCCCTGTTTCTAGATATTTCATGATAAACAGACGGAAATAAATGTCTGTAGTCAACTGGAATTGGATATTAGTAATGTTAATGAGTCTCTAATTGGAATTATCTACTTTGAATAAATTATTCTGAGTTAGCAATGGAATAATTGCTCCGTGGAAGTTGCCATGAAAATGGTCAGAGATGATGCTTCAATCCGGCTATTTTTGAAATGAAAACTATTTTTATTTTATATTGAATCTTTTATGAAGCAATGTTGCAAAAGAGTTCAAAATGCACAATAAGACTCTAATCACTTCCAATTTAAGTCCTAGAAAAATTTGAATTTGATAAAAAATTTGAATTTGAAACAATCCTAGTCAAAACTTCTGCCATGAAAAATCGATGAATTAGTTGCTTATAGAAAGAATAGATGGCAATAGTCTATAGATTTATCATTTGTTTTAAAAGTTGTTACATTTAATTCTCTCTGTTAAACTATGCAATTTGACTAACGATAAAAAGGGATTTGTCTCACAAAAATTAAACTGTGACAACTTTTTTCGCAAGCTACTTTTCAAAGAGAGGATATAGAGAAATAGGCTTAACATTGAAATGGGCTTGAAGAAGGTTAAATAATTTTGAGAAAAGTAGTAATCGTTACTCTCGTCAGTGATATGACATTATAACTGTTGAACTATTATAATCAGAGAACGGAAGTATATAAGATCATTGTTTAATCAAACGGATCGTTCCGGAGTCTGTAACCTCCAAATGGGGTAATTTGCTCACAGCCGTCAGGTACTATGTATTGAATTATCAAATTTTTGTTCTGCAGTTGATATATTGGACTCTGATGATCTACGCATCACATCTTTTTCATGAAATTAATTATATCGTTACCAACAACTATTGCTTTCTTATTAACTGTTTTGAAACGATACGATCTAACTCAATAGGATTAGTTGAATCCGTGAATGCAATTAAGTTTCTGTGAGAAGCACTTGTATCTATAAATGAAAATTTTGAAGAATCAGTATATATTAAATTTGACATTTTTTCAGCTAATCTAGACTAAGTGAAGCTAATCAATATCATGAATAACCAGTTCTGCTTTGAAAATATATACACGACGGACCAAATTAATTCATTTAAATGATCTCCAATTGCAATCAGTGATGTATAAAGAAAATTCAACTCTATAAGAATATAAACGAGTAACATTTGCGCTCTCATTTCTTTATCAAAATTTGTTTATTGAAAATAACAACTATCTTTGATTTACCGTTACAAGTATACAATCATTCATTATGACCTTGTAGTCGTGTGTACAGTAGTATACTCAAACAGGCTAAAAAACATCCTTGCGCCACTTCCGTATGTCGTTTTCCTGATATTCTGGTTGTGGTGTTAACCATGTTTCAATAATCAAATTTCCAATGAAATTTTTTATATAAATCAAAGGATTATTGATCTCTTCAAGGTTAATAAATTATAAGTTTGATGGTTGTGTGCATAAAAATTACATAAAAAACTATTTGCAAAGTGATCTGAAAAATGGTAACTTTTGACGTCCTCCTCAGAAGATTTTTTAACTGTGTGAAGCTTTACAAAAAGAGTAAAGAAAAAGTTTTCTGAATAATATTTTGAAGTAGAAGTATCAAGTATTTGAACTTGATATTTATTTATTATTATGGTCCTTATAGATGTAAGCAATCATTAAGAAAAAAAATTCAACCGGGCGAAGTTTCGATGAATTAGAAAAAAATGCATTCCAAAGTAATTTTGTTATATTTACGTAGTGATAAAAGAAGTGAATTAGCTACGTCTAAGTGTCTTGATCCTCAAAAACAGAAACTGTTAGCTGAAGAAATTGATTTGACTGATGCTGACCCAAACATAAATGAACATATCAGTGGATTTGATGATAAAGATGAAATTCAGCAATTTGAAGTGAAAAAGAAAGATAATGAAAGGGTTATTGCAATTTCTTCAGGAAACAAAAACATCCGAATTTCATTGTAATTGGAATGGAATGATATTTCGAAAACATGTAAACATCTAATAGTTTCTTTAGTGTTTTACCCTTATTCATTTGCTGCCAATATTTGCAAACTTTAAGTGAAGATAAATCACAATGGTAAAATTTCAATGATTTAATCAATTTCTTCCCTCACCAGAGCTCCGTTAGTTTCAACCAGTCGCCACCACGTGTTGGAGGAGTTGGGTTTTGATGACCTAAGGGTAGTTTTGATAACCCGGGCACCCTTGCCTAGTGGGCATGTTCTGAATGTTATATTGGGCGTTTTTTATTCATTTTACGCCTGTTTTACGTCATAACTCACGAACGGTTGATGCCTCAGATCTCAGATTCGAACCATGAGCTTAAAAAAGTTGATGAACTATGCCATCGTTCTCTCAAGGTTATTCAAGGTCATTCATGTGTGACATTCAACTGACATTTGCAGGGCATTCCCTGTTAGAAGAAATTTTTTGTAACTGGCTGATGTTTTTTACATTATCATAACTCATCCATCTCAGAAGATATGAGTGTTTTTATACCGTTCAGTCTTTTATTTGGTTACGAGTTAAATTCGGTTATCTTAACAACCAGATGAGCTTTTAACTTCGCCCAAACATCAGCCAGTTACAAAAAATTTCTTCTAACAGAAAATGCCCTTCAAATGTCAGTTAGAGGTCAAACAGATGAATGACCTTGAATAACCTTGAGAGAACGATGGCACAGTTCTTCAACTTTTTTAAGCTCATGGTTCGAATCTGAGGTCTGAGGCATCAATTGTTCGTGAGTTAGGACGTCAAACAGGCGTAAAATGAATAAAAAACATCCGGTATATTTAATATTTAATTTTCATTTTTTTGGTATTTCTATATTTAATATTATTTACAATATTTACATTTGTTATATTAATTTCCGGTAGTTTTTTTAACCTGGGCACCCTTGCCTACCGGGGTAAAAGGTTTGAGATTTAGGTAGTTTTGTTAACCTATCCACCCTTATTCTTCAAAAATATTACAATTTTCGTCTAATTTTTGTTATTTATCGTTGCTACCTTTTTTGTTATCTCCAGTAGATAAATTATCAGAAGTCATCGTAGATTTCTAAACGTATTAATTGTATTAATATTCTGCACTGGTATTAGTGTTTAATAAAGGGTGTTGCGTTTAATAAGGTTCCATAATCTTTACCCAAATGTAAATAAAAAAATAAAGATGCATAGATGATTACATCTTTATTTCTTTATCGACATTTGGTTAAAGATTATGGAACCTTATTAAACGCAACACCCTTTAGTTTTGTAAAAACAAAGACTTGCCTATAAAAAATGGTATAAATGTTTAATCAACATTGCTATTATGTATAACATCGAAGTTTAATTAAGGGCACAGACACATTGACAAAAATAAGATAAAACATATTTTGAGCATTTCTTCAACATTTGACTCGTTTTCAACACTTTTAAATGAATATTGGTAGCAATGGGTTTGAATACTTGTTTAAAAAGCTTAGAAGGTTAGAGTAAGTGAATAAACTAATTTAAAATTAAATCAAATGTTTTATGCGATAAAACTACACTCCTCAAGAGCTATTGAATACAATACGCACAGAATGACGACAATACAATATTATCTTATCAAGTATTGAGTCTTATTTTTTGAGTTTTCATGATTGTCATGATTCCAATTCACGAGATGGCATTAGCTGTGCTGAATCGCTATTAAGTGACTCTGTCTTTCAATGGACTTATTTTACTCTCATTATATTTTTTACTTTCCAAGTAAACGCACTCCTCAATGTTGAGCATCACTCCATATGAGAGTGTCTACAATGAGTAGTAAGAGGAGAGAGACTATGACAGACTCTGTTTTCTCTTCTTAACTCCCTTTCCTCATTTCTGTTCGATAAAGTTTCCTTCTCACTCGCAACTCATTGCCTCCTGCCATTCTTACCTGAAAGACAGAGAGAGAGAGAGAGAGAGAGAGAGAGAGAGAGAGAGAGAGAGAAAGAAGAGAGCGAAAGGCAGACCACTGAGACAGGGCAAAAAAGGAGTTCAAGTAAAGTTCAGGAGAAACATAAGGGAGCAAAGTGAACCTGAATTATCAGAAGATAGTCAAAAAAAGTTCCTCTATTCAACATCCTGGGACAGTTGATCAGTTGTTGTACTGTTCAACGATATCGTGCTTTATCTGAATCTTGTGTGTGCAAGTTTATCCAATCTGCCAAAATTCATCAATTCAATTAGCTAAACAATGTAACAGAAAAAAAAACATTTTGTCATCTCTCTTTTTCCATTGCATGTGATATTTAATGAACAAGTTTAAAATAGAAATGAAACTTTTAGTAAAATAAAATTGTTCATTGTGTAAACCAGAGATAAAAATCAATTTCACATCCAAGGTTTTCTAGTTTTGTTTATCAAAGAAAATGAGTCAAATCATATCAGCTTCATCATTGATGAACATTATCAATAATTGATTTCCAAAACATCAACATGGAATTTCATTAAATTTCATTAATTGTGATTAAAAATGAATTGTGAGTAACCACAAGTCAATTGAAAAGTTGATAGCCTTGCAACAATTTGATTCAAAGATGGATTTAGTTGCTTCTCAAACGGTTTACAAGTTTTACAAGTTGTACTTATTCTGAGCCTTTTGTTACGTTTATCTATTGGATACAATCATGATGATCTTTAACTGGATGCAATAGCAAGTGCAAATGGAAAAAGAATTTGTTTTAGAAAAAAAGTTTTCTCTAACCGATTCAAACATGTGCAAGAAAAATTGATCGACGTGTTCATCTTTTATCATCATTATTTACAACCTCAACGATCCATAATAATGCAATGTAAAGCAATAAGTTTTGAGAAACCTTTTGATCGTGAAATGAAAACCACAATTATTTGAATGAAAACCAAAGAGGAATAATTGATCCTTGAGAAGTGTACTTTCCCTCGGTGTTATCAGTGTTAATATTGCAGACAAGAGCAATCATCATAATCAATTACTTGGTTATCATCACCGTCATCATAATCACCATAAACAACAACATTTATTATCATAATCAGTAATTATCTTTAGCAGAAGAAGAAGAAGAAGAAGAAGAAGAAAAAGGAGAAAAAGGTTGTTACAAGTTGTTATCATTTTTCATTTTCAGCCTTGCTCTTCACACACAATATTGCGAATGTCATTACTCTTTTAGTAGACTTTTCAATTACCATTGTCATCCATTTAACCCATTACCATGCAAAGATTCAGAGAAAGTTTTTCTCGTCGACCAAAAGATCCACACGATTCATCGCCCAAAGATTCAACCAAAACATCACCTTCTTCACCTGGATCTACCAAGACTATGTTTGGCAGTGCCGATGGAGGAGAGACCAGTGGCCCAAGTGGATCGACTGCAGCAAAGCCAAGCTTGAATTTGCTTGTGCCGCCAACATCGATGGATCAATTTGATTCTGGAACTCGATTGATATGCAAAGATTCAGATAATGGCAATAACAGCAACAATGGAAGCAAAGACAATAGTGCTGCAGCAACACCAGAGTCCGATGATAGTTTGGCACCTTTAATGAATCGAGTTGAGGTAAATTTGACTGTTGGACCTGAACCTGCATCACTGCTGAACAGTCCATCAAAATCAGGTCGTTCGAGGTCTTTTGATTCAGCTGCTGCTGCTGCGGCTCGTGCTGAGGCGGCTTCCAAGGCAAATTCGCGAAGAACTTATCACAGAGCCTTTATTTTTCTAGAGCTTCCCAAGTGGCGCATGTTGGTTCGCAAAACGGCCTCTTCGAGCTCTTCAAGTCTAATCCATGAGCGTGATTGTTTCCATTGTCAACACGCCTATGAACTGGCTAAAAAGGCTGCCGTGTCACCGCCCATATCAAGCGCCAATTCGGCCTCTTCTGACGGAGAAGAGAGTGACAATGAATCTACTTCACCACGTGTCCGTACATCAAGCACAGGAGAACCAGAAGATGAGGATGCAACCAGTGAGTGCATTGAAGGATTACCAACTGTGATTCTCAGTTTAGCTCCGGAAGTTGAGAAACCAACGGAAGAAGAAGACTCTGGATTAACTTTCATTTCGCTTGAAGTACCAATCCGAACCAAATCGGGTCGATCAGCTTCTGTTGATTCATCATACCTTCAAGTTCCTCAACAACCCGAGATTGGCATTTGTGAGCTTCCACCTGTTAAAGCGCAAAGATCAAGATCAATTGATGTTGCGCTGCCAGTCGGACCTGATGGACCATACATTGTTGTACCAACTGAAAAAGAACAGCCAATCATAACTCAGTGAGTTGCACTTTACTTTTCATTCGCATTCACTTGCATAACATAACAACCAAAGTATTTGGTTTATCACAATTTAACCAAATTGACTCGAGTCAACATTATCATCAAAACTTTATAATTGCTCATTAAACGTAATCAAAGATTGAGCTTATCTTTGCACGTAATTCATTTTACAACTTGTTCTTTACCGCACAAGTAACAATAATCGATACAATTTAAACTCGTCAATTATCTCAATTTCAATTGCTACACATAACCATTAGTAAAATAATCAGTCATTTTTATTACACTTCTGACAGAGAATCAAAAGTCGTCAAGCATTAGAAAATTGTTTCACACATCAAGGTAAAACAAATGTCAACATTTCAACAGTTTACATGAGAAAAGAAACATTTTGAAACATTCAATTCCTGAGTGAAAACAAATGAAATTCATAAAACTTTGTGATTTCAACAAATATCTTGAATCTGCGTCCTTCCTCGGAAAGACGAATTCAATGACATTAAGGTGAAGTAAATGAATAACGTTTGAATACAATAGGTTTGTCTTTAAAGAATCTAAATAAATGAGAAATTCTCCATTCTAATTCAATGCAACCAACAATGAAATGAAGCAAGTTGGCTGAATGATTTCATGGAATTTCCACCTTTTCAAATTTCTTTTGACAAAATTGTCGTTTGATGTTTCACAGATACTTTCATTGAAGCAAACCAAAACGTTAGATAGCGACTTTTGGTCAATATTTCCTCAAAATTGATCAAGAAATTTTTCAATTATTTTGTCATTTCTCAAGCCGAGACTTGCAAAAGAAATGTCAAGATTTGTTTAATCTCTTTTGTCATTCATTAAACCTCTTTGCAAGCTAATTCAAAGTTTTGATTTACTTTGACCATCACTTGACTTTGCCAAATTATATAAACTAAAAAGATTGGAATTAACTGACCAATTAGTGTCCAACTAGTGCCACATAACACAAGTTTGAATACAAGAAAACAAGATTAAGCGAAAGAAAAGCTTTACAAGCAAATGCCTAACCTTAAGGTTTACCTTTTTATTTTTAACTGATACTAATTCCTAAGCTTTTTCCTTCGTAATCCCAATGTTTATTAGCAAAAAGCAATGCCAATTCCATCATGTTCTCACCATCATTATTATCATTCTCAACTCTGAACATCTTCTTTCACTCTCACCATCATCATCTAATTCTTCGTCCTTTTCGTTCATCAATTTCTTTGCTCTTCTCTCCTCATTCATCCAACTTTCATCTCATTCAATCTTACCTTCTGCCTGAACCTGGAAAAGTTGCTTCTCTTTCTTGACACCTTTAATTGATAAAAATAACTGTCTTACCTTGTCCATCTTTAAATCTCATTATTTCCATTGTCGCAAGTGAACCTTGTTCCTTTCGTTGCAACGAAAACAGTTTGCAAAAAGAGTTTACAAAAAGAATTTCATTAGTTGAATAAGTTTATTGAATTTACTTCTTTCTTCATCTCGTATCATCTTCCTTTAAATCTTGAAACACTCAGATAATTTCCCAAAGTTTCTTTTCAAGTCCCATGTTCCTAATCAATTTACCATTGAGACAAATTTGTTCACAATTTTTCATTCCCTTACCTTTAACCGTTTCATTTGTTTAATGAAATTTGAGAAAATCATTTCTTTCCTTTGAAGCAAAATATAACATACTTTGAATAATCATTGTTAAACCATCAACCAAAATCTCAAGTGTTTTCAGCCTTGTAAACTGTTTAAGCCATTGATATCAAAAACAGAATAAGAGTTTTATCATTTTCATGATAATTTTAGCTAATATTATCTGTACAGAGTAAACCACAAATTCATCAAATGTATTAGCATTCAGGGAAATATGAACTCGTTGTAAATATGAGTTTCGAAAGTATTCAAAGAGGAAAAAATTCCATTGTCTTTCCAAGTGTTTTCCCACAAAATTGTGATTAGAAAATGTTGCAACGATTTCAAGGCTTTGTTGCTTTGCAAATTGAATTGGTTACACTTTTTTACGGAAATCAAAGTCGAACGATTAGTTTTGCATCAATTTAATGAGCAAAACTTTCGCAATTAGCTTTCCATTTGAAGTCGTTACAACATTTTTGTGCAAATTCATTTTCACTCAACATTTTTTCAAGTCTAATAATGAAACATCCGTGTTGACTTGATATTTAATTAATGTCATCGAGATGAAGTAATAACGTAAAAATGACTTATCATCAAACTTGGTTTTTAAATAATGAATAGCAACCAGAATTTAAGAGTACATCAGTTGCATCATCATCATCTTTAGTTCATTGCATGATGTTGTTGAAATAAAAAAAAGCAAGATCTGCTTGGAAAATGAGTTCATTCATCATTCGAGTCTAAGTGGAATGGGGAAAAGAAGAAGAAAAAATGAAAAAAACTCGCAATTTTGTGATAATATTGAGAATAGAAAATGAAGAGCAAAATGAGTTTTCGATTATTTTCTCTACAATCCTTTGTCTCCGAATTTTCACCTAACTCTGTTTACCCAAATAATTTCTCTAATTAATGATGTAAGCTCTATCATTATCATTATCAGTTAATAATATAAACAAGAGTTAAACTGCTTTTAACCAAAAAAATATGAAATGAGATGCATAAAGACAAAAGGTAAAATCGACGTCGAAATAATAGCAATTTTGATTTTAATCTTTTCCATATTTTTGCGGAATATCATTTCGAATGGAATAAATGTCGATTGAAGCGTCGACACTAATTACTTCAAAAGGACAATTAAACTATCGAAAAGTCTAAATGCCAATGAATTTTCAATCAAGCAAACAACATTCCAATTCGAGTAAAAAGCACTTGAACTCCAATCTCTTGACCAATCCAGAAAGAAAGTGATTAACATTCGAGTTGATAACCATTCAACTTTTATCGATATTTCATTTCGATTTAGCTTTTCCCTGTTTTTCATTGTTTTCAAACATTTTCTCACCATTCTTGTTTCTCTTGAGCAGATTAATGTTCAAGATTATTCGTCAGTTAATATCATTCCCTGTTCAACTTTACAGAATGTTATCATCATTATTACTCTATCCATCATCTGTTATCTAATATTTACACTTATCTTTTCACATCTTTTTTTCTCTCTTTTCAACTTTACCAGTTTACCAGCAATTTCTTGATTACCTTTTCTTACCCTTTACTACTTAACAAAGATTAACCAGTTAATATGTTCAACTTTAATTTCAGCCTCACTTGTTCATTTGCCTGTTAACCGCTTTTTGCCTTCCAGTTTATTCTTGACCTTAGTATCTTCTTTGCTCAATTTTTTCTTCTTTTTTTTCTCTTTTCTGTTCACCTTTCATTTCTTATCTCATTGTGATTGCAATTTTTGCAAATCGCACTTTACTTTCATCATTGTCAACCAATTCAATGTCACTTCCTATTCGATCTTTTGTTCTCTAATCTTTTCTCATCAGAAACTTTTCCACTCAAACCTTTTCTCCTCTATTTATCTTGTTCTGCTTTTTTTTCTCTTGAATCAAACTCTTTTCATCAGAATTTTTCTTCCAAATGTTAACTTTTACTTTGCTTTATTTCTGTTGGTTTACATTCGCTCATTTAACTACTTTTACTTGACTCAGTCTTTTCCATCATTTCCCTTTATTACCTGAAATTGAATCAAATGTACGGCACACAATGAATATGTTGTTGTCAAGTAAAAAGATGAAGGCGAAAGAAAGGAGTGAAAATATTATCATTGCTATTATTGTACAGGTTATGCAAAATGAAGAGACAAGCCATGAGAAAAGAAGAGAATATGAAAATAGCCAATTTTCAATTCTTTTTTATTCTCTTTTCTTCACCCTACACTCAACTCTTTTCAACGCAACTTTTTTTTATAAACCATGTAAATCTCTTTCAATGAATCTCATGACTGAATAATGTGGAAAGAGAAAAGGAAAGAAATGGAAAAAACGAAATTGAACAATTTTTTCATCATTATTTTCTTGCTCTCTCCTATTGGACGTTGGATGTCAAACAGTTTAGCAAAATCCATTGACCTTAATTTCAATGATTCACGAAATGGCGAGTTTCAACTTGAAGGAAAAAGAAATCAAAAATGTAAATATATTTTCCAATGAATTGAACATTTCATATTCACTCTGAAGAACCACAATTTTCAATGAAATACTTTCATATTCTATTGATAAACTTGCTTCTTTCAATGGACAATATTGAACATTGATTTTTTTCTCCTTTGCTCATTTGCTTCACTAATAGCTTTCATTTCACTTTCATCATGTAATGACTAATAAAAAGATGAAATAGGAAACCGGAAGTGAAAGAAATCGAACAGAAAATGGACATTAAATCAAAATCACGTGACAAAGTGTCATATTGAAGGAATGAAGAGAAAAATGCAAATAGAAATGGAAAAGAGAACAAAGATTGAGCAAAATTTTGAATTAATTTGAAGAAATCGTTGGAAGAGTTTTTCAACGAAAAGAGGGGAAAGTATTCGAATGAGTTCTAATTGGTTCAATGTATTTTTAATGTTGAGTTTTTCAGTGTTTTTATGTAGCTTTGAGCAAATGAAAGTTTCTGCAAATCTCCAACTTCAATGATTGAACTCGCATGCAATGTCTTTTCAATGTTTGCCTTGTTGGCAAAGTATCGATTCAGATGATTTAGTTGAGCATTAAATTTTCATTTTTACTTATAATTTGGGTTCGATACATGATATTGAAGCAACTCTCTATGAGAGCAAAAGGATGAAAGCTTTTCCAGATTCCAAGCGTTGCTTTTTACTGCATCTAAGGTGCAAGTTTTTTGTTGAAAACTGAGCAAAGAAGAAAATAACAATTTTGTTCAAGGTGAAAATTTAATGCCACCAGTTCAGTTGAAAAAAACTTTTGCTTCTTTCATCAAATATCTTCAACTATTTTGATTCAATTGAAACCATTTCAGTTTCGATGTGCACATATACTGCAGGAAAAACAAATTAAAGTTCATCTGTCAGAGAGAAAGAGAGTGTGAGAGAGAGAGAGAGAGTGAGAGATTAAACGATTTTTCAATGTTTGAACTAAAATGTGGCGAACAAATGAGCAAAATGAAATTGCAAGATGAAAAGTCAGGCAAGAAAAAGAAATGTTTGAATTGATGAAAAAAAGTGGACGACAAGTGAAGAAGCTCTAATGAGGATGATAATGTGTGCCTGGGTCAAGCATTGACCATTGATGGAAATCAATGAAACTCTTATCGACTTTTTCTTACCCTTATTAGTATACTTTTTACTCTAAAGAGCAAGTTTTATTTTCCAACGAAACGCAATTTTCTCGCGCTTCTCTAATGATTGATTTTTGTTTAAACCTTTTTGACTATCGTTTCATCGTCATTATTGTTTTTAAACATCTTTTTCTTCGATTTTCAAGGTTTGAATGAAGGGAGAGTAGAAAGACATTCGATGAAAGGTAAATAAAAGTCAGATCAAGAGACAAGTTGACATGATGGATTCAATGAAATTAAATGTTGAAACGTGTTACAAAAAGTTTCACCTTTTCATGGGATTGAACTTTCATTTCTTCCAAAGGTCGACTTTTCTTCTCTATTTTACCTGTCGAAATTGAAATTGAAGCGAGAAATGGAAAAGATTAAATCAACTTGAACCAGCAATTTATGTTTCTTTTCATGGGTTGAGTATTATTTTGTTTGTCATGATAAATGTTTGAATAAACTGAAACTTTAAAATTTATTGAAACTTTTCTTTTCAATTTGCATTTAATGTGATTATAAAGGATGCATTGACTTGCAAGTGATTTTTGCTTTTCTGTGATTCCACTTTTCACTGGAAACAATCATTTTATTGAAATGACACATTCATTGAAAGCTAAATCATCAGCAACTTTTAATTTTATTAGCGACTTCTTTTGGAATATCGTTGTATCTGCATTCATGTGTCACCATCTATCACTTTAAATTGGTTATCCAACAGAAGACAGTCAACATGAAAGGTCAATTTGATTAATTTATTAATAGAATTGAATCTTGAGATGATATTCTATTATCTTGATTATTTCACCTTTTCTCTTCCAAGTGAACCCAACAATGAATTACAACAGTAAACATTGAATTTAGTGATAAAACAAGTCAACATTCAACATGATACCATTAATGTCAAACTGATTATCAGTTTACAGTGTGAACCAATCAATGTCATTTGATCGAAAATTGTTGCCTTTTCACAAAGATAAAACTTGAATCTTCACCGATAAATTCAGTTTACCTGTCAAACTTGCGTGATGTTACGATACTAAGCTCTCAATCAACTCTACAAAACAATTATTTAACTTATCTTTGCAGGCAACTTTTGTTGCAAAGAAAAGTGCGATTTCAATCGCGACAAATTGAAATAGCGAAGTTGAACCTTGTTCAGTTACTTTTTTTTCCCCAACCAATTACCGTTGGAAAATAAGAAAATTTCATTTCCACTTTAATGAAAATTCTGGTCCAATGAAACAATGAAGAGAAAGAAAGTGATTTTTCTAGTGAAAGTAAATTAGAAATGGAAAAGGATGAAGAGTTTAACCCAATTTGGCTTCTTTGGTCTGATTTGTATTCTTTTAAATTTCATCTTCTACGGTTGTGATTAAATTATTTAAATGATTATTACCACCTATTTCACTTTGCCCTGCAGTTAATGAACGTAGAATAGTTGAAATTGTAAAATCCCTGTTAATTAGATAGTATTTTGCATCAGGTAAGGAATGATTAAAAATGTTTGTATGGATGATGAAGGTGGATGATGAAAATCTCTTAATGATGGAAATGCAAGAAAGTTGAATGCTGTAAGGTAGACTGGCAAGGAAAATGTTACATTTATAATACAATTCCAGAGTAATCTAATTTAAATGAAAATTTCATTGCTCTCATAAAGTATCACAATGCAAACATTTTCCCCACTAAACTGGGACAACTTACGAGATGCAAATGATTCTTTTGAGTAACTAACAAGAGTGAAAGTAGATTACTTGACTAACTTTTCAACTTAATCAAAATCTATTTTTTCGCATCAGAAGAGCGCTGTAACAACAAATTTTGCTTCAAAACGATGAATTTCAATGTCTAATAACGGCCAATTCCTTGCTCTATCTAAGCTCAAAGAAGCCTGTTTAATGACTGAAGTGTATTTCAACAGCAAATGCACCGAATTTTGAATAATCGTTATCATGTAATCATTATCAAAATCTAGTCAAACCATTTCCGAATTAAAAGTGACAAACTTTTTATCTTTTCTGTTTCGTTGCTCACAATGGTTGCATTGGTTCAACTGTTTTCATTATTCGAAGGATGTCATTTCATCGTCAATGTAACGAACTCAACATTGAAGAATCTACTTTAAAGTATTAGTTTCATGAGAAAAATTATCGTTTTGAGCAACTTCTATTGTTACCTTGAGGTTTACCATTTCACATAAATTGTTGCATTTTGTTTTCCATTGCTTGGTTGACATTGAATATCGGAAACGGCAAGTTGTTCATCTAAAATTTCTTACCTTTCGTCTGCATCTTTCAGAATGAAAATCTGTTCTGTTTCAACTTGCAATCTCTCTTTTTATAGCTCATGTAATGAACACTATTATAATAATTTCCTGTTTCCGGTGAATCATTTTGTTTTCATTTTTCCTTTTAAGCTTTCGCCATTATTGTTTCCTTATTGTTCCCTGTTGCCATTAAAATTGTGGATCCATAATGATTGCAGAAACAAATGAAATGATACTTTTAAAATGAGCAATCATTTCAATTCTCATCAAAGTAAACATCTTTTTTTGAGAGTAAAATCCATCTTGTTCACATTAATCAAAGCATTCAGTCCATTTCCGATTGTTTATCTGAAAAACATCAATAGAACTTGAAGCATCAGTAAAAGTTTAAAGTTTAATCTGATAAAAACAAAGTGTGGCAATGATTGAAAATGCTGTGTACTTGTTATGGTTACAAAACAGGAATAAACAACTCGATGAAATGCGATGCCTCAAGAAAGTTCTGTTAGTGAGTAATGAGTAACATTGATTAGAAGAGAGAAAAAAAGAGTTTTTTTCTCATTACACTTATTACACTGTTTATTTAGTTTTATTGATTGAAAATCATTTGCACAAGAGTTTCAGGTGTAACAGCTAATGGAAGGTCAAACTTGTGCCTGATGATGCAGCTTACAGCTTTCAGTCAACCTGAGCTTAGACTCTTTCCCTTCTCAGTGAATGTGTATGTCACATAATCACACGATAATATTGCCAAGAATCAATTGAGCTTAGGCAAAGATTTTTTTCTCTCCTCACTTTTTTCCTCTTTTGTCATCATCATTATCATCAACATAATCGTCTCAATGATTAGTGTAGTAGTGAAGATGAACTGTGGATGAGAGGAAAAGTGATAAGAGGTGCAAAAATGTGAGGTAAAAAATGATGGAATCTTGTAGCCATTCAAGGTGAAAATTGGTTAAATATTATTTATCTATCGAGACGAAGAGCAAGAAAAAATGTAATTTTTTTTCGAATTTACCTTTTCTCTTCTTTCTTTGCATTTTACTTTTCATCCTGTCTTTTCCTGATCCTCTTGATTCTCTCATCGGCACAACCTTTTCTTGGTTTAATGCAACACTGGTTCACTAATGTTGCACAGATGAAAGAGTTATTAGAAGCAAAGTAAAAATTGGTTTCATGTTGAGTTGCGACTCAATCTTGTTTGGCCAAATTTCATTCAACAAAACGAAAAGTTTGTCGAAATATTTTCAACCCTTAACCATGAAACGAAAGAATTCAACTTGAAACTCTTTTTCCCCTTTTCTCCTTGAATTTCTTATTCATCATATTTCGACTCTTACCTTTTCTCATCATCGTCATCTTACCTTTTAATGATTCTTATTGATTTTCCGATATTCATTACTCCAATGCATTATACTTTTATTTCTTGGAAACTCATTCTTTTTCCTATTCTTTTGTCAATCAATCCCTTTCCTGGTGTAACTTTTGTCATATCAAATACATGATAGCACAATTGATACAAATAACATTGATTATTGTTTGGTTCATTGTACATTCAAATATCTTTTCCTCGCGACTTGCAGTCTGTTAAATGTTTAGTCTGAAGAAAGAGAAAAAGATGAGAAGAAAATTTTTCCTTTTCGTTCTCTTTCATTCCCTGTTTTCTCTTTTCTTTATTTATGTTGTTTTTACGCTTTCTTTCATTTTTACTTATGATGATCCTGCTGTTTCAATGTTTATTTATTTTTGTTTGAGAATACGAATAAGTAGACGAAAAAGTTGAAGGAAAACATCACTTTCATCTCTTCTTTATCACCAAATCTTTTCACTCTATTCTGAACCGCATCACAAGCATTTCAAAACATGTCAGATTCATATCACATTTGCATTTGTAATCAATTTCAACTCTTATATTTTCATCTTTTACTCTCAACGAAAGCTTCATTGGTTTCAGAAGAAAGTAGCAACAAGAAAAATTGTTGATCAAAAGATGAACAAGGTGATAATAATTCTTTGTTTTCGTTTGCAATCATTTCTTTTCGCCTGTGCTGTTGGTCAAAATTCATTCCCTAATCTGATAACATGAATTTTCATGCAACATTCCAATAGTTTGATAGTCTTTAACCATGCAAGTTTTGATCAACTTGCAAATGCGACTTTTTGTCAAAATGAAGTTCCAAGGCAATTTTGATGAAATATTGAAGAAAAGGGAAAAGTCTCAAGAATTTTGAACTGATCAAAGTTGATTGTTTCACTTTTTAAAGAAAAAAAGTAAAGCAGTTTGTTGAAAAATGGAGTTTTATTGAAAACTCAGATTTCTCCATTTCGTCGAGTACAATGTAAATTGGCTGCCTTTAAGCTGATTAATGTACTTGGAGTAGTTATGGTAATATTGAATAATTGGGATTTCCAAGCAAATCTCTTTTGTTCTTTTCTTTCGCATCTGAAACTTCAACGAAAAGGTTCATTAGAAGACTTTTCGCTGCAAACATTTGCCATTCATTTTGTTTACGTAATGTCAAAGTTGCAATTGAACAGAAAGAACAGGATTCTGCAGTGGAAAAGGTATTCACAAATGAGTTGACAGATAGCAAAAATGATAACGCTGAGAGCAGCAGAGCAAAGAAGGCAGAAAAGATAATTGTGTGCAAAATTTTGGGCTTGATTAAGAATGAGAAAATTACCGAGTACTTCAGGCTAAACCATTGATTGCTGCAACTTTGCAAGACTTGATTTTGTCCAAACAGTCAATAATCATTGTTTTTCATGCTTCATTGACATCCATACATGCATGCTTCTCCACTTCTATACTCATATTTACATTCGATTATGAATAAGAAAATAAGATTCTTGTTAGAAGAAAAAGTTTACACCCAATCTTGACTCATGCAATTCCATTTTCATTCTACCTTTGTGGCCTTAATGAAGAATGATTAGAAGATGAGTTTCAATCTTAAACCGATTTAAATTGTTCATCACTTCTATTCATGGAAACTTCAATTCTTTCCATTTCAACATTTTCTTGACTTGTCACATTGAGATTCTGTTGGAATTAAACTTTTTTCATCAATCACTATTAGTAATGAATTGATGGAATATTCAGACGAATTTTGGCTTGAATTCGGTGAAAGGCCAATCGAGTTATAAAATAAGTTCACAGATAAAGTGCTGAAATGGAAAATGTTGAATTGAAATAAGAAAAGAAAATAATATTAATAAATGCTGAGTTTTGCCATTTGCTTTTTCAATATTGAACTTTCAATTAGCTTACCTTTTTGTTTCCAATCAAATTGAACGGATAAATTGAGACAAATGTAACTGTATAAATATTAAATGATGAACCATAAGGTAAGGAGGGAAATATTTATTTCCAAATAGATTAACTTTTTATTTTCATTTCATCTCTTCGATTGGGATGAAAGTTGAAGAAAATTTGAAAATGTTTTTTAAACTTTCCAATCTTTCCAAAGCTTTCTTTATCACCTTCAATCAATATTTCATTTCAACATTGGCTGTTAAAATGTTGATGAGAAAATGAAATGTTGGATGAAAACCAGGCGAATAAGAAGAGACAAAATGACGAAATAAGGAATAAAAAATTGGATAACATGAAATGTTAAAGTAAATCAATTTCAATATTACATTTTACCTGAAAATTCGGTCAATCATTCATTCCGAGTTTCATTTTGCTTCATTCAGATCCAGATCTCATTTTGGTCAATCATTTTCTCTGCAAAGTTCAAAGAAAATGAAAGTTTCATCAAAACAAATCTCTGCGCATCTTGACAATGAGCAATGTGTCGGATGATTAGGCAAGAATGTAAACAATCGTTAATCTGTTTGATATTTTGCTAGCTAACGATCACTACGAACAGCATTGTCAATACGCTTTAGCATTGAGTACATCAATTCGAAGCTTAAGAATTTTCTTTTTCCATTCGATTTGCTGATTCAATTGAATAATTAGCAAGATAACATTTAGTTAATCTTTCGATAAAAAAATTCAAAAGAAAATTTTGTTGCATCAAACAAGAAAAGCTGAAGATTCAGTTTAAACTTGTTAGCTAAGTACTGAATGGAAGTATTAGTTTTTAAATTATAATAGAAACAATTTTGATCAATTTTCTTTCTTTACATTTTCATAGATTTTAAGGCGCAAATTTTCATTCCTTTGTCATTGAATCAAAGTTTCGAGCAAAATCATTTGAACCAACGTTTGATTTGCCGACTTTTCAGCACTTTTTTGAGTCAAGAATTGAATGTAATTGCTTCATTTCGATGTGCATATGCTTTTGTTAATAGTTGACTTTTTTAAATGATT
Source organism: Tetranychus piercei (assembly GCA_036759885.1). Classification (NCBI taxonomy): domain Eukaryota; kingdom Metazoa; phylum Arthropoda; class Arachnida; order Trombidiformes; family Tetranychidae; genus Tetranychus; species Tetranychus piercei. The sequence continues at coordinate 16,543,649 of CM071877.1, forward strand.
TCTTGTTCTTAATGAAAATTCCGTCCATTATAACAATTGATTCATTTACTTGTTCGAATCAATCAAATTTTTGGTCAATCCGTCAGAAGATTATCAACAAAAGAACAGAAAAAATGCAACAAAAAGCTGATGAGTGATTAAGCTGAAAAAGCGTATCAATCAGATAAGTTAATTGAATAAATTGACTTTCGATTTACATTCACTTTCATTAAATACTTTCCAATAACGCAAGACTCGCAATATTGAGATGGAAATATCAATCAATTTTGTATTCATTATTAGATTGATTATAAATTTGCTGCAAAATATTCAAATACTGAGAGACAGTTTTTCCATCATTTTTTCCGTTTACCTTTTGCGTGACATTTTGCAAAGAAAAGGAAACTTTTATAAAAAGTTAAGATGAACAAGAATTGATAATGAATGGGTTGCAGACTAGCAAACGCAAAGATTGAAACATCTTTTGTACTAGGTCAAGTTACGTGATGTTTCCCTTTGAACAGATTAAGTGGATTCTATTCGAGTTGATTGTGCATGAATTGGCAAGAGCAAAGAGTATAAGAAAGTTTCGTTTTCATGTTTCATCAATTGTTGAAGCGCAAAATAGAGTTTTGCGTAAAATTAGAACAAATTGTATTCTCAATACAATTTGGTTAAAAGGTGAGCCTTTTATTGATGAGAATCGTCTGCCTTTGAATGTCAATCATTTCTTGAAGGAATAAACCAATTGATAAATCATAAAAACTGACAAGTTGAAAGGCAGATAAACACTGAAAAATGAGAAAAGCGAATCCAAGGAAAAATTAATCTTTAGTTCAATTCCAAGTTCTGCATTTTTATCTCTTTATTCGTGACTCTGTCCAAAGGCAAAGTGTCGATGTAATCTAACCCATTGCAAGATATGATTGAAGATGAAGGCGAAACTAAAGATGAGTCTTGATGAAGGTAACAAATGAAGAAGAGTAAACAAAATGTAACAAGCAAAGTATTAATAATAGCAAATGATGATAAATAACTTTTGGTCTACATTATTCCGGTTAACTTTTTTCTCTTCATCATATGTATTTAGACTGCATCACTTTCCTCGTCTTTATCATCCTCTTTCTTCGCTTTTTTTCTTCTCGCTATTTTCCTTCTTTCCATTCTTATCCTACCTTATCACTAGGAATTAAGACACGTACAGTACAAGTAGCATCACTGTGATCTGAATCATAACTTTACTTGAAGAGTATAATCTGTCTAAAGTTCATTACTTATGTTCATCAATTTCAATGTAACAACCTTTTTCTTCGCCTTTCCTGAGAAAAAGCTTCCAACGTTCATCTTTTTCAAAGTAAACTTTTGCTATTTTCTTCTTTCTGATGAGATAATTTCAACTTTACTAGTCAACATTGCCTTTTACCTTTTAATTTGTTATCAACTTTTTTCAAGAATATTTTTGTTACAAATGAGAAGAAAAAAAAATAAAACTTTTTTAATGATTTTTCAGATATTTTGAGCTTCAACGTCACTAAAGTATAACATTTTTTACCCTTTTCAGTACAAAACCTTGTATTAAACGTTAATAAATGTTCAACTCTAACTGAATTTTGTATGCGAAAAGACAAAAAATAATTTTCAAAACACGAATAAGATGTTAAAATGCAATTTCAAAATGAAACTTATAATGAACAAAATTTTCATTTGAATTTCATCTTCGACTTTGAAAGTTTACTGACTTATATTCAATTTCAGTCTATTTCTTGTTTGTTCAAGTGAGTTTCATTTTAATTGAAAAAATTGTCAATTGAAATGAAAACTTGCCAAACTCATCTTTTGCTCGATTGAATTTCATAATTGATCTTTTCTCACTACTAGAAGCCTGAGCGACAAGTTTTAAGGCAAAATATTGCTCCAAGCAAAATGATAACCAAGTAATGCTATTAACGCTTTATTCATAAGAAAATGAAGAAAAAGTAAAATTCGAAAAAAAACTCAATAATTGGATGATAATGATGGCGAACCAGAAAAGAAGTAAAATAATGAGAAAGATTGATAAACGTTTCGTTTCACCATTGAAAGTATTATCTTTTTCCATCAACATCATGTTCATGCTTCTACCATCAATAATTGATGAATCTTTTAATGATTAACACTATTGGACTCAACATTCACTGTTGATAAACATTTCTTTTTTTCATTCAATCATTCAATTTCTATCGAGTTTTAATTTCCTCTCTTCTTGATAACCATTATTTCACAGTTGATAAAAGAACTGAATTATCATTATTGAATATTCATTATTTGTAAAGAGAAGAGGAAAGCAACTTTTCTCTATCAGAATGAAATTAGACAATTGCATTATTCTCAATATTGTTCACATTTTCATCTGTTGCTTTTGAATTATGCCAACAATGATTTACTCAAAATAAAGTGAAAAGAAAATAAACTTTCACTTTTTTTCATGGTAACATGCTAATGAGCATTCAGATGGTTTGTCGTTTTCATCATCAGCAACTTTTTGTTTCGTCAACAGCTAATCGTGTTGGCTCATTAAACTATAACTTTAATCATGAACATCTTTTTTTCGCTGCAAAAACAGTTGAAAATTGCGAGTAAAAGTGAAATGTTAACAATTGTCAATTGTAAGTTTGCACTTATTTTTATTCATTCATTTTCACTTCGATTTTCTCCTTCAAGAAATCTTTTTTTTTCTTGCATTCATTTCCATTTTATCAACACGAACCTTTGTAATTAGAATGAAATTTTCTTTTATTTTTTTCTTCCATTCGCTTTCGACTTACTTTATTCCTTTTCATGAGTTACATTATCATCATTCTTTAACATTATTCTTATTGAATTCTGCAGGTAATCAGAATGATTCTTGTACTTTCTTTCATTATTCATCATGTTTTCTTAGTTATCCTTACATGGAAAGAAGAGAAGAGGATAAAAGTAAGGAGAAAATAATACCTGTGAATCCAAAGTAGCTCATTATAGTGATGACGAAAATAAGAAGAAAAAAAACCTTTTCTCTTTCTTTACTAATAATAGATGAAAGATTCGGTTGATAACATGAATGAGAAAGAAAAACTCGAAAATATTCTATTGATAAATTCATTTTCATTTCTTTATCGAGTTTTCAATGACATTCATTGCCATCTTGACATTTAATTTCATCAAAATTGCAACAAATTGTCTCATATTTACATAAAAATTACGAGTTATTAATGCTTCAACATTTTACAGCATCTTATCATCAATTCAAGTTTCAATCAAATAATCGTTCAAATTTTACTTTTGACCTGGTTTAGCTTCTTTCAGCTCTAAAATACTAAGTTAAAGTCATGAACTTTTAGGATCTAAATAATAAATACAGAGAATGTATCATCTTGCTGGCATCGAGTTACACCCAAGAAAATAGTCAGAACTTTTCGGTTCCATGAAAAATTTACGTTCAAACAGAGCGGGGAAAAATTAGAATCCGAGTCTAGAAGCATTTGAAAACAGGCAAAAATTATTTTGTTCATTAAATATTCAATGTTTGGTATTTTGTTCATCAATAGTAATCAATCAGGAATATAAGATTTGACTTTGAGTTTGAGTCTGTTAGTTCTATCAAAAAGTTCTCATAATCAAAGTTTCAAATTTTAATATTTTTTGTTCAATTATTGAGTCACATTTTTTAATAAACTAATTTTTCTGGTGTAACACATCACTTTGGTTTTTAATTGACAGCAGGGTTAGCATATTTTCCAGTGCTCGGGTCCCTCGATTACAATACACCCGCCATCCAAGTATTATGTTGATAATATCCGAAAGCGATGAACAGTTTGGGTAATTTGGATGGAAGAAAATCTCATGAAAAAAGATTGAAAATATGGCTCATAATATAATACATATTGTGCCCTTTTGAATATTGATGAGAAGAGACTTGCTCACTTGCTGGCTCGGTAACAAATGGCACGGACTTTTGTTCATGACAAATTAATTTTTCAGTTCAGTTACACATTATGTTGGATATTTTATCAAATTAAATATTCCAATTGACTGACGGAGAAAAGTAGACGTACCTCGAGGGTTACTTCAAAGTTATGATACACAAGTTTGTGAGGAGACTAGATTCCAATACCAATGAAGGGCTGTGAGAGAAGCAAATCACTGCTTTTTACTTGAGGTTCAATGAGACGAATGCACACCTCGACATTTCAAGATTTTGCACACTTCTTTCAATTAGCAAATCTCACCTCAAAAATGATTGATATTGAACATTTATTTTTGTTTTGCGAGTTTGTTTATTTGAGAAAACGATAATCTCAACGAAATGATGAACGAACAAAAAAGTCAACATAATCTCAATCTAATGATTACATGGTGATAGTTTGTGTGCCACTCAATTTAATCTCCAACGAAATCTAAAAGTATACAATCAGTTGTCAGTTTCAAACTCAGTTCTTATAACAAATCTAGGTAAAAGTGTGAATCATGGATTTGCTGGGAAAAGGACGGAAAAAGCAAAATGAGAAAAGCCTTACTCAAGTCAACCTTTCTTAAGATCATTAAGTTTGATTGATTTGCAGCATAAAAATTTTACCATTTTTATCTAGTTTAGACTTTTATTAGATTTAAATTAGCGATTTAAATCTCACTGGAGTTTTCACTCCCTGGAGTTTGTTTACCAGAAGCTGGTGAAATTTTCGAATTCGTTAGAAATTGTTTTCTTACTGATAATAAAATCAAAGTTTTCTGTATATCGAGTGTTAATGCCTCGACTAATGTTATCCAGTGAATGGACAGTGCATGGAAAGTGGGTAAAATGGTCATTGGAGTTGAATGATGCAGAATGATTACGATACGAGAAGAAAGATAAAGTTCAATGAAAGATTCTACTCTACACTTGCATTTGACAACAGTATTAAAGTAATCAAAAAAGGAACTGAGAACATGAGCCAGAATAAGACGGGTAAATAGTCAAGTGAAAATTGTTTGTTTAGTGTCTCAAAGAAAATGATGAATTAAAAGAAATGTTAATCTTGAATGGAGAAAGAATAAGATGCGAAAGGTAATTCATGTTTTTTTCCTTCTTTTTCTTTGCCTATCGAAACTGTTTTACCCTTTTTACACTCATTGAGCATCATTTAACGTGATTACAGAACAGTAACTCAAATTAAATGTTCACAGTTTACTGGATAAAACCTTTTCCCTCAACCATTCAAGTGATATTTTTTGCATGCACAAGTTTATACTGATAATCGAGATCAAAGTTTATTTCATTGTAACATGTTCATCGGCAGTTCGAAAAATTTTCTTGTTTGATATTAAATCGCATTTTTTTCTCTTTATTCAGTTGTATAAATGTCAAAGCATTAGTTTGTACCAGATTGAACAGTTTGGATTGAAAAAGCTTCGGTGCCTTGTTAAAATCTTGCGTTTTTCTTCCATCGAAGCTGCAAAAACTTTTAAGGTTATCAAAAAGTTCTGTCGTTTTTCACCGATGACTCGCCTCGATTTTGAATGATTTCAAATTATTCAATTCAAGTTACCTTTAATCGGTAAACTTGTATCTTTTGCAAAAGTGCATTTTACGATGACAATAACAATGTCACAATCACGGCATCATTTTTCAATCTGAATTAATCTTTTACCCGAATAAATGATGAATTATCAAGCAAAAACTCGATTTTAGTGTTGTAAAAGTAATCTTAAACTTAAAATGTCACAGAAAATGTCCTTCAAATGTCAGTTAGAGGTCAAATAGCTGAATAACCTTGAATGACTTTGAAAGTTCGAGAGTGTGATTCTTCCATTTTCTTATGCTCATGGTTCGTAACGGAGGTCTGTAGCATCAACCGTGTGTGAGTTATTACGTCGAACAGACGGTAAATGAAAAAAGCTCAGTGTGATTAAGGCATAAAATGATCGACATGACCCATACTAATATTTTCATGTATCTCCAATTATTGGGTTGAAATTAATCAAAATCGAATCAAAAGTCAGCAGTAAAAACGATACGTTTTTGATACCCTAATATTTCCCTAAAACTCCGCAAATATGATTGAATGATCAACTTAAAATATTCGTTTCAAAGTTTGACTGGTTTTGTTATCTTGCATATTTTGCCTTCCAATGTCAACATTGAGATTCCACCCCAGAAGCTTTGATTATTAAACGGTCTAAAAGCATTCATGCATTTTTTACTCGAATTTTTCTTTTCGATTCTATTGCTGGTAAATTTCAAACTCTTCTCGCAAAGAATGATAGCAAAATGTCAAAATCTTTCACCGATGTGGATAAACTATTACAATAAAACAAAGTATCAATGAAACGTGCTGAGATATTCTTGATACGTCGATATCTTAATCGTGATACGAATATTAAAAGTTAGTTATACAGTAGATTATGTGAATCTCATTATGTCTCAACTGATTCGAAATGTATCCGTTTAGAGTTTAGAACCAAGAAAATTTACATTTTACTTAAATGATCATAAACGATCTAAATTAAAACCCTTTTCTGTGAATTAATCACAATATATTATATCTTTACTGTCATTGTCAAATCAAAAAGCACTGTTTATACTGAATTGGCACTGATGAGATGTAGAGCAACTCATCCAACCTAATTCATCATAACTGTGTTCTTGCAACAAAATCATTTTCATTCAAAAATACATCGATTTCCAAAATATTTTGCAATCAAATGTCAAATCACAAACTTTGAAAATGTGCATAAACATTTAAAATTGAGCATTGAATGAAGTTTGCATTTTTCTTTCAATCAGTATTATACATTGATCATTATTGAGTGAAAACATTGCTGAATGCAACAGATTTCTTTTAATGGGCCTTGTATTACATATTGTTCAATGAGCACTCCATTCGCAAGTAAATACTGTAGTTTATACTGACATATAATTTTGATGTAAACCTAATGTTAATATTAGGAGAGAAACTGAAGCTTCTAGACTATGACTAGACTAGAAGTAAACCTTCTTTTTCACGTTATCATTTACTTATTCTTCTTCGCATTCGTTTTCATTGGAGCAACAATTTTCTTTACAAAAATAATGAACCATATTATATTCAATTGTGTTTATTTTATATTTGCACTTGGCTTACCCATGTTGCTTCATGTAAAACTCTGTTTAGCAAAGCTCTATTCATGTCTCCAACAGTTATATTCCCTGTTCTTCTCCTTTTGCCATTAATTTGCAAAATTTATTCCCTTTCTTTTCATCTGCGAACATTTAAAACCATTTTCCATCCAAGTTTACAGTGGAAACGAAACTTTGCTTGATTACAATAGAAATCATTTCAATGTTTGTAATAAGCAAACCATTCAGATTCTAACAGAGAATCAACATCTTTTTCCATGTCCGTATTGAAAAATCGCAATCACAATTTGAAGCAACCTCAAAGTTGACAGAAAAGGCCAGTTTGAATCCTAGACTAGACGCCAAGTAGACTTGCGAACAGCTAATTTAAACTATTTCCTCCCTGAATCTGACGTAATTTACCATTTTTCCCTCACATTATCAGATCCTTTTCGACAAACAAGCTAATGAACAAGAGTTTTGCCAAGATTCGGTGTTTATTTTTGTCCATTTGTGTCAATCAACAGAAGTTTAATCGTTCTCAAATGACAACAAAGTATCAATCCTTTGATAGTAACCATGGTTTCCATTTGGTTTGAAAACTTTTCTTCCTTCTTCCTATTTCACTTGTAACATTATCATTATGTACATGAATGTGCTCATTACTCTGTATAAAACCATAATCATTATCATCTGCATTGTCTATGTGATCTGAATACTTGCCATTTGCTAGTGTTTTTGCGCAGCGAAAAAAAGTTGACTGTAAAGTTGAGAAAAAAAAGAGTTGATTGAAAGAGAGGAAAGCGAAAAATGCTCCAAACTTGATTCCCTTTTCAACTCTCAGTTGGAGTTTGAGTTTAAATTTACTGTAAACCATTAAAAATGTTGGATTCTCAACATGATTTAAATGCCATGAATGACCAAAATATCGAGGGAAGCAAATAAAAAAATCCATTTATTCCAAAATAATCTCAACATTTAACTCTTCATCTCAATTAATCACCTTGTTAACACTTTTAAATGATGAACAATTATAGCTAAGTAATTCTGCAATTCCCTGGATGCTGAGCAGCTTTCATGTCATCCTTGGATTGCCAGTTTTTCCAATTCATTGCATTAGACCAGATGAAAGCAGATTTACTCAATGCAATCAGATAACCCTTTACAATCATCATCAATTTGTCTTTCCTCTCAGTTTTTCAAACTTTTCTTCCTCTTCACCTTTTCTCATCATTTTCATCCCCATTTCATTCTTAACTCTTTCAGCTTGATTGACATGGAAATTAAATGTCACTCTAACCGAATTGCAATATCAAATGAATTTCAAAAGCTTTTTTTCTGCTCGACTTTGACTCTGCACTTTTTCACCATTAAAAAAGCAATCAAATGATTAAATGCTTTGCATTTGTAAAATTTAAATCATTCAGCGATTCATACTTATTGCGATGCTGAAAAAGAGTTCAATTTATTCCAACTTTTTCATTCAACTCTTTACACTTTGAAAATTCATTTCATAACATATTTCTATTGCCGTTAAACACAATAACGATAACTTTTGTTATTTATTGCTTATCATAATTGAATTGCTTGTATTGATTTATTATAATTGGTGAAATGAAAAAGGTTCACAAAGATTATTGCAAAGCATTTATTATTGATGCTATTGAACTGATAAAGCATAAGCAATTTGTGATTCATTGAGCCAATTTAAAGTCTTTGTTGCCTCAAATTCATTTCGTTATTTATTTAAAAGCAATTTTGAAAAAATTACCTTCGACTGATAGGCATCAGAATCAATTTGTGCTCATTTTGGCGGAGAAATTGAAAAAAGAAAAAGTTTCTAACTCAATTTTGAGCCAGTTTCTTACAAGTTTGACTGCATTTAATTATCCATTTAATTGGATGTTTTAATTATTTTGGTTTTATGTTTTTCTTTAGTTTTCGTCTTATTCACAGAAGCGTCTAATTAATTTGAAAAGTGGATAATTACTTGAATAGATGCTTGTTAAGAAGATAAACCCATTCTTGTGATGTTTCAATTAACTCAATTAAAGGTACGTGAATCGGTTAATGGTGAGGAAACAAAAAAAGGTTGTCTCTTTTCATGCCAATATTGTAACTAATTGGAAAATTAGTGCGGAATAAACATTAAAGATTCTGATCGCCTCAGGATTTGGGTAAATTAAGTCTCACCTGAGTTGAGTTATGAAACGAGCAAATTGGACGACTAGAGTACATCTGAGCTATATTTACACTTTCAGGCACACTTTACAAAAAAGGTAACTCAACAAAATAAGAAAGTAAACATATTTGTCGTTCTAATGCATTTTGATCAATATTTATCAAGGGAATTAGATGAATGTTTTGCAAAGTAAACGTTCGAATATTTGAAACTTAATTGTGAAAAATGCAGATTGAGGTGCAATTTCAAGCAATCAACGATCACTGGATCGCATGAACATTGCAATTAGAAATGCAAATAAGAAAACAAAAGTTGCGAATAAACAAAAGTATCCTTGCCTTATACTGTCTCATGCTTTCAAATTTAATTGCTATTCTTCCAAGTTAATGATTCCTTCGATTCTACATGATATCGGTAGTGAATTTTTCCCCATTTTTAGCCTTTGTTCAACCAAACTCCATTCAAATTTCTTGGTTGCTTTTTACTTTTTTCCGGAAATTCTCATTCCATTAGTGCTAATTGAAACGTGATTGTGACGATAATATTCTTGTCTTTGTCTGTATACAATCTTCTTATAAAAAGATCTGACAACATGAGAAGAATTTCCAAAAGATTTTATTTGACCTCTAAACCGATGAAAATTAGTGAAGCTAAAAATCACATTTAATCATTTTCGATCATCTACAATGGCTATTCATGATGAATTGACTTCCCTTGGAATAATTTCTATTACTGTAAATTCACATCAAGTTGCTTGTTACATGGTTAAACTATTCTAATATTCTTAATGCTGGATTAAACGATGAAACGAAAAACAGTTTTGCCATGAAACTTCAATCGATTGATTGTGAATAAAATAACCATTGATATAAATAATTCAGAAAGCTATGGATAATTAGATTAATATTCCTTTGGTGAATAATTACAGTCAATGCTGATTACTTTGCAACCAGTCTTTGGTTCGTAAAAAGAAAGAAAAAAATGTCAAATGATAAATACCTGTTTATCTGGAAGCAAATCAGGATTCTATTCTCTTTACAGCTTTAATTTCATTTTTCATTCAACCCTCATCTTCCAATTGGCCAGTTTAAAATAGTCATTTTACTTTCAACTATCCATTAATAATATTCAATTTTATACTTTATATTCACATTTTAGCCTCTTTTTCACTATAATTAATTGACAGCTTCAATATACTCAGCATTTCCCTCTTTAAATGATAAATTTTTCAAATGCTTATCAACATTACCATCAAATAGTTGAGTAAAAAAGGCTTTTCCACTTTTTTCTCGTTCACTTCTCAGTTACACTTTTGTTTCAATAAGCCTGCTAATGTTAATAATTAAATGCTCATTGTGTGCTCACAATTTTTCTCCTCTCAATCCCAACTTGGGTTTACGCTTGACTGGCAAATTATGTGAAACAGTTAAACTCACAATTACCGCAATTTGATAGTTCAGGTAACCGGAAACATATTAACTGATATAAAAACAAAAGCAAAATGTCCTTTTGATGACAAGTAAATGCAGGGAAACAAATGTAAGCAAATGCAAAGAAAAGCTTGCAAAGGCGACAAAATTGGGCCCAAAATACATGATGAGAAATGCTTCATTTGGTGAATCTAATTTATTTCACTAAAAATAGGAAAACAAGAAAATAATTGCAATTGGAAAATGATGAAAAGTGATTGACATTATAATCAGATTGAGTTCTGATTGTTACATCAAGTTATGATCATCCAATTTAATTCAAGAGAAATGATACAAAAGTTCACAGAATGAAACTTGATGTAGATTTGGTCAGAAAATGTGATTTCCTATCAAAGGATTAAAAAAATATCGTTACTTGCAAGTTTCAATGTTCGTTAGTTCAGAATGTAAATTTCGAACTTTGAAAATTCCAAAGAAAATATATTGCATTTTCTCATGCAACTTCATTTGAATCAGAAATGATTCTATTCTCGTTGATCAAGTGTTCAATTCTATCTTTGACTGTGATAGAAATGTATTCAAAATCGTTTTTTTCTCTGATGATTTTTACATTTTCAGAGAGAATCGTTTGTTTAGCAGAAGAATTTTGTTTTCCGTAAATCAATCCATTCTGATTATGAGAATGAATTTTGCATTTGCTTTAGTAATTCAGGATAAAATGAGCGAGGAGCGAGAAATGAAAGATCTTTAACTTGTTTCGAAAACGAAATTCTAATTGAACTCTAGAGACTCTGAATAATCTATTATGTCTTAAAGTGATTTATATCTATTCCAAGTTGACTGATTACTGGATAATAATAAAAAACGTTTGAGTTAAAAGAGCATTTATTTGTAGCTTAATACTTTTGTGGTGAATATTTTTCATCTGAATAAATCTAATTCTCCATTTTATCCGTGTTTATAGTAATTCAAGATTCGTTTTTTGTTCTTTTTTGCTTTTCCAGTTTTGCTCTTCTTGTTTGCCAAAGCAAGTTACCTCTACAAAGACAATATCACTTATCATGGAATAGCTTTCACAAGTCTCTTGGCAATTGAGGGAAACTGCCAAGACAATATCATTAACTGAAATGCTGAGTGAAAATTAAAATATAAATAAATAAACGAAATGAATTTTTAATATTTATCTAGAATTAGAATGAATGCAAACAGGCAAAAGTAGTATTCAAAGTTACAAAATGGTTAACTTGGTGGAAAAATTTAAAAGAAAAAAAATGTTCAAAAATTTTCTACAAAATTCAACGCTGACCTATTCGAACCATTTTCATTGCTTTCCTAGAAAATGAATGATTCCTTATCGATGTAAAGACTGCAGAGGCTCTCAAGATGACCTTTCAGTCTAAACTATTGAGCAACATTAATCAAATGATTAGACCAACAAGTTCAACAATTTACTTCCTTTTTGAATGATTTACTCTTTTATTGCTAAACAACTGTAAACAGTAACAAATGGCACTGAATAAGCTTAATTTGAATGCTTCTCAATGGTTCAATTTAAAGATGGAAAGTGCAATGAAAATAAAATGTAAAATTTTATTGTTTAGATAATCTACTTTTTCTGGTTTCTTTCAACTCTACTCATCGCTTTTCACTCAAACTAAGTTGATGATGAAAGTGGAATGAAAGCAAAATGAAGAAAAAAAAGGATTCCAAGTGTTTGTAATCAGATTGTGGCAGTTAATTTACAAGTTATTTAGAGATAAACAAGTTTTTTTCTCGCGTAGAAACCAATTTGGCAAACATGGGATTCAGCAAATCAAAACAAACTCAGTAGATTTACACAACTTTTCTAGTGCAACAACGTTGATAAAGGCAATAATCGTAGAAATAATAATGGCAATGATAATTAACTTGAACAAAGCTTGGTGCCATTGTAAGCATTTTTATTGTTTCGTTGAATCGTTTAGAAAGCGAATTGAACGAAAAAACAAATTGACTGAAAGTGATGTTAACTTTTTTTACTTTTCATTGCAATTTGTTTGGAAAAGCATGAAAGCAGGCAGATTCTGTTCATTGTTTACCAACAATTGAATCGACACTTTTCAAAAGATCAATTTATGTCCAACTTTTTTCCAACCTGAATGTTGTTTTCTCCATTGAAACGTTTCAATTAGAATAATAGATTAAATTGAATTGTTTATTCATTGAAACAACTGAGGGATGGAAAATGTTTCCACATTATCTTATTATTAACTCGAGTTAACCCGAAGCATTGTTGGAGCAAAAGGCGAGAGACAATGAAAAGTCGCTAAAAAGTCATTTGAATAACAATTGCATTTGAAAAGTTGTATCTTGATTGAGCAAAATGAATTTTCAATTGAATCACTTTTTCAACTGCTTCAATTTACTTTTTAATGTTTCGATTAATATTGAATGAATGTTTAGATATCTATTATTGTAATCAAAAATTCAATTTAATAATCAATTTTTAATGCAATCGATTTGTTGTTCAAAATGAATAAGAAACTATCGACTTCAATTATTTTTTCATCTTTTTCTTTACTTGACTTTTCTTTGGGTTAAAATGGGTAAAGATGAAGAGTCGTCTTTATGAAAATCATTTGTTTTCACCTTTAAGCTATTTTCATTCAAGTTCAGTAATGGAAAGGATTGAAAGAAAAAATTCATTCTTTTGCTCAGAAACATGTATTCATCAGTATTTACAGTTCATATGCAGATACACTTGATTTACAGGGGAAAACAAGTCGAGAAAAGTTCATAATATTGTGATTTCATTATGAAGATTATCTCAGAGAAAATGAATAATTTACGCGATTTAATTTGGAAAATTGGAAAAAGAGAAAAGTTGCACTCGAAAAGCATGAAAAGTTCAAAGTTGACAGATCTTGTGTATTCAGTTTGTTCACTGGCAGAGAATCAAATTCATTTTTCTAAATAAACACGATTTTAATTGTTATTCCACCGAATAAAGTAAATTGCAATTAATTTCTATTTTAAATCATTGCCATCTTTTTCTCACTCTTTATATTCGTTCAGTGACCAAGTTCAGTTGAGAAATGAGCCATTAAACGATTTTCAATTTCATACTCGAACCTTTACAATAAATCTTTCTGTTTTCTGTTCTTTTTCCCTTTACTTTTCTCATAATGATTCTTGCAATTCCAATGATAAACAATAAATTATAAAATTATGAGTTTTTCTGTAATTTTCATCGATTAAGAACGATTAGTTTTTTTTATCAAAAATAAAACTTGTTGAATAGAAATAGAATTTATCTTGAAAAATTCTATTAGTGAAAATGACTTAGACGGATTTATATGATTCAATTCCGATTTCTTATTCTGATTGGGAAATTTCGATTGGTAAAACTGTGAAGAATTCATTTGTGATGAAATTGCCAATCAACTTAAGTCTAAAAACTTGGATGCATCATTTCATTTTCATTCTTGATACACAAAGAGATAAATTTTTTCTAGCTTGCATGGAACATGATGCAATGAAACGTCTCTAATTTTGGAATATTCAGCTCTACTTTAGCTTGAAGATGTAATCAAAAGGTAACTCTTGCCTTACAAACTTGTAATTGTAACAAGTTCAACATTTCTTTGCATAATATTTAAAAAGATTGAATCATCGATCAAAAAGTCTGTTTCATTGTTTATTTGAGCTGATTTCTTGATACTTTGATTAACAAAGCTTCTAGAAAAGATTCAAATTGAATAGTCCTGAATATCATGTAGAGTTTGTTTTAAGAAAATTTTATTTAAATGAAAAGAATAAGGGAAAAAACTTGCTACTACAATATATTTATTGCCAACTGGCTTAAAGTAAAACAAAAAGTCGTTTAAATAGCTTTGTGAGTCCTCGTTGTGGGTTCTAATGTTTTAATTCCAAAGGGTGGATTAGTTAGGGTTCTCTGAGAATGAGATTTAGTACTAAAATTTAGTACTAAAATCTAGTACTTAAAGTTAGTTCTCAATATGAGCGCTCAAAATGAGCCCTCAGGTTGAGATCAAAATATTAGTGTTTGGTTTGAGACTTTAATTGGAAAAACTATTGAGGGAACAGTTCATCTCCCCCTACTCATCTAAGTCACGACTCCGTTCGTGATATAGCGAAATGTTCGAGATGTGAGCAATCTGTTCCTTGCCATTGCTATCCAGATAGATTAAAGTCTTAGGGTTATCTCCATACTTCTTGATTTTCACAACCAGAAAAGGTCCTTTCATAATTCGCTTTTTACCATTCATTCCTAATTTTACCAATATTTTATCTCCTTCTGAGATTTCCAACTTGTTATTCTTTCTTTTGTCGTTATGTTGCCTGATTTTTGTAATTTCTTCTTCAGTCTTTGGCTTTTCTGGTGCTATATCTTCAAGCTTCAAGCCAAAGTTTTCGTCAGCAGGCAACAATGGGCTTTTCCCGTATAGTTTATACCAAGGCGTACATCCAATTACTGAATGATAACTACGGTTAGAATAGGCAGTTGCAGATGCCAAAAGGGTTTTCCAATCGACTCCACTATCTTTATAAATACCAATAAACGCTTTTATATCTCGCATTTTCCTCTCAACCAATCCATTTGCTGCTGGGTGATAAGGAGCACTATTCCTAAGTACAATATTTCTCAGTTTAGCCCAGTTTTT
This sequence comes from Tetranychus piercei, assembly GCA_036759885.1. Classification (NCBI taxonomy): domain Eukaryota; kingdom Metazoa; phylum Arthropoda; class Arachnida; order Trombidiformes; family Tetranychidae; genus Tetranychus; species Tetranychus piercei. Next base: position 16,558,997 of record CM071877.1, read on the forward strand.
CATCTCTTTTGAAGTAAATGCGGTACCATTGTCCGAAACAATGACTTTGACTTGGTCAATCCTGCTAAATGCATTTAGAAAATTAATTACAGCAAGAGAAGACTCTTTCATGGCCTTACCAACCACGATACGAGTTGCCTCATCAACCAAAAGCAAGAATGATTTAGTACTTTTATTGAGTTCTGACTTCTTTTCGAGCTCTCCAAAATCAATATGCACAGTGTGAAAAGGAATTTTAGAGTGGTTAGGTAGGAATGGAGGGTCAAATTTGGGTTTTGGTTTTTTCATTTGACAAAGGTGACAAGTTTTAATGTATTCAACAATATCTCGTTTCATACCTGGCCAATGAAAGCGCATTTTTATCTTATGATACGTGCGCCAATAACCTCCGTGACCTCCGGATTGTCTATCATCATGATATGCTCTTAAAATTTGTAAGATTTGAGATCTTTCTGATCCTTCAATCCTTTTAATGCCTGAGTGCTCATTTTTAGTACTAAAAATGAGTGCTGAATTTAAGTTCTCATTTTGAGTACTCACTTCGAGTTCTCGATTTAAGCTTTCCCTTTGAGTACTCAATTTGAGTTCTCGATTTAAGCTTTCATTTTGAGTACTCGATTTGAATTCTTCTTTTGAGCTTGCATTCTGATCTCTCATCCGGATAGATGATAAGTAGCTAGAAAGAAATACATTAGCTGGTTGATCTAAACAGAGCCTTGACAATGCATCGGCATCAGAGTGTAGTCTGCCTGGTCGGTGGTCAATCTTAATCTCATAAGACATTAAGAATAACTGCCATCGGGCTAATCTTCCTTTTGGCTCTTTCAAGTCCATGAGATAAGCTAGAGCTGCATGATCAGTATGAACGACAAAAGGACGACCTTCTAAAAATGATCTAAAGTATTTGATTGCCTTTATCACAGCTAGTGCTTCTTTCTCAGTGATTGAGTAGTTAATTTCTTGTTTAGAAAAGGTATATGATTGAAATCCTATCACTCGTAGTTGTTGATTTTTCGGTTTCTTGATATCTCGTTGATAGAGTACTGAACCAGATCCGAACCCACTTGCATCAGTACACAACTCGAATGGTAATTCAGAGTCAGGTAGATTGAGGATTGGGTTCGAGGTTATCAAAATCTTTAATTTTTCAAAGGATTCTTGACATGCTTCACTCCAGACAAAAGGTTCATCTTTTCTCTTCAGTCTATCTAATGGTCTAGCTATGGAAGCATAATCTTTAATAAAACTTCTAAAGTGTCCAGTCAAACCTGTAAACTGACGAAGAGAGTGAAGATCATGAGGTGGTTTCATGTTACGAACTTTCTCTATGGATTCAGCTTTTGTGGTCTTGGAATTTCCATCTATTATTCTACCAAGAAAATTCACTGAAGATTTGATAAACTCAGATTTCTCAAGGTTAATTACCATTTTCGCTTCATTCAACTTCGATAAAACTGAAAGAGTGAGGGCTTTGCATTCTTCACTTGATCTGGCTCCGATGCATATGTCATCTATATATACACATACTTTCCCAGTTTCTAATTGGTCTGATAGTAATTTATTCATATGTCTTTGGAATAGAGATGGACTATTTTTCCAACCAAAAGGAAGGCGAGTCCACTCGTAGTGACCGAAAGGGGTCACAAATGCAGTAAATTTTCTTGTTTGGTGAGACAAAGGTAGTTGCCAAAATCCATCTTTTAGATCGATTTTTGAAAAGAACTGACAAGCTTATTATATTGTCAATAATAGGGAAAGGGAAAGGATCTAACTCGGTTTGCTTATTGATTTCTCGATAGTCAATGCAAAATCTAAGATCTCCATTTTCTTTAGGGACTAAAGTAACTGGTGAAGCAAAACTAGAATTCGAATGGGTGATGATTTTCTTTTCAAGCAATTCTTTAATTTTCTGTCTAGCAAATGATAACTTATGAGGTGACATTGGGTACGGTTTGCGCCGAACGATAGAATGTCCCTCTTTTAGTTCAAAGTCAACAAAATTATCTGAATCAGGTAAAGCTTGCACACAAAGGTTGGGAAAAGAATATTTAATTTCCTCTTTATTTAATCTGATTTCAAATGTTCCTCGTTTTGAGTGCTCATTTTGAGTACTAAAATTAAACTCTCGTTTTGAGTGCTCACCTTGAGTACTAAAACTAAGCTCTCCTTTTGAGTGCTCATTTTGAGTACTAAAATCAAGTTCTCGTTGTGAGTGCTCATTTTGAGTACTTAGTAAAGCATCATCATTAGACTGTTGATAAAGGCTTACACCTAATCGTTTTAGGTCTGAATATCCTAGGATTATTGGAAATGGAAGCGTTTCTAGCAGTAGAAGTTCCACCTTTGCGGACTTTCCTTTAAATTGAATTTCAAGATGGCAAACTTTCTTTGATATGAAAGTATCTCCATTCATTTGCTTAATAAGCTGCTTTTTATCTGAAACTATCCACTCATTTTGATTCACAATGTTAGATCTAATGAAACTTCTATCCGATCCTGAATCTAATACACATGAATAAGATTTTCCTTGTATGTCAACGTAGGTTTTTGGCTCTAAATCATTTGATAATGTTGTTAAAAGGGAGAATTCAGCTTCAGTTAGAGGTCTACTTTTAACAAGCACTTGTTCTGAGCTCTCTTTCTGGGTACTTATAGTTTGTGCTGAATTTGAGCTCTCATTTTGAGTACTCATTCTAAGTAAATTTTCAGCGTTTTCATTTCTGTTACCTTCTAGCTCATTTAGATTCTCATTCAATGCAATGAATGCATCGGAAGGTGGTTTATATTTATTGGTCTGGTTTGGAAGCTTGGGTTGAGTTTTATTGTTTTGACTAAAAGTACTCTTGCTAATAGTTGGATGAGACTTACTCTGATGTGGTGGTTTAATTGTTTCCAATGCGTCTCTTAGTTCTTGTTTAGTCGTAAGTTGACGAGTTGAAAGCTGGTTTTGAATAACATCAGGTAGTCCTAGTAGTACCAGAGTCACAAAATTGAAATCGTCTATCTCAGGAAAAGCGAGTTGGATTAAACGTTGTTTGTCATAATAGTAGTCGAAGATATCACCACTTCGATATTCCCATTTTAAGGCCAAACTAGCACAACTAACACGGTTATGACCGAAGGAACGAAGAAACGAACTTTTCCACAATTGCCAATCTTCACTCACATTGTCTCGAACCATACTGTTGAACCATTTCAAAGCGTTCCCTTCAAGATTAGATTTGAGACCGTTGATCTTTGCTTTATCTTCACGCCAGTTATTATGATCACACATCTTCTCGTAAGTGCACATCCAAGTCTTTGCATCTTCGGTTTTTCCGTCGAACTTGGAGATCTCCATACGGTGGATTTTCTGATTTGCTAGAGGTCGCAGTGACTCTTGAAAACACTTAAGAGTATTTGCAAACATCTCTTGTTGGGCTTTGATCATCTCATTAACGGCTTGTAGAACGATTGAATCTTGCGATCCATTAGAAGGTGGTACGGAAGTGGCACTCATTGATTCGATTTCGTTCTCATCAGATAGAACACAACCAAAATCATTCGATAAATAAGGAGTAGACTCCTCTGATGATAATTGCACTACCAAAGTGCGATAACGAGTGAAATTTTCGAGAGCGGACGCTACGGAGGGCTTCGAAAGTAAAACACTATGATTGCTGGTATTGCGATACTGATTATCGACGATGGTCCATTCATTCTCATCAAACAACTTATACTTGGTGAGATGAATAGAATCTTCATTTTTCACAAAATAAAAACGAAACTTGTTGGCCATCCTGTCGACTGCGCCAAGATTGTAGAGTTTGTTTTAAGAAAATTTTATTTAAATGAAAAGAATAAGGGAAAAAACTTGCTACTACAATATATTTATTGCCAACTGGCTTAAAGTAAAACAAAAAGTCGTTTAAATAGCTTTGTGAGTCCTCGTTGTGGGTTCTAATGTTTTAATTCCAAAGGGTGGATTAGTTAGGGTTCTCTGAGAATGAGATTTAGTACTAAAATTTAGTACTAAAATCTAGTACTTAAAGTTAGTTCTCAATATGAGCGCTCAAAATGAGCCCTCAGGTTGAGATCAAAATATTAGTGTTTGGTTTGAGACTTTAATTGGAAAAACTATTGAGGGAACAGTTCATATCACTAGAGGCATTCGTAGATCAGAGTTTTGTAAATTTTGTAAACAAAGATATTTGATACTATAAATATAAATATAGATGAGAAAAGAAAAAAAGTCTTCACTTGGGCAGAATAAATTTTCTCGTTTCATATGACCAAAGGCACAATTGGATGAAACAAAAGTCGAAACATTGTTTTCAAGTTAACGTTTATCAATCAAGTATAAACAGTCGATATTTATTGAATGGAGCAAAAGCGTTCTTTTGTGATGAAAACGCAGAGATGATTGAGTGAAAAAGATTAAAAAGTGATTTCATTTCATTTCTTTCAATATTACGTGATCATTATTGATGCTCAAAGGTTGATATTTCCATCAAACATGACACAACTTGAGTGATTGACTAATGAGCTTTGCACCATTATGATGTTTAACATTAAAGCATCTTCATTATTTGTAAAATGAAGTCAACTTGAAAGTCACTGCAACTTTAAACTGAATCAATAAAGAGCTCATTGCCTTGCAATCTTTTTGATGAAATGAAAATGATAGCGTCTAGACACGCAATCTAATTGTACTTTAATTATCAAATTTATCTTTTGCCTCGTTTTTAATCAACACATTGAATAAAGAAAATAATTAATGGGACGCATCGAAAAATTCAAATAGATGAAAATTGATTCACTCGAGTCTCTTAAAAAGTATCGATTTGGGTTGTTTTGATTCCAACCACGAAGTTTTTCGTTTCCCGAATGTTTTAAATTTTAATAAAAGACAAAACACCGATGAAGTAATTCATTGACAGACTTGGAATATACAGATTTTTCGAATTTCAGAATTCATCAGCATTTAGTTAGACATTTATACCCATCAAAGTTTTTCGATGTTATATTTAACTTCGAACTTTTCCAAGAACTCAACCAGAATATTTTGCAATTATGATTGATCAGGACGAAAGCAAATCCATGATGAATTACTGCTAAATTTTGAATTTCGTCTAATCTTGATTACGTTTTGAACTTTTGAGCTATAAACCATAAAGCCTGGTATAGAGCTGGTTTCTAAGCTATTACAATGGTTATGACAAATCTGCTCCATCTTCAATAGAAACGACCATCCAGTGGTACAAAAACAGCATCAGGATCGCTGGATAAAACTAGTTTTAGGCTTTCCTCTGGTAATACATTTAGCACTTTTCAATATCTTATTGCTAGCAACTACATCAAACGAATGGGTCAAAGTGTCTTCCCATTGCACCTGGCACACCACAAACATTTTGCCACAGATGTTTACTTTTTCATAATACTTTATTCTCTTGTAATCGTAAATCCCGTTCTGATCTTTAGCTTTACCAGGTAAATATCTCTTGTGTGCTCGTATCGAGCTACCACTTGCTGAACTCCTTTCGCAGAAACAAAGAGCAAAAGAAACTTGTGAACAGTTTATTAGCCAGTGATGGAAAATGTAACCATTTTGTATACAACGAGTCCTCGTTGATAATGCTTTTAAGCATCTATTTGAATAGTCTGAGAGCAATAGGATAATGTGATCCCGGAACACAACAAGTTACATAACTGAAAACTTGAAGTTTTCTTATTCTAGCTGATAATCTATGCTTTGATGATAGAATTTCATCAATCTTTTCGTGAATTAACATTCCTTATTAAAACCTCATCCGACCATTGGTGTGCGGATTTAATTTCTTTAATTCTTAAAATGCTCAGCTCTGGCGTCAATAGAACTCTACAGAATGTATTTCTCTAACTGATCATAATATTAATCTGATTTATTTTGCATCATCAACAACTTTAAATACGAAACTCAATATCAAACCTCTTTTTGGATGGCACTTGAGTTCACTGAACGTTTTAATATTTCGAGGATGAAAAAATCCATGCTTAGTCTCTACAAAAGCTTTTCATGAGATTTTTGGTCAGTATTTCATTCATTTTTTGTCTTCTATTTCCACTGGTTTCTCCCTTTTCCGCTGAAATGATCAAATGTTTACTTAACGGATTCATTGCAATACTTTTCGCATTTCCAAATGACCCGAGGAAATGTTCATTTTCAATAAACTTTTCAACATCTAAAGAGTTAGTATCTTTAGACCGTCTAACCTCTCTGCTAATCTTTCATGCTGAAAAAGAACGGAAACTTTTCCTTTTACATGATAACTCACCTTTTCTTTCATTTTATCTCAACATGATAAAAAACTCACCTGAGTCTCTTAGATTATTTTGTTTCCCAGTTTCTACTTGAATTGGCTTTCATGCTCTTTGAGACATTATCATTTATCAGGAAAGCATCACCTTTAATATTAATATCATCTACCTTGTAGCAATGATTCAACTAATGTCAAAAACTTTTTGACAATGTTGCTTTTCACTTGGATGAACTTCAAATTGAACATTTCAACTTATTCTCTGTTAACATTGGATAGTCACAATGTTCAATGGCAGTGTCAGCTCACCTTGACTTGTACAAATACAGAGGTGCAACTCTTTTGCCTTTCATCAGTTTAACAAATGATTTCAGTTGAAGAGTTAATCTATAAATCTGTGAAGCTTGAGATTATTTAGCATGATTTGCATGAAACAGTCAGTTTAACAATCATAAGTGAGATTATCCTTTAGAGAATCCATTGTTTACCAATTAGATCGGTAAATCATAAGACCATCCATTGAACAGAAATATTTAATATCTGAATGAAATACAAGCTCTTATCATATCATGTTTCACATGAAATCATTCTCTTGGTTATCTGATCATTTGTTATAATCAATAATTACAAGTTATGCTTTTGTATTTGCATTTGAAAGTATCTAAAAGTATGCAGAGAACAATGAGTCTTGCTTGTAAATCATCTGATCGAACGTTATCTTCGAATCTTTTGAAAAGTCGAAATAAAATTTCATCGAATAAATTGAGATGATTGATTCCCTGCGTTAATTGAATAATTTAAATTGCAAAAAGTTTGCTTTTCGCAATATAAACAACAATTAAAATTTTAAGTTAATCAAAATTATGCATGATAACACCATGAAGAGAGCGATAAATTCATCACAAACACAGAATATGATGTTTTAATTGAGTTTGACAAGCGCTGTTGCAATGAAATTGGAAAATGAAAACGATGGAAAGATAAAGAATTTTTTGCTTTCTTTTGCACTTTTTTCAAATCAATTTATTTTTTTTTGCCAATCAAAGGAATCCTTTTTTGATACGAAAAAGCAAAATAATAATAATGAAAAAGCTCAGCCGCCTGCCAATGCAGCATCAACTTTCTTTGGACCAAAATTTCAAACTTTTTCTGTTTCATTTCATTTCTTTTCACCGTAAAATATGTTTTTAAAAAGTAAGAAAAGGTAAACCAATAATGTCAAATAGAATGACACAAATTTGAAGAAATTTGTTACATTATCAAGTGTCAGTTCCAACCTTAAATTGTCCTCAGGTTAAGTAACAACGTAATCATACCAACTGACATGGACACACGTCTTCGAGAAGAAAGGTAAAAGTTGCAAGTTTGTCCAGCTTTATACAGGCTTAAATCTCGTCTTGATTCCTTCTCATTGAACAGTTCAAAAGTCTGGTCAAAAGTATCTGTGTGATTGAATAGCTCAATAATAATGCCTTGAGGTTGGTCATTGAAAAGATTGCGTTTTAACCATTTACGGGAACAAACTTGAAATGTAATAATACAAGAAACAAAAAGCAATCTGAAAGCGATTAAAAAATAAGAACAAAAAATAAGGAAAAGAAAATGGACAAAATTTTCGAAAACCATTCTCTAATTGGCTTCAACTTTCAATTTTTATTGTTGATTGTTTCATTGAATGGAGGATAGGAAATGCTTGGATGAAATTTTGGCCATCAATTGTTGATTTAATCTTCTAAAGCGATATTATCATAACCATTATATGGGATTCATCGAAGAAACCAAAGTGATAATGATTATTCTGTAAGCTTGGTTAATCTAATCATAAATATAAAAGTAAAGCTTGAAATGTACCAAAATGAGAGTTATAAATGGTTCGAAATGAGAAGCTTAGAAATGATTTCTTTCTTCTCTCTCTCTCTCTCTTCGTATGTTGATATTGACTGTCCTTTGCTGTAACCACATTAAGCAGATTCACTTGCGATCAATAATATCTGTAATTATGTATTATCTCTTGAGTAACTAGATAAATTGGAAGAGACAATTGCAATAATAATATTGTGACAGAAGATGAAGAAGCTAGTAAAACATTTGTTGTACAGTTTTATCATGTCAAGACGACTTTACCTTCTCTTGACTCTCAAAGTGCCTCTCTTTGTATTTGTTGTACAATAAAAGTATAAATATCTATATTTACCTTTACCAACACTGTAATGCTATTGAAGTCAAACCAAGGTAAAAGTGAATCTCGACTAATAATGGTTAAAAATATAACTCATAATAACGATAATAATGCAATTTATACTCAAAGGAAAAGGTCACAACAATTCTCATTTCTTTTTACCTGCAATTTCTTCGTTGACACTCAGTCAATCACATTGATTAGTCTTGAAATTGGCAAAACTCGACTCATGATCAAGGTTTTGTTCCAAATGCATCATGAAAGCTGGAAAATTTTCTAAACTAAACAGTCTTGAAATGATTAATTTCAGGTTAAATATCGTTCCATCCAAATCAATGGAATTACAAGTTTAATCTTTTCCTTCATTAGTTGAACAAGAAAGTTCATCTTGTAATGTCAATGAAGTAACAATGATGATTTGACTTTGAACCAGAAAAGGTTGATTCCATTGTTTTTCGTTCTTCTTCATTTCCATCTCTTAATTTTCATGTCAAACAATCATTTTGTACCTGAAAAGGAAAAAAAAGTTAAATAGAAGAAATTGTTTTCTCTTCTAACCTTGCTTTTCGTCATTATTGTTCTAGATGTATTTTCTGAAGTAAAAGACGAACAGAAAAGATATAAAATCCATCAAAACTTGCAGCATTGTTATTAAAGGTATCATCATCATTATCAACATTTCATCTACTTCATCATCATTAGCATCGTCAATATCATTAACATTTATTATTTTGGACTATTTTTCTTCTTCTCTCGATCATGATAATGAACGGTTTCAATTGTCGATTTACTCTTTTGGCAAACATAATATCTTTTTACATTGAAATTAAATTATTCTGTTATGTTCTAGTTTCAACTTTTCGCTTCGTATTTACTTTACTTTTTTTCTGCCATTCAACTTCATTTCATTCATTATCGCAACATGGAAATGTTTCAATTTCCTTTTCATCATCAATTTATTGCTTTAAATCATCATTATCAAGATTATTATAATCAACACTCTGGATACTTTACCTTGTAAAAGGGCGTGTAACACAAGACAGTTCATAAAGAGATTTTCAAATTTTGCATGAAACGCTTTATTGCAAGGATTTGGGAAACTTTTGAAACGATTTAAGGAATTGACTGCCAATTATCATGAAATGATCGACTTCTATGAGTTGACAAAAGCTGTTTCAATCAGCAGTAGAATAAACAGAAATCAGAAATATCATTCGTTGTTGCATGGAAAACTTGAATGAGAAAATAGATTTTGGTTCAACTATTGATCATTAGATGGCAGTTCTTTAGTGATTCATGAAACTCAATCTTTTCCATGATGAACTAGGCGAACTTATCAAGTGGTACTTAACCGAAAAACAAAGGTATCTTCAATAGCGTAACATCGTGTGAGTAAATTGGCCCTCTTTTACCGCACAGTCAAAGCTCAGACAAGATCAAGTTGAGTGAATATTGTGCTTTTATTCGGGCGATGATTCGTTTATTTTTATGCTGGGCAAGAGGATAATAAGGTTAAGAGTGGAGTTAAATAGGTTTAAACACAAGTTTATTAATGATAATAAAGTAGTGGCAAGTTAACCGGTGAAATTGGGTTAAGTTGGGTTAACAGTTTTATCTTTCAACGAAACATGGAAATTGATTTTAAAACATGATTTTAACACATTTTCATACATTTATTTTTATAAAACTTGATATGAGAAAGTAAAACAAGAGTCTTAGGAAATGTATACGATATTAAACTGTTAAACCATTAACCTTGTTTCAAAGTGAATATCAGTCAGGTTAAATTGAAGTGAAAACCAGATTGAAATCAGAGTAAATTTTAAATGAAAAATTTTTGAACGCTGAAGACTAATGTTCTACATTCGATGTGAGTTGAAGGACGCTAACCAATTGATTAAATTCTTGCCTGTGAGTATCAATTACACTTCTGTATTACCTGAGTTGACAAATAAAAAGGGAAAGATCACAATACTTATGATAAAATATTGAACGCCTTTTTTCAGGTCATTTTATCAGAGAATTTCTGTTTGCGTTTAAGCAGAAAACTTTGTGTTCGAAGCTGATTAATCTGATTAATAACGGACAAATTCAATTTGGAGCCAATCGATTTGGACAGCAGTTGAAATGTTTTTAAAAACAAGACAAAATACAGAGAAAAGTGGCAAATAAATATTGAAATTATTTTGGAAACTTGATGAATGTCATAAAATTTATCATCTCACCTCAACTTCAATGAATAGAAAGAAGTCGGAAAATAATCTTTTTATAAATACGCATCCATTATAGTGAATGTAATAATGATTTAGAGAGAAACGAGCAAAGAAAAGTTGAACTAAATGCAAGGCAAACTCCCAAATCTGGTAAATGAAAGAAGACTGGGAGTGAAAAGAATAGGTAAAACCAGAAAAAAAAAGATTAACCTGATGACTATTTGATGCTCATAAATGTTGTGTTATAACCTATTGTGAGGTAACATGGATACTTATTTGGGTGGGATATTTATAACAATAACAATAAAAAAAGTTGAACAACCTTGTTCGTCTCAGGTTAAGTTTTCTTCACGAATTTTGTTCCATTTAAGATGAATTATCGGATGAACAAGAAACACGACAAACTCTATTTTTACAGCAAATTTAAACCTAAAATCTGATTCATTTGGAAAATAATTGAATCTCTTTTCCAGTTGCAAACTTTTCCTTCTCAAAAGGCTTCTCCAAATGCATTGATTCATTATCCATCTGAGCTTGAATTTAATTCAGAAGAGTCAAAATTGGAAACATTTAAACTCGAAAGTTTGGATAAAATTTGCGACTTGAGTTCATAAAGTTGATAGCAAGTTTAAAAGTAAATACGGAATTTGATCGAGTTTGTTTTCTTGATAAATTGCTCAAACACAAATGGTTACATTGTGCATCATGAGGCTTGATATTTATGCTTTAATGATTACAAGAATATAAATTTTCAACACTTTTTCCCTCTTCTTCCTAGACTGAACCAGATAATAATCTTGCCTTTACACATAAAGCCATTAACGATCATCAGCATTTCAATTCATGTAAACACATTGTTCTGAAATAGATTAAAGATGAACCTTGTTCATTTTGGTTATTACACTGGAAAATGAAAATACTTGTTGAAAAATTTCGATATAAAGTGATTGAAGCATGGAAAATTGAAGGAAAAGATTATCACTAAATTTTTCCCAAATTTGCTCAACAGAAACTCTAGACAAAAGCAAAGCTGAATCTTTCGAATGCAGAAAATTTGTCAAAAATTCGAAAAATTGTTTAGTCGATTGCACAAAACTAATGAAATGTTTCATCATGAATCATTACTTGCTCTTGTTCACATTGATTAATTTGAATCAAGGTTAAGATCAGAATTAAGATGGAATCATATCCATTGATTCTTGATGCACAATTGATTTGCAAATGAATTATTTTCATTGCCTTTTCTCTGTCGCTCTCAACGTTCCTATGGAAATGAGATAAGTATTCATAATAAACGAATTGTCTGATTATATCATGTAATATTGATAAGACAAAAAATGTGGTTACCAAGGTAAACAATGAACTTTATCATGGATTGAATTGATCAGGCAGGGAGAAGCAGGAAAATGTATCGATTAAAATTGATGAGCAAAAAGTAAAGGTAAACTGTCAACAATTTATCACAACAAAGTGAATATGAAAATTGAGAAAAGAGTATAAAACAGATTAAAATGTGAGAAACCAAGGAAAGGTTAAATTGGTGTCAATTTGGGTTGACAAAGGGAAACAAGGAACCACTTTTCTTGATCAAAAGTTGAACTCGAAAAGTTGACTTTGTTCACTTTCAACTCGAACCAATTGATTTCAAGTTTACTCTTGTAATTGTAACCGAAACAAGACACAAAAAGTGATCAACTTTGGATGACAATCAATCAATGGTAATGATTGATTGTATTTGCATCTTGAAACAATAACTAAACTTGAATAATCTTGTTCACATTTCATCTCAAGTCCAACAGTTTATTGAGCAATTTTTCTGCTCAATTCAATAGTTGCTCTGAATGAAACAAGATGTCACCAGTAAAGGCATGAAAAAGCTAAATGACTAAATGGAAGAAAAGAGATGAAGAGAAAAGACAAAGAGAGAGAAAAAAAGAAAGAAAATTTTTCTCACTTTTTTCCTTCTCGTTACATTTTCCACTGCTCGCTTCATTATCATCCTTCATCATCCTTCATCATCCTTCATCATTCTCATCATTTCTCATCATCAATCTCATGTAAAGACCTCTGGTGTTTTGTTTGTATTTTTTTTCTCTTTTCTTCTGTTCATCATTTTCATGTTTCAGTCAACACTGAACATTCTCAGTTGAAGGTAAACTCGAGAACTATTAACATCATGAGAGTTTTTAAAGGAAAGATGCAACAATTCTGCAACTATTTCATGGGCCAACTTTCATGTTCATCATGTAATGATGATGCCTTTCGATGAATTTCCTTTTTTCTATTTCAAGTTTAAATTTGAAACTTTTACCGAAAAGTTTATCATGTTTCATTCCAAGCTTCATCTGTATCCCAAGGTGGAATGTTTTTTCAGTTTCAAACTTGGATTTATTCATTGAACACTATTCAACTTGTGATTATCAGTGTTTTCATGTGCAGCTTCAATCAACTTGTTTTGTTTCTGTGGTTTCTTCTTGTTGGGAAATTACTCAACAGAATACATTTGGAATATCAATTGTTCAGTTTGCCAAATATTGTCTGTTGAACCAAATTTAATTTTCCTTGTGATGCTATCGACTTTTTATCTTACCTTTTCTGCTCGTGCAAACTGATAATAGATATTAATATTTACTTCGTTAACCTTTTCTCAGTCAACTACACTTTTGGTTATTGTTTTCACTGTTTGGTGTTAATTACGTGTGTTTGCTGAGAGGATAAGGAGAAGCAAATAGTTTGCTCTCTCTTTACTCTCTCACCTCAACCAGATCACAATCAACATCATCTTTTTACCCTTTGCCATGGCCATGCAACGGATTAAAGAGACTTTACGTAAAACCTCATCCCGTGACTCGTTGGATTCGTCATCTTCTCTGGACTCGAGAGATCAACAAGTGCCAGGTTCACCTAAAGTTGACTACCACCGTCTATTGGCCTCACCCTCTCCCAGTCCAAGTAAAAGCTCTAGTCGATCAACGTCACCTGCCTCACCTTCACCTTTGCCCTCGACAAGCGCATCCAATGCTCCATATACCTTTGCTTTAGTAAATATCTCTGCACTTGCCAACAAGTCAGAAGATAGTTTAGACTCGCCTCGAAAACAGCGAAAATTTCGAAGTGAAGAAATATCAACTACACCCGAATCAGAAGATACGCTGACACTGACCCAAAACTCTCCCACCAATTCATCGCTTACACTCTCTTCCTCACCTTTCCTGCAAACTCAACCAAGTCAGCTTCTCTCTACTTCTCCTAGCAAGTCGAATAGGTCGAGATCCTTTGATTCCGCTGCTGCTTCAGTGGGCGCTTCAAGTACAACTTCAAGTGACAGTCCAAGAAGCACAAGAGCTCACCTTAGAACCTCCCCAGCATTCCTCGAACTGCCCAAGTGGAAAATGTTGGTTCGCAATAAAAATACCTCTTCTCGTTGCACCGATTTGACTCCTCATGAACGCGACTGTGTTCACTGTGTTCTAGTAGTTGAACAGAAGAAAGATGCTTTCCTTGCTCCTGTAGCCTCACCCTCTTCCTCTTCCCTATTGGCTCCTTCCTTTCCAGGCTTTTTCGTCGCTTCAGGATCACCCAGCAACTATTCTCCTCCTCTTTCCTCTAGTCCTTCCATCAGTTCTGAAAGTTCACTTGTTGAAGACTCGGATTCTGAATCGATGAGCACAAGAGCGGGTTCCTTCGGGCAAAGCGAGTCAATGGAGGATGAGGTTTACACTGATTCAGTAGACTCGTCCAGTTTACCAACTGTGACTCTCAGTTTGGCTCCAGAGATTCAGGTAACTCAGATAGAAGAAGATTCTGGACTAACTGTCATCTCACTGGAAGTGCCGGTTCTTCCCAAATCGGGCAGATCGGCCTCGGTCGATTCATCATACCTTAAAGTTCCCCAGAGAACTGACATTGGCATTGGTGAATCGCCACCAGTTAAAGCACAACGATCTCGATCCGTTGACGTTGCCCTTCCAGTCGGACCCGATGGACCCTACATTATTGTACCAACGGAAAAACCTCAGCCAATGTTAACACAGTAAGTGTCGGTCCATTTCAAAATTAAATTTCGATGAAAAAAGAGACAAAAAATCGATTAACATCCAAACTCTGTCATAAAATAGTTGCCACTCATTCACCTCTGAAAATGAATCCAATGATACTTTCAATCCTTTTCACACGATGATTATGTGAGCCAAGCTACAGTTTTCATCATCATTTTTCCAGCGCAAACCAAAACTCGCAAAAAATGAGAAAACATTCAAAAAAGTTTAATCCAAGTTTTATGTTCCTTTTTTAATTCTTCATCATTTTTTATGAAAATCCATTCCATCATTTAATTTATTCCTATCATTAATCATTTTCTGGATGAAAAATAAACTAAATTTTCTAATCAACCTTTATTGATCCTATCAAGTTTACAGTTCAACATTCAAGAGTTAAATTATTCATTTTATTGAATCTCAAAGCAACGCAATAAAAACGAAAACTGAAAATTTAAAGAAATGATAAAATTGAATTGATGTTTGTTTGAATTTTCAATTTTCACTGAAAATGTTTACTCGAATCATTAGGTCAAGCAAGGTGAAGACAGAAAGTTTAAGGTGAATGGCTATATTGGTTGAATGTTAAAAGGCAAGACTCTTTTCATGTCTTGAACAGAGTCTTTCAACTTTGCAAGATTTCATCTCAACATTATTGGGTTGAACCTTAATGAATTACTGTAAAGAAGGCAAAAAGGTAATGATGGCGATGATGAAAGATAAGAAGAAGATAAAAGTTTGCTGACTTTACCCTTTTTAACTCAGATTACTCTGACACTTTTAATCGATTTAACTCAACCAATACTAACTTGATTGTTAACCATAACTTTTGATTCGACTCTGTCATTCCAATTTACTTCAAGTTGTCTTCTCGACTGGGAATCAATTCATTCCCTGGCGATAACATTTCTATTTGATTCTACGTTGGTTTAAAGATGGTTTCAACGCCTATTGAAAGGCCTAATTGAAATTTGGTGAAAGTTACCTGAGTTTAGATTGAAAAACAGTCTCTTGTCTCGAAATTCATTTACTTGTAAATCATTTAGAAAAATTTTTCCCGAAAAACAAGAAAAATGCACAATAATTTACTTCATTGGTAAATAATTGATTTTTTCATTCTCTTTCCACAATTTATAATTGCATTTCTGTCTTTTCAACGTTTCGTTGCCAATCTCTTGCTCTTCTCGGTGACAAACTTGAAATTGATTGAAGTTAAATGAAAAAAGTGTTGAAACAGAAAATTAATGTTCTGTTGCAATGACAGGGAAGGAGAAAATTATCGATGAAACTGATAGCAATTGGAATGAAATAATGGTGAAAATTATGAAACGAATTGAATAAATATTTAATCACTTCATGAATTTTTTCAATCCAACTTTATATCGAAAGGACAACAATATTGCATTGATGAAATTACACAACAGTTAACCAGGATTGAAAATTGATAGAACAAAATTTTCTTTCGAGTTTCCAACATTTCATTAACATTTGATTCTGATTTGTAGACCAAGAATATCTAGATTTGTAATCGATCGTTTTCATGTTAACCAATTTCACGGCAACTTCAGCGAAAATTGTTTTTTAAGAAATCTTTTTTCTTTCCTTCTCTCGTTGCGCAGATTGTATCATGTTGTGATGAGTTTAGTGAAAATTATCTGCAAAACTCTGCATCAAGTTTTTCTCGTGCAATAAGCAGAGACTGGAAAGAGTTTCCTTAAATCCATCAATCTTGTTCACTTTGCTCATCTTTATTTTACTTGTTTACAGTTTTCAGTTAATATTTGGCGAACACAAATTTTCTTTCTCGAGAGTCTTTCCAGTTTCCTCATTTACCTTTGCAGGTTTGATGAAATGGTATTGATGATTGATTGGTGAAACCACATTTTGTCCTTTTCGACTTTTCAAGAGATTACCTTTCAACAGCAAATTCAGCCTTTTATTTCTTGCTCTTTTCTTCAACAGCAACTTTGCCCGAGGAAAGATAAGTGAGCAAAGAAAAGAAAAATTGCTCCAAAAATTGTTATTAATTTGTTCAATTCATTGCCTGATGCAATGAAATGGTTTGTACTATTAATAAAACCTTTCAATTCTTTTCCATGTGAAAAGCAAAGTCTCATGGAAAGTTTTGTAAAAACTTCATTCTTTTGCTTTCTTTCTCAATTTAATTGCTCCAAGCATTCAGTTGAAGCAACTTTGCCTATTCCATGTGATCAAGTTTTCAATGTGAAACAAAATCAAATTGATGATCAAAAATTCAATTTCAAGATGAAATATCAAAATCCAAATCGATCGCCAAAAGTTAATGGTTATTCAAAAATTGGCTAAAGCTGATTGACTCGGTTCAAGTGCAACTCGAGCATTTGATTCAGATGCTAAAAGAGTATCATGTTGTACATTTGTTGCATTGAACAAGAGACAAGATTAACAACACTTCAAGTGATCAATGAAAGTTTATTTGCGAACAATAAAGTTTACGAAAACGTAAAACTAAAGTTACAACCCAACAGGTGAATAATTTGGTTTCTTTTGTTGCCTCAGGAAATAGTCAGTTTGCATGTGAATCAATGTTTTTCTTGTTCAAGTAAACAATCAATTTGGGTTATTTTTCTTTTCTTTTTCATTCTTTTCCAATTGAAGAATCTCAAAAATCACAACCAAATATTGAGGTTCATCTCTTCTCGAAGCTGTTTTGCACTTTTCACTCTTCAATAACTCGTTACTTGAAAAGATAATTTTGAAGCTGATAAATCCATGAGTTGAAGTTCAGAGGCTTGCAAATGAAAGGTAATTGGCATTGTTTCCATCAATGGAAATGAAACGAAAAAATGCATGAGATAAAATGTAATCTTCTTGGAAAACTCTGATTAAAAGAGAATCCAAACCATTTTCTTCTCTGAAAAAAAGCTCGAACTGAGTTTTCTCTTGTAGATAAATCTAAATTAAACGCTGAATTCAGGTACATTTCCCATATAGCCATTCAGAAGGTGAAGATTCTCTTGACTTTTCATCATTTGAATAGTTTCATTTTGCGAGTTTACTTTTCTCATCTTCTTCCAATCGCTCTTTTCGCAGATGAAATCAAGTTTGGCTGAAAACACGATTATCGTGATGAACTTTTTGTTACTCGGCACAAAGCATTGGAAAGCATTTTTTCTCTCGATAATTATGTTTTTGTTATTTGTTTTATTCATCATTTTGTTCATTCCCATCCCAGTCTCTTGATGGAAATAATCAAACATTAATAACAACATAATGAAACATTTTCATGTTTCACTTTTTCTCTCTTCCAAAATGTACTATTCTTTTTTCTTGATGGAAACCATTTCTTTCTACGCTTGGAATTTTTAATTTTGGCAAACGTTAAACAATCATTTGCCACTTTTAATGGTTAACTCCCAGTTCGTCACAAAATTTGAATATTTTCTCCCCATTTTTGCTCGATATTTCTGCTTTTTCAATCTGTAACTGACAATTTAACCGCTTATGAATAACTCAAGTGAACCTTTACTTTTGGTGTTGCCGTTTCTTTTAATGCATATTCAATGTTGCCTTCAGTTCAAACAAGTCAACTAATGGAGAAGAAAAAAAAACTCTTGTAAAAGCGCAATACAGTCAATCATTTTTCTCTCTTTTCTTGTTCCCTTCAGTTTATCATCTCAATTCAAATCTTTACTTCTTTTGCTTGTTCAACACAAAATACTTGAATCAGTCAATGTTGATGATAAATGATAATAGTTTGATCAAAATAATGAGCTTGAAATCATTGAATATTAAAAGTGGAAACTAAAGTTTAGTCAAAAAAGTATTACATAACGATTTTCAATCAAGTAAATGTTTCAACAGTGAATTTAAATGTTGAGAGATTAATCTTTTTCTCTAAAACAGTAGCGTTTCAATTTTCTCATTTGTCGAGGAAATCTTCAGAAGAAAAAAAATGTTGATATTCAGTGAGATTAGATGCTGAATTTTTGCTCAAAATTTCAAAATCGAGCGATTTTTCAAATTGAATCTCGTGACTAATTTTTCTGCTCATCACCTGATTGGATCAACGATTTTTCCATTAGCTTGCATCTTATTTTCAATCTTTTTTGCTGGTTTATAAGCATGTTTCTAAGCTGTTCAACTTTGAAAGGAAACACTGGAAAGATACTCTATCTTTGAAATGTTGAGAAACTTAAGCCTCAATATTGCCGTAAGGACATAAAAAATGAAGGAGAAGAAGGATGAAGATGGAGAGGAGAAAGTACATCATAGATTACAAGATGAACAAGAAGGAAGATGAGGTCTTCTTAAAAACAGCTTAGAACATTTTTGTGGTTATATTACTTTCGACTTACACTTTTTTGCCCTTTTTTTTCTGTTCTTTACATTTTTATCATGATGAGAATCATGAGCATCTTATCCATCTTTTTTATAGTTTTTTGTTCTTTTCTTTTTCTTCAACTCGCTGCTTAACCCTTTCAATTGAACAAACATTAACAAGTGAAACTCGAGTCAAGATAAGCGAAATGAAAAGGAGGAAATTCATCAAAAGGAAAACGAAATTTCGTTCAATTTGAATTACTCAACGTTACAAGAACTTATCATGTTTTCTCATAATGAGGCTGGTGTATTGAGTGAAGAGAAGAAATTTTAAACTCGAAGTTCATTATTTTAATTGAATAGATTTATTAATCTAAATACTTTTCATTACATGGAAAAAGTATTCCGGTGAAAAGAAGGAAAAAAAACTTGAAATGCAAAAGCTCATATTAATGCTCTTTTTACTTCAATTAACGTTATTAACTTTATTCTTTTTTGCTTCGTAACTGAAAGGTTTGGTTTATTGTGAAGGTAATCGGGGAGAAGACTGCACAACTTGCTTTCACTACAAGTTTTGAAATTCGTATCTAGGATTGCTATCGATCCTACCTACTTGCACGTTCACTGTGGAAAAGATCTCATAAGAGATGTAAGGCACACAATAGAATACTTGAGTATTGAAAAGAATTGAACTTTATTAAAACTAGGAACGGTAAGGATTACTGTTGAGTTGAGTTATGAGGAATACAATTATGTATTGTAACATTAATATGTCTTCAGAAGCACGATTTAGTGTGAATCTGGATAAAAATAAGGAGTTGACTCGGGAAGTAAATCAAGAGTAAATTGTTGAATGTAATGAGGTTGATTTTTATATCAACTTAAAAACAAAAGAAACCTTTTTGGAGGGAATAAAAAGAAAGAAAAACTGTGTCTCTGTCGTTGTTTGTCGAATCTGGTAATGGCACCAGAAAAGTGTGACTAAGTCAGTCTCTGGGTTGCTTAATTAGCATTACCAATGCTAAACAATCTTTACCTTTTACATGTCTTGAGACATAGTTAACTATCTTTGGATCTCTTGAGAGATAAGACTAGCTTTGCTAGTGCAATTGGGATTAACAGTTTAAAATGAGGAACAGTTGAAAAAGTAAAACAATAGAAAGGGGTTTTTACCTCTCTTTCTTTTTGTCACCTCTTTTTCAACTTTAATTTTTTGTGGTTAGGACTTAGCTGAGATTATGGTTTCAGCTTTACAATTTTAAGAATTAGGATAAACATGTGCATTTGAATCTGAACAATTTTAGGCAATTAAAATAAACAAGAATTAGAGTATTGTTTGAACAATTAAAATGAATTAAAATTTGACTCTAAGAGATAATACGAATCTAGAGATTCAGAGATAAGGGCAATACATTGAACAAGTTCAATAAGTTCATTTCTCTACCCTTCACTTCCCTGGATTGTAGACCTTGATCCCTTATTGAGCTTGGGTTTATGGATTGAATGAAGACGCTGAATCGGAGGATGAGGATCTTTGTCTTGTTGGGTAAAATGGATGAAATCGGACCTGTGAGGAAGGAATGGGAAGATTAAGAATTGTAGCATCTGAAGATTGGGATGATGATGAGGCTGTTGAAGTTAAAGATGCTTGAATCTCTTGAGTTGTTTGGGTTGCTTGTGAGCTTGTAGATATTTGTGAAGTATCGGATTGAGTTTGATAGTATAGTTCAGGGTGCAAGAATGGACTTGGGGGTAATCGTATTCTTTCAATAATTACTGGTTGAACGCTTGGGCATCTTGGTGGATCTGAAGAGGATCCTGAAGAATCTGATGTTGAAGAATCTGACGTTGAAGAGTCTGATGTGGAAGATAATGTTAGGAAATCGGGATCATTGTCAGTGAGTTGAGACCAGGATAATGTTGAACAACTTTGACTACATGACTTAGTAATATTTGAGTAAATAGAAGCTGCTGGAGAGGCTTGAATGTCAAGTTTAGGTGGAGGAAATTGAGGAACTTTGAAAGTTTGTGAAGTTTGAGAAGTTGTTGGCAACGGAGTAACTGGTGTATTCGGAGGATTTGGTTGAGATTCAGAAGTTTGAGAAGTAGAGGTTGAAGGTTCTACTTTTTGTTTTGAATTAAAGTCTTTAGACTTTTCGATGTTTGAATCAGAACTTGGTTGAGCTTTACTGGGTTGAATATCTTTAGGTTGCTGAATTTCTTTTTGTTGAATAACAGTGTTAATTGATGACGACTGTTCTTCCCGTTCCAAGTCGATAACAGGGTATTGAATAGGAGGTGGAATGTTTTTGAGAGCTGGTGGAACGTAAGGAGGAGGCGAAGAGCGATTTGAATCAATGCTTGATGAGATTGAATGAACGGAAACTGCACGTTCAGGTTGAGCATCACCATAAATGGAAGGTGGATTAGAAGCAGGGGTGACACAATGTGAATTGAATTCAGGTTCTCCTCGGCGGAGAATGTAGGCCCAGTTATCTGGCCATCGAGCTTCGTTACTTCGAACTCGCTTTGTGTACATATCGAGAAGTCTTGCAACATTTTTATTGCCACAAGTGTGTGCCATGTTACCATGATGGATGCCATAACGTTTTTGTGCCATCTCTTCGATTTCTTGCCAGAAAGCAAGGTACAGATTTATTCCTGTAATGGCTTCTACAGCCGGAGAATGGGGTTCAGCTCTTATAGTGAATCCGGGAAAGATGAGATAGGAAATGAGAGAGAGAGAAGTTGGAGATGCATGATAAGGCGAGAAAAATTGTGTTATTTCTCTGAATTTGTGCTGCATGGAGAGAATCTCATAATCATTAAGCTCTAATGAGCGCATCATGTTAATCAAACCTGAGCCAATTATAGCTGTGGCTACCAAGAAGAATGTTAGCACTTGATCCTTTACGGATTGAAATGATTTGGCGTTTCTGATGTCGCGATGAGTTATACCATGATACATTGTATCCATACAAGTTATGTCATCGTAATGGACTAAGCTTTCAAACACAATGTTTCTATAGCCATCCACTATGACTATCCAAATAGGACGCGGACGAAGAGCGTCTCGATTATTCTTTGCATTAACGCCGTCAATACGGCAGTAGGCCATATGAATAGCGAAAGTAGTAGCAAGGGAAGAATGTGCAGCCATATTTTCTTTAATTAGTTTCTCAGTTCGGGCTCTGAGAGGAGGCATATGAATGGTGGTGAGACGATGAAATTCTCGAGTAGCAATCTCAGTTTTAATTCTACGAGTTCGTAGTCTTTCAGGATTATTAGTAGTTGGACCAGTGGAAGCTTGTTTGATACCACGCATAGATGGAAAGCACTTTTGAGCAGACTTTATGATAGCTTCTCTGCGTTCAGGAGGAACTCGCTCGAGCGGGTCGATTTTGATGAAAGGCATTAGATCACTGTTTGAATCAGATGAAACTGACTTTGCATAACCAGGAGTAAACCGGGGAGGAATTCCCACAGCAACCTTAACCCATTCTTCTGAGTCAGTGAGAAGGTAAAAAGGGACACGGGACCATCGGATAGTGTGAGGTCGAGGTTGAATGGAAGGATCAGGTTTTTTGCCGAAAATCGGTTCGAAACCAACCACATTTTGAATAAAATGTTCACCTTCACTGATAGGGTGTGTTGGATCTTTAGATCTTTTATAACTATCCCAGAAGTTAAGGCTGAAATTTGCAGCGGATCGAATGGCGATGGGTTTTAATAAGGGATCTTTAGGATCTTCATCTTTCATGTTTGATAAACAAGCCCATAGATTCATTTTCTCATACCACTGATTGGTATGTGCTTTCTGATTTTCTGGAAGTTCTATGTTTCCTGTTTTGAGATGTACTGGCAAAAAGTTTGCTATGCTCTTTGGAGCTTTCGTCAATTCTTCACGAATTGGATTAGAAATGAATGGAAGGTCGACTTTAAAGTCAAACTCTTCAATGAATAGGCCTGCACGACATTTACTCTCATGTTCTAAGAAATGAATCGGTGGGATGTTTTCACCACATAAAGTACGTCTACACTTGAATATAGAGTTATTATAAATTCGGAGAGTTTGGGAATCTGAGAGCAATTGATAGAATGGATAGTCGTCCTTAGGGGCGAAGTACTTTACACATTGTGGTAAAATACACAGAAACTGATGAGGATGGTGAAGAGGGAAAAGTCCTAAGATTGTAACTAATTCTCTGAGCCAATTTATGCATTTCAAACAATAACAGTTTTTACATGATCTACACTCTCTGGGGTCTAAAGCTATTTGTTCGCAAAAATAGCAGCGAATGAGGTTTACAATTGAATCAATTTCTGAATTTGTGACTTGGGCGAGTGTAATTCCATGAGGAATGTCAGGAAGAGGAACGTTTTTAATTGATTCATCATTGTAGAGATTGAGATATAACTTTTCTCGAATCATTGAATTGAACTTATTTCTAAGTTCTGCGAAGGCTTTAGCCTTTTTCTGCACTATCTCTTTTACTTCATAAAAACGTTCGTCTGATAAATAATCAGGAAGAGGTGCGGTAGGCAAAGGAGCAGGGTACTCGTTAGGAGCGAAAGGGTATTCTGAGGGTTTAAGATACCTTTGAGGCCAAACTTTAGTTTGCCGATTGTTAGAAGTAGGATTGAATGAAGGAGGGGAATGACTCATTATTGAACGATTAAGGTGCTTAGGGTTACCTACTTGATGATATTTAGTAATGATCAAACTGTTAGGATCAATGTTGCCAGCAATGGGCTTCTTATTCGGGCCATCATTTGAATCGGAGGGACGCTTTTCACCATTAGCATTGATTGAGCCAGGAACTGTGAGTTGACCTATGTTTGGAATTGCTCGCATTCCAGTGTAATACATCTTTTCTTTTACTGGTTGAATGGTAGAAGTTGAAGGTGTAGGTCCAGGATTTGGACGAGAAGCACGAGATGCGTTAAGTTCATCTTCACTATCGGAGAGTATGCAGGACTGGAAGTTGAAATTACTTCGCGTATATTTTTTGTTTGGCGGAGGAAGCGGAGGAAGCTTCATAGGAATAGTGTTTGAAGATGACGGAAGTGTTGAGGAAACACCTTGGATGCGAATTGTGGAATGAGTTGATGATTGAAGAGACCGTTGAGGCGGTTTAGGGACAAGAATGATTGTGTTGGGATCATCACTAAACTTAGCTGGTACTAAATGTTCATCGACATTTGTCGGTTTGTTCATAAGAGAAGGTGAGGGCGAACGAATTCTGTTTGCCATAGTTTGAGGAGTCGGTACACGAATCACTTCACCTGTCGATAAGACTTGTTCAATCAAGGTTGACTTTATTGGTTTCATAATGGTGAGAGTTGAGGTAACTTTGAATATTGAAAGTTTGTTGAATTGAAACTTTAAGAAGTTCAGAAAGAAATTGAGTTTGAATGAGGAGGATAGAGTTTGAATTGAAGTACGGAATTTGAATTGAATGTATGGGGAACAAGTTTTAAAAGAAATACTGATTATCACAGTAATAATGAGAATAAGATTCGATGAATATCGAAAGACTGAATACTGAAAAGTATTTGAATTTGAATTAAAAGAACTTAATTGTTCAGAAGGAATGGAAAACTTTAAGAAGTTAAAACAGTTGAAATAGATTTGAAAAAATCTAGAAATGAAAATGGAAATTTTAATAAAGCTAGAGCTTTGAGGTTGACTGTTAGAAGTCGAGAGCAAAAGTGAAGGTGTTAACCCTTCTTTTGTTTTAACTTTTTCCCAGGAGGGGGATGAAATTGTTTTCCCTTGTTGGTTGACTCGCACTGGATTGGTCGAGTTTGTCTCTGGGTTTGTGGTTAACTTTGAACCATTAGCACTGTTAAAGCTTTGCTTTGCTTTATGATTAACTGTTGAAGTAATATGGCAAGTGAACAACACATAAGTGTTAAGGTTATCATAGGTACTAGTTTGGCGCCTCTTTGTCTGGGCTCTTGTTTTCCTTTTATTATTAATATCAGTTGACTGATCCAATTTTGAATTTTGTAAAATTATTTCTCTATCTGCACTTATATATTTTCTTTTTGGTTTGGGCTTTTTAGCTTGAATTGGGAACTGATTTTTGAGATAATTTGAATTATGTATATCAGACTTAGAATTGGATGAATTTGAATTTGTTTGATTAACTGAATGGGCAGAATTTTCTAAGTTAGATATCTCTTGAGAGATTATTGAATCTTGGTTAAGATTTTGGCTTTGAATTAAATCAGATTTTGAATTTGAATTTTGTGCATTTGATATATCCTGAGGTATGAGTTTAGGAATTGTTTTAGTTTGCTTATTGTAAGTTAGTGGAGCGTCAAAATTTAAGGTTAAAAATTTGTTTAAATTGTTATCATCTTTTTGGATGATTAAGGGGGGCTCTAATGAGTTAAATGATTCTTGAGAATCATAAGAATTAGGAAATTGCTCGGCACTAGAGTTTGAATGTGAGTTGGCATTTGAATTCGTGTTTGAATTAGGAAATGAATTAGAAGATGCATTTGAGTTTGAATTGGAATGAGTTGAACCAACATTGTTTTCAATGGAGAAATTGTTATCTACTGAGGTTGAGTTTGTTCGATTTGAACCAATGGCTGAACTAGGAATTAGGAACTCTTCACTTTCTAAGAACGTATCTGTATCGAAATAGTTATTTTTAAGTTTTATCATTCTTTCTGACAACTCTCCTCGATATAATTTTGTGTTAGAGACATTTGCACTAAAAAGACCTAAGTCTTGAGTTTCTAGTAATAGAAGGGATCCTTTTTGGATTCCACAGACAAGATAGGGGCCATGAAATTTTTCTCTCAACTTTTTCGAGACTGATGAATCTATTGATTCATTCTTTACGAAAACGAAATCTCCTTCACGGTATGGAGAAGATTTGTGTAATGATTTTGTTCTGTTTATCTGATAAAGTTGTTGAGCATGGAGACGAGCGTAAGCTAACTTTCTGGCCTGGTTAACATTAAAATGTTCTGAGTCTGGGAAGTCTAACAGATTATCAAGAGGTTTTCTTGGGTGTCTACCGAATACTAGGAAATATGGAGAAAATCTTGTGATTTTATGAATGGAAGTGTTGATTGCAAAGAGGGATGCTTCGAGAGTGTTTTTCAGGTTTTTGGTGTTATTGGCAATCACATATGATCGTAATCTTTCAGCTATCGTGCGATTACATCGCTCGACAATACCTTGAGACTGAGGATGATACGGATTAGATTTTTCATGCTTAATACCGTTATCTTTCAAGAACTGATGAACAGCTTCGCTAGTGAAGTTTGTTCCCTGATCTGTTTGGATAACTTTAGGGAATCCATACGTTTGAAATAGGGATGTTAATAGGGAGATTACGGTTGAAGCAGTTTGATTATTTGTTAGTGTAGCGAAAACATACCTTGAGAGTATATCAACTAGCACAATTATATATTTCTTAACCTGATTAATGACTATTGGACCTTGCACATCCAACTCAAATCTTTCAAAGATCTCTTTAGGGATAGGTTTGACTGATGGATCAACGTAGATCACATTAGTGGGCTTTGCAATTTGACATATCATGCATTTATCGCATAACTGTTTAACTAAATCTTGTAAGTATTGACACCAAAATCTGCGGGCAATTTGCAGATATGTTTTCTCGGGTCCAAAATGACCACCTAGTGGACTCTCATGCTCGTAGGCAAAGATATCTTGGAGGAGCTGAGAATCAATCACTAGTCGGGATCCAAAGGGTGTATTAATGTCTTTGCGGTAGAGAAGGTCGTCTCTTATGAGATAACGTTTAAGTGCAATAGGATCGTTTGATTTGTAGAGGGAGATAACTTTTTGAATGTCAGGGTTATTTTGTTGAGTGATACGAACTTTGTCTTTCCATCGACTTATTTCAGTTTGAGTTGGTTTTGAAGAGGTTTTGATTTGTTGAATTTCGGAAGTAGTAGAATAACAAATAGCAGGAATGAAATGAAGATCATCGAGATGATGAATTTGTGAGAAGCAAACTGTATTGAGACCAATATCGTAATAATAACTTTCGGAGGGATCAGCAATGTAATCAATGAGATAGATACGGTCTAGGAACTCTTCTTCTGGGTCTATTATTTTTCTGTGAGACCAGGAACTTTGATACCGGGAGAAACAATCAGGAGGATGCGTTGAGCCTTTTTTGTAGACAACTTTAAAGTTGTAAGTTGAGAGCATTATTGACCATCGCTGTAAGCGAGAATTTTTGAAATTGACTTTAGTTAACTGGCATAATGCGTGATGATCAGTTTCGATCAGGAAGAGTTCTCCTTCGAGGAAATGGGTGAATTTGTTCACACCGACAAAAATGGCTAAGAGTTCTTTTTCGGAAATTGAATAGTGGTGTTGATACTTTTGAAGTTTCTGAGAATAGAATGAGAGGGGAAGCCAATCTTTGACTTCTTCGATAGGACTTTGCGAATTGAAAGTAGGTGAATTAGGATCTTCTTGAAGAAGAATGCCTCCAACTGCATGGTCGGATGCATCAGCGGAAATTTTTCGTCTCAGAGTAGGATCGTAATGAACAAGCAGAGTAGTTGAAATTAATGAATTTTTGAGAGTATCCAGGGTCTTTTTATCTTCTGGAAGGATGCGGAATTTTTTCTCTTTAGAGATAAGGCGATAAAGTGGAGCAGCGAGTGTTGAAAAGTTTGGAATGTAACGTGAGAAATAGTTGTAACAACCAAGTATTGATTGCAATTCACGAACATTTCGAGGATAGGGAAGATTCTTTAAAGCTTCGACTTTCTTAGGATCGGGTCTTATACCTTTACCAGATACGAGATGTCCAAGGAGGAGGATTTCTTCAAATCCTAAATGACATTTTTCTAACTTAATCTTAAGATTATACCGTTTTAAACGATTTAGAACCATTTCAGTGTTTGTTAGAAGTTCAGAAAAACTTTTTCCAACTACGGGCACATCATCAAAATAGCCAATACACTTTTGGTAAATCAATCCATCCAGGACTTGATTCATTAAGCGTTGGAAAATGAACGGAGCGGATGCCAAACCCATTGGTAAACGCTTGTACTGATATTTTCCGTCTGGAGTGACGAAAACCGTCTTCTCTCGTTCTCCGAGAGGAAGTTCAATTTGGTGATAGCCTTGGGCTAGATCGAAAATGTTGAAAAATTTTCCACCACGGACAACTTCTAAACAATCGTCAATGCGAGGCATTGGATATCTTGGAACTTTGGTTAACCGATTTAACAATCGATAATCAATTACCATTCGGTACGAACCATCAGGTTTTGAGACCAAGATTGAAGGTGAACCACCAGGAGCGTCACTTGGTTCTATTATGTCATTAGTAAGCATTTCGTCGATAATCTTTTTGAATTCATTGCGTCGATTAATGGCGCAATTGTAAGGCTTTTGGTATGGAACTGGCTGATTATCTAGGTCGATTTTAACTGGACAGATGGAAGATGGAACAAGTCCTAAGTCATTTTTTGACTGAGAGAAGCTTGACTGGAAAGAGTCAATTAAGGAGACTAATTGCTCTTGTAAAGGTGCGGGTAAATCAGGATTAATACGGTCTGCTACTTTAGCCCTAAAAGGTTGAATTTTAATTTCAGCATACTCTTCAGGAGTATGGAATTCACACTTTGCCATGAGTGCGGAATTATTGTCAATTTTAATAGGAATTTGAACGACTTGTTGACGATTACGATTATCAAGAATGTAAGTATCTTTAGGATTGCTTGAAGGGAGAGTAGTGACATCGAAGATTTGCTGAGTTTCTTCGGGAGTACAGAATCTGAAGTAAAATGTAGGATCCAACGGAGGTGAATTGAAATACTCGGAACAAGTTGTAACATAATCGTTACCATCAGACTTCATTTGAAAGTAATATAAATGAATAAAGGCATTACCAATTAAACAAACTGGCTCGAAGTCTTTGACTATTTGAAGTCGAAGTACTCGAGATTCTTGCATTTGAGGATGCTTTATAACAGCGTATGCGAAACCATGCGACGGAACATATTGCTTTGCAGCAATTCCTTTGAGTGATCGAGAATAAGGGATGACATGCACACCGAGTTCTTCAGCAACTTGAGAATCAAGGGCTGAGATTGTAGAGCCTGTGTCTAACAAGACTCTGCCTTCACGAACCAATTCCCTATTAGGACGGCATAACTGGAAGGTAGCTTGAGGCATGTGTGAGAGATTTGTATCTCCTAATTGTGTTAAAGGAGGAACTGTTGGAGTAGACGATAGCGTAAAAGCTATTGCTGGATCTCTTACTGCTGAGGTTTCGGGCTCTTGAGTAATTTGGGTAATGGCAAGATTAGAGGACGAAGGTCTGGATTGAGAAGTGGAAGGAGTTGGATTTGTTGAGGGTGCTGAGGATGCACGAGGAATAGGACGATTCTGCGAATTAGGTTCACTATTGAGTCGTTTACGACATTGAGCAATCAAGTGACCAGGCTTTTTGCAATAAGCACAGGTAATTGGGTTTGAATTAGAGGAATTTTGAGGGTTTCTTTGAAACTGTTTAGGATAAGGTTTATTATCATTTCTTCTGAGTAAAGTATTAAGGTTTGAAGGTTTTGTAGGGTTTTGAAAGTTTTGAGGTTTTGGTTTGAATTGTTTGGATTGTTCGTGTTCAAAGTGTTTACGAATCAATAAGTTGGTGATCTTTGGTAGATCATCATTGATACCGAGAGTGTTGATCTCAAAGAGAATAGAAGGAGGAAGATGATTTAACAGTTCATGTTTAAATATCTCTTCGGTATATGTACCTACAGCTTTAGTGAGAGAAGTTCTGAGTTTCAGAAGAAAAGTATTAGGATGCTCTGAGGAATTGTATTTTAATTGACGAAGCTGAAATTGAGCTGAATACTGCATTGCAGGAGTTTTTGCTAACTTAATAAGTTCATTTAAATAAGTTTGATAATTATTGATCTCTGGACCAATGGAATTAGCTAAAGCTAGGATCTCGTGGGTTAATGATTTCTTAAAACATCGAAGTCTAGTTTGATCATCGCAGTTTTCTTGAGACAATCGTTGTTTTGTCTTTGCTATAAAGTCGAGTATATCTTCATTCTTCTGAAATTCTGGAACGTAAGGGTCAGGTCGAAGTGAAGATAGAGCATGAAGGATAAGGGTGTTATCAGGATTGGGGTTTGAATTAGGTGGAGGTGAGAAAGTTTGAGGTGGAGGACTGTTAAGTGAATATGGTGGAGTTTCCACATTTACACCAAGAGATCGAAAGATTTCAGTAAGTTTTCGGATAGTTCCGATTGAGAGTGGAAGGGATTGAATATCGACAGCAGTAGATCTTAAGATCACTTCTCGTTCTCGGCCTAAATGCCTGATAATAGTTTGTATCTCTTCTTCAGTGAAGCTTTTTGAACGACATTCCTGAAGCCAATCAGGTATGGTGAATGAAGTAATAGCAGTAGTGGGAAGACATTGAATTTCTTCATCGGTTAGATTTTCACCGGCTATTAACATATGCGTTTTGATACAATCGAGAAGTCTTTTTTGTGCAAGACAAGGTATTGAAACTGTAACATGCCATGTATCAAGAATTTCGATACAAGCATCTTGAGAGAACTCACCAACAATTGGGGTTTGAGCGTCAACACCATAGCGATTTCTTCGTGTTTCTACCATTTTGAGATTTTAAGAACTTATTAGAGTTGAACAGGAGTATGAAGTTGAATATCACTTGAGTGATGAAACGAATTGGATGCAATGAGTTTGTAAGGTTGAATAATGTTAACAGAGCTTTGAGAAGTCAATGACTTGTATGAATTAGAAGTTGCATGAATTTTGAATGTTTGAATTTACCGTTGAGAATGTCTTTGAAGACGAATGAATATTCTTTGAGGAATACGATGAAAGTTCAATGTTGAATTTGAGAGAAGGATTGTGTGAGAACTTGAATCAAACTTTTAAGAAGAAACGGAATACTCGTGTAAGAATGTTGAAAGGTACTTGAGAGCAGGATACGAGGAATTGAGAATTTTGTTGAATTCGAAGAATTTGAATGAATTTGAATTTTGAGGAATTTGAATGTTCATCTGAACCAAGCACTTACAAAGTCACTCTATTGAGTATGAAAGGATGAGTATAAAACAAGGTGAACTGAAGAAGCAAGGCGAACCAATTGCAATCCTGCCGTGGTCGCCAAGTGAAAGGTTTGGTTTATTGTGAAGGTAATCGGGGAGAAGACTGCACAACTTGCTTTCACTACAAGTTTTGAAATTCGTATCTAGGATTGCTATCGATCCTACCTACTTGCACGTTCACTGTGGAAAAGATCTCATAAGAGATGTAAGGCACACAATAGAATACTTGAGTATTGAAAAGAATTGAACTTTATTAAAACTAGGAACGGTAAGGATTACTGTTGAGTTGAGTTATGAGGAATACAATTATGTATTGTAACATTAATATGTCTTCAGAAGCACGATTTAGTGTGAATCTGGATAAAAATAAGGAGTTGACTCGGGAAGTAAATCAAGAGTAAATTGTTGAATGTAATGAGGTTGATTTTTATATCAACTTAAAAACAAAAGAAACCTTTTTGGAGGGAATAAAAAGAAAGAAAAACTGTGTCTCTGTCGTTGTTTGTCGAATCTGGTAATGGCACCAGAAAAGTGTGACTAAGTCAGTCTCTGGGTTGCTTAATTAGCATTACCAATGCTAAACAATCTTTACCTTTTACATGTCTTGAGACATAGTTAACTATCTTTGGATCTCTTGAGAGATAAGACTAGCTTTGCTAGTGCAATTGGGATTAACAGTTTAAAATGAGGAACAGTTGAAAAAGTAAAACAATAGAAAGGGGTTTTTACCTCTCTTTCTTTTTGTCACCTCTTTTTCAACTTTAATTTTTTGTGGTTAGGACTTAGCTGAGATTATGGTTTCAGCTTTACAATTTTAAGAATTAGGATAAACATGTGCATTTGAATCTGAACAATTTTAGGCAATTAAAATAAACAAGAATTAGAGTATTGTTTGAACAATTAAAATGAATTAAAATTTGACTCTAAGAGATAATACGAATCTAGAGATTCAGAGATAAGGGCAATACATTGAACAAGTTCAATAAGTTCATTTCTCTACCCTTCATAACGAAGAGAAAAGCCTTGTTGCTAATAGTGATGACGATAATTGCTATCAACTGTTTCTCATTATTCACTTTTCATTTGCTCAAAAGGAATACTTATTATTGTTATTGATTTAAAAATTTATCATTTTTGCCACTTTTCTTTGTATTATCCATTGTCACCAGAATCAATTTCCAGTAACAATGAATTGCAGCAGTTTTATCGCTCAACAAATTCAGTTTCTTTATTAATTCAAACGTCATTTGCAACAATAAAAGCGAGTAAACTGTCAATCAATTTTGCTGCTTTATCATATTTCATGACAATTATATCCAACAAAAGAAAGAAAATTTCCATCCAAAATTATTCGGATCAACAATCAAAAAGTGGACAAAAGATCAATTACCAGTCAACATTTTACGGGTCAAAAGCAACTCAATTTTGGAGGAAAAGTTCATTTCTAATCAGATGATATTGACTGCAAGAACTCATCTAATAATCTGAATGAATCCAAGTTTTTTAATGAATTGAATCGTTAACTTTACAAGCACTGAATTTCCACTAAATTTTGAACTCTATTCTAATAAATCGTACAAAATGAATTTTTTATTTTCCAAGTTGTTCGCAGCTTTTGTTTTTAAAAGTCAAAGTAAAGTTGCAAGCGTTTTGCAAAAGCATTTTGTTTCGTTCACCAAAGGTTTGTTTGTTTGTTGCAATCAAATGTGATACAAGTTGAAATGAAGCAAAAAAGACTCAATTATTACATAATCTTCTGAAGGTTAAAAAAGATTCTCTGAAGATTATCAGCACAAAAAATCCATCAACATGTACAAACAGTTAACCTTTTGCTAAGCTTGTTACAAGGCTTAATGGTCTTAATCTTGTTTTCATTGCTTCCCTTACCTTTCACAGAATGAATCTATTCGTTGAGAACCATTGTCGTTATCTACTCTTTTTCATTCTTCGTCTGTTTTCCTTCAATCGCCTGCATTGACTTGGTCACTTTTTGACGGCAAATTAATTTCATTTCGTAAATTTGTGCGATAAAAGTTGAATTATAGCTGCGAATCCTATCATGTTACTCAAGACAGATTCATTTACTAATGGTTAAACAATGATTTATTGGATAAGCAGCTTAATATTACGGATGAAATAAAAAGCAAAATAAGGAGACAAAATTGAGAATAGCTTAGACGGTTGAACAATTTCAGATTATCCTTGTTCCTTGGTCAATGACTATCAACTTTTCAAGAGCCTATCATGAAAGTGATTTCCTTGATTAACACCAATCAGATCATTATGCTCACTTCTTTACAGAACAACGCATTATCAGGGAATTTCAAATTTCGCAATTTATCCTTTTTCCATTCCAATATTTTCTATTCCCTGAGCAAATTGTCTTTTTTACATTGAAGCACATATCATGTTACTCGGCTAATTTCACAATACTGTGTAATATTGTATTCACAAATAGAATCATAAATAAAAGATTAATTTCGTTAAATGAGTCCAATAATAGGAAAACTAATGAACGAATCTTGATGTTTCTTTTTTCTCTACTGTTTTCAAACAGCATGATCAATAGGATATTAAAGAATAGAAATGAAGGAAAAATATTCATCACAATATTTACTGTTTATCTATGGTTTTCACTAAATCATGAGTACTTTCATTCTACTCATTGTATATTCACCTCACCTTTAGTCTGGCCTTTACTTTTCGGCAAAAATTCAATCTCGACTTTCAATTATATTCTTGACTTTACTAACACTTCATCTCCATTCATTCGTGTAAAGGAGTTCAAATATTGAAACGATTCTTCGAATTGAGACTTTTTCGAGTTTCATTCATTTTTTGTTACCAAATGGTTTTTAGCTATTTTTGTCATTTTCAAGGAAAAAATTTTATATAAGAATGGAAAATTTTATCAAACTTTATCATGCTTTCATGTTTTATCTGATAGCTAAAAGTCCCTGAAAAGGTAAACATTTTTCCCGTTTCTTTCGTTTTATTAATCTCATGATTGATTTAAAATGTAACCATTAACATTCATTGATGTTTTTTGCTTATCATTATTATTATAATGCTTTTAGAAACTCTCTTTTTATTGATTTGTTCATGCATTACAGGTTGATGAATGCTTCAACAAGGGAGTAAAATGAGTAAATATTCGTTGTAATGAAATGATTAAATGCATAAATCACGATATTCAATCAAAATTCAATACAGTTTTTCAACTAGAAAATTCTAGTTTCATAACAAAATAATGAAAGAAAATTACTTCAAAAGCGAATAAAAAAGCTATCAAAATAATCAATTTTCAGGCTTCTTTTCAAGTGCTTTCAAAAACTAAGATTTATATTTGAAATCTTGAGATGATAAATTTCTAATTAATAGCAGAGGCAAAACATCAAATTGTACAATTTTGATGAACAAAGGTTAAGCATGAAATGAATATCAAGAACTTTACACAATTATCAATAGAAACAAAGTGTTTGAAAGCAACAAAAATAAGAGAATCCAGTCAGTCACTTCAAATTGATCTACACTTTGAGACAAAAATTTATACATTTAATAATCTCGTTGAGATATTAAACACTTCAGTGTTGAGCATCTACTTCAGTGCGATCTCTGAGTAACGCCTCAGGTAGTTGTCATGAACATGACATTGATTGATAGAGAAACTGTTCAAGATTCGTTTATCACAGAATCCGAAAAGGAAAGTGTCCAGCACCAGGTCTTGAAAGACGAAAAATTCATTTTCGATCTTTCACTTTCCAATTGAAACAATAAACTTGGATCGTGATCGAGTCCAAAGGATGTGATTACCAATAATAATTATTAGAAACAAGTTGTTTGAAATAAAAACTGAACTCTTTTGGTGACAAACTTTTTAGGTCAAACCTTGCGTGTCTCTGTTCGTCTTACGAGCAAAAACAATTTGAAAATCTTAGCAGCAAGGAAACGTTCCTTGACAGATTGAAGAATGAAAATTTTCTTTTTGTCTCATTTTCTTATCAATATTTCGTCATTTTGTTTTTATTGCTTTTGCTTTTCTCTCATTTTATTGCTATTACCATGAAGCGATTCAAGCTGATTCAATTTTCTGATTCATCTGATTAACATGCCATATTAGATGGTTCGTAAATGTTGTATGCAAATGAAAACATTTCAAGTCAAAAAGTTGTTCAACATGCATTTTAGATTTGTTTAATGAAATCGATAGAAGCTAATCAACTTTAACCATAAAATCGATTTACATCAGGGTCTTAAACTCTCTTCTCCTTCTCCTTTACCTGAACTACTCACTCAATTTTCTCGTCTTTACTTCTTCTCTTCTAACTGTAATATAATCTGAAAACCAGAATAGATTCACCTTGCAATATTCTTTAATAGCAATTTAATTGCCTTTCGTGAAGCAACAAAAAAAAGAAACAGAAAAGACTTTTAACCTTGAATAACATTTTTTTCTGTTTTCCCGATTCTCCATGTGAGTTGAATTCATTTCCGATGATATCAAATGTTTAAATCAATAAAATTTTGCATGATATTCAAAAGGATAACCAAAAGGCTGTTCAATTCCACCAGAAGTTTCTTCAATATCAAACCAGACAAGTTTGAAAGAAACTCAATTTTTCTTGACTTTTCCACATTCGCGATTCACCAAACAGTTGATCATTAATTTATCGCAACAATTACGATGCTTGCTAATCGTAATGCACAAATTACTTGAGGCTGTCCAAGAACGCAATCATTTTTTACTTTTCATTTGCAAACACTTTTTGTTTCTCATTTGTTTCCATTTCTAATTACAGTTAATTAAAGCAGTAAAAATGGTCAATTTGATGGCGACTGAATTTCCTTTTGATAATTATCGAATGTTTCATTACAGTTTTTACAAATTTTTCACATTCATGGTTGGAATAGAGCAAAAATTGGACCGAATTTCATTTTTAAATAAATTAAAGTTTCGTTTGACTTATAATTAACAGTCGACTATTCAATTGATGAGCATTGAATAAAGGCTCATGTTGACAGAAATGGAAAAGTGAAAGAGTTGAAAGAACAAGATTCATGGACTTTCCTGGATAATGATATTTTCACTTCTGACAAGGTGAATAAGTTTAGAAGAGAAAATAAAATGTCACAATGTTGACAGTCAAGTTGGCAGAATATTTCATGAGAACAAAATGTCTCCAATGGAATGAGCCTTTTAAAAGCACGAAAAAAGGAAACTCAGTAAATCAAGAATAAAAGTGAAAATGAAACAGTTTTGCGTCATCGCAGCAACAATAAAGAGTTGTTCACTTAACTGGCCGTATTGAAGCAACGAAACTGTTGACGACAAAAGTCAATGATGGAAATGCAAAGAAACTGAAATGTTGAAAGTTGAAGGATATTATAAGAACTCGTTTTGTTCTCATTTTCATCGGTTCATCAGCTCTTCCATTCATGTTTATTGGAAGGAAACTTTGCCAGAGAAAGAAAAGGAAGACAAAAAGATTCATCAATCTTTTATTAAACAAGATCTATTTTTGTTGTTCTGTGGTTTGAAAAATCAAGATGAATGGTGAAAAAGTGAATAAACAAGGAAAAAGAAGAAGAAATATCTGCGAGTTTCAATCGCTATTGAAACTTGTTCTTTTGGTTAAAAAATGGAAATTTCAAGATACTTTTTTCTCTCTTTATCTGGCTAACAACTTTATCATGATATGAGTAAAGAAATGATCTTTTTTTCTTTGTTTAATGTATAACTCTTTACTCTTATTGTTATTTATAACATTTAATTCACTTTTCAATTTTTATTTTTTACTCTTTCGTTTTCCTTTTTAGCTCTAAATATTGATATTTTATCTCTTTTCATGAACGCAAATTCTGGTTAACACTGAACCAGTCTAATTTGTCAGAATTTAAGCTTCTTTGTGGTCTTGCACTTTATTACCTTTGCCTTGTCTTTTAATATCATTACTTTTTATTATTTTGCTTTTTATTATCATCTTGTTGATTCTATCTCGACTCAGACACTAGAGTTTTATTAAACTCTCTTTTTTAATACTAAATAATGAGAGTAAAATTCAATTTATGTAACTGCTTTCCGTGAGTCGCTTTAATTTATTTAAATATTATTTATTTATTTCTCATTATATTCCTTTCTTTTCCAACATTTCTCATCTTTTTCATCTCTTTTGTTATTCAATAAAGTTGCAAGAAAAGAAAATAAAAAAAAACGAAAATTGTTATCTTTATTTTGATATTGGGAGGGAAACACAGGGAATGCTATTTGACTCTTTGATTACATTTGAATCATTGTTCATCAAACTGAAATTTCCAGGTTTGTTTCCCTGTAAATTTAACCATCTTCTGTAAAGAATATTTTTATTCAGCTTTAACCTTGGCTAACGAGTAATAATAAGCTTGTTCAGCTTTTATGGCAGTTGTTATATTTAATGACTTTTCATTATAAGATTATATTTTTGGTGAATAAAAGACAAACTTTTGATTAGCTGTAGAGAACTGAATATAACCAGAATTAGACAAAGATTGTCTCAAGAGCCAGGAATTGCAACAATAATCTTATCATAATTGACAGGGACTTTTCACTCCCAGTTGAAGAGAATTGGAAGAAAATTAAAAATAAAAGTTGAACATTTGAAATGTTGAATTTTGCTCGAATAAAGGTGAAACGGTAAAATCAATTTCATCTTCAATTTCAACTCAACAAGAAAAAGTAATCAGAATAAGTTGAAAAGGATTAATTCTGTAGGAAAATTGGTGAATGAAGGGAAGCCAGTAAATTAATAAAATGATAATATTAGTTAAAGTTGATTAGTGAATAGAAAAGGTTGATTTCTTGTAAGAAGGAAATTGATAACGAAACCAGCTTTTATGTTGAAAGATCAAGTGATTTAATGTGAACAATATTGACTCAACTGCTGGGAGTAATCGGGTCACATTTATGTTTCTTGTTTGAGATTGCATTCAATTTTTCATTGGCAATTCATTTGGACTTGAATCTTGAGATTAATGTAATTTATTTATTGTAAAGCCAGAATGCAAGTTTCATCATTTCAATGAGATTAAATTATCTGAATGCATTAAGAGTGAAGAAAGTTTGAAAAGCAAGTTTATCCATTTCTTATCCTCTTTTATCCTTTTCAATGTTTTCTTTCACTAGTTTATTATTATTTTATTACAGTGATGATAACTTCCTATTCAAGGTGAAACTCAACATTATTGCTTTTACAAGTGAAATGTTTTATTCAGAAAGCAAGAAGAAAATTGAGATTTTATTTCCTCCAAAATCATTCTATTTCATATCAACTTTGGTCAATACAAAATGCTCTTTGGTCATCTTGAAATGAACTTTTCTTGCTCTTCTAACCACAAAATTTGCAATTTAATTTTTTAATTTCCCAACAAACTTTATAACATTTTATACGGAGTTCATCAACTTATCTGAATCTAATGAGAAAAGTTTCCTTTTCATCATTCCATGTTTTTCTTTTCATTGCTAAAGTCAACCCTTCAGGGCATTGAATTTGAACAATTTTCTATCACATTTGAAATGATTAAATGTGTTAAATATGTTATTATAAGTGATTATCAACATTTTTTTGTCGACTTTTTTTCTTCCAAATCCATTTTGAATAATGAATAAATTCAACACTTTTCAATCATTTATTCAACTTACATTTTTAATGGTTACCATTAGGCGAAGTGCGAGTAAAAAGCTATTTTAGGTTCAATTAGAGGAATTTGTTTCCATAAGGAAACGAAAGTAAGTTTCATGAAAAGTCAACTCGAGATTCCACGAGAGAGATGCAAGTTTCGTTGAATAATGAAATGAAAATTGACAATAAACTCGATTAGAAGAACGGTAAAACTAATGAAAGTTAATTAGCCTAAAATGATGTTTGAATAACATTAAAATGCTGAAGATAATTATCCATGCTGGGATGGAAAATTAGATGCAAGTTATGCTCAAATTGAGAATCCAAATTAAAAGTTTCAAATAGACTAGATATTGAGACTCATTAGTATTCATGGGGTGATGTTTCATTGAAAACTCTCAGAGCTACTCAGATAATAAGACAGATGACAAGTGAAGATGGATCAGTTGTGAGATGTTAAAGTATCAACAACTAAACTCATTGTTATAATCAATTAACATATAAGAAAATAAATAACTTCAAAACTCCCAAACTCGATAATAGAAGAGTTAACATTTTCGCTAATCATATCGATTGAAATGTTCAACGAATTACTGTTAATTCAGTTATTACTACTAAGTATGATCAAGTTATCAAAGTTTAAAGTGATTCCAATAGAAAAGTCAATAATCGAAATTGCTTTTCAAAATTAGATTCGCCAATCAGAAATATTGATTTGTAATGTCATTTGTAGGGTAAAATATTCTCGATTTAAAATCGTCATTTTCAGATATTTACTTTTCGAACCTTCACTGCAAATTGAAATTTCATTCAATTCAGAGTGATCTCGTTCCCTTCCGAATACTGTGTGTTCTTGCTGCTTGAGGTCGTCCATAGTCGAAATGCTAAGAATAATTTAGCGTTTTTTTCAAATCATCCTTTAATTTTTTCTTTTTGTTGCGTTTAAACTCTCCGAGTCTTTTTTCCAATTTTATTTATTTCTATTTGGTTGAGACTATTTCAGAAAATGTTTTTTTCCGAATCATTCGTTTTATCGCTTTCAAAATCCATGTTCGAAAAGCAAAAGCGGAAATCCTAGTGCAGAACTTTTTCGTTAAAAGCAAATTTTGATCTCATTTGAATCAGTTGATCGATGAAACATTGATAAATTTTCCATCGACACTTCTTTTCAAAGAATGGTTGCCATTAAACCTAAATGCTGATTTTCAGTTGAATAAATGTTTGACTTTTCATTCTCTTCTTCTTCCAACCATGAACTTTTCACACTCTTCTCTGAACAGAAGCAACTGGAAATTATTTCACCCTAATTAGCTGATTGATTGCAGGGAAAGTTTAAACTGCACTCTGAATAATTGCCGGTGAATTGAGGTGAAATTGTCAAAGAGAAGAAAAAGAATTTGAGATTTTCAAAGTGAATAATTTTCACCTAATTTACATAGATATTAATGTTAAAGGTAATCATAGTGCGGTGAGAGATTATTTTGCTCATGCAACAGGAAAGAGAAACTGAATAATGACGATCAACATAATAAAGGAAGGTTTTAAAAGACGAAAGAATAAAAAGTTTGAATCCAGAATCATAATGACCCCAGAAAATGAGCTTGAAATGATTAGCAAAATTCAAAAGCAAATTGGTCAAAGGGAACAACAGAGTAAAACTCGAAGCTCGAGTGCGAGAAAAAGTATAATCTATTATTGAAAGACTTAAGTTCAATCTTCTTTACACTCAATCCAAATGTATCTCTTCAATTCTGGTTTAGTGGTTGAAAGAAAATGAGAAATTCTTTTTTCCAGAATTTCCGTCAAATGAAGAGTAAAGATCTTTTATCAGATTTTACTAGTTTAATGGAAAGGTAAAGACGTTGAAGGAATACGAAAAGATTCATTGTCTTCGATTTTACTCTCTTTGCTCTTCCATTGACATTTACGTAAACAGATTTTTCCACCTTTTCTGTTCACCATCTGATTAATATTCATCGATAATATCTAAATGTAAAGTTCTTTACCATTTCCATGATCAACAATTGAATGTAAATGCAATCCATTATCATGATTACGATTAAAGTGAGAAAAGATTGAACAGAATTTTTGTTGCAAAAATCATAACTTTTCTTAGCTCTTGTTTGATGAAAAGAGCTGGAAATGACACTGATTGATATCATTTGTTTTCACCATTATTTTCTGGTTCAACATTGTTCAACTTGTTTCAATGCTCAATCTTGAATATTACAAGAAAAAAAAGAGTTTTTCAAAAGAAAATTTTCACTTCAGAAAAAACATGAAACTATCATTTTCAATGAAATATGATAATAGCTAGGAATAAAGAAAATTTAGACGCTTTCAAGCAACTTTACTGGATTAATTAGATTACATGTAATTTACTTGTGTTTTTGTGTGTAAACACAATGAATTTTTTTCCTTCTTTTCAAACTTCGAGTTTTTTCTTTTCTCTCTTGTTGCTTTTCTCTTCGCAATCCTTTATTTACACGAAAAGTAAACTCACTTAGATCATTATTCATCAACAATATCACAGGTTCAGTTTGCATCTCACCTTGAACTCTAAAAATAATCACTTTGTATCATCATTATCTTGATGAATCAATTTGGAGGAAAAGAAAACTTTTGATTAACTTTTTTGAACGAAAAAAAGTTCACTCAATTTTCCAACAATTTTCAGCCTTTTTCGAAATTTTGATTTTCTTTTTTCTTCTGAAATGCTTAGCAATGAAAAGAGCAAATACTTTCTACAATTGAAATATCATCAACTGAAAGGATAATTGGAAAGATTGAAATTTGCTCAACAAAAGATATTGAAGAGTGTAAATCTGAAATTGAATATTCCAAGTCCAATGTTTACTCTAAATTGCTTGGAGCAGCTTTATTCTTGGGAATTGTTATCATTCGGATAAATGTTGAAGGATAAACAGTCTATGAAATGTTCAGATTCGTTCATCATGCAAACTTACTTGCACTCGGTAAATGTTTCTTTCTGTGCAACAGAGAAAAGAATAGGTGAACAGAATGGAAAACGAATCGAGAATAGAAAATAAAGAATAGAATAAAACTTTTTTTTTTCGATTTTTCTCTTTCATTCTCTTGTTGTCCTTAACTGGAATGAAGCAAAACAAAAACGAAATGATTTGAAATGCAAAGAAATAGAAATAAGAAAATGTTGAATTTTCATGATTTTTCCTTTTTTCTTTTTTCCATTGTCTTTCTGTTCAAAATTCACTGTTCAATATCATTTGTTATTCTTTTTTTTCTTTTTCTTTTCCATTCAATTCTAATACTTCTCACTTTTGGCAATAAAATATTCTTTTGATTACAAGACTTTGATTCATCTGAGAAAGCAAAACATGAAGTAAATGGGAAAAAGATGATGATTTTGTTTGAAATAAATTGCAACAAGTTGTTTGAGCACGGAACAGAAGAGAAGGAAAAATTCTTTTTTTCCCTTTTTTCTTTATGCTTCATGTTGTGTCAATTTTATACCGAACCAACCATTCAATAGATGAACATATTTCCAGTAAAGCTTTTTGTAAATAGTTAATCCTTCAACATTTGAATGGAAATTTATCTGATGAATTAAACTCTTCTCATTGAAACGTCTCAGTGTTTAATGAACTCTAGCTTTTGCATCCACCATCGTTTAACATGAAAATGTTCAAAGAAAACTTTCCTCTCAATGCTTTAACGGACAAGATTCCTATTCATTTTCCCTGAAACTTAATCATGTTAAAAAATGTATAGATCTCATGATGCTTTCCATCGAGCAAATTAATCACTGGAAAAGTTGAAAGCAAAGTTTTCATCGAAATCATGATTCTTTCTTTTCCTTTAACCTTCAAGTGAAAAGGAGAAGAAGAGTGAAAAATAGTGAGAAAACAGAGAAAAAAGTTATCCTGTATCATGAAATTTTCCACTCCCAGAGAGCTTTTGATAAACTTGTTGCTGTTGCAATGAAAAATGTTTTTGCACAAAATTAATGTTCACCTAAATGAAGCCACAAGGTTCGTTGAGTACAATCTAAAGGTTGATCTTTGATTCTAAAGGCAAATAAAATTCATGGATAAACATTGATCATTGACATTCAGATGTAATTCAGTTAATTCATAGAATAATAAATGCGACATTTGATTGAGTTTAATTGGAATGTCAACAGAAAGATTATTAAACCTTGAAAAATAGTGAAAGATCACAACAATAACAATGATGAAAGAGATGATTAGGTTTGCAAGTTGAATATCATGAGTAATAATAATAATCGGTTGATGTTGAAAGATATTCACTTGAGAAAGCAATATCCATGAAACAGAATTGAATGAAATGAAGAAACAATAAATATCCGTTTTGAGGGAAAAGAAGAGAAATGTCGATATAATTCTGTTTTCCTTTAAATGCACACAGAATGCCAGTCTAACAAGATTGAAAATCAAATCAACAATCAAACAGTAAAAGAGTTTGTTCAGTAAAAGTTTGAATCAGCACTTCAAGGGAAAATCATTTACTTCAAACATTAACAGTTTACGCTCATTTAATTTGGTCGAATCACGGAATGAAATTAAATTGAAAACTATTTAATTAGCGAGAAAAGTAACCTTTTTCAATTTCAATTTTCACAAATTACTTTAAATCAAATGAATATAATGTTTATAAAATAGCGAATTGAACCTTTTCTATTGAAATTGAAATTTCCTGTATCAATGTTGATGCTATTGCTATTAATAATTGGTTAAACTAATGGATAAAACTCATTGATGTCTGGTAGCGCAGTTTGAGGTGATAATTGAACTTTATCGTT
Source organism: Tetranychus piercei (assembly GCA_036759885.1). Classification (NCBI taxonomy): domain Eukaryota; kingdom Metazoa; phylum Arthropoda; class Arachnida; order Trombidiformes; family Tetranychidae; genus Tetranychus; species Tetranychus piercei. The sequence continues at coordinate 16,602,570 of CM071877.1, forward strand.
GAATAATAATTTGATTCACCGAGCAATTAGGTTGGTAAAAGAGGAAAATGTCAACAGAGAAGAAAATATTTTTCCCTCTTTTGTATGAATATCATGGAATAATTAGTTTGGTTAGTTGGTGAAATTAATGTTAACATTGCTTCACCATTTTGCATATTGAGCGAAAGATATAATGGAATGAAAAACAGAATGTTTTTTCTCTCAAAATAATATACAAAACTGAATACAATAAAATATTCTTGTGTAACCATTAATAGCTGTTTTGCTTTTATATTAATTTTTGTAAATTGCAAGGCAATTGTTCGTCTCCTTTGCTTTACAAAGTATCCAAGCAGTTGTTGAGTTTACCATAACAATAATTAGACTCAGCATACGAATGGAATCGGATAAAACGCTTGCAACGAAATGTTTCAACAATTCAGGCTGAATAAAGCAAACTCGAATCACGTGTATGAATGCATGTAATTTCTCATTAAAGAATGCAATTAGTCGAAAATGCAATATTTAGATGCTAATTGATCGTGAATAAAAGAAATTGATTAATGTTCATAAAGCCGTAGTTTAACTCTGAAAACTCGCAAAACTCACAAGTAGATTTGATTCAACGATATTCATTTTAAACGGAACGTTTGCTCTCATCAGTTAGCAGCTTGTTGGAGTTCACGATTGAGAAGTGAAACCAAAACGATGAATCACTTTGGACCAACGGTTCGATTGAAAAGCGGCGAATTAATTCTTAAGTGTTTCTAAATTTACAAAATTATATTTTGTGGCAGAAAAGCTGTAAAGAAAGGCTGAAATTGTATTAGCTTTTAAACTCGCAAACTTTGTGTTTGATGGTTTGTTCAAGAGCACAAAATTGTGTTCTACTCAGTCTTTTTACATCGTATTCTGTAAATGAGAAAACCTTTGAAACGCGCTTCGAATGTCTAATTTCAATAAATGCAATTGGTCTGAAGAATGGTCTGGAAGGAAAGATGCATTAACCTTTGATTTGACTTTTTCCGTTATTATTTTCTCTTCTATTATTCACTCGCTGATTATTAGCATGTACATCACAGATATTTAGTCTGAACACAATTTTTTCTTCTTCATTTGATTTTCTTTTTCATACTAATCATTATTATCATGATACATTTACCTGCATTCCCAAGCAATTGAAAAGACTCGTAAAGATCATTTGCTGAGATAAGATGAGCTGAGTTGAAAAATTGAACAAACAATTGGTCAGTGATTATTGGTAAATCAGACTTGAGGAATTTTTGGCATCAAAAATGGAAAAACATTGTACTTCTGAATATCATGGTTTCCACGTCTCATGCTTTGACCACACCAATCAATCGATTCTGTGACGTATCCAATCATTACTATGGTAACTCAATTGGGAATAAATAAAAATAATAACGATGATTATGTAAATACTGGATATGAATAATGAGCTGTAAAACGAATTTGCAATTTGCTATTTTTTATGTTCTGATGAGCAAAATTAATGATGAAAAGACTATTTAAGTTAATAAAATTTAATGAGTTGCAAAGGTAAAAGCAGCTATTCTATTGCCTGGAAAATGAATCAATAATGAACTTTGAAATGACTTTTTCACTTTCGTTGTTTAGTTCTCACAAATAATCCACTTAATTTATAATTAAATGCAAGTCAAAAAATTGATCTTTCCATTGATTTATTTTCTTCACTGGATTTATTGAATTTCCATTGAAAAGTGACAGTCGTTCATTAAATAGAAATATTTAGATACTGTTTTGCTCTGTTGAAAGACAATCCAGTTCTGAACCATCCAAGTGCAATTCTTTATTGCAACAGAAAGTTCTTAAAGATAAATGCAATCTTCAATTCAGCATGAATCGTTTGAAAACATTTGGATTGCATAAACAGTCTTTTAAGTGCACATAAAGTTTCAATGTTTCAAAATAGTTAGCATTGTTCAACCACAACGAGCTTTGCAAAACCAAAGACCAGCTATAAATTGAACCTAAAATCGTTCATCTTGACATGTTTAATTATCATTAAATAGCTTATTAATTAGTATCGATTGCAGTGAAAAAACTTGCATAACATAGCATAATACTGAAAGAAGCTTAACTCAGCTTAATGCTAAGACAAAAATAGAATCTCGTTCAAAATGATTCAACTGCTGCTCTTATTTCACTTGCTTTACACATCTGTATCCATGCAAAAGCACCGAAAGAAAGAAAAACTAATGAATATTTTTAATGCTATTAATAATAGTAACAACAGTTAGTTGCAGCATTTCGCTGCTTCGCTCATTTCAATCAATGGCCAGAAAACTTTTAAGCGTTTTGTTCCAACGTTTCTTTCATTAACTTAGATCAAAATTGAAAACATTAGAAAGCAAGTCGACAAGCTTGTTCAATTGAACAAGAAAATAAAACGAATTTTGGGCAACTTTTCGTATAAACTATTGAATTTCAGGTTCACTTTAGATGAAAATTGATTACCAACTAATTCTAGAAAAAAAACGATAAAAGAATTTCATGAAACACTTCGATAAGCATTTAAATAGTCATAATAGTTACCATAGTTTTGCCATTAAAAAGTCGACATTTTCTCCAAATTTATTAATATTTACCTGAATTTCAATATTTCCTTCTGTCTATTAACAGTCCAATTTATACATATTTGCCGAGACACAATGAGATTTCCTTTTTGGATTTTTTTGTGCTTTTTCATTTTTCCAATTCCGTTTGATTCAAAAATAGCAACAAATAAAAGTTGAAAACTTCTCCTTTTGATGTTTTTCCAATAAAATTTAATATCTTCAGAAATAATGAGCATTAAGTGAACAAAGAATGACAGCGAAAATATTTAGCTAAATCTTTTTCTCGCACAACTTTTCGTTGAGCACAGTTTTACACTCTAATGATAGATTCTGGTTTCTACCAAAAGACGAGTTTGTCATGCCAAGTTTAAACAAAGATGATTAAACAAGATCGAAAATTTTCTCTTTAAATGATTTCTTATGTTCATTTAAAAGATGTTATGGAAACTTTTCTCAGGCAAAGTAAAGGAGAAAGAAAAGAAGCAAAACATTTGATCCATTTCATGAATAACATGAATCTATTCTTGGCTAAACTTTTACCGTCCAAAGAGTTATGCTGGTTCCAGGGAAGCCTTGAGTCTACAATTCAGTCAATATTACCATTCCTGTCATAAATAATGAAATGCTTTGGACTTTACCATGTTTTGTGATTTCAAGCTCATCTAATGCCTTAAGGTATTGAACAAATGATAGTTTAGCAAAGGTTTTATCCTTTTCTTTTCCTTATTTTGTATTCAATTGAATTTCGTTTTTTATTTTGTCTCTTTTAAAACCTTTACTTTGCAATTGAAACTCAATTTTGCAAGTTGAAAGATAAAAGATGAAATTCGATGAAATTGATTGCAATCGGATGATCAGAAATGAAAAGTTATGGTCTTCAACAGAATTAAAGCTGAATCCTTTAATCTTTCAATTGAAATCCTGAATATTGAAGTATCATTAACTTGAGTAGGAAAAAGTATTTCAACATTTTGCAAAATGTTCTTGCAATATTGAAAGTTGTCGTGAAAAGATTAGAATATTCAATTCATCATTCATATTGATTCATAAGATGATTAAATTAGGCCATGAAGTTGATCATGAAACATCAATGATTCAAGATTGATACCTGAATTGAACTTGTTTCAGTTTATTAAGATGTTAATATCATTAATATTTAATCAATTTTCATTATTCTCATTATCAGATTATCGATTCCATCAAATATTCATTGTTCAACATTTTTCACATTCAAATAAATAGTTTATCAAGTAATTCTGAAACCTATTACTTGATAAACTATTCGTAATTCAATAATTTCCAATCGGTTAAATTGATTTTTTCGCCTTCAATTATTTCGACTCAAATTTTTCTTCTTTTCTCCATCGAACGAAATTAAACGAAACTCAACGAAACGAATCAGTGAATCGACGAGAAACACCGAATTGAACCGTTTAACGAAAACACGAGTTCACTTTTCATGATGGAAATGGTGCTTTTCGGTTCAACGAGTTGAATATGATTGGAATAACATTTTGAAGAGTAAACTCAGAGTAATCGAGTTCAACATTTCAAGATGATTGTTCGATGAGAAAAGTCAATTTATTCGAATGATTTGCTCACTGATGGGAAAACACACACAGTTTCAGTCGGGAAAAGGTTTCATCATTGACCATCAATAGATATTTAATTGAATCATCAACTTTGCTCGCCTAATGTTCATGTCACTTCGTAACAATTAGAGTAAAAAAAGTTGACGATGTAATGAAAGAGTGAACAGTGGAACACTGATGATAACAATGGTTAAACACTTTAGTCTTTTTTTTCATTATTCAATATTCAGTTGGAGTAAATTGTTTTCCCTGTCAACAATTAGGCTGTTATTATTCTTTAGCTTGTCGTTCACCTGGATATGAATGGAAATAATTGTCTCTCTAAGTGAACATGACAATTCAACTTGCAAGCCCACCTTTTCATATTAACAATAATTTTTCAACATTAACTTCATTCCTTCTGTTGCCTGTTGACCGGAAATGTTACTCGTTTATTTTCCCCTTTTCTTTGCTTTAGTTTTCTTTTTCTTCTTTTTCTTCCCTTTTTCTCGCTCAGTATCGTTTCGTACCTGGGATTCAGTTGTTTGCAACTTGAAAAATGATAATTGAAAAGGAAATGAGAATTCATCACGAATTTACCATTCTTTTGCGCTTCTTTTCCAACTTTTTTTCCGTGTAAACATTTTGACCTTTTATTGCTAGAAATTGAATCTTCGAATGGGTTGATAGGTTGTAATCAAATCTTTAGATGCAATTCATTTTGCCTTTACCTTTGTCTATGTTTACAGATTGAAGCGTTTAAAGTTGATCTTTACTTGGGTTCTAATAAGTGTTTAAATATTTAATTGACTATTGAGATCATAAAATGGATGAAATTCAGCTGAGAAAAGATGAACGGAAACATTATTGTAGATCATTGGGTTGAGTAATTTTCATCAATTTATTAATAAATACTGAACCGAAGTAGGCTAATGTTCTGAGTGAATAATAAAAAACACTGGATTCACTATTACAAGGCGAGATGAGAGTAACAGGGTAAAAGATGTTAACTTAATGATCAAACAAGTTACAAGAACAAACTTGCATTTGTAATTAACGATTATAATGATGATTGAGGTGTGCAAAAGGACGAAATAAAGTGTACATATTAGCTTCAAGTTGGCAATTTGCAAGCGTCAAACAGCAACCACTAATTGTATCCTTTAATATTCAGACTAAACAAGCTTGTTGATTACATTCGCGCACAAAACGAAGATATTTGCACCTGCAGCCACTTCGTTATAATTAGTAATTTGTAATTAGTAATTGTTTAAAAGCAAACCTAATATTGTGTTTCTTGCAATAAAGACGAATATTTTTCTGCCTTTTAACCGAACAATATTTAAAAGAAAATACAATTTTTTTCTAGAACTCGAATCTGAGTCAAATTTAGTGATTTTACTTAAACTTTAGTCTCAATCTCAAGCTTTAGTTTAAAATCAATCTTTGCATTTCTCTGAATCTATTGATATATCAAGTGTGGAAATGAAATTGCAAAAAGATGTTAAATTGTGGTGAAAGTTCATTTTGTTAAACGTTTTGCAGGTGAAATGGAGAAGTCAGGTGAATAATCTCTGTGAAACAAGTTCACTCGCACTTATTTTATCCTCGATTCTCATTCAGACGAAATTTATTTCGAAATTTTACCTGAAAATCCTCTTGAGAAACCATCTCTTCAACACAAGAATAACTCTTTTCACTATTGACAGTTTGATGAATGATACATCAGCTTGCAATCTTTCGATTTCTTCTGACCTCAAACAATATCACAGCAAATGTTCATTAAATATTATTTTGCATTTCATCAAATGCTAAGGAACCTGAAAATTTTACAGAAAAGTCTCAACATATACCAACTGGTTAGAGGAAAAAACTCGATTCTTTTCATTTTCGCATTTCTTTTTTAGCAATTATAATTGCTATAATAACAAGCATCAGTTATGATGAGCACGATAATTATCATTCATGAGTTACTTATTGAATGCAAAGCTGAATAAATTGAAAGCTTCTTAGCTAATTAAGGCATCACTAAGGCTATTTAGTAAACATTTTTTCTTCTTCTTTCCTCTTCATCATCAGAATTTCAGGCTTACTCTTCTAATAAAGATACAATACTTTTCCACTTTTCACTTGAAGATGATAGTTTGTCGTAAACACTGAAACTATTGAAAAGTAGAAGCAACTAATTATTTCATCTAATTAGCAGAAGAATCTAAACTGAACTTTTCTCTTTAGAAAAAAAGCTCGAAAAGAAAAGGAGAAAAATGTAAACATGGAAAACACAATCGTGAATCAGGTTCAATATGGAAACGATGAAACGTTCTTTATCAACAACGAAAACAGTAAACACAAGTGAATAGAGAAAAGCTAATTATTGTTGTTACAATTATTGAACAAATCAAGTTTAAATGTGAAAACCAACAGAGAAAATGTTTTCAATGAAATTCTCGGCTCATTTAAATTGCAGACAATTGAATTGAATGAATGGAAACTTGCAAAAACAGCTTTCGCAACGAAACTGGAAAATTAAAAGTAAACCTTCGTCATCAAACCTTTTCTTCATAAATGTTTTTCTTGATTAAACTCTTTTTCATAACACAAACATAAAGTGTATCAAAATGTTTCAATAAAATGATAATGAATTGCGGAGAAAAGAGAAAATTTCAATAAACTTGAATTTTTTATTGGAACAAAAAATTGAATTGAAAATGTTGATTCAATGAATAAAGTGGTAACAGAAAAGGAAACGCAATGTTAATGATGAAAAGTCGGAATAAAAATGAGAGACAAAGTTGATTCTGGAAAAGCAATTTTCTCGGTTCATTAATTGAATCATTTTCTACCTGAAGAAACATTCTTTACCTTTTCCCATCCTTATTGTAATAGTAACAAGTTTTTCATTTGTCATTTGCAATTTTTATCATCATTATTACTCCTTTTGATGGAAGGTGAACACAGGAGCAAAAATAGTTCTCAGGGTTCTGTGTTTTTCTTTCAAATAATTTATTATTCACTTTACAATTTTCTGCTTCTTCCCTGTTCATCTTGTTGAGTAACATCACTTTTTTTTCTTGGCTTATAATCGATAGTATTAAAGGGTAAAAAACAGAGTAAAAATGAGTATAATGAAGCAAAAGAAGAATAAGAAATGAGAGAAAACAAGATCTTTGATAGTTGAACAGAAGAGAAATATTTCTACAGAATAATCTGAAGAGAAAAAAGTAGAAAAAAATAAATGCTCATAATGATGATTTACTTGCTTCTGTCTAATGGCAATCCTGAAAGACTGATTATTCTGTGAGTTTTCTTCTCATTCGTTCAACGAAAATAATGATAATTTTATTGTTTCATTTTCTGCTTACTAAGTATATGGTCAGATTAGGCTTTTGAACAAGAATCTGAATCGATTCTACAAATTTTCATGTTAATTGTGTGAACACAATACAAAGTTGAATTTGATGGACTGAGGAAGGAAAGGGAATGCAAAAAATGGATTCTCATCTAGTGATGATTATCTTTTGCCTGCTTTTCATTCCTTTTCTCAACTTTAAAAGTTGCATCCAGGTAAACGGTTAATCTGATGAAACTTTAATTTTCATTCGAAAAATACCTTCGCTTGAAAAGACTTTTTGTCTCTTTTCATTCTGCTGAATAACTGATGAATATTGCAAATTTTATGAAAGTTTTGTATTCGTTGTGAACAAACTTTGATTGGAATGTTGCGGCCTTTTCTGTTTTTAAGAGTTTTCTGCTTTTCTCGTTTAGTTTAGTCTTTGATGATTTGAGGGACAATCAATGGATTAAAGGAGCCATTCTTCAATCAAGTTTGGCTGCTTGTGAAGATGGTTGAACTGGATAGAATTGTCAGCCTTTCTTTTTGCATGGGATTCCCAGTTGAAGATGATGTTGAGATGAAAAAAAGTAAATATCATCATTTATTTTCTTTTGAAAATTGTTTGAGAAAGAAAGAAGTTCCATGATAATTCTTTTATTCTGCATCTTTTCTTGGTCATCATCTTCTTTCATTCAGCGAGTTTTTTTTCTTCAAGTTGATGTAAGTGAAGCTCTTGAAGCACTTCTGGACATTCAGTGTATAATATTTATCGAGAATAATCGACAGAATCGATTCGATAAGTGTTATTCTTATTGAATTAATGTTTTTGTTTCGGTTTAATGACGAACCAGAATGAATAGAGAAGACAAAAGATGAATATAATCAAGGAAACAGTAAGATTCAAAGGCATTGTCAACAGTAACCTTTGATGGACAACGATTGCTTTTCATGATTTTCTCGATTAAGGAAAATTCTGAATTCTTTTTTCTCTCTTCGTCAAATCTGCGAATAGCAAATGGAGAAACAAATTAGTGAAAAAATGTGATAAATTTAACAACATTTCAACAGTATTAGAATTTTTCTTTTCTCTCTTCATTCTCGTTCTCAAAAGGACAATTTGAAAAGGTTAAACTTTTCAACTCAATTTATTTATTTATTGGAAAATCAGCATTCAATGAATCATTTGTTGAATAAAAATCTGATATGAAAAGAGTGAAAAAAAAACTTTTCGATATCAACTATTAGTAGCTTTTGTTGCTATTTTTTATTACAAAAACGATCAAATTTGTTGTTATCCTTGTTATTCAGACTTTCATCACTTTTTCACTACCAATTGAACAATACTCAATCAATGAAGGATAATCAATCACAACTATTGTCGGCTATTCTGACTCTGTGTTGAGAGGAAAAAAGTAAATGTGAAAAGAGAAAAACAGGGGAAAAAAGTAATCTTAATGATGTTCAACAAGAAAACATTTTGCTTGCATGATTATACCAACTTTGATTAATTACTATTGATTGATCAATGAACAGTAAAAACGAGGAAACATTTTGATGGTTAAATTTGATGGAAAAATCAATTTTTGCTCCTTTTCTCTTCTCTCAACTTTGCAACACCTGAAGCTATTCGTTAGCAAACTTTTTTTCTCTCACCTTCCCTGTAACCCAAAATGAACAAGAATCTCGTGTGTTGCCCTCGAAGCAAAGCAACCACAACTTTATCCCTTTACTTGTTGAGTAAAGATCAAAAATCGAGTTTTCCTTTTTGCCGATCTTTTTCTTATTCCTTTGATTGGGGCGAAAATAATTGACGCTCTATTCAACTTGGAATACAAAGAGAAGAAGAAAATTGAATTTACATTTTCAAAGCTTATCAATTTATTTTGATCATTTAGAGTTGGAGAGTTGCAAGTTTTTTGCTTCTTTGTTTTGCTGCAAAATAAATTCAATTTGGCAAACTGTTGCTTTTGCTGTTTAGCAAAAGACGAGATTCAATTTGATTCAGATAATTGAAAAGGTTGCTTGAAGCTTGTAAAAAAAGTTGATGAAAGTGAACTTGATGATAATCAAATTGAAAGTCAGACAAAATGATGATTTCAGATATTTTACCTTTTCACCTTCTTTTTGGCTCATAATTTCGTTTCAATCTTTTCTCTCCTTTTCGTCTTTCCTTTTCAATTTGTGATTGTGTTTTACTGCAAAATCAGCATAAATTGAATTTGTCATCAGGTTATCATGATGGAACACATGCATTATCAGTGGAAAAGAAGAAGAAGAAGAAGAAGCAAATTGATGTCAACAATTGAAAGAATAATGTTGATGATGGAAAAATTGAGTGCTTTCAGTTTTCCTTTTTTTTTGCTCAACATTCTTACGCTTTCATTTGTTCAGAGTTTTTGCTTTGCATTTTCAAGCATTAATCTAGTTGATTATCTGTTGATTTGATTGTTTCCACTTCTCGAATGAAACGCTTCGAGTAAACTGTTTGGTGAAAGAAATGAAATCAAATAACAGGGGGAAACAAAGAAAAAAAATGGTTCGATTCAACTTTACATTTTGCCACTCTTTTGATTGTCTTAAAATGTTGTTGGTAAATGTTATTCCTTCAGGTAAACTTTTACAAATTGAGTTTCTCTTTTGGACTTCCAAAGATGCAATAATGATTGACATGTTATTCAGTCTATTTTTTACCTGGATTCTGTTTGATTTTGTTGCCTTTGTTGATGGCGAAGCTGCTTCTGATTCTGGTTACTTTGCTTTTATTCTCGTTTTTTTATGCTTCATGTTTCTATTTTGAGGGCGGACAGAAAGTGAGAAGAAGAGCAAGAAAAGATGAGAAAAATGGAAACAGGTAACCAAAGGTAGTGATACTGAAGAGAAGAAGAAGAAGAGAAATAAAAATCATATTGAAAGGAGTAATCGAGGCCAATCGATAAGCTTTTGCTCTTCTTTTCTCTTCTCTTTCATTCGCCATAAGTGAATGAAAATTCAATGGTATAAGGGCAACAATATATTGACAATGTTAACCAGAATATTTTTCACTTTCCCTTCGCATTAATAAACTGATAAATAAGCTTATAAACTGATTCTGTACTTGTTGGATGCATTGTTTGGGTGACAAATGAAACTGCTATTGAGAGGTAAAACATGAGAAGCCAGCTTAAACTTAACCAATGTAATGGCAAAAGAAAACATTCAACAGACAAAGAAATTCAGTTATTACAGTTGTGATAAATGGAGTATCAAAAATTACTCAGACAGTGCATTCCTTTTCTTTGGTCAGTCTCTTGCTTTTCATTCATTTGACCATTTAAAATATTTTAATGGCTTCCAGGTTTTTGCTTCCACTTTATTCTCAAGTCTATCCGTGTTTTTCTTGTTGAATGTGTTCGAAATGTATTACGCATTGCTGAGTTTGATCAAATTGCAAGTTTACCAACTGGTCTAGACTAATCAATGTTGTCCATATAAATCATTCTTGGAGTATGTTAGGTTAGATTAAAGACAGCAATTGAAGTAAAGGGAAACAATTTTAACTTTGTAATTTTCGCGTCTCTATCGTTTAATCTTGATAATAAACCAGTTTAAATTGCCATTTATGACTGAACGTTTCTTAGTCAGAATCCACTGATTATACTGTAACGATACTGTCAACTGCTTAGTGTGGTCATAGGTAACCAACGTTAGTGGAGAGAAAACATTCAGATTAGGGTTGATAATTACACCAAACCGGCTGTTCTGATCATAAATTCAAAACGAATCTGTGTTGGTCTGCTGAGTATAAATGATCCACAGAAAACCGAAAATTTCCAAGTTAAATTTACTTCCTGATCTATGGTTAATTTCAACAGCTTGTGAGTGGTTGTCGTAATAGTCACTGAGTATTTGAGGGTCCATGTTTGATCTAGATTAAAATGTAAATGTAAATTGTAAACTACATCAATCATCATTCTGCATAAACAACTGCTTACATCTGATTATATCCTTAGTTACCAGTAAAGGCTTAGTAAACTATCGCCACCTTTTAACTGGTAAAGCAACTAATTAAAGTTGCCTCGAGAGTAGCGTTGCTATCGTCTAAAAATAGAATGAAACAGTTAAATTTCATTTCAATCGATAAAGTAATGGTTCAGCTATTCAATAGATGGCATCTTAGCCAATGTTAAATCACAGGGTCATTATCATCATTCAGTTTCAGCCTCATCATGTCTGACTAACTGAATGGATGAATTGAGGAATGAGGGAAACCGAGTGAGATTTCATAAGAGACTAACATGAAAATAAAAGCCTAAAGAAACAGGGAAAAAATATGTTGCTGCTGTTATTCAGTAGAGGAAAAGCCTGATACATTGAAGCATCGAGTTGGTGTTCAACGTTGAACAGTGAAAAGAGAAAAAGGCATTTCTTCTTTTCGCCTTTACTCTCATTTCATATCAACACAGTTTTGTTTTCCTTTTTTCCCTCCCAAGTAAATACAACTTTCTTCCTCACTCAATCTTTCATCAAATATTATCATTCGTTTTGTTTCCATCGCTATCATTATCATCACCATTCACTCCAAGTTAATTGATGAAAAAAAAAGAAAAATTAACCAAAATTTAATCAACTTTATTGATAAACAAAAAGACTATTCTTGAACTGTTGACATATGAACAAATGATGGAAAAGGCAAAATATGATTGTGTTAATTTAATAATAATGTTGATAAACAGTGTCTTTGCTTTGTGCAACAAATGAAGGATAATTTGTTTGCCATTTTCCGGTTTCAAAGTACAATGTTTAACTTTCCAGATTCATTGATAGTTTAGTTGATGAACAATATTTTCAAAGTCAGCCTTTCCATTTGCCTCTGTGAATTGATCATCATCAGTACTTTCAATTGTTCAACTTGAATCGTCTTTGATCGTCCGAACTGCTGATCTTTTTGCTTCTCTAATATGCAACGTCTTCGTGACAAGTTTCGCCGTAAAAATGTTCCAACTCCAAGAGTTGATAGATCTCAAAGTGGCAACATAGCATCACCATCATCACCTTCTACCTCTTCGGGTGCCAGTTCACATTATCTTAATAATGTGTTGACACTCGATTCAACCTCTGAAAGCTATCACTCTCTTATGGTACCTGATTCGTGTGCTTCAACCTCCAATGACAAGATCGACCATTGTGGAACCAACAACTTCACCAACAGTCACAATTTGTCCTTGCCTGTTGGAGTTCGTCAGATTCGATCGGCTTCTTACGATGAGATTCGCATTCGTCGTGACATCGAGTCCATTCGACCCGATGAACTTGGCTCGACAACATTGAGCACCGAAGCTGACCCTTCTTCCCTGACAACTGAACCCGAGATTCATTCGTCGGGTAGCGAAATGCTTGATGTACCTTTGGCAGCTAAAAGTTCAAGGTCTAAGTCTTTTGATTCAGCGTCGGGTAAGGAGGCCATGAGTGGTAAATTGAGAAGTGGTTCTTCCATTTCTTTTCTCGAGATTCCCAAGTGGAAACTGTTTATAAGAAGATCTTCGTCACCCTCGTCTGGTCGAGCTTCGCCTTTTCTTTTTTTCGGTGAAAAATGCATCCATTGTTCGTTGGTCGAGGAACAAGCTGCTCTAAAAGCCTTGCAACAGACTTTTGTTTCATCAACAGGTTCATTAACAACTGAAGATGATGATGACACAGATGACGAAGTTGTTGCCCCTTGTTCATCATCTAGACGTTCATTTAGACCGCGAAGACGATCAGCAAGTGACGAGTTGAACGACAGTGAACATGATCATGTCACTCTTAGCGGCGCATTTGACAAAAGTCACATTAAAAATATCCTCAGTAAATGCGGTTCTTCATCTGAACCAAGTTCATCAAGGGATGAAGAAGAGACTAAAAGTGATTCAGAGCTAATTTCAAAAGCAACTGGCACTGACGCAGACATTGCCACACACGTGAAAACAGCTCGAATAGCAAGTGACTCAGATGCTCAGTGCCTCATTTCGGGTGACGATATATCACCAATGGTCACACTGTCAGCCGCACCACCACCAGAAGCTCCATCGCCCTGTCAAGAGTTTGAAGAAGACTTGGGAAATGGAATAACTGTAATTTCATTGGAAGTTCCCTTGACCAAACAGAATCGATCCGCTTCGATTGACGCCTCATTCCTCAAAGTTCCCGAAAACCTTGGTTCTCGACCCAAGGAAACATCGCCAACTAAAACACAGAGATCACATTCAGTAGACATTTCGTTGCCCACAAAGCCAGACGGACCTTATCTCATTGTTCAGTCAACACGACCTGAGCAGATATTTTTAAAGTAAGTTGAACAATCGAAGCTACAAGTTGAACATAAGAAAGTTTTCGCTACTTTTGGCCCATTCGTGTGATTAAGTTGAACGAGAAATGCAACCATTAATCTGATGAAATTGTCCAAAGTAATGGCAAGTTGACTTGGAAAACTTTTAGTTGCACTTTGAAAACACATAAAATGGACATTGATAAATGTTGAATCCAATTGAAGGCAAAAAGAATGAAATTTATTGCCTAAAACTAAACCAAATCTCTGAGCGCATGTTTCCCTCGCTTAAAATGGCAATGACAATGCAAAAAGATATTTACAATTTAAATTGACATTTGATAGCTCAACGTTATCAAATGAAAATTTGTTACAATTCAACTCAATATTCAAGTGCATTATGATAATTGTTGTTTATATTTTCATTACTTTATTTACTTGAAGACATTTTCTCATTTCCAAAATAGACTCCCAGTTGATGTCGTAAAATATTAATAACCAGCAAATGACGTTTGTCCATTGTCAATTCAAGTTTAATGGTGAAAGTGGAAAGATAGAAGTAGATGAAAAGAGAGAAGAAGAAAGAAAGAAAAGGATTTCCTAAAAGTGATAATTCATAAGTTGACATTCGCCTTATCCAACAATATTTTCATGAAAAAGAGAAGAGAAAAAAAATTGCTGTTCCATTTTCAGCTCTCACCATGATCATGTTTTCACCCTGTCTGCACTTTTCATCTTTTATATCTTTTCTTTTCTCTCTTAAGAGTTTCCTGCTTTCCATCATTATTGCAAGTTGATCATAACATTATCAACATTTTATCTTAACCATCACGTAGACAACACTAGAAGCTGATGATAATATGGTTAATAATGAAAGGGCAACATTTACTAACAAGTAGTTGTGCTCATTTTCAAATGCACCATTTACAGATTCAATTAGCATCGAGTTAATCTTCTGACTCAAAATGAATAATCTTTTGTTCCATTTTCCATTATCTTGCAAAATGAAGGGACGAAGAAAGAGATTTCATCTCGATATTAGCAAATTAAATTATGATAAATAAGGAAATCAATTTTTCGATTTAATGGACAATCAACTTGATTCCTGTCCAATCTTGTCCAGTCTATTGCATTTCCTTCCAAATTGGTTCAAAAATTTGAATGAAATTGAGATCAGTGGGTTTCTCTTCACTCGGCTTTTGGACTCATTTCAAACTGACCAAACAGTAAACTTTTCAATTCAAATAGTTGATTCTGTGAATGGAAATGAATTTATCCAGTTTTGTTTTGTTCAACAAAGATAGCATTACGTTTGCATCGTTACCCTGTGATTCGCTTATTAACCCTGTCAAGTGGATTATACCGTCTAAAGGGAAACAATTGAACTTGAAAAGGTAAACCACCGAAATTCATACATTTTGACAGTTTAACATTGAAATTGCAAAAAGAAAAAGAATTTCTTTTAAAGTCAAGAAAAGGTTAAATTTACATGACGAAGGTAAAACTGTGAACAATTTGATACTTTTTCCTCTTTAATCACTCGATACATAAAAAGAACTCCTTGCTTTTTTTTCCATTCCTTTTCGACTCTTATTCTCCTGTCCAACTGTCAACCTGACGCTGATGCTGAGTTGTGAGTTCAATTAATTTCCATGAAATGGTAAAAAGAACGACTCTTACAGATTCTTCATTATCTTTTCTACTCAACCAATCTTTTTTTCTCCATTTCTTTTCAACAGAATTGAACTGCTTTTTCCTCCCTTTTTTTCCCTTCAAATTGTGTTTATTTTTTCTTCTTTTCTCTCAAAATTTCTCATTAACTTGCTTTTTACTTGCCTCTTTTTGCACCATCATCACATTCAGTTTATTCATCAGAATAATGTTCAATCTGATTATTACAATTACAATTGACTTTGACTTTTAATTAGCTTCCAAACTTTAAACACTTTTTTCTCTCTCCATTCAATCTCGACTTTTCTCTTCTCATCACCTTCAATAAGATAATTTAATGTCACAATATTCAGGCAATTGTTTAGTCAACTGTCAATTCAGAATTGAAATTAGCCGCATTTACCAGCACTTTGGTTCTCATGTAATTTGTCAAGCTTTTGAAAAGCTTTGAAATGCAAAGCAAACTGAGTGAAACCAGCTAATTCGAGGCTTTTGTTCAATACGCTTTTCTTACCCTTTACTGACATCATCAAGTTTATCAGAAAATGTTGCAAGATAGTTTCATCTCTTCACATTAATTGAACTTTGTGTTATCATCGAAACTGTCAAAGCTGTTGTTGCACCTTCCATCGACAATTTAAAAATGAAAATGATTTGCATCACGATAGCTAATCATGTATCATTATCAATCTCATCTGAAGTTGCTGTTCAAGTTTCTCATCTTTCGTCTCATGAAATATGATGAAAATGGCACAACGATGAACAACTTTAATCTATCGATTAAATCATTCTTTTTTCGCCTCCTTTTCTTCATTTTATTCACAATTTGTTATGATTTGAGGGCGAAAGAGAAGCAAAAGTTTGATGGAAAAGACAAAAGAGGCAAAACTTTTGTTATTGTAATTTTCATAATTTGAAAATGAAATTCGAAGCAACAAGAAGAAGAAGAAAAGGAAGATTAGATTTTATGAAAAGAAATCAAAGTTTAATATTCTGATGAGACATGAGCTGCTTCCAGTTTCAAGTCTAATGCAACAATTAGACGAGTTTTGTTGTCAGATTATTGAAATTTTATTCTCAACTTTTTTTCCGATTCTCATGCAAAACATGAAACTTTGATTAACAAAGGAAAATCAATTTTTGTAAAAAGAAACATCTTGACTCAGTTCTAAATATGGAAGAATGAAAGTTTGAAAAGAAAATTGATATTTCGCTTGATATCATTTCGCATTTAAACAGGGATTGTTTTACCCTTTCTTTTCACCACAAAAGTGCCAAAATTAATTCTTTACTCATGATAATCACAGGGAAAAGTATTACATTCCAATTTTTTAATCTTTTTCGCTCTTCTTCTTGCTCAGCCAATTTCGCATTTCTCTTTATTTTCACTTGAAACGTTCAACAATTTACTTTCAAGTAATCATCTTTTCTTTTTCTCACTCACGTTTCAATTTCATTCTGAAAGTTCTGGCAATGCAAAGCCAGTTTCACCTTTGCAAGAAAACTGCACTTTGAAGGTTTATCGAAACGAATGATTTTTATTATTCTTTTTACTTTTGTTTTATTTCTCCTTTTAATGACGATAATTGGAAGCTATTGATTACTTAATTACATTTCAACGTTTTCTGTTGTTTTCCATCGTTTCTCTGTTTCGACTCATTCGTGCGTAATTCAATTCTTTGTTATGATTAAAACATGATTACTATTTATCAACATAATTTCATGTTCTTCTCATTGAGCCATAATGAGACTTTTTTTGTTCCTCATCAAACTCATTATATTGAATAACACGGCGAATGAGAAAAAAAGTAAAGAAATGATTGGAAAAACAAAACAAAAAGCAACTTTACATTGAATAGTCCAAGCCTTTTGCTTCTCTCAATTCAGCTAAATATAACATTTTCAGGTTTTTTTAGGTAATAAAGAATGTTTCGTTTCATGTAAACATTTATCAATCAGCAATAAAAAACATTTTTCACTTGCAACAGCATGAAAATTTGATGGCCAAATGTTGGAATAAATAAGCTATTTAAAGGATAAAATGGTTCGCTGTGTTCACATAAAAAGTAAAGCAAGTGTAAACACTATATTAATTACTATGAAGAAAGTCGTAAAAATGGAGATTCCATGAGTAAACGAAGGAGTAATTCGTTGCATGTTTAAACAGAAGCGTTTAACCTTAAACATTTTCTTTTCTTCATCAAAACACGAAAATATCATGACCGGTTGCACAGCGAATGTGGTTTAATATTGTATTATAAGTAATATTACTTCATGTCAACTTGCAAGTTCCCTGTCAATGTTGAAGTTATTGACAATTCGAGTTGAAAATTAGCATTCAATTCGTAAAATGTTTTAATGTCTGTTCTTTTGCTGTTGCTTTATATAATCATTATCAAGGGAGTTGACATTGCAAGTTTTTCCTCTTTTTTTATTTCCTTCAAGTTCGCACAGTTTTTTTTATAAAAGTTGATAACACTTGAACAAGAGTAAAATATTATTTTGCTATTTTGGATCAGATAACATTGAATGTAAATGAATCGACAATTTAAAGTTAGTATCAATTTTGCTATTTGCCTGGTTTACTCTGAGCAATAATTTCAATTCTATTGAGCTTTTCTCTGCGACTACCTTTGAGTTCAATAAATGAAAGTGAAAGGCAGCAGTTAACAGCAGAAACGAGCAAGTTGAGACAGGAATGGAGAGAGAAATAATTCCAACAGAAATTTCGTCAAAGTGGAAAAAAAAGGAATCGAAAGAAACAGAATCATCAGAATCCTATTTGCATCATTATTAACCTTTACCTTTTTCTTCTCCCTTTTCTCTCACTTTCTCCTTCTCATGGTTACCAATTTTATTGATCCATCATCTAATTCAGTTAATAAACAAGTTGATAAACATTTTCACTTGTGCGCTGTTAAACTCAAATCTTTCAACCTTTTCACTCTTTTTTAGTGCTTTTTTTCTCTCGATATTTCACATCTTTAGTCAAATTCAGGAACAAATTTAAATTTTGCAAGAAAGTTGATTGCGCTAGTTTGGAAGATTAAAAGGTTTATTTTATTTATATAAAGAGGTTTCATCTGAGCGAACAAAATGCTCAGGAAAAGTGAAGAGAGAGAAGAAATATGATTGCAATCATTCATCTAATCATTGCTGAGAGATTGCAATCTCGAAAAGTGACCTTTGAATCTAGATCAGAGGTCACATGAAAAAGCAACATGAAATAACCTTGACAAAATTCTGAGCCAAAGAATAGATAGAAACATTTTCTCTGTTCTTTTTATTTTCTTTCACCAATAACATCTTCCTTTCCATGCTGTAATTTTTATTGCCTTCATGGTTGTTATTGCTCACCAGAGTAAAATGATAACCTTCATAAGGATAAAGTTTACAGATGAATAGTCAATCACAATGACACTGAGTCATTGCAGATGAAACTTGTAAAGTCAAAAAATTAGCAAATTCAACATTGCTGATGGAAAAAAAGTTCTGAAGATATTGATGATAATTTGCAAAAAATGAATGTTATTAGATCAGTTGAAAACGAAATGAGATCAAGTCATTGTATAACTTGAGAAAATTAGTTCTCGGATTCGATAAGCAAATTCACATTGGATCGGGTTTGAAGCGAAACACCTTCGACAGACATCACAACTCTAACCCTAGGCTTTAACCAATCAACCTGCCAGGTCAACTCGCTCCAAGTTTGCAGTCAATTAAGTGCATTGTCAAATGAGAACAAATTGTTAATTTGATTTGCATCACAATCTTTCAACAACAACAAACAAAAGAAGAATACTGAGCATTCATGGCATCAATTAGTCTTTGTATTAATTATTAAGCATTGTGCTGCTTCATCAATTATGAAAAGTGAACAAAGTCATGAATATCGTGCTGAGCAATTGAAATGAACTGTTCTTTTCCAATTTTAAGAAAATCTAATTATCTTTTAAAATCAAAATCTTGAAGTTGACTTTCTTCTCGACCCACCCAAATGAACATCTAAAAACTTTGCATTTCATTCAACCTGATAATTCAATATTAAAATGTTTCTTTAAATAAATAATCATTAAGGTTGGCAGGTGAATCCAATTTTTGCCCAATTCTGTTCAGTATTTTCATGTTTTACACTCATTTTGGTACAACAATTTGCAACTCAGAACGTTGATCATTTTCATGATTACACTTGTCTATTAAACTATAAGATTCTGATGATGATAATGAGGATAAAAGTTGCAGGGCAAACTGTAATTGACATGTTTTCTGTAACATTTTCTTCGTTCAACTTTTTTCTCTCTACAACCTTTTCATTCAATTTTTCTTGTTTTCCTTCCAAAGGCTCATCCAACTTTTCCTTGCCATCCTGAAAGTGAATGAAGAAAGGGAGAGAAGAAGAAAAAATGTCAATTTCAGGCTGACACACATGAAACTGATCTTATACGTTGCAAGTTGACAAAAAGTTTTTATTTTCACTCTAAAATCCTTGTAAAGTTAATAAGACACTTTCATCCTTCTTTCATCTTCTCAACCTTTATCAACCTTGTTCTTACCTTACAATTTTCTC
The DNA here is from genome assembly GCA_036759885.1 of Tetranychus piercei. Lineage (NCBI taxonomy): Eukaryota > Metazoa > Arthropoda > Arachnida > Trombidiformes > Tetranychidae > Tetranychus > Tetranychus piercei. The sequence continues at coordinate 16,622,575 of CM071877.1, forward strand.
GATCCCTTTCCATCATTACCATCATTAAAACTCATAAGAGCTTTAAAGCTCTAATTGACAATTTTGAGTTTCGAAATTTTTCTCCTTTAAAAGGACCCTTTTCCCTGTAAGGTAACCCTTTGTCGAAGATAGAAAGATACAAAATTCTATAATTAAATGGCCAATTAGGGAGAACAGTAAACTTGAATTTGATATCATGAAAAGCAAATGTTCATTGATTCAATTCACTTATAATGATCAAGGGTTGGTTGGTGAATAGCCTGCCGTTCAGATAATGATAGTTATTGGACTCTTCTTGTTCTGCAATGTCAATCTTTACAGTGATTTCATTGATGGAACAACAACTTTTGTTGAAATCTTTCGACAGCTTTTTTTCCAATTCAATTGCCTTTAAAAGTTGAAGAAAGAAGAATTTATTTGCAATTAAATTTTGATTAAATTTTGTCACAAAAAGTTGATGCTTTCCCATGAAGCTAAATTTACTTTAACTAAATCCATCATTTAAAGTTTTTCGCGATTCACCAACAATTTATAACTCATTTCAATGTTGATTGATTGCATGTGAAAAGGGAAACTTTTTTAATTTGCATTGGAAATGAGTGGAAATATTGAAAAGCTTTGTTTGATAAAGACATCAACGAACTTTTCGTAAAACATTTTTTGTTTCTTTTGCTTTTAAAGTAATTCAAAATGATTCCATGATATTGCAATATGAATTTACTAGCAAATTGCAAATTGAAGGCAAAAATTGAATGCATTCAAAAGAATACAGTGTTTCATGGAGAAACTCAATATTCATAAGGAAACTGTTTTTTAATGTTTTCATTTCTTCTTCCTTCGAGTTCTTCTTCATGCCTTGTCCAACTTAATAACAGTGATGTACCAATAACCAATAATGATAATGGTCTTTACCAAGAAAACAAAATGCATTTTACAAAGTTGATATTATGTTCGAAGTGATCAAGATCTTTACTTTATAGTTCTGCTCTGATTGTAGCTTTTATTGAACAAAGGCTTACAGTAGTTGGCCTACAGGCAATAACATCATCTCCATGGAGAAGCTGAACAATCTGAAGAACCATAATCAATAATTTGAAAGTTGAAAGGGTTGCAAGAAGTGACCATTCAATTGGTGTTTACCTCAAAAGTAACCATTAATGTTTCTCCAAACATATCATTATGTATCTTTGTTTTTGTTGCCTTTCACTGCTAAATGATGCTACTTCGATTTATCACAGAACTTAATTGAGAACAGAAAAGCTCAATAAGACTCGAGTTAAACTTTAAGAGTACTTTGTCTTTAAAAGGTTTGAGATTGCAACTTGAAACTTGAATGAACAATTTTAATGACAAACATTTTCCGACATTTCGCGAGTTTACAGGAAAAAAACTATTTCGTAATTATTGCTTGCTATTCTTGATCTCTGTCATTCTCATGGTGATAAGTCGATTCCGTGGTAAAGATTTTATTATGATATTCATGAAAAATTCAAACTATTGATAGCAATACTTTTATAATGGATTATGAATAAATTATTTATATTCAGAGTTTCGATTGTTGCTGGAAAAGGAAAGTTTCTTCATCTAATCGCTAAAACTAAGAACCTTTTTGTGTGAAGATTAAACGTAAATTTGATTGAAATGCTTCAATTTACACGAGTTTCAATACTTATTCTGCTTCCTGTCTGCAAACTCCATGTAAACTTGACTGACTTTTCTGAACTTTCCATGGATTCTCAATATTGATTGGATTAGGTGAAATATATTACGTCTCTTTTCATTACAATTGAAAGACTAAATGTAACTCAATACTTGTTTGCTGTGCTTTCATGAGCTTGATTTATTAATAAAAGAAACAGCAAATTAGTTGAAAAATCGTTCAATAATTTATCAAAACTCGAAGCTTATTTCATCCAACTTTAAATTCCATTTACAATCGATTTATTTCACTCGATTTTTCAATACTTTTACTCCATTCGATAGAAATGAACTTTTCTACATTCTTCCCATTTCCAATGGAATTGAAAAGCACAAAATATTACTTCCATTGTCATTGCCTTTTTAATATTTACAATTGTGTCTAGCTTAGTGTCGACTAAACATGAAACGAGACTGAATTTTATATATCATTACATGAAATGCTGGAAATTGTTTAGTTTAGCTTGAGTTAGGAAATTGCGCTTTCAAAGTTGAATAACCAAACAACTTTCCTCTTTTTTTGTGCAACTTTACTTTTCTCCATCAGATAACATGGAACACACACACAAACCTTTTGATTCTTTCCCATGATAGTGCTCAAAGTAAAACTGGTCTTTCCTTCTCAGATAGAATGACCACCAACAATTCTGCGGAATAATCTTGATGTAACCTTTTTTCTCTTTTTACACCAATGATTTATTCGAAGGCAAAAAAGAGAAATAAAATGGCTTTTACCATGAGGATGGTAATGATGATTCCAATTGTTGATGATAATGAAAAAAGGATTTCAATGTAATCTCTTTTCAGGCTGAAATTTACTTTTACTTTTTGCAGTTCGATAAACAATATTATCAAAAGCCAAACAGGAAGGTTGAGACAGAATACATGCTATTGCTCAGTAACTTGTTATCATTCAAAGAAAAGAATGGGAAAAGGTTAAGTAACGCAAAAAATCAACTCATTAATTCTGAAGAAAATTCTTGAGATAATTTCTTTCATCATCTTTATTGTCATTCCTTTCTCTGTCCAATGAGTTCCAATTGGCGTCATTTTTTCTATTCCATTGCAATTATTCATTATTTATCGAATTCATTTTGATTTTGTTCCAGCGTTTTTGTCTGAGAATTTCAAATTTTAAGAGTTCGAAGTTTTTGCTATTCTTTTCGAATTCGGTCTTTTAATGTTTCAAAAGGTACTTTTTGAGCTTGAAGTTGAAGGAATGGTGTTTGATGGCTTGTTTGCTTAGTGCATTGAAGAGACAAAAAAGTTCCGGCAGAAAAAAATGTCACATCATTTCATGAAGGATGAAAAAATGTTTTTCATCACATTTTTTCTCTCTCTTCAAACAATTCCATTGTTATCATCACGAATGGCTGAAAGAACTGTTCATCTTCTAATCATCCATTCCTCCTTTTCTCGTATATCCTTCTTGATTGTCATTGTAAACGTTTATCAAAGAAACAAACTGATGACAATTAATGATGATAGTGTTTAGCATTTAGTGGGAAAAAGGCTTACTGTGCGAAACTGGATTAATGGTTCAACTGTGCTTTTCAAGTTTCGTCTGTTTACTTGAAAAAAGAAAAGCGTTTTTTGTTGGAAAACAAAAGACTTTGTTTAACTTTGATATTATGAGCAGTTAACAAATGTAACTGTAACAAGTTCATCTTTAGGCTGTCATTCATTGTCCAAAAAACGAGAAAAAAATGACCGAAAATGATGATGATAATAATGGTAATGATAAAGCTTTTTATATGAAAGCTCATCTCTGTCAACAAGATCAACATGGCTAACAGTAAGCTTTGATTTGAGCATGGAAACACTAGATTTCATGAGTTTCTAGTCATTCTTTTCAGAATTCGCATTATTCTTGATTATGATGATACCTTTGCTTCTAGCGTTTGCCTAAAGCAAAAAGAAAATAAATTTTAGAACAAATCAGAAAAATGGAAAAACTTGGAGTTTATCTGAGCGTGAAATGCTCAGAAGCGACGAAAAAGCCGAACATTGAAATTTCTCGTTTTGCTGTTTTGCTGTTTTGCTCATAATGATGATGGCAGCAACTTGACCATGAAGTATACTCAAGTTGAAAGGAATCAGACTTATTTTCGAACTTTTTTTCTTTACTTTTTAACGCTCTTTTCCTTGGTTAAATAAACCATTTGTTATCGTAATTTTGTCAGGATAATGTGATTCTGTTTTGGAATGAAGAAAAATTTGAATAAATTTCTAAAGATTTGTAGCTGGAACTTGAATTTTCACCCTTTTCTTGTGACCTCAATTTTATTATCGAAAATTGCAACTATTAATAGTTTAGCGAATTGAAAAAATTTGCATTTGAAATTGCAATCGAAAGAAAAGGAATGGAAAAGTTTTCCAATTTTTCCTTTTCAAATTGATTTCGATCAAATAAGTTTGTGGCTTTTGATCTGCAATCTGGAGTAATCTTCATGAATTTCAAGCATTCATTCTCTTCTTTTACGGTCAACAAAATATTCAATTATATCTTGATAACATACTGTCTACTTGGAATGGCTAAACACATGGAGATGAAAGATAAGAAGGAGATTGAATCGAGATAAAAGGTTTCAATCACAGAGTCATTCTTGAGTTATATTCTGATTGAAATTTCAAATGGAAAATCAGCCGCAACACTTAGTTCATGAACATGATAACAGCTCTTTCAATTTGCCTTGACAAGGCAAATGACCCGTAAGCCTTGCATAAGTTGGTTAATATTTCGTTACAACAGCTGAATAGAAAACATCAATTTTTCCAACTTTTCCTGTTTAAACCACTTCATATCAAATCTCGATTGAAAATGAATTAAATCAAACTCATCTTGTCTTGTACATTCACACTTGAGTTCTAGCTTGGCTATTCATTGAACAAAATGTTTGAATTGGTTTGAAAATAAATTGGATATTCCAATAAATAAAAGGATGCCTCAGTGAAGACGCAAGTTTTGTCAATATTTTCAAGTTTCATGCTTCGAATTGGAAATATTTCTCCTCTTCATCGATAAACTTCAATGATATTCAAGGCAATCCATGAAGTATGTAAGAGCAAGAAAGGTTTAACCCAAAACCATGAGCATCAGATCGCAACAAATGGCAATGATTAAATGGAAAAACAATTGTTCATTTGATCATTTGAGCCACATTTAATAGACATTTGTTTCCATCGACATTTGTGTTTCTTTCATTTCTTAATATCTTTATTTTCCTCGTTTTTTTGTATCAATTTCCACTTTTCTTCTGTAATGTCACTTTCATTCACCAATTCCACCTTCTCCTTTACTCTCTTAACTTCACCTTTATCTTCATCTCTTTACTATTTACTTCTCATCCTTTTCTTCCGTTCTCTTCCTGATTCCTAGTAAAGACTAAAAGCTTTGAGCCTAAACTTGCTCCGTAATTTGATCAAATTCAGTCTTACATTTTCCATACAATAAAAATAACGATTCTCTGATAATCCTGATAAAAATCAATTCAAACTGAATGCAAAATGAAAGGCCAAGAATGAAACTAGAAGAGAGAAGAAGACGATGTAAAAAGATTTTCATCTTGAGCCTCTTTTATCATCCTTTACCTTTCCTGTTAACAGTCGATTCTCGAGTAAAAACATTGAACCTCATCAACCTTTCTTCAACTTCTTCCATGTGTCTCAACATTTTCTCTCTTCCCCTCCATGGATCCAACGATAATGATGATAATGATGAAACTAAAAGCAAAGTTTAAGCCAAACACTAGTTATCCTCTAGAGACATGTTATATCATAACCAGGGAGGAAGGAAAAGACATGATAAACAAGAGAAGAAAAAACAACATAAACAGCAAAACTGATACATGAACATTGCACCAGAAGATTGAATGTAAATGTGATAAGTAAAGGACTAATTTGAAGGAAAGGCGCAAAGGAAAACACGAGAAATTGATACTTTCTTTTAAATTCAATCAACTCAATCAGATCAACCGTGATTCATGATAACACTTTTAATGAGTCCAACTGTGCTACCTTTTACCAATGAGAAAATTCAATTTTGCTCATCAATTATATTCTACAATCTTTTTTACTAATGTAGGGTCAAGATGTGAGTTTTGGCCTTCTTTCCAATTTCCAAATTGCTCACAGTTTTCTTCAATTTAACTTTGCATTTAATGAGCATCGAGTGAACATGAATTGTTCATTTTACAATTGCAAGAGTAAAAGTTGATTACCAAGCGATATTGGCTGTAGCATCAACATGAACCAAATGTTAACTCATTTCCAACATTGAACATTGTAACTAATAGAAGTAAACAGAAGAAGAAGAAGCAATTTATTTATTTATTTATATTAATTTTTACTTCTTTTAACACCATTTCAGTGGTTTTTTATTATTTCAACCATTATTATCGTTTGCTATTATCATGACCATTTGCTATCAACATCGTAATCACGTAACATTTTAATGTCTGCTTAAGCAAAAGTATGAATAGAAATGGTTGCAACAAAATTTTGCTTCATAACTTTTCATTTTAACCTTTAAATTGGAGTGGAAAACATTCGTAAATGAAAACAGTTATTAGAACAAACTCGAACCGTGAATTTGTTGTAAATTATAAATGAAACAAAATGTTGAACAAAGTTCGTGATCAACTGAAAAGGTTGATAATTAGAAATAATTTCTCCTGTAAATGGAGGTTCCTTTTTGAAATGTATCTTTTTGCAAATGATTGACGGTAGCAACTGGAAAAGAAAATCAAAAGCAGAGTTTTCTAATCAAAAAGTGACTATTTTTAAATGATACTCGACTCAGAAGTTTGCATTCGTAAACGTTACAAGCTTCGTAACTTGAATTTCCTACAAAACTAAATCGTCTTTCGCTTCTCATTTTTCGAATGATTTTTTTCTTCGAAATAATTAAATTTCTTTTTACTTTCACCTTCACATGATAATTTTTTCGCTACAAATTGAAATTCTTGATTGCTTTAATGAAAATGAAAACTAACCTTCAAATCATTTCGTTTCAAATGAACTTTGTTTAATTTCGCAGTTTTTCTGGCAAAAAATGCATTTTAATCAAAAATATAACATTTCTTAATTGTATCATGCAAGGTTTAATATTCTTATTAAATTGAAAACTATTATAAAATGATGATAATATGTTGAGCTTGCAATGAAATGTAACATTTTGAGTTGAAACTTTCAGCACTTTTCCCGATCATTAGAAGAAGCTGAAATAATTTATCAGGTAATGATAATTTATTCCAAGAAAATTTTCCCCTTTTTCCTTCTTCGACAAGAAAAAAGCCAAATATTCAATTTATTCAACGTTATAAATGATCTTTTCCAATATTGATTATACGAAAATAGCAAAAATTTAGCAATAAAAATGATAACAGGAATGAAATTTACTCTATCGTTAGTCAAGATCAAATCTTTATTTCAACCTGAAATAGAATTGGCGAATGAATGAGAAAAGAAAAAAAAGAGGAAAAATAATGAATATTTTTTCTATTCTCTTCTGGTTTCAACTTTTTTTTGCTGCCACTGGACACTTTTTCACTTCTTTTGTATTAACATTTCAACGGTTGAAAAGTTATCAATCATATTTTTTGGCCTTCATCTGTAAAATTTTGCTGAACTTTTATTTTGATAAAATGCTGTCAGAAGAAGCAAAAGGAGAGAGAAGGAAGAGAGAAAAAAATGCATGAATTTGACAAACTTTCTTCTTCCCTTTAATCTCGCTTTTACCTTGGAAAATCTCATCATTTATTACAAGTTATCAAGAGTGAAAAGTTGATTGAAGATTTTATCGCTTCTCTCATAACAAAAGCGAGCAAAAAAATGAAACTCGAATGTCCAACTTTCCAGCTTGTCGGTGAGCTGAAACTCTATCAGCTACTTGATGATGTTTAATAATGATGATAATGATATTGATGATGCTAAGTGAAAGTAATGATAACAGGAAATGAAGTAAAACTGGTGAAAAAGGGAAGAACAAGTTTAGTTTAAGGTTGACATGATCATAAATCACAATGTATCTGAAAAATGGAATAATGTAAATTATCATGAAATGAAAGGGGAAAATGATGAAACTGGAGAAGAAAATGAAAAAAGTGAAAAGCAATTAAAGGGACGAAAAGGGAACAGATGAAGAAGAAGAGTAAATATCGTTTGAATGGTTTAATATCAAGAAAATTATTTTCCTTGTTTGATGAGAAAATGACAGTTGGTTCAGTTTCACTTGAATTTTGTTCTTCATTTCAAGTTGTTTTTATTTTCTCATTAAATTAATATCATTTATCATGTTGAGGTTTCAAGTTTTGAACTTTATTACTTTACATTTCCTTTGTAAATTATGTTTTTGCTGGCTTTATATTCAACAAATTGCTTTTCCAATCAACAGGGAAGAATCAAAATTTTTAAATTAATCATTTACAGTTTTCTTTCAATATCACTTCATACTCACTCCAAGTTTACCTTTAATAAAATCCAAAAATATTTCCTTTTCCTGATTTTCCGACATTTTAATCAAACTCGTTGCTTTTGCACACTTTTCCCTCTTAATTGAGTTGCAAGCCAATTTAATGTCAGTTAATTGTTTACAGTGATTGCTTTACTCGGTGGGAAAAACTTTAATTTCATTAGTTTTTCAAAACGAATTTTGAAGAATTTTGAAAAGAAAGCAAATCAGTTGAAATGTTTTCAATGAGTGAGTATTTGATCAACGTAACTTTCATTAAAAAGCTCGAAAACTGACTTTAAATTCTTAGATAGAAAAATAAAATTTTAGTTGGAACGAATTCTCAAGAAAATTCTATTCCTTTAAAAAGCAAACTTGTTGAGTTTTAATTCTTTATGAATAAATATTCGAACAGAATAACTTTAGCTTTCGTTTTTATCAAAAAATTACATCTTCAGATAAGAAACATTTCGTTGAAACGAACTCATATTTTCCATTTAGAGTCAACGTCAGTCACAGATGACTCAAAATGCTAGCGCAATTTATCAAAAGATCTTGTGATAACCAGGAAAGATTTTACCATCAGCCATTCGAAATTTTTTTTTCAGTTGATTGTTGAGATAAATTCGAGGTCTTCGTCTCTTTTTTAAATTAAATCTTCTCCTGGATGTTCGAATTCATTATAATACCTATAGACAGTCCTTCTAGGTACACCAACCTCCATGAATCTCTTGCTCTATTCACTCTTTCGAACTTTATTTTAGTTTCTTGAAAATTTACAAAAAGATTTTCACACGCAATTTTAAGAGCTATTTTTAAAATATAAAATTCTGACCTTTTGTGCATTTTTCTCACCAGATTCTGAATCTACATACTTTTTTTCTACTTAAAATAATCAGTTTTATTTTCAAAAATCATTAGTTTATAATCAAAACGCTTTAATTTTATGCCAAATTTCCAAGCATAGTTTACAAAAATAGATGACTTTATAACTTTAGGCTAATCGCAATATCACTTAGACAAATATTGTCATAATATAATGATGAACATGGAAGCTGAAAGGTGCAGCTATTATTGTGATAAAAGTACATTTACTGGAATTTAATGGTTAAGAGAAAAATTTTGATGCCTTTAATGGTCACTCATTTTCTTGACCGCTTTTCCCTTCTTCCATCTAAATATTTTTCTCTCTCTTTTCTTGTCCATTCTTTTGCACACTTTTATCAAATAATTTCCATTCAATATGAAAATATTGGATAACTAAAAGTTCAAGTTGCACCCAAGAGTTTTCTCAGCCATTTCCTCGAATAATCAAAATGATAATAATTTTTTGTTGCCTCCAAAGACAGGCTGAAAAGACAGAGAAAGAAGTTTATTCTGTTGAACTTTTGGAAAATGAGGCAAAGAAAAGAATACCTTTTTTCTCAATGAAATACATTCGTTCATCTATTGTAACGTTATAGCCAGTAACAGAGAGAATCGAGAAGTAATATGATAATACAGTTGAAGTAACAGGAAAAAATTTAATAACTTTTTGGGTCGAACTTTTTTCTCTTCTTCATCTTCGTTCAGTTCAGATTGTGCAAGTTAACATGAGTCACGTTTGAACAATCAATCCATTGATTCAATTCTGCACTTTAAACCAATCAAAATACTGTTGAACTTCAGGAAAGGAATAAAGGTGAGTTTCCAGTGAAATAATGATTTACTTTGGATTCCATGGAAATTCACTTACTTCTCATGCTAATTGAACCAAATGGTTAAATCTTTTTCCTCTATTGTTTCAACAATTTCATTTGGACTTCATTTGAAGTTCAATTGAAATTCAACATTTGGTTCTCCGGACAAATGAGATTCAGGATTAATCTTTAATCAGATTATTTGTTTAGATTTGTCGAGATTGGTTTTTGCAGCTTTTATTCAATGAAAGTTCATTTATCTCGAGAAATGTAACATTCTGTAGAGTGTTTTCATCTTCATTGATAGGCAATTCAATTGATTTCACTTTGAGTTACATTTCTTTAGCTCATTGCATATTTCATGACTTATCTCTCAACTTTTTGTTTCTCATGTTAATCATGCAGAAGAACATGATTAGGAAGAAAAGAGAAAATGAAATAATGGAGAAAAGTTGATCAGTTTGAAGAGGAACAAGGAACATGTGAAGAGAGAGAGAGAGAGAGAGAGAAGCGCACATCAGAAAAGGTTAACTTTCATCAATCTGATTACTCGAGACTTTTGATCAATTCTGATTCAGACTGTGAAAGATGAACACAATGAATCTTTGGTCAATCAGTTTAGCCTTTCAAGACAGAATTGTTGTCAATGATAATCTCAACATTATTACAACTGCAACTGCCTTTGCAAGAGAAGCAAATGCCTTTTTCGTTGAATAATTGATTCGCCAGATAATATTGAGTTGATCCATTCATGTTGTTCAGTGAAAATTGAATAATTTTGAGCTTCAGATGAACTGAGATGAGATAAATAGAGAATGAAATATTTCTTATTTCTGTTGTTCTTTTCCATGTTTTCCTTTTGTTTTACAATTCATTTCAATCTCATTTCAGTTCATTGGTTCATTTCCATGAATCATTTCTCTATCAACGCAATCCAACAAATTGCAGCATTTCAAGGAAAACAGAGAAAATGGTGAAATTGAAAGCGATGAAGAAAAGATGAAAATTTGCGATTCTTCATTTAACTCTGTCTCTCAATTGAATTTTCAACTTTTTTTTTATTTCCAGCCATTTTAAGCCTCAACTTTAACCAAACTTTGAAATGTCAACACAAACATTTTCAAATCAAAATGAAAAGTTAATCTGAAACTTATTCAATCACAAGACTAAACTGACTATGAAGAGTTGATGTAATAAGAGAGAGAAAGAAAGAAAGAAAGAAAGAAAGGTCAAAAGATAAATTGAATTCTGATAGAGAGAAGAAGAAAAAGTTGATTCATTTTGCATTTCATGGTTCAGTTCTGAGCCAGAAAGCAAAGGTAGAAATAGAATTGTGACAGTTTTCCAAATATTTGAGTGAACACTTTTCTTCCATCATGTAATACATTTTTCAATCCCAATAACATTCACCAATCAAATCAAAATGATGAAGTGAAAAGGAAACATGGAAAAGAGAAAAGGCTGGAAAAGGATGAAAATGATAAAAAAGACAAATTGGTTAAGCAAAAAGATTTTCCGATTATCGAATTATTTTTTCTCTCCATCTTCTTTGAACACATAATAATGACTATTTCATAAGCCGATTTTGCATCCTTGTCATTTGCCTGATTCATTTCTGAGTTTATCTCATGAGAATGATAATGCGTCGGAATAATATGGTAACATGAGAAGCAACGAAAAGTTTTGCCATTCTTTTCACAATTATTATCATTTTGCATTTTGACATTTCATTTGGTTGAAAGTTGCTCATGATGGTAATGATGAAAACCAAGAAAACATTATTGAGCCAAACTGCATTGGAACACAACTGGAAAAGTCGAACAACGAAACAAGAGAAAATGTGACATTTTTTTATTCTTTTCTTGGTTTTCTCTTCTAACCATCATCTGAATGTTCATCATGCCATTCAAACTCACCATCAATTGATATAACCAACAAAAAGAGTGAAAAATCAACTCTTTGATGCAACAAAAGAAGCAAATGATGAATATTATCACTCGATATAAACTGATAATCTAATAGTCTTTTCTCTCGACTCGAGTTGACATGATTACAGTCGAAGTGAAATAAAGGTGAAAATTTGAATCTTGATCAAACATTGCATGGAAATTTCATTCCTATTTTCATTCAGATTATTCTTTCTCTCCGTTTGCTTGCAATATTAACAGAAATAAATCATTCATTTAATTGAAACCTTTCATTCAATGGTAACGCTTCTCTCATCATTATCATGACTTTATCAACATGATAAATCAATATTATAATAGATCAATTTACGTAATTATCTTCTCATGATTCTCTCTGATTCTCATGATTATCATCATGATCAACTTCAGGTTTGTCAAAGGAAGGAGGGAGAGAAAAAAAAGAAAGAGAAGAAGAGAAAAAAAATTGTTCTACTCAATCACCATGATTGTTATTCATTATTAATGATTCACATTCAAAGAACATTATTTTTATTCGCTCAACGCTATTATTACCAGCAATATCTGTTTACTATTTCATGATTAATATTGTTCACTTGAATTGAATCTAATTTCATTTGGTTACATTGATAACAGTAATTAATGGTTCTTTTGCTTGTAAACATTCAATTAATTGTTAATTACAATAATCGCAACAATTGAAAAGCTGAAGAGGAATGAGAAGAAGAGAGAAAACAAAAGTTCAACTTGGAATGATGACAGAAAAGGATTCAGAGTACAATATCAAGGTTGAAATGTTAACGAAAACGTTTCAAAATGGAAATCATTTGCATCACCAAAGTGTTTTTTAATATGAAACTTGAATCTTTTATTCAAAGCAATTCATTTTGCAATTTTGTTTCTTTCATTGAAACAGAAGGGAAACATGAATATTCCTGAAAATAACTGCAAACTTTGATAAAATTGTTCATCAAATAATCTGAGGATAAATTAAAGGTTGCAACTTGCAGTTTCAAATGTTTCCCTTCAGCTGGGAGTGTTTATCATTGGAATTTTGTTGTTGCTTCATTTGAACAGTTTTGCTCAATAAATTGCTAATAACGGTAATCGATATTGTTTCTGGTTCGAGTTGAGTGAGTGGAAACTAATTGATGATTGATTAGTTGATTAAATGAGTTGAAACTTATTGTATCAAAGAGTATCGAAGTATTTTATTGCAAGAAAAATTTTACTTTTACTTTGGACAAATTGAACGTTCGAAGTGATCGGTTAATGTTTAATAACAATAATGACAATAATCATGGGTTGAGTTTGGATAACGAAAAAAGTTGAAACACTTTAAGCCTGTCAATCAATCAAACAAGCGACAGAATAGAATGATTTCTTCTTCTTCTTCTTCTTTTTTTCCAACAAAATCTCTTTTCGAAATTTCAAGATTTAATCATTGAAATGATTAATTGGTTGAATAAAATTGAATTGAACATTCTTTAATGATGCTTGTGTTTCAACAACAATCTGCTCGGTCATCATCAAGATTAACTTGTTCACTTTGCTTCAATGGAAAGAAAAAGGAAATTACGAAAATTGATAAAAGTTCTGACCTCAATTTTGATTGTTGATAACTTTTACCGTTCAATATATTGATTCCAACTGTGACTACATAATTTATAATCATAATAATAATAATGATGGAAACAGATTATTGAAGCAATGTACGATTTGGTGAAACATTAATATTGACCAAACCTTAAGTTAATCAATCAAAATTGTTGTTCAAAGTGTAACTTCATTATTACATTATTCAAAGTGATGTTTGAGCAAAACACAGGGAAAGGAAAACTGTTCATGGAAAGAAGAGTTTAAAAGGTGAATGAAGGGAAAATTGATTTCCAGTAACATTGTTATTAAATGTAGTCTCGAGATTTGGTGAACCTGGGAAACGGCGCAGTTTCCACTTGTTTATCGCTTCCAAGTTGTAACACTGAGTTTCCAGTCTTGGATAAAATTCCAATTTCTTTTCGAACATCATTCGCTAACCGAAAATGATTAAGACTTTAACCTTTTCCTCTTCGCCTTTTCACAATATTTTTCATTTCTCTTTTGACAGTTTCTTTTCCTCTTTTCGTTATCAATCTTATTGGAAGATTCAGTTTCTCTGTCTTTGCGCTCAGTCTCATGAAAGTTGGTTTATCGAGAAAATTCATTTTCTCCCTTCTATTTAAATGTTAATAGACTTTTTCAGTTCATTTATCATTGAGAATATAAATGGAGTTAATTTTTCTCTTTTTTTATTTTCCTTTTCTTTACTCAGTCTCGCCATGATTGAGATGAAATTTCCGATTCACGAGGAAAGAAAAGTTGAGACAGAAAAATTGATGTAATAACAAGTTGAGAATAAACATTGAATGGAAACAGAAAAAAAAGTGAAAAATGATTTCCAAGTTTTCCAATGAATTGGTGAGAAAAAGTGTGAATAAACTGGCAAAACGGAAAAAGTTCAGTGAGAAAAGGCGAAGTGAGATGAAACTTTGTTATCATGTGATTCAATTGTTAACATTTTCGAGGTAAAAAGCTGCAACTTGGCGTGAAAAGTTTTTTACCTTAAACTTGAGTCTCGGAGGAAACGATTCAAGTCGAAATGTTTGTCCATCTGAAGGACAGGAAAATCCATTGGAATTTGAAATCTCTCAATTTTTCTTTTCTTTTCATGATGATAAAAGATCTGCAGCAAGATTATCGTTATTTGCTTTTTCTTTCTCTTTTATCTGCATTTTCTTGTTCAATTTTTCGTTCGGCTTTCAGTGTTCAAGATTAGTATAGACAAATGATAGACTCATGAGAAATTATTTCATCTTATTTGTTTCTCTGTTTTTCAAGGGATTTTTCTTATTCTTTTTTTTTCTGTTGCTTTTTATTGAACTTTAAAAATTGTGATCAACAATGGAATTTGAATTTTTATTCTTTCTTTCTATTCAGGTTAACCAAATGAATTGAAGTTTGGTTAAGTTTAGAGTAAAGAACGAAAAACGCAATTTCATTTATTCCAGTGAACATGAATAAGGCTTTGGTTTTATCAGGCAAATGATGAGCAAAGAGAATGTTTTACATTGAAATTTGTTGCAAAAATATCTGAAAAAGCCATTTTTCCATCTTTTTATATTTACTTTCATAATTTGTTTTATTTGCTTGAATAATGTTTACGATTCATTTAGGAATGTAAGTTGCAAATTTATTTACTTTTATCAATTTTGGTTTTGGCGCTCTTCTAGTTGCAGGATTAAAAGTACCTTTAAAACGGATTGAGAGATGGCGTTTGTAACGATTGTTTATGACATTTTTGCATTTTCCAGATTATGATTTGATCATTAAGTGTTTCGTTTTATTTATTTTTATTTTCTGCTCTTGCTTTTGCTTTTAATCTGTGCCATTTAATTTTGTAACTTAATTGTGATTCTCTGCTATCAATTAATAATAACAGATTACTTGTAATTAGATGAGTTTTTAATCATTGTTTTAGCTTCAGCAAGTATAAACCTATTCTCATGGATTTATTTTTGGCTTTTTTTCTTTTTCTTCTCTAGTCGTTTCTTTTACCTGTTTTTGTCTCTCTTTTTACCTTTTCTTTCTCCTTTAAATGATTTTTTCTTCTTCTTTAACCTTTACAATTAGTTGGATTAACTTTGGACTCGGATTTTATTGTTGCTTTCATGAACAATCTATTCAATATTAATACTCTCTCAGTCATGACACAATAGACGTTCATCTTGATTCTCTTCTGGTTCAATCTCTTTTGTTATTTTTTTTGCTTCAATCTTTTAGTGCTTTATCAGGATTAGTTTTGTATTGATCAAGTCTTTTTGTCTCACAATCATCATTCCCAAATTGGCTTAGCATCATTGAAAACTAGCTTAATAAGTTGATTACATGATTTAAATTGTAAAATTTTATTGGCCTTTAAAATGAGCCTTATTCTAGTTTTAAAGTTTTTATACGTTTACCGCTGATAACTGAGTGAAAAAAAATCTTGCAGTGAAGTGTTAACTAATGTTCAAATTATGTATTAGATTTTAGAATAATTAGTAAATGGTTTTAATTGTGAAAAAGTATCATTCAAAGATTTAAAAATTGAGAAAAAATTTGGATTCGAATCCAGATCAAGAACTGCAGCTTTTAAGTTAGTCACATGTAAAAACAGCTGATAACTGTTAATCTTGTTTTTTTTCCTTTCCTTTGAGTTAGTAATTGATTGTTAATGATAATGGAAAGATGATAAATCCTTTCAATAATGTTTCTTTAATTGTTAAATTGTTTCCAACGTTTGATCAAATTTACTCCAAGTAACAAAAATTTTACCATTAAAAGTGAATAAAAAGATTAAATAGAAACAGTCATGTTAACCAAATTGAAACTAATTTGAGAAAACAAGTGTAACAATCACTTGGAATTTAAAGAAATGTTCTTGTTTTTGAGCTCTTCTGTTACCTGTTGCTTCAATTTTAAACGTCTTTCAAAATGTCTTTAAATGTTAACAATAATCCTTATCCATTGTGAATTTGTTTGTTGTATACATCCAGTAATTGGATGGTTTCAGTGCAATGTAAGTAAAGTACAAGTACAAGATTAATCACTGTAATACTCTATATTTACGGTGATAAAACGGCCGTTGCTTAATTTCATTATATGTGACAGGCAAAGATTGGATAACTTGAACACTTTACTGCAAACATTAGTTTACAGAGGAAGACAGCTTGTATCTCTGAATCAACAAATGAACAATTCTGATGTTATTAAAGGGAAAAAGAAATAAGTGTGAAAGTCAAAGAAACGGATAGTTTCCAAAGTAAGAAAGGAAAGAAAGAAAAACCAAGGCAACATGTAAAGTAACTAATTTTTTAAACGATCCCTCAACGCTCTAAAACCGTATTTTTTGCATTACCTTGGCAAGTTTGCTTTGTATTTTCCTTTAATTAATCCTGTTTAATTAACCTGTGTATTTTTTAATGACTTCGCGTTACTAATAGTTATTAGAAATGGTGATTACTCAAACAGGCAACTATTCATTTGATTCAACGGTTATGGTTGGCGGTGAAAATAGTGGGAAAGCTATTCTCACGGCGTTTAACCAGATTTCCATGTGCGTATCAATAGACAAAACTTGGAAAAGTAGAGGGAAAGTTGAAATAATAAGTTGCTAATATTAAAGTGTGTTTAGAGAGACAAGTGATTAGAGTAAGTGTATTTAGTTAAAGTCAAGAGGGTTTGATTTGTTGTTAACATGGAATTGGTTAAGTATGGTTTCAACAAAGCATTTCAATGGCATCTTTCAAGTCAACTTGGTGAACCTGTTAGTCCAGAGTGATTTACATTTTCTTTTTTTGGAGAAGACTTTGTTTTTTTCTGGTTTCTCTTACCCAAATTGATGATGGATCTTTGGTTTGCCTTTTGCCATTATCATTATTCGTTTCTTAGTGCCATTTATCTGTCTGGTCGTCAGTAAATTACAATGATTGTCAACACTATCATCAAAATCAACTTAATCATCTCATGAGCCCTACAAATCATTCAACAACAATCCACCTTCATCACCAACATACTCATTATTATTGCTCTTACCATCGTCACTAGCTTTTTTTTAACATAATCATCATTATCATCATCATCATCATTATCAGTTGCAATATGAATTATTTGCTTTATTAACTTAAACAATACACTAGAAGCCGTATCAGTTGTTAGTATTGTTTGACCAAAAAATCTTGCCATTTATGTTGTGATTATTGTTACAGTCCATTTCTTGTTTATAATTTGTTTCGGTTATGTTATTAATTCTCCGTCATCAGTATCCTTTTCACCAACACCAATACGATAACTAAACCTGATTGGCATCATTACCTGCTTGTGTAATTCAATCTAACGTCCACTAAATCAAATGAATGGGATTTTTGAAATTTTGTCTAAAATATCCGTCCAAACTAATTCGCCATCTTTTATCTGATTCCATGTAAAGAAAATCTCAACCCAATCTCAATTTAATGATCTTTCCTTGCTTTCATCATCCTGTTTATGCTATTAGTCCATTTCAAATGCTTCAACTTAGTCAACTTGCTTTTTTATTATATTTCTGCTTTCACTAACTCGTAGGCAAACTTGTTTTTTCTTATCCATAAATTAGTTCGTCTATCAACATTTGTTGTACCGATGAATGTTGACTCGAGTTTTTGTCTTTGGTTTTATCAAAAACAAGAAAACTTTCTCCGCTTTCACCAAACATTTCCAATAAACATTCACTAATTTATAATTTTCTTCTCCTTCTATTACAGGAAAGCAATACAGGGTGAAATTAAAATATCAACTGAAAACGGTGAAACCCGAACTCTAAGAAGTGCTCCGGACTGGGGGGTATGTTATTGATTACCTTTAACCATCGAACAGCCGTCTACATCCTATTATCTCAATCATCATCAGCAACTCTCAATCAAGTCAATCATTTCAATCAGCCTAATCAACTCGATCGACTCAAGCAAAACACACAACCCTTGACATTTCATTCCGGATTATTTGCTAATCACCCTCATCACCAGTTACATTTCAAGCTATGGTTAAGTAATAGCAGAAATTCATCCATGGATAAATTTGTTTGTACTTTCATTGTTAAGAGCTTAAATTACTCGATTAGTGACTTTTATTTTTTCCTCTACAAAAATTAGTAATGCAGTTACCAAAATGAGTACGCTCAATTTAACCTATTGGCATCAATCAATCGATTGAAACCATTATGGCACAGTCTTTTTTCCCAGCCTTGTTTTATAATTCATTATTCAACAATTAGCGGATGAGAAAACACATTTAGATATTGTTTATAATAACTCGCAACTTGAAATGCTATTTTTGCCTTTTTTCATTGCTTTTGTTTCCACTTACCATAGTTGATGTTAACGATTCCGTTGATATACACTTGTTAGTTTCCCGGTTCATAAGGTTTACAGTTGATAGTGAAAAAATGACAAAAAATCATGTTAACACGGAAGTCACAAAAAAATTAGCTGTGATCATGTCTATGCTCATTTCAACTTCCATCTAGATTGAAAGATTGATTCTGCTGTTTTTCCATGAATCATAATCTCAATTTCACTTTTACATAGTAAACTACTTTTCATTGATTTCCTTTCACAATTATTTGATGAAGTTTTTTGATTAATATCTTTTCCACAATTGATTCTTAAATGTTAAAATTAGCAATATAATTGAATAGTCATAGTTCGATATAATTCATCAATTTGTCTTTGCTTTTCAAATATTATTTATTGCCTTTACACCTAATTGATTGTTTCTTTTTTTTCTAATTTCCTCAGTTGCTTGTCATAACAGTTTTACGTTGATCATCATTCAATTTGCATCATTATTATTTCACACAATTGTAATGCGATGAGGTGTCCATGAAATTGAACTAATCTTGTTCATTTATTTCATCATGCATTTAGACATTGTTGTTAATTTTGCAGGTTTTTAAGCATTTCTTTTAGATTCGCTTGATAATTGAGGAAAGATTGTGTTGAAAATGTAAGATGGACTTTAGATTATCCATTCAATTAAAAGTAAATTCATTTAATTAGTGAAAATAAGAGTTTGATGCTACTTTAATTGTAATCAATTGGATTGTTGTTGGATTCTCAGGAAAAAAAAGTTGAGATAAAAGGAGGAAAACAAACAAGTTCATATGATCAGAAGAGTTGATAATTTTTCAGCCTTCCTGTGTTAATATTATTATGCCATTGACATCCTCAAGGGAAAGACATTTTGTCTAACTGTTTAGGACTGATGATTGTCATTGTTACTTTCAATTGATAACATAAATTGACCAATTTAGCGTTGACCAAGATGGATGGATCAGAATCTATTGATTGGCAAAATTGAGTTTGACACTTGATTGATTAGCTGAGATAACATATAAAACCAGAAGATGGTTAATCCATGGCTGATTAATTCGATAAAAGTTGGTTCTAATTTTCTTCTTCTATACGATCTTCTGACTTTACTCTAGGAAACCGCTATCAATGGGGACCATTTATGGGTTTCAACCAGTACTTCTGGTGATCTGTGTTATGTTGGTGAAAATGAATGCTCAGTAAGTTCAACTCTTTCTTTTTCTAGCTTTAATTATCACCAATTATGCTGCAAATGAAGCCTTTCATCAATTGTCAACTTAATGCTTAAATTTGTTTTCTTACAATTTCACTTTTATTGTTTCTTATTAATTCTTCATTCTGATTGAATCATCATATTTCTTTTAAAAGAAACATTTATTAGTTATTCATGCTTTTCAAGGCTTCATAAACTGATAACATCAAAATTGTGCACATTTTACTTGATTATTGAAATAACACATGATAACAAGTATTCCTTGATTAATGTATCATCCATTCCCATTACATAACATTACATTATTTAAACATCACTTCAATATAGCCAGCTATGATTTGAAACATCATATGAGAAAATCATAGAATTCTGCTTTTAATTTAGAAATTTATTTTGGTTTAGTTAACACTGTAACTGTCAAGTGCTAGACTTGTAAATTACCATGCAAGAATTGAATAACTTTTCTAATCCATTAGCTTCAATCGTCTAAACTTTTGACTAGAGTTACCGCTTATTTACTAATTGTATCTTCTTTCACAGAAACAAGGTCCAAGACTTTGTTGTCCAGCTTGTAAAATCACAGCCCACACTGGTTGCATCGGGATCTTGATTGATAAAATCAAATTTCACTGTAAACCGACTTTCAAAGATGTTGGAGTTCGTCAATACAGAGAAGTAAGTATCTTTTCTTCTCGTTCTGTTCTGCACAAAAGTTCATACACCAGAATGGAAATTCAAAATTTCTTGATTCGTAATATTTGCATACAATTATTGTTTGAAATTCATCGCTAATTTATGCGAATAATGAACAAATGAAGATGCAAAATGGTTGAAAAATTGCAATGTTTCCTGTTGATCAAAAACACTTTTAGAAAAGTCTGCTCATCTTGAAGAGAGAGAAAGTTTGCAACAATCAGCAAATTTATTTAGTTTATATTGCAATTACCTTTGAATCTGGGCTGTTCAATGAAAACCCTTTGAACACAAACTCAGGTCCATTAAACTGTGCAATTTTTGTCTCTCCATTACGATACTTGTTTAATAACTTTAATCGCAATGCCAATAATAATGGTAATGGTAATGATAACTTGATCAACATTGATCTATATCGTTGAAATGATTGTTGATCTTTACTTACATCAAACGAATTACTTTTCCTGTTTGTTCATTCCTCTCACTCACTTTTATCCTCTTCTGTTCAGTTAACATTAAAAATCATTAACAGAATCAGAATGAAAACAGTTTACTCTCCATCCATTATTGATTGTTTAATCTTTCAACCTTGTTTCTTTATCTTTGTCAACAATCATTTTCTGTAATTGATTGGTTTCATCGGATTAAACAAAATAATCTTTCATCTGACTCCCTCTTCATTTACCTCTTCCTCCTCCTTCATCATCATCATCATCATCTTCTTTTGCCAATAAAACCAGAAACATCTTATTTAAGGTCATTGATTGATATGGTGAAAAAAAAGTCTCTTTCATCTAATATTTATTTGCAAAGATCAATTTACAGTCAAGGTTAGTTAAACATACTGCAATCAATATTATTAACTTTCAATCCTACATTTGATTAATAAAAGGCTGTGATTGAAAGCCGAATACCTTTTACCATTGACAGTTGAGATGCTCACGCGATTCACCAACAATTTATAAAGTCACTTTTGATCCTATTGATTTACTGTTTGATCGGCGATTAGTTTGATTTTATGTTAAACAGATTAAGTGTCAAACCTTAAACTTTCCCTATCCAATTGTAATCCATGTTGAAATCTGTTACACACTAATTAAATGCTAATCTAATTATTTTCCCATTGATTGATGGTGATTACAATGGTGAGTGGTTAAAGACAGGGAAATGGAAGAAAAAACAAATTCAAATTAACAGTTAACCTTTTTCTCTTATTCTCTCTTCTTCCAGGATAATCATTCTGTAATAACAATTTTCAGCTCACTAGTTAATTTAATTTATCCTCAAATTTTACTTGATTAATACAATTGATTAAACGAATTGAGTTAACTTTTTTTGTTCTGTGCAAAACAAGAATCGACACTGAAATAATTCAACTCTTAATAACCTGAATTCATTAGTTTTAAAAGCTTTTCAATGTTGAAACAAATTTCAATTCAATTTTATCATTTTCTCTCCTTCCCAGTTAATAATATTTGAACAAGCTTTGTTGACTTATCTGGACTAGATTACACAGAATTCAGTTATAATTTTTGGGTCAATTGAGAGCTAATTCATGAGCTATTTGAACTGAAAAATAGTTAATTTAATTAAATTTATGAAAATGGATGAACATCTCATGCAACTATCCAAAGCTCATTCCAAAGATTCTTTATTCAATCCTTCTAGGCATTTTATCTATGTTTTTATGTGCAATACTTTTATCAAATCACATAACCTTTCAAGTGTTTTAACCTTTTTGAATATTTTAAAAATAACACCTGAAGTCTTTCAATTTAACTAAACTCGAGGCTTAAATATTTGATCCATGATGGATACATTGAAAAAAATGTCCTTTCTGGTAAAATGAACTTTTGCAATCTGATCGACATGCTCGGAATTATTTGTTAATAACATCTTTTTTACTTTCTATGTTTTCTTGTTCAATCAACAGCAAACTGTTATACATCATCATTGGGTTCACAGGAGATCGCAAAAGGGTAGATGTCGTCAATGTGGCAAATCATTTCAATCAAAATTGTCTTTTGCAAATAAGGTAATGATTTTCACCTTTTATTGTCTATTAATAAACTCTTTTTTTTACCTTTTTTACTCAATATCTACTTAATCTACTCAATACTTAATCATTTTTCCTGTAAACCATTTGTTAATTGATATTATGAGCTCATGTTTTTCTTCTTTTCTTCTCTCTTCAATTGTTCAGGAGATTGTTGCGATCAGCTGTTCTTGGTGCAAAACTGCCTATCATAATAAAGAGAACTGTTTCACCTTGGAAAGACTCACAGAAACATGTAGCTTAGGAATTCATAAAGATCTTATTATACCACATTCTTGGATTGTGAAATTACCCAGAAAGGTAAAAGACTTGAATTCTGTAAAAGTAGAAAGCACTACAAGGAAAATTATTGAATGGCTGAAGTCTATCTTTAGACTGACAGTTTTATTAGTTCGGACAATTTATTAGATTGATTAAAAGTTAAGATGAATGGAATAATTGTCAATGGCTAGAATAATGTCAATGGCTTTTTCGCTATTTAGGAATCTTTAAAGTAATAAGCGGTTATGTTTAATTTAAAATTAGGTTTTCAATTAATTTTGTTGTATTCTTTTTCGTTCAGGGTTCTTTTAAATCATCTATTCGTCGATCTCCAAAAAATAAGCGATCTTCATCCAAAAGAAGAACCAAAAAAGAAGATCCTTCGCCAATCGTAGCTGTTTCAAGTGAAAACAGTCACCATCTTCCAGTTCATCCTTTATCGTCGTCATCTTCCTCTTGTTCACCACAGCCACCTTCAACCCACCCAACAGTTGGTTTAACTTCATCCGCAACCATGCCACCTCAGTCGAGCTCTGCACCGCAACCCTTGACTCCTCTGTCAGCAAATCAATTGCCATCTTGTTCTTTCTCTTCGTCCGCAGTTCTTTCACAATCTCAGCCTGACAATTCCAATCCAATGGAAATATCATCATCAACAACAGCCACATCATCAACCGCAATCTCATCACTGGGTGCAGGTCCACAGCCTAATGTTCCTACACCTCCACCTCCTGGTGCAGTTCCCACTGAACCTCGGCCTTCTCTCTGTGCCCCTGGACAACACCGTTCCTTTGCAATTAAACCCATCCCATCGCCTGATTCTAAACCCTTACTGGTCTTTATCAATCCTAAAAGTGGAGGTAACCAAGGGTCCAAATTGATGCAAAAATTTCAATGGTTACTTAATCCACGTCAAGTTTTTGATTTGAGTCAAGGAGGTCCAAGGCCTGGACTCGAATTGTACCGAAAAGTTCCAAACTTAAGAATACTTGCCTGTGGTGGCGATGGAACTGCTGGTTGGATTTTATCTGTTCTCGATGAAATCGGCTTTAAACCTTCGCCACCCATTGCTGTTCTTCCCCTTGGAACTGGTAACGATTTAGCTCGTGCTTTAGGCTGGGGTGGAGGTTATACCGATGAACCCGTGTCCAAAATTTTGTTAAACATTAAAGACGGTGAAGTTGTTCAACTGGATCGTTGGGATGTCAAAGTGACTCGCAATACAGATTTAAATTTAATTGAACAAGCAGCAGATACACCTGAAGGTGCCAAAGAGTCTTTACCACTCAATGTCATCAACAATTATTTCTCCATTGGTGTTGATGCTCATATTGCCCTTGAATTTCATGAAGCACGTGAAGCTCATCCTGAACGCTTCAATTCACGACTTCGAAATAAAATGTTTTACGGTCAAGCTGGAGGTAAAGATCTGCTTCAGCGAAAGTGGAAAGACTTGGTGACTTACATTACAGTTGAATGTGATGGAGTTGATTTGACTCAACGGTTGAGAGATTTAAAAGTTCACTCGTTGCTTTTTCTTAATATACCTTGTTACGGCGGTGGTACCCGACCCTGGGGCAGTGCTTCGCCTTCTTTTGAATTACCACGAACTGATGATGGTCTAATTGAAGTTATCGGCCTTACAACTTATCAACTGGTAAGCTATTCAAGTATAAAAGATCTTAGGTTTGCACAAAATTGAACAAATTAAGAAACAGGATTAATCTAATTGTTGCTAGCATACTTAATAAAGATGACTGATAAATTCATCTTTTAATAGCATTCAAGATTAATTTATTCCAAAGCAGGTTTAATTATGAGCATTACAGCTATAAATTACCCTTTTCTTAAAACACTTTATCCCTCATCTGATTATTGTATAATATTAACAATTATCCCTTTATAGCGACTATAGATATAATGACTTTAGTCTTAAATGTTCAAATCTTAATATAAATTGCTGTGAATTTTGAACATTCAATGTCATTGCAGTTGAATGTTCAAGTTGTTAGTCAATGAATAGCTTTATCACAAACATATTGGCAAAGACCAAAAAATCCTTAATAAGATGTGCCAATTTAATGAATGAGTTTCATTGCGATAAACTTTCTCAACTTACCAAGCACATGATCTGATTAGGATAATCTTAAATCCTAAAGCTAATTCAAGCGTAAGAGTGTCAAATGTTTATCAACATTTATTTTGATTTGTTGGTATACTTCAAATATTATCGGTGGATCTTAATATACTAATATTATTTTAATATATCAAATATCGGTAAATATTCTCAAATATTCTGAAAATGTTTTCTCAGTGCTTTTGTACGTTTCTCTGCTTATTTAACTGTCTATAGAATAGACTGTTTAACTGATCAGATTAACACTTTACTATTGTACAATTGATTACTTTGGTAATCTCTTGATAGTAATTGTTGTTTAATCACATTAACTTTAGTTTGACTTTAGTTGACTCAATTGTTTGAAGAAAAACTAACCAACATTTACATTCTCGTCATTTCATCTTGGTTAAGTTTATCTGTTAATGATTATTGTTCTGCAATTTCGTTGCTAATTTTTTTCTTTCGGTAATTTATTCTTGCATTAATTCATTTTTAATCTACTTGATTGTAGCCTCTACTTCAAGCAGGTGGTCATGGTTCATGCGTAGCTCAATGTAGAGAAGCTAAAATAATTACTCGACGAACGATTCCTATGCAAGTTGATGGTGAACCTTGTCGTTTATTACCTTCGATTATCAGGATAAAAGTGAAAAATCAAGCAAACATGGTGGCTAAATCTAAAACTCATTGCCAGATAGCTTCCATGTAAGCCATTGAAAAATTGTCATTTTTTTTTTTCTCTCTATTTGCTATTGTTTACTATTTTGTTTTTATTTTGCTTTTCATCCTTCCGCTTATAGGCCAACACTAGATCGGGAAATTGTAATTCCGGTAAGAAAATTGAATATCTTGGATTATGAAACATTCCATTATGATAAAAGTAGACTCCATGATGCTTGTAAGTATTTACTGCATCAATTTTACAGTCGATTAATATGGTTGTCTAACTTCACAATTTTTCTCATTTTTCTCTAACAGCTATAGTTTTAGGTAAACTACAAATAAATCCGGACCTCGAATTGAACCATGTTCGTGCTTTAATCAGACAAATGGTTGCAAACCATCGGAAAGGTTCAACTTCAATCAATATGCTCAATAAAGAACCAGTGGATGAAATGGCCAGATATCGATTGGAAAAGGCCTTCGATATTTCAAATGACTGGTGTTTCGTTGATTGTACGTTAAGTCACATTTATTTATATAAACACAGCTGACAATTGCCATTAATGGCAATAAGCATGAATTGTGGGACGCATTTAAGAGAAGCAAAAATTTCAGTCTCAACTTGAAAGCAAATAAGTTTCAAATCAATCAGAAATTTTTGCCTTTGGTTTTTCCTATTTGATATTTAATTGCTTATTCAGGGACATCATTTTAAAATTACCTCAAAATGGCTGAAGAAACAGGGGGAAAAAGGAATTTAAAACTATTTCATAAATTGAATTTTCTACTTTCATGCTCAAATTAGATTTAACGTTGAAAACGAATATCTCCATGTCAAATGTCAACTTGAAATAACTTTTTTGAGCAATACATTTCAAACTGCTCGCTGAATCTTTCATTACTTGTTAGCCAAGAGGCTAATAATTTAATTGGATACATAAAAACTGAATATCTCTAGTAAGGCAGCCAGACTCTGTATATGTAAATTGTTAATTAGGAAAATCACTGGAAAAATTAATGAACACATACTTTATTGCTCTTTAATTACAACTGAAATGATTGTTTTAAATGAGCAACTCGTTTTCCTTAGCAAAATATTGATTATTATCTGCTGTGTTTAATATAAACAATGATTCTGTAATTAATAATCATATTAATTTGGTACAACCTTTTCTTTTTCTTCTGCCTTATGAATCATCCAGCTTGTACTGCTGAAAGATATTTTCGTATAGATCGTGCCCAGGAGCATTTACACTATGTTGTTGATATATGCAATGATGAACTATACATTCTGGATCCAACCGATTACGGATACGATCGTGATAAAACTGCAAAAGCCTCAAATGTGCCTACTACTCACTTAGAAGACAGTAGTCCCGTCAGTGGGCTGAGTGGTGATGATGCGTCTTCACCAGTTGATCCTGTTCTCTATGGAGACAACAATAATACTATTGTACTTTTCAAGCCTCCCACGACCAAGGAACCAGGATCGGGTAAAGATGATTCGGGTGATACTTCAAATGTAAATACTGCCAGTCAACTGTTAGAGACATCGTCAATTCCAGGGACACCGACAGCTGCAACAGAAACATTATCAGAAACAGCAACAGAGTCCAACAATCCTAGTGCCTCTAAAGAAACCGTAATGAGTGATAAAGGTAAAGACCTAAGTAATTACAATGTTAGTCCCAATAATGAGATCAATGTTGATGAAATGATTTATCAAAGGTTAGTTTATTCAACTGATCAAGGCCGTGATATTCAACCAAACTTAGTGGACTTTAAAGATGAGGAAAATTCAAATTCACTATTCAGATTTAATAGAGATGAAAGTAATCGAAGTGATTCATTTTTTTACAAAACAGGTGATAATAGTAATGATAATAAGAGCGATTCTAATAACAGTGTAAATGACGCTATTTCTAGTTTTAAGTTGAACAAGACTGTCTGTGATTGTGTTGGTGGTATCAACCTAACCAGACAAGCTGTTAGAGTAAATGTAACTGGACCAGATAATATTTCTATTGATTATAATTCAACTGAAATTATTGAAGCTGTTAAACGAGCTGATTTAACTTCACTTAAACGTTTGCGTGAACAGGGTTACAATCTTTCTGCTGTTGACTCCAATGGATTAACAACTTTACATTATGCTGCTATGTTTGGCTATCATGATATCATACAATATCTAGTCGACTTATTACCTGATCTTATTAATTATAGAACTTATAACGATGGTCAAACTCCATTACATTATGCCATCCTCTATGGTCAACGTACTTCTTGCTTTATTCTGGCCGCAGCGGGCTCCTCAGTAACAGATACAGACGCATATAGTCACAATGCTAAAGACTTGGCAATTATGAAGGGTGATCACGAACTTGCTGCTTATTTAGATCGTGAGTTGAACTCTTAATTGTTTTTCATCATTTTATTGTCACAGGTTTTCAGCTTTCCTAGTAATTCAACTTGATCAACATTAATCACATTAATATTAATTTTTTCTTTTATTTTTTTTCTTTTCTCCTTCCCTGCACTCCAGCAATGCATGAAAATTTCACCGCTCAAATAATAGGATTAAGATGATGGCTTTGATTAACCCAATAAATTATATGCACTAATATGTTCAAATAATCCTGGCCATGAATGATGCAAGACTAAACTTCAAATTTCCTTTGTTTAATGCTAGATCATTAGTTATATGCTTTTCAACTTAGATAAATTGGATTACTGTTTAATACAATTTTTAATAATCTTTGGTAAATTATTAAACATTAGCTTTTAAGGCTATTTTTAATATTAATACTGCTGCTTCTCCATTTGTCCGACCTTTTGCTCAACGAAATTTTCAACCTTCATGCAGAATAGCTGAATGGCTCATGTTGTCTTATTCTGGACTCTCTTCATAAATGCTATTATTGTCATCAATTATCATTACTATTGTCACCAAACCTTTTATTATCAACATGAAAAGTCTCAAAACGAATGAAAAAATATGTAACTGTTTTAAGACTAGCAACTAAGTTATTACCTAATATAATTAGATATTGAAACACTTCTATAATTTTCATTAATTAATCCAATATCTTCTCTTCTCTTGCAGAATTCGCATGTTACCAGGCCACTTTCAATGAACGGGAAACCACTGTTTGATTGCAACGGTTTTAACTTGATAGGAAAAGGTTAACTGTTGAATCATGATAGATTACTTAACTAACGTTAATTGTTGACTGTCTATTTAAATATCCGAAAAATGATGGTTTTTCATCAATTTGGAAGAGTTGTTAAAGGAGAAGATTATCGTTAAGCTAGTTTTGTGTGCCTCTCTGTTAAATCCGCATTCCTCGTTAATTTGTTTACTACCGATATCAGTGCTGATTTGCCTCGTCATTAACACCCATATGGCCATTGCATTTAGACATTTTTAATTGCGGTTGACCCAATCAGCCCATTGTTGAACATCAAAACAGATTTGTTAACGGGAATGACTAAAGAATCAAATTTATCCATACCCAGATTGATACTACCTTGCCAATGATTAAAAAATAGACGGTACCTGATTTCATTTTAATACTAATAAGTGATATAATGTTTAAAATTTGTTATCGAACTTCTGTTTGTAGTTTTACAAACATGCTGTTATTATTGAAAATGGATTTGCTAATAATAATCAGATGCAAGAAAAGCTGGTAAAACTGTCAGTTGACCATGAAATTAACCATTGGAATCAACCTTTTCGGGATGTTTCAGCCATTTTGTTTACTCAAACCAACAAAGCAAATACAAACAAGAGCAAGTTAATCATTTTTGGAATCGTTTTATCTGCTAAAAAAACAAACAATTGATTATTTTTGGTACAATCAAGTAATATCCGAGATCTTGGTTTTTGTTAATCTATATTTCCGTTGCTGATGAGAACGCAAATCAATCAATTTTGTATCCTCAATCAATTAAGGAAAATATGATAAAGCAAATTACATGACATCATTAGCCGTTACCTGTTAACATTTGAATAATCAACTTTCTCTACATCTCTAACATTACATTCACCATTTCTATCTTCATTCTCTTATGCTTGTTTCTTTTCTGGCATCATCTTTAAAGTCTATTTTCCTTCTTGTTGCCTGGAATTAGGTGATTAAAATGACAAACAATTCACCAATGCATATATTTACCTGGAGTCATTTCAATATATTGGAAAGAAGAACCTATCTCTCTCTCTCTCTCTCTCTCTCTCTCTCTCTCCTGCTTCTTTATTTTTTCTTCATCCTTGGTTGTTTGTTTACCATTTACATGAAGATGCACTCTAACCAGATCTAAATCACCAAACACGAAATCTCTCCACCTTAAGTAATTTAATTGAAAATATAAATATACATCAAGTCAAGTCCAAACTATCAACAAGGTAACCAAAGCATAAATGAGCAAAAACAACACTTACCTAGTCATTGAAAGGAGGAAACTTCAACGGATTAAACCAGTATTTTAATAATAAAAATAAAGAAATACAAATTGAATTGGAACTTTTTTTCCCTCTGCAATTGGATTCCTCTTTTTTATCATCCCTATTGGCTCCTTGATGGTCAACCTTCCAACAATTTAATTGTCATATTTCTAATCTTTTAACTCATTTAATGATCATCATTGATAATAACTGATCTTGACGTTACTATTATATCATCAACACCATAATCAACATCATCATCATTATTATTATCAATATTATTATATTATTATAATTATCATCTCTGTTATCATATTCTTATTATTATTGGATCATTCATAAACACTTGATTACCATGTTCAATACCTGATTTCACCGAGCTTTTGTAATTCAAACAGATCATCATCAAAACAAAAAGCAAATCAACTAAGAGAAACAGATTTTCACCTAAATTCAAACAAGTTAACTTAAGCACCGATCGTCCTTTAATTGTAAAAACATAACGAGTTCACAAAATCAAGACGAAATACGAGATTTTCACAAGTGAAAAATTGTAGATAAACCTACAGTCCAAGAAGTTAAAGGATCTTCCTGATTTTGTGGTCTTCAACGATATCGTACTTAAATTGTGATCTATAAACTAGACAAGATGATGACTAGATAAAAATTTAACGAAAAAACCAGTCTCAGTATTAACTGCAAAGCAATGAAAATGAACGAGACTGGCAAGATTATCTCAAAGAAATATATCATTGGATGCAAAACAAAGACACTGGAGACATTTTGAATAAAACTTCAAAAAACCTTTAGAGAAACAAATTTCTTGGAAACAATTGAAATTGTTAAATTGTGATTCTATCACCCTTAAAATTTGCAATGTTTTATCAACTTTAACTTCATCATTATATCAGTGAAGCAAGTTCAGTTTAAAACAATTTAGTTTTCATATTTGCTAGCAAAATGAAATGGACCCAAATACGACGTTGATAGCCACTTTACCATTTCTCTTGGACTATTTTTACGTAGTTAGACCCAAACCTTTTTTTTCAATGGACGATTGATTCACATGATGCAAATTAATGCAAATCATTGGCTGGTATAAAGCCAGGATCGAGTCAAAATATGAAGCAAATAAAATTGAAAATAGATAAGGAATGGGAAAAGGCCAAAATTGAATACAATTTACTTTGAGTACTAAGTAATTGTACTCATAAACTGTAGTTTCATCGAAACATGTAATTATTATTAATTGTTCACTACGAACACAAGTTATATATGTACACATTGTAAACCGTTTATCCAGCAAATCACTAGTTTTATGGACAACTCATGCACCAGGAAAGCAAAGAAAGTTCGTGGTATTGAAGTAGAGCATCAACATGTAAAATATTTCACTGAAACCTTTACATTCCATTATCTTGATGTCTATCAATCGTTTTTTTGTATCGATTGAATTCAAAGGAACTACTTGGAAGGAATGTCTTTTTTGATGGAACAATGTAACAACATGAAATATGAAATAGACTCTTTTTCAATTCCATGGTTTAGACCAAGAAAGACATTTTTCAGTGTATTTACCTTCAACAATCAACTATCATTTCTCATCTTAAGCCAATCAAATGTAATCGTAACCAAAAACAACACAATCAATCACCTTATTCATGCTGTTATTACACATACAAACACAAACACACACACTTAGCCTTAACACTTTATTAAGATTGAGAACTGATTTATACTTGTACTCAATTAATTTACACTTAACATGGAGAAACAAAAGATATGCATTGTTGTTATATTTATATAACTGTAAAACACTCACCTGCCACTCACTCACATCCTATTGAAATCACCTTCTTCTTCTTCATCCTATTACTTGAAATGCTGTTCTAATTAAGAAACTGTCAATGGTAATGTTGATATCCACCAATTAATTGTTACCGTTTAAGGAAAACCTTGTGCCTTCTTCTTCAGATCTTTTCTCTTCCTAACCATCAATTACACCACAAACAGGGTTAATTTAATTTGAAATCAAACCAATTTACCTAATCATCACTCTTTTTCTTGCTCATTGTGATTAACCGTCGAAACTGGAAAGAGAGCAACAAAAAGTCTTAGCATGGCTGCAAACACTCACACATACATTAACATTTATAAGGTGATTGTAACTGTGTTTTAACGCATTTTCATTTTTGGCTTAAGCTATATTCATTGCAACTCTATTAATCCTGTTTCACTGCTTATTGTTGATTTACAAAACCAATTGTCTCACAATTTATGTTATTCAATCCATTGGCCATCAATCTCCAAGAGCTAGGTCCATTGGTCGCCATAATTGTCACCATTCACGGATATCAATGTTACAATGTTTTGTTTCTCTCTTCCCATTGGATCTCCTTCTTTTCTTCATTCGCCAAATTTTGTGGATCATCTTTAGTTTCAATCATCTGTTATTAATAATTCTTTTGACAATCAAAATCTCAATCATTTTCTTTTTGTGTTGACACTTTACGATTGAGTTGTGTACAAAGAGCAAATTTTATGCAATGTTTATGTAAAAGTTGAAAATTTGTTGACTGTATTAACATTAACATTTTTGAATATTTTTTTCGTTTCTGTTGTTACCCTGTAATGTTGATTTTTAATTTAATGATTGACCTGCTAAATGGACTCTGTATACATTTTGCTCGTTATTATTCCAATTTTGAAGGAAACATTCAAAGACAATTAGTGATTTGTAAGATGGGTTAAACAAAAGGAGACTTTAAGCTGTATTAAACACTAGGAATGCATTAAACAAAAACCCAAATGAGTGGTCCAAATGAAATAAATTATGCACTGTTGAAAAAAAACTGATTAGCCAGTTTGTTGTTATTGTAAGCACCTTATTCACTGTAAAACGATTTTAAGAAAAATTAAACAAGTGCTTTAATTCAATTGTTAAAACAATTTGCCTCTTTTATTGATAAACCATTCTTATGAAAAAGGATTCATTGCACTGGAGATTTTTCAGTGTTTTGCTTATACTTGCCAATACATGAATGTACATGAGTGACTAGAGACTCGAAGCTTAGCCACCGCTGAATGCAAAATAAATCATTGATTAACGATTCCGTCGTAAAAATTATCGAAAACGTAGGATGGGGACATTTCTTGCCTTGATTCGATGAAAACTTTGCCTTTCCATTTCGTTTGTTCGGATTTCATTTTCACACAGTAACTCAATTCTTCCTGTTCTTTTATTTTCTTAAGAACGAACCATAAGTGCAATAAAAATAAAATACTAAAGCCATTTCAATCAAGTTTAATCATGAATAGATTTTAACTCGTTTAATTAAAATTTATATGTAAATCATTTTGTATAAAATGATTAGGTTGCAAATCACATTTTGTGTTTACCGCTGAAGTGAGTTTGCATTGTATTCGCAAGATGTCAGTGATATCGGATCTGCTGCCATCTGCTGTTTAAGTTTAGCCAATTTTCACCAGCCGATCTAAAGGTGAAATAAGGTCTAGAAAAAAATTTGATTAATTAAATTAATTTCAGTGTTTAATTGATTTTTTTCGCTCGGTTCATTGTATCGCCTGAGTAAAATGTTCGTCCGATTTGCTTTTGCCTCGGGTAAGTTTTCATTATCAAGTAATTATTCTACTTTAACAGTTACTTTACAAAGTCTTCCTATTTTAATAATGCTACTCAATGTCAACAAATATTTTGATTCAGTAATTTTATAATTCATTCTTTTTCATTTATTTTATAAAGGGTCAGCTCTAGCTAAGGCTTCAAAAACCGGATTGAGTCAACAAGCATTCAACAACACTAGATGCTTGACTACTAAAACTATTGGTGTTTTTGGCAATGAGATCAAGGAGGTCGATGTTCAGTGTGAAGTCGCTCCATTTAAATCTCATCTCACCCCTAGTACTAATGAAAAGATATACCCCACTGTTTGCGACAATTACGAGGATATTCCAGTTATTATTGACGGCAGAGAAGTTAAAGTAACTCGCGATGCTTGCTGTCCTTCATACCCTCTAATACCTAACTTAGCTCCTCCTAATGCAAAGCCTGGTGAAACTGTAAAAGTAATTCCAAAAGGTGTCAATATGGCTGAAATTCTGGAAGTTAATTTCGCTGAAAATATGCCAACTATTGATGATGACAAAAATCCGCAGCGTGATTTAAAGAATTTCCCTGCACATTATCAAAACTTACAAGTTGCGAGTCCAGAATACAGAATGTTTTTCTTCCCATCTTGGTGGTTTGATCCATTCTATAAGAAAACTGGTGTAACTGGACCTTACATTGCCGTCTCTGGTATCTTTTTGGCCGCTCTTTCTAAAGAATGGATTGTGCTTGACCACAGTGTTCCTGGTGGTTTCTGTTTTTGGATCATTCTCTTTCAAGCTTTGCAAAGATTCGGTCCTAAGCTTAAAGATGAGACTACTGCTGCATTCTTGGTATGCTTTTCTATCTTCCTCTCCTCTTAATATTAATATTATAAAATTTAATATGTTTAATATTTCTTATTATTAATTAATTATTTCTTACTTTCTTTATTTCAGAAAACCATACGTGGATGGGCTGATTGGAAAGAGGGATCAATCAAATTACTCAATAATATAATCGAGTTTAACAACAAGGAAATCCAGGTCGGCAAAGATCCCAGCGTAATTTTCAATGTTTATCGTGAGAATATTCATCTCCAGAGGGAAGCTGAATATCGAAAACGATTGATGGCTGTATACAAGGAGGCTAAACGAAAGTTAGACTTGCAAGTTGCTTTAGATGAGGGCAAGAAACAATTTGCTAGGCGATACATGGTCAATTGGATCATAGAAAATGTCAACAAGAGTATAACACCTGAGAAAGAGAAAAATATCTTAGACCAATGTATTGTTGATTTGAAAAATTTATCCGTTAAGCGAGCAAATTTCATCTAGATTGACTTTGCAAGCATGAATGATGAAAATGCTATTGTCGTTTTAATTTGTAAAATATCAAATAATAGGTTCTTTGGAGAGAATCCACATTAAAATCATTAAGATGTTATTTGTTTTGTGCTTTTTAGTTTTACCTTCATAAAATAATTTCATGGTTTGGATTTTGATTTATACAAAAAAAGAAGATTTTGAGCCAGTTTAGTTATTAATAAATGCGCTCATTGAAAAAGTATTTTGACGTTTTATTTTCACATTTTTGGGCGCTTTTCACTAATGCAGTTAGATTACATTAATTTAATGTTTTGCTGATTCAATATTTTAATTCGAATTCGTAAGTAGAAATATTAAGATCCCATTGAAATCAACTAAAATCTCATTAAAATGCTCTTTCACTCTCCTCATTTAGGAGAATTGGTTAGTCTGTAGTACAGCCGGTTGAAAATAAATTATGCTAGGAAAATCTGTAAGAAAGTTTAGTAGGACTGTAGATAGCTGTTTAAAAACACGCGTAGAAATAAAGTGGCGTTTTATTTCACCGGCTGATAAAAACTCTAGTTTCCCAGAATAGTAAGTGCGGGTTGGCTGATAAAATTGGCTTTCAAAATTTTTAAACATTTATTTTCTGATAATTATAGAATAATTGTTGACAAATAAAATTTTAAGGCTAATAAATTTCCAACGAAAATTATTGAATATCATTATTGATGCTGAAAACAAGTGTAATTTTTAAGATCGATAAACCAGCAGTAATTAGTTTCTAAGCCGTGCTATGCAAAAAATGTTTTACAAAATAACATCCCTGCAAATGACAGATAGTCAACCTGCATCAAATTCTAGGCTTGAAACTTTTCCCATCTTCGCAGAAGATAAAATCTAAAGTTTAAATCACGCTTTATTGATACTTTTACTCTGTAAATTAATATTTGCTCATCAAAAATCACTCAGAATTACAAGTTCTATTGTCCAGTTTTAACCCATCCATAGCACTAAATTGAAAGGTTACATGAAGACTGCATTAGCATATTCAAATGATCTTTTAAACGAAACTTTAAAGTTGTATCAACCGTTATACTCAATAAACAATGTTTACTAACATTTGTCATTTGTTACAAAGAGTAATTACCTTGACAGGATTATCTTGTCACCTGTTGTTGATTCACCCAAAGAATCAATTAAAACGATAGTATCGATTTAAATTGATCGATACTAATTTCATCTGTTTCCGTTAAAACGAACATTTCCTCCAATGCCTTGAGAGTTCAGTATAAATTCATGGCACTTCAACAAGTTGATTTAAAAGTTGTTTTGCTTTGTTCATTCATCTGATCCAGTTTATTCATTTTTATAGTGAAAATGCAACAAGTCATGTTCAACAATAGCTGAGCTGTTATGTTAGCAGCTCTACTTGGTAAAGCTGCGATGTTACTCCACGTGTTTACCTTGGTATAGATGTCTGAACATTCTTCATGAATCCGTCAGGTAATATCTTTTCTCCTTATCATACTTTGGTCATTCCTCCCTCTTGGTGTTTCATTTTAATCATTAGTTTGAAACAAATGCTAAGGGTAGGGATATTAATTATCGATTGGCCTTCGGTCTTCGTTGTCTCAATCAATGAAAGCCATCCTCTAACTCTCGAACATGTTTTAATGGAATTTTCTATTATAGATATCAACGAGCTTAGATGCCTGACTTTAACTGCTGTTAGCATATTAAGGAAGCTAAAATATAGAGATGGTCGGTGTTGAAGCTATGATTTCTAGATTCCTAGTAAAGCCTTTCCATTGGGTGGATAAAACATGGTATTGAAGTCAATAATTGTATTGAGTGCATCAACTCTTACCAGCTATTACAACCGTAATGATGATGACTCGCGACATGCTTGTTTATTTAAAATCAATGTTGATTAAAAATGAACAGCCCAAATTGTAAAGCAAAATACTGTAGATTAACCCTCCAAAGTAACAGAAAAAGTGAAACTATGAATTAAATTTAAATTATTTACACTGACTACTTTCAAGTTATCATTACTTGTATGACCTTTTATTGGTTAACCTCTAACTTAAAGCAACTCTTTACATTAACCTTTCTCTAACCAAATGGGAGTCAATTCTGGCAACCCAACAAATTAAATTAACTTTTACTTGTTTTTTGTCCCATTCAATTGTGTCTCAACTGACCATTATCTTTGTACCATTGTTATCATTATAATCATGACTGAATATTATATTAAGTGAATTGAATGTAACAATTCAATACTCATTTTCCAGTAATTTTTGCTTCCATTACAGTTTTGTTCAACAAATTGATTACCCAAACTAGAGAAGTAAGTCAAGAATTACTGAAAATAATGACAATGAGTATCATCATCATTATTGTCATTAAGCAAAGAGTAAAGTTGAAAGGAAAGGTTAACGTTATTTGTAAGCCTTGAGGGTAAATTTTCTTGACCATTGGCAACTAAAATTTGCACAGTAAAACAGGTAAACTAATCAGTTGTTTTTATCAATGCCGAAGAAAAGAAACCTTTTTTATTTCCATCATTTTTCGTAAATGTTACAATAAAAATGGATTGAAATTAAACTCACTTGCTTTTGTCTGATTCAGACATAATACTAAAGATATTTACTTGGATAACCTAAAATTTTAGTCAAATCTTGGCTCACCTTTCACTATCTTTGAAGAGAAAGTACAAGTCAAAAAAAGACTTTCTCCTCAAATAAGCTCTGAAGAATAAAATGAAGCAAAAACCTTTCACCTTCTGTTTCCATTTGTTCATTTCTTTGCTTTAAATTTCGACAGACTTTCTCTACCTTTTGTGTATATAAAACATGAACATAAATGTACCTTTCACCTTCAATGTAAAAGTAAAAGGAGAAGCTTAGAGCCGGCAAACTTGACCTGACTTGACCCTTGGATCAAACCTAGAACATTAAAGCAAGACACTTTCCAGGAAATAAAATGCAAACATCAAATAATGACAACACTAAATAATTACAATTGAAATCAACAATTGTACACTTCCTAGTAATCTAAAACTGGCCAAACACAAGGCAATTTCCCGTCCAGCAAATTAAGTCGACATTAAAACCATTTTATCAATCATTGGTCAAGTATTTCCCTTTTAAACATAACTGTGATGCTTCAATCACTAACAAAAACAAATTATTAACCAAATATCCTTTCAGCTATTAAGAACAAAAGAACAAATCATTTTCAGAAATTTAGAAACGAACCGAAGTGAACTTTACCGTTGGCATCTCTTGACCATAAATATACCATTAAATTTTACAATTTTTAATCATTCAATCCAATACAACGAATACTGAGCATGAAGTATTGTCAGTTTTGCAGAGTCTTTACGGCACATTACAGCTGTACTCTGCAGTGCGATTAGTTTCCATTGGAATTATCGGTATCATTATTTGAATAACAATAGGAAAAGAAATAAAATTGTAAAACGTTATCCAAACATTGAAACAATCAATCACAAAATAAACTGTAGATGATTGTTTTTGCAAAGAATTAATATTCTGAACATGAGGAAAATGGGTGGGAAAAAGGACAGTGAACACATTCATTAAGGAAAACATATTTGATTCATTGGTATTTAAGGAGGAATGAAAAGCAAAAGAAATTCATTCGATAAAAAGATCATCTTACCTACTATTCAATTCAATCTAACAAACTATTGAACAAAACTCATTATGAAGTTAATGATAACTATTTTGGTTCTTCTCTTCTCCTTTGCAGATTCTCACCTTTCCAAATGCTTCAACATGCCTGGTATTAATAATCCAACATCGACCAAGTGTCCATAATTAGAGATATATAAAAAATGTGGATCAGCATGCCCTCCAACTTGTGCTAATCCCAGCCCCATGCCCTGTGGATCTGCTTGTGTTGAAGGCTGTTTCTGTCCAGACAACAAATTTCGCTCTAATTTTGGCCAATGTGTAAGTCGTAATGAATGTCATAACGATAAGAATAGAACCGCATAAAAGGTTGAATATCTCAATATTGCTGATATAATTTTATGTAACATTGATGATACTTTAATAAAGATCTTTTAGCTTCACTTAAATTCCACTATTTATCTCTATTCACTAACTTTCTCAGAAAAGATTTTACTGAATGACAGGGAATCTTCTAATGAACTGTTTAAATGCAGAGCTTTAAGCTTAGAGATTTATTCAGGGTTTACCTGTTGATCGAAAAGCTTTTAATTCATCAGCTAATAAACCTAGGTCTGTCCATTATAAAACTGTCAGGTCTTAAGGTTAGTTTTGACAATCTTTAAATATATTTTCAATTTTGTTCAAGTCTAATGATTCTGATAGCAATTAACTAATATTATTCTCGCTGACAAAACAAAGATGATTCATGAATAAAAAGCGATGCAAATGAAGAAATTTCACCCTTGTATTTCATTGTTTAAATTGGAATTGTATCTGATCAATTTATAAAATCAAACAGATCAAAATTTATACAGAGAACATAAGTAAATAAATTGGGGAAAATGGCTGTACAGACTCAATGTGTCATTCATTTCGATTTTTCAAATCTAACATATTTCGATCATCTTTAGTTACTATTATTAATGATTACAAAGCGCTTGATATTATCATTGAGTGTTCAGATTGGAATGGTTAAAAATAATGCTATTTCGTATGTTGATCTTAACTGTGGTTTTCAAAAGAACATTTGACTTCGAATAAAAAAGAGAATTGAAAAGATGAAAAAGAAATCTGAAATAATTCGACTAATGGAATGATTGCGATTATAAAACTTATCGTAAGTGATACAAAATACGTCCATCAAAACAATTTCCACGAATGAATTTATACTCCGGATTAATTAAACAATTAACAATTGCTTCCAAATCTTTCTGTTGCAAAATGAAGTACTGAGGATATTTAGTGATTAAATAAGATGTTGAATAGTCTCATTGAAGTAAATGTCCAATCGACGGTGTCTCACGAGAAACAGGATACTTTACAGTTGGATAAAGTCTTTCAATTGAAGGATTGTGTCCAGCAATATAAATCTCGCCGAGTGATTTGAAAATTGGCAAAATTTCTTGTTGATAATTTGATGATGAGTTACCGATTTAATGGCTCAATATTGACATTCTTATTGATGATGCACCCAATCTATCAGTTAAAACATCCAACGTCCATTGAGAGGAACCCATTTCAATGAAGATGCCATAAGTTGATGCTTCATCAAAGTAACTCGGCGATTTTAATAATCGAGTGAAATAGTTTGCTGTTATATATTGACAATCGTAATCATCCCAACGTTCAGGCTGAGCTGAAGTTATCAACCAATTGTCAGAGCGTTGTTTACAGTTGGTCAATATGGGTGACAATTTGGTAGCAACAGAAGCAGGTATTGATTCCATAATTGATGAATTGAATGGCATTCCAAACGATTCTAACCATTTACAGTTGACTGTTTCGTACTTGGCTTCAAGTGGCTTTACAAATGCACTAATCGAGTCAGCTGGACCTGTGATTATTGTTGATGATTTTGAATCCAATGATGACAATTCAACGTCACTTGGTTTCAAAGATTCAATTTGTTCCCAGTCAAGGTTGATCTTGACCATTGCACCTGATTTGTCGATTGATTGGGAACAAGTAACACCAATCCAGTAGGCAACCAGCAATGCTTGTTCACCAGTAAGACATTGATCAGCATATGCTGCAGCAATCTCACCTAATGAATGACCCATTATACCGTCAAGTTGTAACTCCAATAACTTGATCAATTCAAACAGAGCCATTTGAGTTGCGACCATTGATACTAATGATGTTACCAGTTCTCGTGAGAATTTACCGTTTTCTTGGGTTAGCAACTCGATCAGGTTAATACCGAAAGGAGTCAAGACTGAATTAAATGATTTCATCTTTTCATGAATCATTGGAATTGACATTAACTGGTGACTTAGATTAATATCAACAGAGTAACTGAATAAAGGAGGAAAAACTATCCAAAGAGGCTTCCGACGTTCAGTTTCTCCGCAATCAGACATTATTATTGATTGATTATTGTCCAAAAGCAAATATCCTCGATGTTTTAAACCAGTTTCTGATTCAATTTTGCTAACATCATTTAAGCAACAGCAAAGCTAAAAGATCACAAGTTAATTTACCTTTGTGAGATTTAATAAAACTCTCAATCTCATTCAAACCCTTAATAGTTCTATTGTTGAAATTAATTGAGGAATTGATTTGTCACTCAACAATTTGTCTTCAACGGTGGTTCGCTTAGGATTGGCAGCTTACACTGAATGAACATTGACGCCACCGAAGCCAAATGCATTGATTGCAATTAAATCCTTTTCATAAGGAGTTACTTCCAAGACTGGTTTAATAACACCTTTAATCAGTGACTCAATAAATGGATTTGGCTCATTGAAGTTTATATTTGGAGGAATCAAAACCATTTTGAAATATCTTGACCACCTTTGTAATTGAACAAAGAGCTGATGGCTCTTCACCGTATGTTTGATTTAAGACAGCCTACTAACAGTTTTGTCTGAATTTGGTCCCAATGCTTTCGCCAAAACAGATAATTCAACTGGATCACCAGCTTGTGTACCCGTTACATGAGCTTCAACATAATCAATGGTCAATGGATCAATTCCCAACGAATTGTAAATTGATTGCATCAAACTCAATTGAGCCTCATATTTCGGAAATGTTACAACTTCTGGTTTATAACCACCACAATTGGTTTGACAATCATGGATTTGAGCATAAATTCGTTTAGAGACTGACTCTTTCTGAATAAACATAGCAACAACAGCTTCAGATCGACAGTAACCGTCAGCCGAGGAGTCAAGACACTTGGATTCACCATCATCTGAAAGCATGTTCAATTTGTGAAAAGTAGCTGATACATGTATGTTGGGTCACTGATTTATAGAAGTACCAGCAACATTGGCTTGGTCACATTCTCCTGAGATAATTGATAATAAAGCTTGGTTAAAAGCTGAAAAACTTGATGCACATGCTGTATCAATCAATATTGCTGTTCCATTCCAATCAAATGCATAGGATATTCTGGATACTTTAAGCTCTAAATATTCAGAGAGATTTGATTCGTCCTCACGAAAAGCAACCAATGTGTAATCATAACAGTAGCCGGCAAAGAAGCCAGTTTTACTTCCTCTTAATGAGTTTGGATTCACACCTTATTATATATTATATAATATTATTATTAGCTTCATTACTTTGTCTTGTTTGGAATGGTTAAGAATAATTAATATCATTCCATTTCAATCTTGATTTTGGTTCTTCAAATTAGCACTTATTCTGTGATTGTTATTAATATTCTTTCTAATAGATTAATGATCACCATTTGACGTCAAATAAAAAAGAGAAAAATGGAAAGATGAAAAAGAAATCGGAATAAAAACAATTTACGGCTTTGCTAAGCAAAGTTCATTTCTAAATGTTTTTATTTGTCGTTTACATGTCATAGAAATTTGTTAAAAAGTCAATAACCATTGACGATGATTGCAGTAAGTTCATTGGAGACATTATCGACCATTTTTCATAAATTTTTCCTCCCTGAGCATTTAATGACATATGACGGTTGTTTTTTACGCCGATTGCATCGATTGACAGCATTTTGACCAGCGAGCTTGTAGAAAAATCTCTCGACAAAATCTTCAACTTGAGCTGAACATGATCCAGAAGTTGATCCAACAGCACATTCTTGAAACTTCAGGAAATCACTGAAATACAAAGAGAACACAGAATCGACATGATTTAACTGTTGGAATAATTGAGATTAGGAATCTTACCAACAGATAGCATCTTGAGTGAAGACTGTCAAGTTGAGCTTATTGGTACCAACTAAGTGAGTGACGAAAGTCGCATATTCAGCTGAACAATGATTTTCCTGGTGTGACCATCGCCAGAAACAGGGTTCATCTAAAAAAGAATAAAAAATCGTTAATAATCTGGATAAGTTACAAAATATGATTGAATTTAAGATTATTTTGCAATAAGATGAAACAATGATTTTAATGGTTATTTCTGATTTCCATTGTTATTGTTTGCATCGAAAGCAAAATAGATCAGAAAGATTAATTCATTTTTGCCTTTGCATAAACACCAACCATCAACTACATAACAGTGGCAAATGATAAATACAATAGTAATATCTTTAACTAATCCATCATTTGCAGGTTAATAGACTTCAGCTGCAAACAAAGGTGCCCTTTTAGTGTAAAAACAAAAAACTGAATCATACGTAAGAATAATTACTCATTCCAGAGATGAAAAGAATAAACTGTATGAATTTCAGTATAAATAATAAGCAATGGGAAACCGATTTTTTAGATTAGTTTTATCCAAGCAATTGGCTCAAATCGGTGATTCAACTGTTACTTATAAGTATAACTTTATATAATTTACGAGATGAGCTTTTTGCTTCTTACAGTTGCGTTAAATTTTCTAGTGTTGGCTGTTTCAGCTAATAAAACTGTTCCAACAACAGACTCAAGTTCAACAGGCTATTCGACAACTGATTTTAAGCCTCGAACAGCTGCCAAAGTATGGAATTCTTGTGGCTCCCATTGTCCTTTAACCTGTGCCTATCCAAAACCTCGAGCCTGTATTAAATCATGTAAAGCTGACTTTTTCTGTCCTCCAGATTATTTGGAAAATTCATTTGGTAAATGTGTTATTGAAGAAGATTGTGACAGCTTGCAACCAATTCCAATCGACAATCCTGTACCTTTACCTCGACCATTCCCAAGATTCCCAGGTTTCCGTCCATTACCCCGACCTATGCCAAAACCTTGTCCAAAACCTTTCCCAATTTCAAATCTCGAGTCAACCATTCAAAATGCAACTGAAATTCCAAATGATTTTAGTGGATTTCCTGACTCAAATGATTTCCAATCTTCTGAATCAGTCGATGCTCCTCTAATTAAATTATCAATGTACCCAGCTCGACCAAAGCCAATCTTCCAAATATCTCCAGTCAACTACGATGCAACTGCTGTAGCAAATGGAGCTCCAATCCCACCACCAGCTGTGGTTCGTACTTCTGGATCTAATTTACCTTACATCTCAATGCCAGCAATGGTACCAAAATCTAAGCCTTTGATTGATTTGGATCCGACTGTTCCTCGACCCGTACTTAGAGTCAGCAAAGAACAATCATCTGAAAATGAAAATTAATGAAATCGTAAATCATTAACTTTGTACTGAATCTTATTGTTAAAATAAATAGTTATTCAAAAACGGTCAGCATGATATTTCACTGAATAATCACGTTGAAAGGTGTGGAAAAAGTAGGATGACAATTAAAATCTATACTTACATAAAGCTTTCCATAAATAGAAGTATCAAGTAAATCAGAAAGTTTTAAACCTTTTGCAGTTATTTTTTCAAATGGTTGTTTAATATGGCAATAATTTCAGATTTGCGGTTATACGAACTTTGAGCTTTCGATTGGTGTTGATTTTTCTATTATTGATTGTTGATAATTTTTAATCCATATCTATACAATATATTGT
The DNA here is from genome assembly GCA_036759885.1 of Tetranychus piercei. Lineage (NCBI taxonomy): Eukaryota > Metazoa > Arthropoda > Arachnida > Trombidiformes > Tetranychidae > Tetranychus > Tetranychus piercei. Next base: position 16,667,188 of record CM071877.1, read on the forward strand.
ATATGAAGTCAATGTATGAAATTTTGCGTCAAGATTGCGACCAAACTGAACAGATTCTAAGAAAAAAACTTATTCGGTGTGAAAGAGTTGATTCAACTACATCCACGAATGTTATTCAGATTGATGGCTCATTGTTGGACCAGGTTTTTATGCAAAATTTAGTCTTTCGAGTAAAGAGTAAAGAGTTGGGGGAAAAGCTGCTGCTTCAACTGTACAAAAGGAGATCTAAGTTTCAATTTCAATCAGCATACTTTAATAAATTTTACTTTATTGAACAACCATTTGAAAAAAATAACTGGAAGAGGTTTGAAACTTTCTAGTTTCCTAATATTTTAATTACTGCAACACACTGAACAAACAAATTGTTATAATTTTAAAGCGAAAAATAAAAGTCATATTTAATTTTATGGAACATAATAATTTAAATTTACTATTGCTATTGATATTTGATTTAGTCTAATTTCGCAACTCAATTTGACTTGATAAACAGTAAATATATTTTGAATGTAAATACCTTTGAATAAACTCAATTTGATGTCAAAAGCGATAAATAAATACAAAATGAATTATCGACAGTTTTGAAATCCACAAAATTAAGTTAAACAGAATCACAATAAATAAATCCAAATGACTTTGAACACGCATCTTCGACCTTTTTCAATTTTCATATGGAACCATCATTATTGCCTTTAAAGGATGAGAGGCATAAATGAAAACCGAGGAGAAGGGTTAACAGGACTACTGGAGGAATATGGTTTGATTGTTTTACTTTTAAAATTTAATGGTTTGTTCTTGTAATTCACCTAGATGGCACTACAAGAAAATCACAAAAAATAAACTCGAGGAAAAACTGTAAATTAATCCAATTCATTTCAGCATTTTGTTTAATAATATTTGTGTTTTAAATTTCTTTTGAATACTCGTATACCTGATGATTTCATCTAATAATTTGATTTGCATTTGTTTGTGCCAAAAACTATCAAGGTAAGTCTGTGTCTTTCAATATTCTATTTTATAATAATAAAATCACATTCTTTTTAAAGAAATGTGCTTAAAAACCCAAATAAAATAAAGTCAAATAAAAAAATTTTGGCTCGTGTAAAATTGATATCAAAACCAAGCAAAAAAAGAAAGAAATCTTTGCTTTTATCTTTATCAGAATGTAGCAATAATTGTGTAACTAGGTAAAAATAAAACTCGAGGAAAAACATTGTAACTTGATCAAAACATTGAAACAATTAATCACAAAATAAACTGTAGATGATTGTTTTTGCAAAGAATTAATATTCTGAACATGAGGAAAATGGGTGGGAAAAAGGACAGTGAACACATTAATTAAGGTAAACATATTTGATTCATGGTATTTAAGGAGGAATGAAAAGCAAAAGAAATTCATTCGATAAAAAGATCATCTTACCTACTATTCAATTCAATCTAACAAACTATTGAACAAAACTCATTATGAAGTTAATGATAACTATTTTGGTTCTTCTCTTCTCCTTTGCAGATTGTACCTTTCCCAAGTTCTTTTCTTTGATTGGTAAGGAACACTCTTCTAACAGTGGGCCTACTTCTTGTTATACTGGTACTACTAATACTTCGAAAATATATACTGATTGTGGATCACTATGTCCTCCAACTTGTGCTAAGCCTAATCCCGGAATATGTGCAGCAGTTTGCGTTGAAGGCTGCTTCTGTCCAAGAGGCACATTTGAAAATGCTGCTGGAAAATGTGTCAAGCGTTGCTCGAAGTCAAAGGTATTTACTGAATGTGGATCACTATGTCCTCCAACCTGTGCTAATCATAACCCTGGACCCTGTGCAGCTGTTTGTGTCAGAGGGTGTTTCTGTCCAAAGGGCACATTCGAGAATGCTGCTGGAGAATGTGTTGAGCAGTGTTCGAGCAATGAACCTGCTCCTCATGATGGTTATATCCCAAAAGTATATAATGAATGTGGATCAGCATGTCCTCCAACTTGTGCTAATCCTAACCCTACTTGTACGCTTCAATGTGTAGAGGGCTGTTTCTGTCCAAAAGGTACATTTGAGAATGCTGCTGGAGAATGTGTAAAGCAGTGCTCGAAGTCAAAGGTATATAATGAATGTGGATCAGCATGTCCTCCAACTTGTGCTAATCCTAAACCCGAAGCCTGTGCAGCGGTTTGCGTTAAAGGCTGTTTCTGTCCAAAAGGCACATTTGAGAATTCTTATGGAGAATGTGTTGAGCAGTGTTCGAGCAGTGGGCCTATTTCTTCGAGTAGTGGGTCTAGTTCTTCGAGCAGTGCGTCTAGTTCTGCAAGCAGTGCGTCTAGTTCTGCAAGCAGTGGGTCTAGTTCTTCAAGCAGTGGGCCTGCTTCGACCATGTGTCCGGATTCAAAGGTATATAATGAATGTGGATCAGCATGTCCTCCAACTTGTGCTAATCCTAACCCCGAAGCTTGTTCAACAGAATGTGTTAAAGGCTGTTTCTGTCCAAAAGGCACATTTCAAGATGCTTCTGGACAATGTGTTGAGCATTGTTCGAGCAGTGGGCCTAGCTTTTTAAACGATGGGTCTAGTTCTTCAAGCAGCGGATCTAGTTCTTCGAGCAGTGCGTCTAGTTCTGCAAGCAGTGGGTCTAGTTCTTCAAGCAGTGGGCCTGCTTCGACCATGTGTCCGGATTCAAAGGTATATAATGAATGTGGATCAGCATGTCCTCCAACTTGTAATCCTAAACCCGAAGCCTGTTCAACAGAATGTGTGAAAGGCTGTTTCTGTCCAGAAGGCACATTTCAAGATGCTTTTGGAAAATGTGTTAAAAACTGTTGACCATAACGGTAAGAATAGAACCACATAAAAGGTTGAATATCTCAATATTGTTCATGTAATGTAATGTAACATTGATGATACTTCAATAAAGATCTTTTAAATAAACTGATATTCCACTATTCATCTCTTTTCACTAACTTCTGGGGCAAGATTTCACTGAATGACAAGGAATCTTATAATAAACTGTTTAAATGTAGATAATGGCGGTGTTTTGGTTCTTTGATGAGTTTTAAATCGATAAGAATGAATGTGGATTGTGACTTACCAGTGCTTTCATAGAAACCTTCGGTACAATTGGCATTAGAGAATCGGATAACTCTTTCTTTCAAACCTTTTCTTTGCGGTAAACAATCTAATCCATGTTTTGTCTCATTCCAACAATCATTGATCTGAATAGAGTACGATAGAAATTATATAAAAGATAACAAAAACGGATGTTAAGAGACTTAAAGATTCATACCAAGAATTTCGTAACACCACAACGAGCATGTAAATCACCCTTTGAATTGATTGACAAATCACTATCAAATATATTTTTCATAATTGAATCACCAACAGCACAAACATAAGGACAAGTTGATTTCAGAGAACCACTGCCATCTTGATCTGGTAAGTAATCTAATCAACATGGAAATAGAAACAAATAAAGAGTTGAGGTTGCAGCAAATTAATATTCAAAATCACAATAAATAAGATAAATCTGATTGTTCTGTTTAAACAGATGACTGTTATAGCAAACCTTGTTTATCTCCATATAATAACCAGGTTATAGCTAACCAAAGACTTATTAACATGTTTAAAATTAACGCGCAAAACAAGAGTTTAAAATATTAGTAAGCTAAAAAAGGAGTGAGAACAAAGCAGACGAAAGACAAGAAAGGATAGTAATATGTTACTGTTGTAAACTTCTACTTTATTGTTGATTAATTAACTTTACAATTGTGCTATCATTTTAATGTCATCTTAACTAGTTTAATGAAATATCTATTGGAAATATTGCTTGGAAATTACAATCATCCTATTAATCAATGAGACCAATAATGCTAACTCAAGCAAAATAATATCAAGCCTCTTCTGCTAAGGATTTACCCAACAACCCAAGTGGTGAGTGAAGCAACAATTATTTATTTTAAAATAAACAGTTTTCTTACTTCTTTCTTTGATTAGGAACATTTTCAGTGAAAAATTATGGCCAATTGGAAAGGATTTGCTTCAAACCAATTCAATTGGTTTTATATTCAAAACAAATTGTTGAGTTTTAATAATTAGCTCAAAATAAGTGAAAATCAACTTATCCATTGATGTAAACAGTTGCTGTGTCATTAACTTGACTGATCTAATTGATGATTGTACAAGTCTATTTTCTGATTTCATTTAACTTAAAATGGATGGCTGGATGGAAAGGGACTTCAGTTATGTTTCATGTCCCGAAAGGAGACGAAAAAGTTACCGAATGGAAGATACTTATAAAGGTGATTATCACTTGAAAGTTTTATTTCAAATCAGCTTTCCATATTGGATGATGATGTTATTATTTTAACCAATGATACTCTTTTTCTGTGAATTTCAGTGAAATCTCTATCAATAATAAATGTACGGAAATTGTAATCTAATGCTTATGTCATGAAAATGTTAAATATTTCATGATAATAATAGTAACATTGGCACTCTTTCATTGGAAATTTCCTTGCTCCAGGATTTCAAACCTGCTGTATTTATTTATTTGACAGACGATTGATGATTTGATGTCGATCTTGAAAATTCATACTTCACAGTATTACAATCACTTCTATCTGTTGGAAGATTAATCCTGCAATGTTTTTCTCAATCTTGATGATAAAACAACACTTGTTGGATATAAGGTAAGTTGTAATCCAACCATCAAAATGAAACATATACTAATTGTTCTAATTGTCTTCTTTCTTTCTCTTCTAATGAATTAGGCTAAAAGTTTATGATTAGGCATCAAATATCATAAATTATGGCATAAGATTCAATATATTAAAGCAGTATGCTACCATTTGATGAGCTTATTTGCCAACACAAATCGATTTGGCCCCAAATGATAAGATTGTTTTGCTGTTGGTATTTTTATTAACATGGGCTAAGAATTGAAGTTGATTCCAAACCAAAGTCAACTTTGAATACATCGGAATGATTTATTTCATCGTGTCCATTTGAGGTTGAATGATTAATCAGTCTTTATAACAATAAATTCAAACCATTTTAACCCAACCTTGAATTTTAACCGCTGTTGACAGTCGGAAAAAATGCATAAAAGGTTACAATTGGTTTTAACTTTTTGATGAAAATGACTTTTTCTGACAATTTGCCCTTTTGATCATTACTATTACATTCATTATTGTTACCGATAATCATAATAACCTTGCTTGACACATTTTGATTTTCCAGTGAAAAATGACTTATTCCTTCTCTGAATTTTGATACCTTGCAGTTGAAGAGAGAGAGAGAGAGAGAGAGAGAGAGAGAGAGAGCGAAAGAAAAAATTCATTTTTACCTTTTCTTCAGGTAAATTAACCCAACCATTTGATTACTCAACAAAAGAAAGCATTTCAAACTCTAATCAATAATGGGAAAGTTGGAAAAGCCGATAACATGAAATTATCATTAACAACAGCAACAAAACAACAATTTACATTACAATTTTTTTCTTGGCATCTTTTCAACCTTTGGCTTCCCTCTTCACCTTATAAACACCATTTTGAGCGCCCAAATTGAGCCAATCTTTACACTTATCATTTATTATTGTTTCCAATTTTACCATCACCTTTATCATCTTCCTTCAAAACCTTCAGGCTGTAATAATTATTTTGCGTTGTTTACACAGAAGCAAATCAAGAGATGAAAAAAATATCAACTTGAAATATAAAATTTGTAAAAGTTGCTCTTTTTACAACTCAAATTATGGTAAAAAAATATTATATTTTCTAGCTTACAATCTTGTTGACAATTCTAGACTTGTCTTTTCAGGTTAAAGGTTAGATCTAGAGTTTGAACTGAAAAATTGAAAATGTCAATTTTGAGAGTTAGTCTTTCAATAAAATGAACGATTATTTTTCTATTTTTTGGTAAAAATTTAATATCAATAATGATATAGTCTAAATGAAAGAGAATGAAAAACTGTTCAAAATACGTTACAGTAATTCTAATGAATTGTAACCTGTACTTGAAGGATAGCTTTAAGAGTACTTCAAATGATAGATCATATCTTGACTCTCAGTATGTTGTGTTTGATTGTATCATTGATTCATCTTTTGATAAAAACAATTGATCTATTATAAAATTGAAAAAATAAAGAAACAGTGAAATAAAATTGTTGAATTAATGAATTGATTTGTTTGCGACTACTAAGATCAATAAATCAATATAAAAATGTAAGATGGCATTAGTGTCAATCGAATATTTTTGTTCGATATTTTAATAAAGCAAGAATTGTTGATTATTAATTGCTTTATTCATTAGTGTAGTTTTCGTGAATCGCAACTGAAAAGTGTTTTAGTATGCACTTTCGGCTTTTGTTTTCGAAAATGCAACTCAATTTCTCAAAGCGAACATTAAAAAAGCAATTATAAACAACGAGTCTATAATGCTGGAACTCTTATAATAATGGTTTAAAATTCTGGTTCGAAGTACATCAATGTTAGTACTCGAAATGACCAACTTCATTGACAAGCTCTAATTAATTTTTCACTCTTTGCTGGAGAATATATTGATAGAAGTTATTATTAAATTGTGGAAAAATTCAAATCATTGTCAATTGCTTGCATGGAAGGAAAAAATAAAATATCAATGATTTCAATAGCAATTAAATTGATACTTATATTTATCAAAACCTAGTTGAACATAAAATGTCTCATTTGTTATAGCATAAACAATATTAACTGTATAAGGATTAACTACCTTCATTGTCGTGAAGAACAATGTAATTTGCAAGATTCTCTTCGGCTTTTGTATCAGGATTCCATTCCAATGTGTTAATCGAAAGTGAAATAGTACAATTCTTGATTTGGTTCAAGAAATAGACAAAAAATGAACTTGCCAAAACGCAATTTCGATGGCTCATGATGTTGGGACAAAAGCTAGAGCATTTGCTTCTGGTGAAGTTTTTGATGACACAAGCGTCAACAAAGACTCAAAAAAATGAATGAATTATTGGTTAAAGTTGACTAGAAATTAGATTATTTTGTATTGTCTCAGCTGATTTACCTAACCTATTTGATTCGTTGATCTTATAAGTTAGTAATTCAAAGTAAAATATGAAATACACTGAAATGAAGTGTAATTTAATTATTTGTGAAAAATAAAGTTTCGATAATTAGAGTTTCGATAATCTTGCAATTAGTATTGTTCATCCTTTTCTCGAGAAATTGTTTCCAATTAGATTCCTTGGAATCAACTGAACTAAATTTAAACTGAAGTTTTCTCAAAACTATAAACATTCAATATTCCTGAGCAATTTGTGCTAAAATTATTAAATATATTGTCAACATTAAATATTATATGTTTAAATCTTGTAAATCTTTTACCGTCAAGACAATGAAATTTGATAACTTAATCTTGATGAGATGAAAGGTTAAGCCCTTGTCAGAACCAAGATTAAGGTGTAATTCAAGGTTGAACCAAATATCAAACTGAGAAGGTTAAGAATACAGATTGAGATGATGAAGATGAAGATGAAACAGGGAAAGCTAATTGCCTTTAACAGCAAGTCAAATAAATCACAATCAGCTCACAAGACACAGAAGACACTTGAGTGGCTCTCTCTCTCTCTCTCTCTCTTTCTCTCTCTTCTCTCTCTCAGTTTCTCTTACTTTTTGTAGTTAAAAATGTTAATCAAGTAAAAGCAGTAATCAAGTCAATTGATTGTGAGTAACAACTGAAGAGACTTTGATTGCTTTAAACACATTAAGACACACACAAAGTGAAGGTAAACTTTCATCAATACGAGTTTCAATGTTACGTAGTTATACCTTAGTTGACGATGCTTGTTGTTATTTATGTGAAGCCATCTATCAACTTTGATCGCCTTTCATTTTCAACCTCTCAAGACTTTAAAATTTAGCTCAACATAGTAAAGCTAATTGAGATACTTGTATTACTGCCAAGTGTTTAGATCATTTTGAAGACAAATTTTAGTCGATTCCCGATCAAACCTTTCCATTTCAGCATTTGAAGCAATGAGAGAAAGCAAAAAGAAACAATTGAATATTCAAAAGTTACAAATGAAAGCTTTGAAATTTCAATAACAGTCGTAATTGAAATGAATTGATTGACTAATTTACTTTTCCTCTCGAAAATTGTGAGAAAATTTCATGTCAATTTTGCAAGTTGAACACAAAGAAAGGCAAATATCATTAACTAAACTTAATTTGCATTTTCAATCAAAATTAACATTCGAACTGATTTGGATAAATGAGGAATCCAATGAGGAATTTTTGTCTTTCGATATTCAATAACTTTGATTTTACTATGAAACTCGAGCATTCGATGGATTGAACCGAGAATGAATTATTAATAATTTTTTGCATTCTGTTCAGAATACTTGCTCTGTCTAGTTGGATTGATTAAACTGTAAATATCAATTCCGAACTCAAGTGACCTTTTGATTATGCATTTAGAAGCAAAAAAGAGTAAATCGACTTCAGCTTTTCGAGTGAAAAGTCAAAATTTCAATGATAACTGTAATTAAGTGATCGAAAGATGACAATGTTGCTACTAGCCAAGTGTTTTGATAAACGCGTGTCCATTATTTCATCCATTATCATTGCAATTGTTTCTCTTTTCCTGACAGTCTTTTTCCTTCTTTCCTTTGTTTTGCTTGACCACAACTATTTTCGTCTCTCTTTTACTCTTTCAACTGTTTGGCAAAACTGTTTAATCACAATGACCAGAGAAGGTAAAGAAAATGGTAAAAAGAAAACCAGCAGCCAAGAAGGGTCAGCAACATTGGTGGCCATCGGGCTATCAATGAACATTCACTCTTTTCCTTGCCATTCATTTCTAATTTGTTTTCACTTTATTTTAATCAAAATTATAACAATAATTGCAGCAAATTTTCTGACTCGCATTTCAACCGTTTCTTGTCTAACTATTATCCATTATATTTTGTCCAATATCTTGAAGTGCAATTTCCATTGTGATAACCTGTGTTTACCTTTTGAAAATGAACTGGAAAAAAGTTGCAAGTAAAGCAACCAATTATTATTATCAATGTGAATCAATTTCAGTTTCAATTGTGAGGAAAACAAGTTGAAAAGTAAGTTGAAAAATGGAAAGCAAAAGGTCCAAATAGTTGAGTAAATTGATTCAAACAACTTGCAACAAAAATCGTAAAAAAAGAGGCAAACATTTTCTTCTTTTTCTTCAATAATTAGTGTTGAAGAGGGAAGAAAGAGAAAAATTGAAAGTTAATTAATTTCCATTGAGCCAATTGAAACAATCAGCCAATCTTTAGATGCTTTCTGATCATTTACCTTGAAAATCTCAGTGTGTTTCAACCTTGAATTGAACCTTCACTTTTCGCAAATGAGGCAAACTCAACGATCCAAAGGGTTAACCCTCAACTCGAGGTTTCTCGGCCTCACTTGATATTCATAAACATTAGGTTATAATTGAATGCCATTCCTCATTATCAATATAATTGCAATGGAGAAATCATGATATTCCGAAGAAATCGTAAAAACAAGATTCTTCTCGACTTGCAAGTTAATGTCATCCTTTGGCTACAAATTAACCTCTAAACAAACAAGAAACTGTTCATTGTTCCTTCACCAGACAACCTCATTAGACCTGGTTAATTGGACTGGAAAGGTGAATCCGAGTAACAAGAAAGAGTCAAACCTTTGATCACCTTTGAGTCTCTCTTTTGGTCATTAAGAGGTTTTGTGTGGTCACATTTGAAGACAACAATTAAACTTTACAACTTCATCAAGGAACGTAAAGTCAACTTAAAGAGAAGAAAATATGTATTTAATAATAATGATAGTTGAGCCGATTTGTTGACCACGCGAGTGGACAAGAGTCACTCATTGAGAGAAAATGTTTCATCTCAATTTACTTGGAAAAGGTTTTTCAGTAAATATTTTCATATTTTGCTTCGTTTTCGCTTCGCTTTCATTGCCATTGTTTTCCTCAAATTGTTTGTTTACTTTACCTTTTCCGACTCATTATCAATGTTTGCTTGTTTGATTAACCTTTCGCCTGAACATGAAAATGAAGTTATCATTTAGCAACCTTTTCTTGCCCATCAAGGTCAACCATTGTTATTAGTTATGATTATAAGTTATCAAGTTTTTTCTTGCTTCAACCAACAGTTCGCCGAGTAAAAATTGTTGGAAACACACAAAAGCGAAAAACAAACAATTGCTAATTATCTTAAGCCAACTGAACACACACATTGAACTTTAATTGAACAATAAACATTATTTTTGCTCCGATTACAATTTATCGTCATAAATCAGTGGCAAATTACATTTGGATCAATTTGCAAATTTATTGAAATTCATCTTGAAACAAGTTGCATTCCAAGAGTTAACCTTTTCAGTTGAAGCCTCAAGATAACATGTCAAGTTAAACAGCTAATAGATTGTTAATTTACAATTGAACAATAATCTTGAAATTGTTCATTTACTTTGATTGCTTTGATTGCTGCCCACGGCTAAATGATCATTTAATGACACAAGTCCAATTATGTTGAGAGACACGCGTTAACGTTTAATGGCTAATGAAGTAAATCGTTTTGACTATTTTTTATCATTGAACAAGATTCTTGTGCTGACACAAAATTGATATTTTCATTGTTGTTCAATTTCTTGCTCTTTTCAAACTTGCCTTTTCTAATGAATTTAATTAAGATGGCTTAATTAATCTAGAATTGATTAGTTTTTCTCTCACTTTACCTTCCATGTTTCAACCTTGTCTTGAACGGTTAATCTTTTGGGCTTGAAAGATGAAACATTGCTTGCCTTTTCTGCTTCTAATAATTTTCTCAACTTCATTTTGGGTGAAAATTATTATAATATGAAAATGAAATGTTAATGAAAAAGAGATTCTTCTTCATATTTATGATGATAACATTTCATCTGCATTTGATTTACAGGGTTGATCCTTGAGGCGGTCATTATATTATTAATTGGTGATTCTAATGAATGGCCAAGTTAAATATTTAACCAAATTATTAAAGGTTTTTAAATATTTGGCGGAAAAAAGGATGAACAAGAAAAGATTGAGTTTATTGATTGAAACATCACCATTTTTCATTGAATTTCAAACAATTTTGCTGTCAATAAAATTATTGCGATTTGAAAGGTTCAAAACTTTCTTCAGCCAATTATCAGCTTGTATAAGCTTCAATAGTGATAAAAGATGAAAAAAAGTGAAATTGATGTCCAATAACAAATCATTTTCAACATTCAATTATCGTCATCAAACAAGAAAAGGTATCTTCACTTCTATTATATTATTAGTTGCTGGTTGACTTCAAGTTTCATTTTCATTATAAAGTTTTTATAAAGTTTAAAGTTGATATTTTTATTTCAATTACTCAGCTAAACGTGAAGACAGAAAGCAATAGAAAAATCAAGAAAATTATCGTCTGTTTTCATTTTGGATTCAGCGTTTTTCGCTAATTGTAAAATACAATATTGAAGCCTGAATATGATCAAATAACAAGACATTAAGAAAACTGCGAGACTCGCGTTAAAGTGATTAAAATATGTCAGTATTTGTGATCTGACTTTTCATTTCGCTGTGGTTTCCGATGAATCTTCTGAATGCGAATTCAATCTCAACTTTTCATTTAAAGGTTCGTGGAATTGATATTTTATGAAAATAAAGTCTAAAATTGAATAAACGAACCTTCGAATATCGATCTTCATGATTGACCGTGAATGTTTTTTTTTCTATCAACTACAAAATATGCTTACACATTATGATAGATACATCACAGCTTCAAGATCACAATATGAACTAGCTTATTATTGCAAAAATTCACCTCCAAATTGGTACAAAGGAAAAGTTATCTTTCAAATGTTGGATAGTTTTGCATAACTAAACAAATCTTGTGTAAATTGACTGAGCTACTTTCCATCATGAACCTCAATGAAAGTAAGGCAAACCGAATATCTTTTGAATGAGAAGTTTCAAATCAACTTTAACTCGAATATCGCATTTTAAATTGCCAATTAAGACAATAATTGTTTTGACTGAAAATGTATTTGATGCAGCGTCCAATTTGACTTGAATGTAACTCGCATTGCAAGGTTTCATTATCAATCAACGTTGCCTTTTAAACGTAAAAAAATGAATTGCAACCATTATCACATGAATGGTAAACTTGTGAGGTTCAATTTCATGGTTATCAGTTGAATAAAGTTTCAATTTATGAAATTGTTCAATTAATAAAAAATGTTTCCAATAAAAAGCCTTATTTCGTTCATTGGTTACAATCAATTTAACTAATAAGTCGAGGAAGAAGCAATAAGATAGTCAATAATGTAATTATTTTATCCTGTTTCTTGGTCATTATTAATTATTAATTGAAGAGGTTGTTTGTTTGAAATTAAATACAAAGTGGAACCAATCAACAATCAAGTTGAACGAAGGTGATCAAAACGCAAACGGTAATAAATAAAAATCTGTCTCGTTTTTGTCACGATTTAATAATCTTTGGCGCCTCAAGGAGTTCATTTCAAATTTCATTAATAAATATCATTTTCTCAACTTTTTATCATTTCATGTTCCAGACTGAAGACACTAAGTGAATAGCGAAACCTGGTAAAAGGTTCGATAACGCAAAGATTTTGTTCAAATATTTTCACACCTCTAAACTGGTCGGTATTAATGTCAAAGTGACCAAGAGTCAAAGTTGATATTATTGTGACTGGGCAACATTATGAGCCAGTCAAGCCCAGAGTCAATGTTTAACCACAAGTAAACATTAAAATGAAAAGAGGGTCAAAGTAAACTCTTAATTTGACCATGGATCATAAAAAATGTTTCACTTGAAGTGTTTCTCTTTACGCCAATATTGTGGTTCACGTTGGTCACCTTAAGCTTCTTTGGATATTACATCGGCTTACATTGGCTGTTGACCCATTATTATTGGTCAAAAGCCGAGTCTTTGGATTAATATTTTTCCTCGTCAAAACCTTCAAATCTTTTTTTGTCATTTACAACTTTCACTTGGCTCTTTGGTCAGCACTTTTCATTATCTTTACCTTTTTCTCTTTTCTTACCTTTCGATGGGTCAACCTTTTTACATTATTTTGTTTAACTTTTAATTTACTTGGCAACTTGTACCATTGGTCAAACTGGTCACTTTAAAGACACTATCTAAATCACTGGAAAGACCAAAGGCAGTGGGAAAGGTGAAGAGGTTCAGTGAAAATAAAGGTTATCATTGTAAAGATAACACTTGAAGTATTAATATCGTGCTACTGATTAGATTCGAGTTTTTAGTATCAATTTGCGTTGTCTGATTGAGTAAAGAGCCAAAATTGATTGGAATCAATTTCAATTAAGTGCTTCTCATTTAATGATAAAACTCTTACTTTTACTCTTTCTTTATTATTTCTTCAATTTCTATTCGCAATTTATCACTCTATAAGTAGACATAACTATTTTAATTGTCTAAACTTTGTCCAACTTAAAACTGAAACTTTTGTTTATTGAAGGCAAAAACTCTCAATGCGCTCATTTTGCAAACAAATATTTCTGCAAATGTGATGAGTCAATAAATTTCTTATTCCGGGTAAAAACATGTCGTCATTCAACTTGAATTTAGCGATCTATTGCGAGTGCTAAAGGTTCACCGAATGAAACACGAAAATTAAAAAATTATGTTTTCGTCAAATCGATATTAGAATTATTTTTAATGTCTTAAAGCGCCAATGTTGGAAACAGACTTTTGGAATGTTCTTCGTGAACGTTTTATCGTCAACTTCAGTAAAACATTCATTTAGAGTGACTGTGATTATCTATAAAAATGTTATTCTTAACTTGCATTCAGTTCTTGAAATTGAGCTAAAATTCATTTGCATCGTTTGCTATGCTTTATAATGGACTCTCTAGTAATGATAATTTGATTATGAATGTATAAATTAAATGATTTTCTACAAGATTTCGATGGAAACACTGAGTTCGTAACTTTTTTCTTGAAAAATTCAATTGTTTCATAAAAATTCAAGTTGAATATCAAGATAAGTTGCTAGATAGACTTAGAATCCGAAAAAGATTGCAAGCTCATAAAATTTAAATCGTTTATAAACAATTTTAAACATTCTTTAATTTTCTTTCTCGATTAACTCTTGATTGTAAATTAATTATTATTAAATAACATCATCATGCATAACCTGAGACTTGAAACTTTTTCATTTTAATAAACACTAAACTTTTAATATCATTAATCTTGATCAACAACAAAAAACGCTTTATTCAGTTAATATGATAAAAAATAGCTTGTGAGATAATCTTATTAACCATGATGATAATTATCGTAATAATTGAACATTTAATTCAAATAAAAACAGTTTTCATTGTTTTGAGCAATTTTCCAATTCTATAAAAATGGAAACTCTTTTAACCGCAAATCATTGCCAAATGTTGATTAAAATATGAACAGTTTGAAAGGCCAACAATCAATTTTAATGTTTCAATAAACATTTTGATTGCAACCTTTTCATTTGAACAATCTCAATAGTTCATTGATTACCATCAATTGTTATTGTTGAAACTTCATTTTCATCTTTTCCCTTGTTTACAGCCAAACAGTTTATCTGTAATTATCAAAGTAAAATTAGCTCATGTGATTGACGGAAGAAAAATGAACGAAAAAAAAATCAGAATAATAACTTTGGAAAATAAATAAACAGGTAAAAGCCGTTAAGGACACTTTTGTTCAAGTTAAATGTTCAATTCAGTTTGAATCATTTGTTCAACTTTTGTAGAATCTCATTGATAAGAATCAACTTTTCAAGTTTCAAGTTGTAATCAATGGTCAGTGCTAAACAATGTTCATCATGGCAGCTTCATTTTGCTCTTCATTTCCAGTTCTCAATCTTTTTGTTAACACTTAATGTTTTAAAGACTTCGAAGTTTTCCTTTGAATCAAATTGGAAAATGAAAATTATTGAAGTTGACCATGAAAAAAGAAATTATTTCAAACTGAATAGACTTGTTTGGCAAAGCAATTTGATATTTGGTCAATAGTTTTGGGAATTTACCCTGAAGGGTCAAAATAATGTTAACCTTTCCTTTCAACTTTACTCTTTGCTTAATGACAATAATGATGATGATACTCATTGTCATTATTTTCAGTAATTCTTGACTTACTTCTCTAGTTTGGGTAATCAATTTGTTGAACAAAACTGTAATGGAAGCAAAAATTACTGGAAAATGAGTATTGAATTGTTACATTCAATTCACTTAATATAATATTCAGTCATGATTATAATGATAACAATGGTACAAAGATAATGGTCAGTTGAGACACAATTGAATGGGACAAAAAACAAGTAAAAGTTAATTTAATTTGTTGGGTTGCCAGAATTGACTCCCATTTGGTTAGAGAAAGGTTAATGTAAAGAGTTGCTTTAAGTTAGAGGTTAACCAATAAAAGGTCATACAAGTAATGATAACTTGAAAGTAGTCAGTGTAAATAATTTAAATTTAATTCATAGTTTCACTTTTTCTGTTACTTTGTAATCGTTTTTCTTAAGCAAATTTCCCGTTTGTTTTTTGGTCACAACTGAACATTGTTCAAGTTTTGTTTCAATAAATATCATAATCAATGGCAAGTGATAATCAAATCTTGGCTCAACTCTTTTTAAATCACAGTCTGTTGGCTTTTCAATTTTATCAAATTACTGAGGATGAAACACTTCAAAGCTTTCAAAAACATCGTTTTGTATTTTGCATTATACTTTGCACAGGAATCGATTATGGGCTTCAGAAATGTATTAATTACAATGAGATGTTCAACTGTGTAATAACTAAGAAGCCATTCAAAAGTATCGCAAGTCTTTGAACTCGAATTGCTATTCAATTGAAAAAATTTAGATCATTTCATTGGTTAAGATTGAAATTCCAAACTATTGCTGTGATGAATGCAGATCACAAGATTCAGAGTTGAAACCAATTCATTTTAGACCTGAATCCAGATAAGTAACGCATTTTATTAATAGTTTAAAAATTTGATCGATAATTGAGTTTAGATTGTTGCATTTTTGAAGGCTAAGATCAGCTGATCACTGATCAGTAAAACTGCTTGAATACCAATTGTAAAGGATGAATGAAACTCATTTGGTCCTCATCAACAAAATATGCTATGTGGCTCATGTGGAACTTTATGTTTTCGAAAATGTTCAAATTCGAATTCTCGAGGTTATTCAAGGTCATTTTTCATTTGATTCATTAATGTACGTTAGATGTTGAGTTAATTGTTATATTTTCTACTCGACTCAAGTGCATTTTCAATGGAAAAGGTTAGCTTCACGAACACTGTTCATTTCCTGAAAGCAAGCATCCAAGCTAGTAGTCGCTCGATTTATCACAAACATCATTATCTGATGAATCCGTTTTTTACGCTTGTGATTGTAGTCTTTTCACACTTTCATTGGGAAACATTTGATACTTATCAAATAAGAA
Source organism: Tetranychus piercei (assembly GCA_036759885.1). Classification (NCBI taxonomy): domain Eukaryota; kingdom Metazoa; phylum Arthropoda; class Arachnida; order Trombidiformes; family Tetranychidae; genus Tetranychus; species Tetranychus piercei. Next base: position 16,683,661 of record CM071877.1, read on the forward strand.
AATGATGACAATTGAAATGAAGGCTAATATGGTAAAGTGAAAAATAGCTTAATTTCTAACGGTAAATGTGTTCCGTTTTTGGGTTGAAAAAAAGGAAAATACGATTATTTTCTTTCAACATTGTTTCTTTTTCTTTCTTCGTGCACAACAATCAACTGGAAGAAACAAATCGGACAAAAGGTAAGAAATAAAAAAGGAAATATCGTTTGATAAGTTAATTGGGTTATCAATGTAACCTTGAGATGAGCTTTGATTCTTTCCTTTATTGTTGCCCGGAAATTTTGGCCAAACTTGGATCATCATCTTAGCCCGAGTTCATTTGATTATGAAGAAAAGAAAAGAGAAAAACTCGATTCTTTTTACTGTGAAATAAAATGTAAGAAAAAAAAATTAATTTTACCCAAAAAATAAAATCGGAAATGAGTACCAAGTTCAAGGTTTCTTTTCATCTTTTCTTTTCACTTCCATTCCTCTTCCATCCTCATCTCTTAATACTTGTATAAGTGACTATATCATTTGTTGAATGTGTCACTTGAATCGTCAATTTGGCCTAGTAACCGATTTCCGTACATTTTGTCCCTTCTTTTTCCTTCATTTTGGGCTTTATTTTCATCTTTTTTTATTTCATTTTATCGTCTTTTTTTTTCTTACATCTCGAGGTCACCCAATCTTTTGTTATCATTTTGTTTCTTCTCATTTCTCTCTCTTCTTAAGACGAACAAGAAAATATCTCTTTTTCCTTGCCCGTCTAATTCAGACCTTTGGCCCTGTCAAACATGTGACATTGAGCCGACTTGAGTTCCAAAGTATCTTGACCTGATGTACTTTTATCAACCAAACTATTATATAACATCTATTAACAAGCAAACTCTTTCATGTCAAAATGCATTACACTTTTTGATGAAAACCAACAAACTACCAAAAATAAAATTTTACCCAAAACACAAAACTGTTCAGTTTCCATTCCGTTCAACCGAAAACTCTGAACATTTCTAACAAAAACAAACAAAAACATTTTCAAACAAATGAAGAGATCGACTTGAATTGAAATTTCAATGAAAAGGTTGACCAAATACTGAACGAGTCTATCTGCACTAAACGGATTGCAAATGAAATTCATTGGAAAACCATTTTCTATGAATCTAATCATTTGACAAAAAATTTCCAAATCACAGCAACTTCAATATAAACATAATCTAATAAATATATAAATAAATCTAACAATTTTGCATCAATATCAAACTTGAACAACTGTCAACCCTATTCAAGGCAATTCAAGGTAACAAGTTAAACAGAAGCTCGAAAAAAGAGTAAAAAAATAGTTCAAATCCTTTTCAATTTGATGTTTGAAAAGGATTTCAATTGTGATTGATTGTAGAACCGTTAGTTAAAATGATTAAGGCCAAAAGCATATCAACTTTTATCCATATAAATAATAATAGAGATAAAAAAGTTTACTCTTTTAACCTTAAAAAGTAGGTTCTAAGGTTTTAAAATGTTAAATTAGGCCAAATCTGTTCTTGTTCTTGGACTTCTTTACGAACAATATTATTGCTATTATCATTATCAACATCATTATTATTAATATTGCATTACATTTTCTCCTCAATAAACACATTACAATACAAGAAGAATACGCAAAGTAGAAAAAAAAGCAAAAGAAAAACCCTTTAATGTTCCAATTTTTTCTCTTTCAACTCTTTCTTTTCCTCCTTCTTACCTTTTTGTCTGCTGTTGTCCAGTTATTTTAGTGTCCAAAGACTAACAAGCTTATGGACACAAAGTTTTTATTTGGCAACAAAAAAAAGAAGAAAAGAACTGAGAGAGAAAAGAGAATCAAAGATGAATCTTTTTTGAGACAAGAAGATGGAAGAAGAGAAAAGAATAAGAATAAAAGAAAATAAAGAATCAAAGTTCACAGGTTAACCTTTTAAACACTTTGACCGAGGTCAAGGAACCAAAAGGTTAAACAGTTAGACAAAAAGAGGGTTAAAAGTCTTGACCAAAGTGGACAGAATGTGCAATTGTTGTTTAAATGGCAGCTTCGTCTGGTTTTCCATTTCACGTTTGGATTTGCAAAAAAAAAGTTCAGACAATTTGGCGAAATTGAGATTCAATAAATATTGAGTTTTACGATTAGTTTAAAAGCAAATGAAAAAAAACTTGTCAAATCGATTCTTGGATTCGCTCATCGAAACTTGAAATTTTTGTCATTTTGGAATTATTTTAAAGAATACTTTTTTCTTTTGCGAATTTAAAGTTTTCTAAATTCTAGTTTTTCCGATTTTGTCACAATATCGACTGTTGATCTTTCAACATTTGATCACCGACTGTTTGCTCATAGGTAATGGTCATTAAACTGTTGACCTTTCAAGTGAGTTTTCCTTTTCATTTTTTCTTTGCCAAAATAAGTACAAAAAAGGTTAAGTTTATGTTTCACTTTTGACGGTTCCTCATATCGACGGACAGTCAAAGTTGTTTACTGTTCCTCTTGACCATCATCATGAATTTTAATGCATCCTGTTTGCCCATTTTGTTGATGTTTTCCAACTCAATGGTGACACTTTTCATTGACGAAACTCGATGAAAATAATAAGATTGATGAACATGATTATTGAGTGGACCAATTGTTTGAATAATGGATTAAGCGATTGGGCAAAATTTGCAACTTTTTTTCTTCTTTTGCAAGGTTTCTTCTTCTTCCTAATTAATTCATGAAATTGTCTGGACATGAATACATTGAAAAGGTTAAATGGTTGTGTTTATAAAAGGTGAGCAACAGGAAGATGACAAACTGTTTACTTGTCCAAGTTTATTTTATCATTTTTCAATTTAATCGAGAAAATCGAGTTTCGCATTTTCTTCCAAATCAAGTGAAATGAGGAAAAATCAAAAGGCTATTAACATCGAGAGTGAAAAGGAGGAAAAGGTTGATGATGATGGAAGAGAGAAAGATGAAGAATCGAAGGAAGACAGTGTTTAAATGATGAATGATGAGTCGAGATGAGTTGAGATCATCATTGAAGTGAATCTTTACTCAATCAGGGAAGCAACAATTGTCTGTTTACTGTTCATTATTTATTCACTTTTGGCCCATTCAAGAGTTAATATCCTTTGTTGATTCATTTATATCAACTTCATTTTTTGCTTCTTTTCTTAAAAAACAAATCGCTTTTAATGGTCAACATCAAATGAACCTTTTTTTCTGCTTGACCCAATATTGACCGGAAATGGATTAACAAGAAACAGAGACAAGAGATGGACAACAACAACAACAAAAGAGGATAAGAAGGAAAACGAAGAGAAAAAATAGATCAAAATAAGGTCATCAAGAGAAGAAGAAGAATAAAATTTCTCTTACAAATCTCGAGATTACACAGATGAAATGCGTTGATAGTGGATAAACTTTGATAACATCGAGTCGAGTAAACATTAATGTCCACTTAAAAGACTTTTGATTAATGTTGAGTTTCTTGGTTCGCCATCGACTTTTGTCGGCCAACGTTTATCCACAAAAATGATCAAATTTAAGCTTTTAAACCAGACATTTAACATTCGTTTTTGGCTGTAGATGCTTTCATTTTCCAAACTTTTCAATTCTTTTATTAATAAATGTTCAAGACTCATTCAGCTTGATATTTATCGTCGAAACTGAAATGGAAACTTTTCTCTTGATTCGTTTTAAAGTTTCAATTTAAAACCTAATCAAAGTTAATTATCACTCTGATGAGAAAGAATTATTTTGACGAACTTAACTGAAGAAAAATGTTCCAAGAAATTTCGCTCATGATTCGAATGAGATTAAAAGTTTGAATTTTGGCGAACTGCATCTTCTTCTCTTGAATATCGATAAGATAGTTCTATTGTCCAAGCGATGAAACTAAATTTGAAACTAAGTGAATGACCTTTTGAAGAGAAAAGTTTACAAAAGTTTGAGTCAACAAAGAAAAGGTTGATTTGGCCAAGATTCGGGTTTCCGTTTGTCTCTGCTCATCAAATTAGACTGAATAAGCAGAAAATGAATCCATTTTGATCATCTTCTCTTTGCTTCACAAAACACTAATTTTTTATATTCACCAATTTCAAGTCTCATCTTTGGCAACATGCAACACTCGTCAACAATTAACGACACAAACAGCTTAATATCATTTATTGCATTTCTGGTTATATATTTTAATAACAATTGCCTTCACATTTATCTCATCATTATCACTTAACTGTAACTTTGTTTACCAACTTTGTCTTGCTTCAACTTTAACATTCATCGTAATAAAATAATTTCAAATGCTTATCTAATGCGTGCTCAGATGAAACTCTCATTTGACCCTCTTTAAGTCTTGAGCATTATAATACAGTTGGCCAGTTAATTGGATCGCTAATGCAAATATATGAGAAATAATAAAAACTACAAAAAATAGAGAAACCATGAGAAGGTTAACACCTTTTGAAAGAAAACAGAAAAAAAAGTTATTAAATTTGGCCTCAATTTAGAGACGTTTTTCAACATTGCTGGACACTGCTAGTCAAAGTTTTGCTTTCGCTATTTTTGAATAATAACTCAATTCGATATTGATTTTTGTCTTGACTTTTTTTCTGCCCAATTCAACATTCTTGACCTTTTGTGAACATATTTTGACTTTGCCTTTTTTCGGCCGATAAATGTTGCCGGTCAAATGGAATAATTGATGGTTTAATGTTGCTTCTCTGTTTCGAAGTATCAAGTTTGTCACAAGCAAATTATCATGAAAAACTCATAAAGCAGTTTCAAAGTCAACTTTAAATTGAAACATAACAGTTGATCAAGATAAAGGTAAGAACCAAATCATGGTTAATCTTTGGAAACATTAATTTGTTTAGCCAATCCAGTGTAAAGATGAACCGGTTCATCGATGGAAAGGTAATAAGTTTTTTGTTCAAGTTGAAAGGTAAAAGGTAAAACAAGAAAAGAGGCAAAATTAAAGGATAAGACAGGGTGGCCTTAACTGATTGAAGGTTTTTTTACCTTTTCTTTGGCTTACATTTAAAGAGCAACTTTGAACAAACCCACTTCATTAGCTTACCTTTAATAAACTTTTACATTCATCGTTTTCCCTTCTTCTTCTCCTACATCAGCTCTTGACCTCACCTCAAAGGCACAGGATGGACAAGATAATAAGTCAAAGGTAAGGAGAGGCTAAAGCTGTATGATGGGCATCGATAAAGACAAAAGTGAATCAATGATGATGTTAACTTGACGTTATCAGTGTTGATACTTGAACTTGTCCATGTCAGGATCATTAAGTTACATGAAAGGTAAAAGTAGAAACAAACAATTTGTAAACCTCGAACCACTAACTCATGTTAACATAATTTTTGTCCATTTCAACATTTTCCAATTAGAAGAGTGAAGAATGCAGAAAATGGCTCCAAAACTATAATTGAATGATAAAAGGCAAAATGTAATGTTTTCCTGATTCTGTAGATTTGCATGATTAGAGAAAAGTGGAGAAGAAAAAAAAAATTCAAGAGAAAACCAGATAATCTTTGCTATGTGAAATGCTCAAGATAACAGGTAAACATGGTAGCCTTTGGTCAAGAGAAATCAGGCTAAAAAGCAAATCATCATTAGCAAATGTAAATGTAACTCCTGATAATGAAACAACCAGAAACTCGAGATTGCACTTTTCTCTCTGTTGCACAGGTCAAAGTGATAATTAATTGTGAGCAATTTGAATCTTCCGATGGCACCTTAAGGCCGTTTAAATGGACTCATCTTTCGTCTCCATTAAGTGTTTTCCCTTGCAATCGTTTCTTCACAAGCCCATATCTAATTGTAGCCTTGACGCCGATCCCTAAATCCGTTGATAACTACGAAGAAAAGGGCAGAAAGAGAATTTTCTTCAATCTTTCAATGTCTTTTCACTTTGTACCGTTCAAAAGACTATCAATAGTTTATCATGGAAATGAAGAGCAAAATACGATTGCAACAAAAATACAACTCAACATGTTGACCAGGATCACTTTGCTTCCTTTTCTGTATCTTTCCTTGTTCCACTGGCTACCAAAGCTTATCATCTTTAATGTGATCACTTTACCTGTTGATATAAACTAATTATCTTCTTAATGAGTAAAGTAGACTCGTATCTTAACCCATGCCATTACAAGGTAATGGATCACTTGAAATAAGTAGCCAACGTTGAGTACAAGAGTAAACGCTAAACTCATCAAGGGTAAGGTCAAGCAGAATATGATCGAAAAGCTGACATCACCTTTGCCCTTGAAGCTTGAAAAGCTTTATTCAATTGATCATCTCTTCATGAGCGATAACATTTGGCAATGTAAATTGAAAAGGTTGAACATTGAACAGAGCAAAAGACACTTGAACAATGAAAAGAGCGAAATTAAAAGTGAAGATTAATATCGTTTCTGGAAAACGCAAGTTGAAAGATTTAATTTTTTAAAGTGAATTGATACAATTTCAACAATTGCTGATGCGTGCAATTGAAATGAATTGAAATGAGTTTACTTTTGTATTGATCATGGAAAGCACATTCTGTGTAAATTTGTTTTCGTGTCCAATTCACCCAATTCAAGGAACCTTATTAGATTCATCTCATTTTAAAGTCAATGTTGGGGCGGTTAAAGTGTCTAAATGTAAAAGCTTTCACCCCGTCCATCAGTAACAACGCCTTCGTTCGACTCCCTTTTACTTTGAATGTTGATACAAATTGTTGAGCCAAAGTCACGGAAAACAAATTAGCTTTGATTTGGTTGTTACTTTTGTCTTATGTGTGTGTGTGACTGTGCAAGCAACTTGTCCGTCCTGAGTGTGGTCCAAACACCATTTCACATCTACTTACCATGTTATCATTGATCATCTTTTACCGCGTGAAACAGTTATTATTATATCATTGATGTTTCTACTTTATATTACCATTTATCACAACTAGCTCATACCTATTGATACAATTATTTTGTTCAACATTTTTTCAGCTTTCGCTTTTATTCTTCCTTTTTTAACTTGAAATCATACATCATTTACCAGGATGTTGATTGTATAATGATGATGATGATAATAATTATCAACAAATTGAGATTCAAAACGCAAACTGATAAACATTAGCGTGCTCAAGTCTCATTTATTCACTATTAAACTCTGATAATTTTGCGATAATTTATTCCAATAATTATCTATTGTTTCAATAGGATCGCTCTTCTTTACTATTAACTGTTATCGCCATTACCATTTGTACGCATTTGTGAGAAACTTTTCAATTTGATGAAAAACAATTATTAAACTGTTTACCATTTGCAAGGATAAACTTTATTTTTAGTTAAAATTTTGAAGCACAACGGAGTTTAACCTCATTTCAATTGAATTGCAGGACAGAATTTACTGTTTTTGGTCAATTTTTCGATTGAAAAGTGCCGATTCCAGCTTAGCTTTCAAGTGCCGCTAACCTTAAACCTAATGATTTTCATTCCTAGAATAGTATAGTATTAGTAATAATACAATAATGATTCATCGAATCTGCTTTAATCGAAATTTTGTTCAATCAATTTGTGAAATTCGTTGTCTACTTAGAGCGAGTCGAAAATTTTTCCTGGAAAAAACATCGAATAGAACTTGTTATCAAGACTGTATTTGAACTGAATTGAATAATATCCATGATTTCTCGACACATAACGATATAAGATGAAAAGGTGCAAATTCAATCGAAAAAATTATTCTCTATAAATTTTTTTCTTATCTTTTGAGTTTCTTTCTTGATTCAGTTTCAATTACCAAAGAAAGTTGTTTTTGCAGCAATTAAAAGTCGATTGATACTTCAACATCAATTTTTCAGGCAAATCTTGTTAAATCGTTCATCAGAAGGTGACTAAATGGAAATTTGAAGAAGAAGAAAGGAAAAGCAAATAATTGCATTTGGGTGAAATTGATATTAAATTAATATTAATGGTGAATAAAAGTTGATTAGCCGCAATCAAGTTAAACTTTGGCTTTTTTAATGGCAACAATTTTCCTATTTTACCTCATTTCTTTTGGAAACTCGCAACTCAAGAACTCATTTGTCTTATGAATGAAAGATGATTAACAAGTTTGCTCAATGAAACAAAAAGCAAAGTGAACAGAGCCTCAAGATTTAGAGTTTCTTGTCTTGCCTTTATTGACACCTTGCGGGCCTGACGTTGATAATGTGATGTACCAAGAACGCGTGCTGATTTAACCCCTTAAGGTACAAGCGAGGCAACAAGGGAAAAAAGAAACAAAAAAAGTCTCAAATTATTTATCGCCATTAACATTGCTTTCGATAATAATTTTCTTCATGTCATGTTATTGTTATCATTAGTCTCAAGTTCACTGTAGCACACTTCATGTTCCACCTTCAAGGAGTTTCCTGACAAAAGAAGAAAGTGAAATGAATAGCTGCAAAAGGAGGATTCAACTTGAAAAATTGATTCGCAAGCTTCTAGTTTCACTTTCCTTTCCTCTTTTCACGTTATCAAGCTACTGCTAATGATAATATATTGTGTATCATCATTACCAGCCAATGTTTCATTTCAATTCCCAATTAGCGCAAATTATCAGTTTATTAATATTTACTCTAAACTATAATCAAAGTTGTCTTCTCATCTTTACTTCACTTTCCATGGTAAAAAGAGTAAACTTGAAAGTTCCAAAAGTTATGAATTATGTTTCTCAGGTTTGGCTTTTCAAGATTAACTTTTCAATTTCAACTTTTTGCTCAATGTTTTTGTAACCTTAAACAACCATAATAAAGCAAAATTAAACACTATAATTGTTGAGACTCAGTGAAGGCAAGAAAGAGTTTAAATCTTGCAGGAGTTGACCAGATATAGCAATTAAAGAGAAGTAAAAAGGTTAGGTCAAGTCGAGAAAATGGGAAAAAGTTGAGAGAAAAAAGAGTTTTTAGATTTTCATTTTTTAGAAAAATTGGCTTTGTTTGCCTTCGAAAGTGAAAACTTTAATTGCATGATCAACTAAGACTTTTGTACTTTTACCAATCTTGTAGTTCATCGTGAAATTTATGCTATCACCTGATTATTGCGGTCATTATGGTTGGTCAATAAATGGCCCAATATTGGTCGCAATAAAGTCACTTTGATATTAGATTTGTTGATGAATAAATGCTGAAAATGGTCGAGATTCTCGTTTTCATCGAAAACTCGGTCAAAGCTTGCAATGAATTTCAATTAACTTTGCACACTTATTGTGAAAAGGCTAATTAGACGGGAAAGCAGCTTGTTGAAAGGTTTGATGCGACATCAGCACCTTTCGAGTTTCACTTAAACTTTGGTTTGTCGAGTCAATTGTTCAATGAGCAAAGACTAAACTGAAGCTCAACGTTATCCAAACCATTCCGTTTGCCAATTATCCTCTTTTTGTGGGCCAATAAACGTATTTGTATCATCATCATCATCGTTTTGTACTTTTATTCCTTCTAATCCATGTACTAACAAGATGAAGATAATAAAAAATTGGATGATAAAAAGAGAAAAGAAAAAACTTATAACAATATTAGAAAAATAATGCTAATAAGGAGAAGAAAAAGATCAAAGGTAAATTGTGTTTTTTTTCCTTTACTTCTTTTTCTTCGTCCAATTCATATTTAAATATTCATGGTATTCTTGGTAAAGATGATGATAAAAGATTGTAAACGTTGCTGGAAGCCTGTAACAAGGTCTCAACACAAGTCATTATACAGTCATACCACCTCTTGTGGTTACAGGCAATTCAACAGTGAATATACAGTGGATGGAATGGAAAGAAGCACGAAAAAGGTTGAAAGGACTCGGCAGGGTGACGAGGTCATTTCCGTTTAGCCTGACAATCTATACTTTTGATGCAAGTTGACAAGGGCGCAAAAAAGGTCCGACAATCAAGTTACTCCATGTTACAACAGAATGGTAATAATGCAAGTTGATAATACAACAATGCGAGTTTTGGCTCTTCAACTGTTTCACGAGTTTGTTGTGCTGCGCAATTTTTACCTTTTTGTTTGTTTCTTTTGTCACAGCAAAAGGTTGGACAAAACATTTTTATTAATTTATTAATATTTCACGTCAAATCAACTGAAGCTATGAACCAAAAGAAGTGAAGATGAAATGGAACAAAATTTTCCAACTTTTTTCCTTTATCTTGCGCATCAATAACAAGTTGTCCTTTAAAGGGTCTTTGTTGACCAAGGTCCGATAAGGTCAAAAGTGAGCATCTTTTGAACCATCAAATAATTCAATTATTGCAAGTAAAATTTTTATGCTGCAATCAAATGATTATGCAGGGAAGGGCGTTCAGTTGCTCTCTGGGTGGTTTACCCATTACTTGGTTAAAGCAAAGAGTCGCAATGGTCAACACTGGCAATTGGCAAATTGGTTGACATTTTTAGTTGCTTTGCTTTATTTCATTTCAAAGATTTGCTCGCATCTTTAGTCGTCTTGAAATCACCAGGAGTTGTCCTTGCATTGATTGGATCAATGATAATTGTTGAAACATTAATTTGCTCGTTGAAAAGCTTCTCCACTTGATTGAGTCTTTATCCTTCCCTGTTGGTTGTCCAATTATCCAATCAACAGACCGCATGATTGCATGTCTTGAGATGATCAGATTGTGCTTAAAGGTTATCAGCTTCGGTATCAGATAAACATTGTCAAACTCGTCCAACACCAACACAGAGAAGCGCAATCTTTTTGTTTCATCAAAGTGATAAATAGTGTTGCACAGTGTCGTGTTGAGGTTAGTCTTTTTAGGTTCACTGAGGAGCATCTCATTGTAGGATCGTTTCAACTTGAAGGAAGGTTTTTGCCAAAGAGGAACATCAATTCGTGAATCACGATTGAAATGATGAAAAGTGCAAGCAATAGGTAAGTGAGCCGCAGGTAAATGGGCCACAATCGTAATCTTGTTAAATGGTTAATTCATTTTCAATACTTGTTACTGTAAACATTTTTCGTTGGTTCATTAAAAATTATCTTTTTTTCCATTTCTTTTCTTTTCCCTCTCATCTTCACCTTCATTTTACACTTATGGTCAATTTGTTAATCTGTTGCACATTTTCACGGTAAACATTGTTTTTTAGGTGAATCAGGTAAATGCTGCTTATTACAAACTGTCCATCATTTTGTTTTCATTTAACCTCAGGGCTGATGAGAGTAAAGTAAAATTGAAGTTAAAGCAAAAGTTAATAAACTTTCAATGTTCAATAGCGATTTCAGGGAAATCATTAAATGGTTTAAATTTTTGATGAAACTGATTGAATGGATGCAAATGGAAGCATTAATATATTCATCGAACCCTCTGGTTATAATGAAATGAAACCAAAGGTTGCAAATGTGCCATATTTTGTGACACAGGTTGCTTTCAATAAAATATTATCAATAATCAGTTTAATGTTTGTACCTTCAACAATAATAAAAGATGGAAGAATAATTATTTAAGATTGTGACGTTGGCACGAGCGAAAAGCTTTTCAAAGATTATTATTACACAGGAGAGTGCAAAGGTAAGAAACAAGTAAAAGCCATTGACAGATGGTTCCAATAGTTTAAAGACACAGAGATATTAACAGATGGTCCAGGGTCTTTCCTCCAAAAAACCTCTTCTCTCTATTCAGGCTTTCTTCTCCTTCACTTTAATGTTATCCTTTTCAGGCTTCTTCGACTTTGCTTTTGATAAAAAGTCGCGAGCCAAGTTGAAGACAACAGGCGAGAGAGAAAGAGAGAGAAAAGAGGAAAAGAGGGAGAGAAACATATACACACAGGTTAGACGGTGAACAGACTGTTTTGTGCCAACACACGCACGAGCCTGTCGACTCACTCATTCCTCTCTCTCTCTCTCTCTCTTGTCGCCATTGCAAATAGACTTGAGAGAGTAAAATGAGCTGCTCAGAATAGGATCAGGTAAGATAACAATAACTATGTTATCAAATACTGTTTTCCTAACTGAGGATAACCCAAGTTTCCCCCTTCAACTTGTAATGCAAACTTGCATTTCAGTTTTCAGTTTAGTTATGCAACAGTAGAGAGTAAACAGAAGAGGGAAAACGGCAAAGACAAGCTTTTTTCGACTCTTTTTTATTGCGTCGAGTTTCGATAAATGCTTGTTATTAATGCTCAACAGATCTCACTTTTTTGCCATAATTTCCGTCTTTCGTTTTTTTCTTAACCTTTATTCTTTAAGGTATTATGTTTGATAACACTGGGCATCATCTATTCTTGTGCACTTTTACCTTTCACTTTTTGCTGACACGCGGCCAAATTAAACACTTCCATCAGTTGTCGTACAAATTTTTTTACTCAAAGTTTTTTTTTGCCGTTTTTCGGTTTGAATTTTACTCAACCGACATTGCAATACTTTGATTTCCATGAGTCAAGACTAAAAGCATTGGTTTTAAGTTGAAGAGTACAAGTACAAACGGTCGGTGTAATATGAACCTTGGTCAGTGAAGGTCAACATTCAGGTAGCCGAAACGGCAAAAACAGCGATTCATTGAAATTCAAGAGCAATAATGGCTTCTAATATTTGATATTTCAACCTTTTCTTGTTCATTTGCAAGCAACAAAGTTAAAAGACTTGAAAAGTGCGCAACTTTTACTACTCGAGTTTCAAATTTTCAAACAAAAGTTAAAACACAAAACATTCAATATTGCACTGATTAACCTCGACTTGCGCTACCAGCACTTTGCACACAACCTTTACCAATAAATGATCGGCAATCAAATCAAAACTCAACTTGGTTTCCAACTGATAGATGGCATTGTTTTTGAGCACAACTTTGAAAGGCTTAAGTAAAATTTTCAATGTTTTGCTTCGTATTTTACCTTTAATCAGATAATGAATACAAGTCAAGTTAACCTCTTAATTAGCGATGCTTCTTCATCGTTTCCATTTTAATCTAATGAGTTCACGATTGAACAGCCCAATACCCTATGTATAACCTCCTCAAAACCACCTTCAAATGTAAATCAAACTGATTTTTCATTTTTTCCCTTCTTTTCGTTGAAGAATAAAAAAATGAAGGAAATGGGATGAAAAGAATAATTTTCATCCTCATCTTCTTCTTCTTCTTTCTCATTAAGACGTAATTAACTCACAAGGTAATTTTATTAGCCAAGGTAAAAGCCAAGCTCTTGCAGCAAAATGTTCAACCTTCACTGCTTAAGTATAGTGCAGTAGATGATTATTAATCTATTATTTTGGGCAACTTTTTGGTTCTCTTTTTCATTCCAAATTTCAAACTCATAAACTGTAAATTTTAATCAACATCATCTAATGATAATCATAATAGTCTTAAAAATTGGTTAACCAAAACTTAACTTACCGTAACTTTACTGGTTATTTATTTTGTTTTTGTTTTTACTTTTCTTTCTTCTTCTTCTTCTTCGTTTACTGATAATTGTTATTGTGTTTTCGTTAACGTTGATTGCCAGGTAAATTGAGAGGGTTTGATGAAGATGATCAAAGCATGGATAATCATATCAAAATTTTTTAGTTTACATTCTCATGAGGTGTACCTGAACACGAACAATTCATTGCTACTCTTTTTAATCTTTTTTTACCTTCTAATCTTGACTCTCTTCTAGATTCAATGGGATCAAAATGATGAGGAAAAAAAGATTTATTTTCTTGTTAAACTTGCCTCCTTTGCATGAACATTAAACTTAACGTTTACTGATGATGATGATGATATTATCTAGAGTAATTAAATAATCAATCTGAGTTTAAAGTCTCGTTCAAGTTAACCTTATCCAAGTAACAGTAGAAGTAGCAGATTAATTGCAATTGACAGGCTTAATTGTTGAGGAGTTGAGTAGCCATGAAAAGTAGAACCTTAAAGAAGGGAAAACAATTGAACAATTGAGCGAATTCAAATTTTGAAAGAAAAAATCATTTGATTTTCAATGAACGATTCGATTTTTATTTGAAACAATTGCAATTCTTTGGACAATTATTCCGAAACAAGTTGCTGTTCAAAGTTTTATTTAACTGTTTATCTTGCATCATGAGCATTTGAAGCATTTCTGAATGAAAATTTATTCCGTTCTTCTTTTAAATCGGAAAATTATTTGAGAAAAATTTACGGTTTTTGTTGATAGAAAAAGAAAATTAAACGAACTTAAAACTTTTGTTTTGTTGATTGATTAATACAATTTTACTTCCTGTGATCTCCTAATGCTTAACGCTATCGTTTGTGAGAAAGTTTTTTAGTTTTGATGAAATTTTGCACCCAAAAGTTTACTCGGAAGAGGAAACCATTTTACAACTTGACCTTTCCCTTCAACTCTTGGTGAACAAATGAAAGGTTAACCTGCGTGCGAAGTGATGATACTTTTGTAGCTCTTTTCCTTGTTGAGTCGTGTCATCATTGAAATAATACATGATAATGATGGCGACAGAATGATGGGAAACTAGGAAAACTTTGATAACCATATTCATGAGTTTTGTTTTTACACATTTGCCAGAGACGGCAATACAATGAGCGAACAACGAAAGCAGAACAAATGGAGTTCACCTTTGATGCCATTAGAGTGTAATACAAACCCGATAGAAGATCAAAACCGAGAAAAGGTTACATCGTTAATGATGATCATCACGAGATGAAAGGTAAATGAGAATAGGTGAACGGAAAACACGATCAGTGAGAATATGATGAAGTTAATCTTTGATCATCTTATTCGTGTTTTCTTGGTGCTCACGGGTTCAGCCAATGAAACGGAAGGAATAATTTTCTGCCCGTTTTACCTTGGATAGGGTCAACCTTTTAAGGTCAAAGAGCACGAGTTTTTTAGATGTTTACGGAAAGAAAGAGAAAAGGTAAGAAAATGATTTGTTGTTTACATCAATTAGAGACCAATAAAGTCTTGCCAATATAGCTCAAGGTAAAACTGATCAGATTAGAGGGACTTTACTGGGAGAAGAGATAAAGTTAATTAGCTGATTGGTGAGGAGGTAATCAGTTGGTCGAGTGAATAAACACAACCGAAACCACAGTTACTCTCAACGGATCGGCAAAAATGGTTCACTTTTCTGTTCGCTACGTGACCTTTGGTAATGGAGAGGGCGGAGGAGACGAGATGAACAGGGTTACATGGTTGCAGTGAAAGGCGTTATTCGAGCAATTTAATTGATCTCCTAATAATGATGGTTACAGTGTGTTGCTTTGTTTGTTATCCACAGAATGATGAGGATGATAGTAAAGTAGGAGGAGGATAATATTATTTAAATGTTGAATCTATTCTTTTTTTGCCCACTTTTCGATTGTTCCACAAGTTTATCATCTTAAATGGTGTTGCGTTTGGAGTGTTGCGTTTATTTAACATCGTGACTTGTGGCAATAAGTTAAGCCAAGGATATGTTGATGATGAAGAAGAAGAAGAAATGTAATATTAAATGAACAAGAATCCTTTTCTTACTTTCAAGATTAGTTGGTGCAGTCTTGCCTTCTTCTCCTTTCAATCGTCGTGACTTGTCCAGTTACCCGTGACCCACGAACCTCATCGATGAGCAAATTAAAACAATGTTGGCTCAAAGTTGTTTTATGCAAAATAAGAAACAAAAGGGAAATGAAAAAGATGATCATTTGAAAAGATTTCATCAATAAATGTTCAAATGCTCAACATGAAAACGCAGAAAACGTTCAATTGAATGTTGATTCATCAAAATCTCTCCAGTTTCTGAAAGTTAACGGTAAATTGAAAACAAAGAGTTTTTGCATTTCAATGGAAATTCAAATTCCATCAACGAAATGAATGTCATTTGTCCAACTTTGTTTTCTTCAAACGCGAATAGAATTTGAAAAATTTTTAAAATTTCTAAATTTAATGAATGAAGCTTGAAGTTTGCAGGAATTCATTGATTAGAAGTTTATAAAGACTTGAAAGTGAAGCACCCAAGACCACCAAACTGTTGCACTTTAACTTGTATTTTGTTTGTGGTTGATTGGGTGGTCTTCAAAGTTGAAGTGATTCAATCAAATTGTCTATGGCTATTGAATAGCAGTAAAGTTGGCAAAGGCCATTTATATTGTTCACTTTACCTCAATGATAACCTCACCTTTAAAGGTTGTAAAACATTTCATCTTTTGATTGATTCCATGAAATTCACGGGGCTCATCGGTTGAACCATTTACAACTGTTTTTCAACATTGTTTGGTTAATGCTACTTGCAGGGTGCGATTGCACATCAATTAAAACGAAGTAAATCACAGAAAATAATTTATGAAAATTTATCAAATTTTAGAGTTTAATTATGATATTCTTGTGTTCATTAGAATCTAGTGAAGCCAAAGTTTTCATCATTAAAACAAATGCTATTATAAGAATAATAAATTATTCAAATGAGAAACAATTGTTCATCATGGAATGTTGCTCAAAAACAATTATTCACGCAACTGTTGCTCATGTCTTTTGTGTTAACAAATTAATATCACAGAGTTTTCATGAGCATTTATGCGCTTTGCATTTCCTATCAACTTTTTTGTTTCCACAAACAAGTTTGACAGTCTCAACCTTTCTGCTTGTTTCAGTTAATTAATTAGCATCATGAATCGTGCTTGATGATCAACATAAACAGTAACAAGAAGAGGTCAACTCATTAGGTTAAATATGAAGGCAATTAGTCGAAAAGGTTGGCCAAAAAGTGCAATTTCGGCCTTTTTTCTTGTTCTGTTGAGGGGAATGTTAATTTTTTTTCCGCGAAACTCAAGTGATTGTTCAATTAATCATCACAGTGAATAGATTAATGATTATTCTTGAAATCAATCAATTGAGAGGTGAAAAGAAGAAAAGAATTTCTTTTCAAATTCACTTTTAATTCATTCAATTTTCACTTTTATTCCAAATGAAGATAATTTATTATTCAGGCTTTGCTCACTTTGGCCCGTGTTATTGATTAACCTCAGAGAAGGTCAAGGTTAATTGTGATTCAAAAGCGCAAACATAAATAACTAAAGTTGTGACGGAATAAAGTTAAAGTCTGTTGTTATTCAAGGTGGTCCAACCCCTTAATAAGGCTGTTCAAATGAGCACAAACGCCTCAACTATCAAGAGTTAAACAACAATAATTTAAATGATTATTTCAAGTGATCAAAGGCTTTCAATTTTGTTGCAACGTTTTCCCATTCTTCGGACTCACTTGAAAGGGTCACTTATAAACACACTTGAAAGCGCTCCATTTCATGGCAATTTTTCGATGCTCACAATGTTCAGATTGTGACCATAAAAGTCTTGACAAGAGTCTTTTGTTAAAAGCCATTTAAATGAAAGAAAAAAATGTAAAGGTTAAAATGGTCAACAAGAAGAAAAGGGTTTACTCTCTTCATGATAAGGGTGTGTTTCGTCTTCATGGTCATCATTTGATTGAAAGAGAAAATGTTTTTTTCCTTTCTTTTTCTCTTTTCCATTTTCACACAAGAAAAGTGACAGTTTTTATTTTTGTTGTTGTTCCAGTTTAAAGGTCATTTAGGTCAGCATTATGAGCAATTATTGATTGAATTAAATTCATGGTTGACCAAAACTTGTATTATCATCAAAGAAGAAGAAGAAGAAGAAGAAGAAGAAAATAAACAAAATGAACAACCACAATAAACACATTTTCTTGACCTTACCTGGTCCTTGTCATGTGCTGGTCATCTTTCCATTGTCCAATGTTGTCCTTCATTGTTGACCCCAAAATAGACCAACTGTTAATGTGTAATTGGTGGGTGTTAACATTTAAATTTTACCTTTCATTCGACGAACAACAAAATGTACGAAATGCAAATATAAATGAAGGTCTTTTACCTTGTTGTGGGAGGAGGAGGAGTTGTACGTATAATTTCATGAAAAGACATTAAAAGTTTACTATTATTATTGGTAACATCATCATCATTGCCATCAACAACAACTACTGACTATTATTGTACCAATAAACTGTGCTTCTGCTGCTGTTAGTTGAAGACGAGAAAAGAAACTTTTCCTTTTCAAAGCTTTTCCAATCTTGGAAAGTATTAATGCTCAGCATCGTCTATCCCAGGTCAGTCACTCTCACCTCCGCACCTCGAGTTTGTTTTCCCTTTCTTTCTCTTCTTACTTTTCTGCCAAAATAGATACAACATTGAGAGGTAAAGATTACCTTTTTAAACGGTTCTTGTAGTCTTGGTAAGTAGGGAGAGGAAAAGAGAGTGAAAAAGAAGAGGGAAAAAGAAATGAAAGTGCGAAGGTGCCATATGCTCAGATGTGCTACCTTTGTAAGTAAAGTTTTCAAGCCTCAATTCATAATTTTCTGGTCAATCTCTGTCAATGAATGCACATTAAGAAGAAGAAGAAGAAGAGAAAGAAAGAAGAGAGAAAAAAAAGTGAAACTCGTGCAACATCAGCACAACCACCTTTCAATTGAAACATAAATGGTTTATAAAAACTTGCATTTGATGGTTTTGATGGTTGGTGGTTAGGAAAGGCGCACTGCGAAGACTTGAATAAGACCTCAATCGAGCTTTACGAATTAGCTTACAATTGACAGACTCGACAAAACTTTCTCTCTCTCTCTCTCTCTTCTCTCTCTCTCTCTCTCTCTCTTGTCCTCATCAGCATAAGCACACTTTGTGTTTAATTTTAAACTTAATACCGTAAATCAAATGAAGATCAGGTAAAAAGGAGGCGAAGAAAAACATTGTTGCTTATTAATGCTAGAAATGAGTACAAAGAGAAGCAACCTGGTTGTTTCAACCTTTTACCTTTTCTACCAATATTAATGCTCTTTGTGTCTTTTCCCATTCTATGTTTTACTCTCTCGCTTGCCGACTCTCGCCATCCTCATCAGCGCTTTAATCTTCAAATAAATAATGATAATACACTTTGTCTCTCTCATTATTGATATTCACTGTAAATTATTGCCTTATTGTGTTTGTTAATAATATCATTATTGGATCAATATGTAAATGCATTCAATGCTATTTTTGGCCAGATGAAGATGATTAAGGTTATCATAAAGTTATCAATAAAGTTGAGCTTTAATAGGATTCATATTGTGATGAAATTGTTGAACCACCTTTACTGTTATTATTGATATAAAGGCTCAACTCATGCAACCTCTTAAACTGATTATTGATGTTTATAAACCAGTTAAAGCACTGACATGTAAAGTCGAGGAAAACAGCCGTTTCGAGTTTGAAATTACATCGAATCAACCATTTTCGGCTCAAGAAAGTTACTAGTTGAGTAATTACGATTAAGAAGAGATTGAACAACTCTTCGATTGAGTTTGAGCACTAACTTGACTTGTTTGAATCGCTTTTCAATGAAATTACGAAACTTTGATTAGAGAATTTTAAATGTGCAAAAACCTCAGTTTCAACCAAAAACTTGAATGCTTTTGATCCAATGAAAAGATTTATTATCCAAGCCTTAAATTATTTCGAGCTGTTGACCTGATTTCTGATTCCCATGAATTTGGTAAAACAAAAGAGTCTGAAAATGCATTTTCAGACGCTATTCAAAATCCAAGTAAAAGATAAAAATATTACCTTTTTCCATCAAATTGTACAACTTGTTTCGAAACGAAATTGAATCGGTTCAATTTCAATGAACTTTTTTTCCCACAATAAAAAGTTGTTTACATTATTAATTCATCAAACAATAATGGATAGAGAAACATGATGAATTAATAAAATCAAAAGTGAAAATGAAGACAAATCAACTGATTACAGAATTTATGCACAAAAAAAGCAAATAATGCAATCAGCAATGAATGAAAGGTAAAGGTAAGAAAAACGAAGAAAGAAGAAGAAAAAAAAAAGGTGAAAATGATGTATTGAAAAAGGCACAAGTCAATTTACTGTTGTATTTTACCTGAAAATTATGTTGTGCATGTTTATGGGCTTGAAGTAACTCCTTGTTTGCTTTGTTGTTTAGCTGTTGTTTCGTTCATTATTTCATCTTGAAGACTAAATCATGAACCGTCAACTGATGATTCAAATCATTATAACTGGGAAAGGCTTGTTTATTATGAAAATTACTAGATGGGAGAGAGAATAGAGCAAAAAAAGTGAGAAAAAAAAGTAATCTAAACAAATGTACAAGTCAATATTGAGCATCGTTTTGATGAATTTTCTTCATCTTCTTGTTTGTCTAAACTTGCCTGTATAATGGACTGAATGAGTGAGAGAAAAGAGTGAGATTTTTTCACGATTTTGGCCCAAAACAATTAATTGCGTTTACATTCATACTTTTTCAGGTATGATGATGATGATGATGATGATGATGATGATGATGAGAGAAGATCTTGTTTACTTTTGCAATAATCTTGGAGGCGTGAAAACTCTTTGTTTTCTTTGTTTACTTCTAATTAACTTATCCATCAAAAGGCCAGGTAAGAGCAACACTGAAATCAATGTTAAGGGTATCAATAGACATCATGTTTAAACACTTTTCTTGCCATCCTTATCATCCTCATCATTTATTTTACCAATTAGATTCTTGTTCATCTTCATCTACTTGCTCTATCTTGCTGCTTATAACCTTAATCTTTGATTCTGCTTCTTCAAGCTCATTCTTCAACTTTAAAATGCTTCTTATGAGCTTCGTGAAAATGAGCTCAAATTAAGCGATAACATCTATCCCATAGAGCATTGATTCATTATTTCAGCTTGTTAATCATTCTTGCCATTCATCTTTAATCGCAACTCCAAATCAGTTGAAATAAACATTTGTTTGATTAACTTCAAGCAAAATGAACATTTTCTTCTTTTCTCATTTTCTCTTCCCAAAAATAACATTCAACTTCCGGACCATTTTTACCTTTTTTTTGATAAACTGAGAAAAATTATAAGAAAATCATCATTTCAAGATTCTAATCTAATGCTAATCTCACTGCTTTTCATCTTATCATTTAAATGTGATACAATTTTTGTTGTCCTTTTTTACCCAAAAAAGTACAATTTCTTTGGTAAAATATCTTCAAGATAAGGAAATGTAATATTTTTTTTGATATTATACTTGAAGATGCGAATAAATGAAACTAGAAATGAAGAGAAACGATGACGATTCTTGTACCTTAACAAACGGTCGATTTATATCTTTACCTTTTATCTTTTTCATTTTAAAAGAAAAAAAAGAAGCATTTTTTTCTATAAAAAAAGGTAAGTAAATCTGTTTCTTTTTGCTGCATTGAAGAGCTTAAGGTTGGCATAATAGGCTATAATGTACAATATAACAAGTGAGCTTAATATTGGCTAACATGTTCTGTAACTCCATACATTATGTCAACGTCTTTTCCCGCCAATTGTGAATGTTGCCAAGTTTGAAACAAGATATGAATTTTGAACAATGAAACAAAAGCAACTTTGATTCTCAACTAAAACTCTAAATGATAAAATTGAAATAGTTTTTGAAAGTTTTTCGTAAAACTAGAAAAATTAATCCTAACAAGTTTCACATGAGTCAATGAAAGACAAAAGTCTTAACACATGAAATTATTACTTTTTAAGCAACAATTTAATAAACTATCAAGGAAATCGCAACCCGAAACTTGTGAGGAGAGAAAATTTTCTAGGATTAAACATGTTATCCTGTGCGAGTTTCACAGTCATTCTGAAGTGGCTTGTTTATTACATTTGAATGATCTGGAATTATAATTTTGTTCATATTTCGTTTGAAGTGTTTCAAGTTTCAACTTATTTTTAAGCTAAAAAAGACTTACAAACCTTTCGCTTTTTGGCTTTGAATCGTTGAGGTTAACATTGAAAATTTACTTCGAAAAGTTGGTCTGTAAAAGATAACGTTTCTAGTTTCGACTGCCTACATGCATCTGAATCTATGATTTATTATTTGGCGCAATCTTGTGTGGACTTGACTGTCACCTTTCTTGTTCTCGTGAAATAATAGCTTCTTTGGTTGACAACTTTAATGGAGTTTACCTTTAAAGTTGATTACTTTCTGTTGCTCTTTCCGTTTTTCAACAATTTATTAATGCAATTTGCTGTTTGCGCACTTTTGACCTTTGATTTGTCGTCCATTTCCATGTTACAATAATGGAATATTTAAATTTTTATGTTCAACTTACGGCTGGACAATGTTGTTACCTATGCAAGAAACAGAAAGGTATTAATATAATTACCAAAAGAAGGAGAAAAAGTTGAAGGTAACTTTAGCATTAAAGATTAAAATGAAATTCAATATTTTTTCTCAATTTCATCTTTGTTAGAGGGAAAGAATAGCGTTCACTCTATCCAGGTAAACATCGAGTATCAGCAATGTTTATGCACATATTTATGGATGGAAAGGTAATGGACGATGATGATGATGATAATGTTAAAAGAATGAGGAAATGTGTTTTGGTTGAAGAGTGAAAAGAAGAGGGAAAAAGATGAGGAAAGAAGAAGAAAATGATGACAAGAGTTTGCTCGCAAATTGAATTGGTGCTCTTAGTGCGGGGTAAAGTGGTGTACAAAAGGACCTTTTAGATGGTAAAGGAAGAAGAAGCCCAAAAAGGAAGCAAAGTAAGATTGAGGGTGGCAGTTTACCTGAAGAAAGGAGAAAGAAGAGGAAATGTTGAGATGTTGGCGAGATGAGGAAAAGACGAACTTGTAAGAGGAAGAAGAGAAGGTAGTTATTATATTTGTACATTCGTCTTCCTTTCTTTATCGCATTTCGATATTTTGCTATCGATAATTTGGACAAAGTTTGATTAGAGAGTGGAAAGGAGATGATGAAGAAGATAAAGTGGCAAGAAAAGAGGAAAGACTGATCTAAGAAGAAGAAGAGGATGAATCTAATTATCTTGCATATTGTCGTTGCTCTTGCTCTTTGCCAACAAGACAAAAGTGTAAAAAAAGGAGAAAAATTGAAGCTAATTATTCACCTTTTGTTTTTTGCTCGACTCAGGACAAAGGTCTCATCAACATATTATTTTAATAATTATTGTTCTTCATGTCAAGGTTAGGCTCTGTTGACCACCATTGCACAAGTTACAACAGGTATTAGCAGAGCTTCGAGTCAGGTCAATAGACAAATCGTCTAACTTCTTGAGTGGAATTAATGACTGTCCAGTTGGTAAAATTGAAGCTTTGTTTCAACTTGAACTCATTGCTAGAAAAAATTACCTCAAAAAGGTGACTCGAACAAGTATTTTCTTGAGTCAAAAGTTGCAAAATCCAATATCGATACTAATCATTTTGGAAAAATGATCAAAATCCACTAATTTCGAAACAAGTTTAAAAATAATTCGCTTTAATTTGAAAGTTTTACAAAATTCATTTTCCTCTGCGCGACTTTACATGTGATTTTTGAAAATTTCATTAAAAGTAATTTTCCAACCAAAATATTGATTTTGCACATTTTAAAACTATCATCATAATGCTATCTATACTGCTTATTCAAATGCAAAAACAAAGTTGAACGCAAGATTTTTGTATGTTGATTCATGAACTGGCAATAAAGCCAACTTTGTTTCGTTCAATATTCTGATTGTCAGATAACAATCAAAAAGAATTTCGAATTTAATTTTTCCTGTTTTTCGTTCTCGTCTTCTTGTTGTTGCTTATTTTCAATTTTAATTGCATTCGATTCATTATCCAATCACGAATACCTTTAAGTTGTTAAAATGAAAAACTACGAAAAGCACAGAAAGCGCTATTCCATTTGTGCTCTTTTCAAACCTTTAATCATTATATTATTATTAAAGTGATTAACAACGATGGCAAGGTTGACTTGTTTCTTTTGTTTACTTCACTTAATATTCAGGTTTTGAATCAAATTTTCACTTTAGTAGCTTTTAAAAAAGTTGAAACGCATAAAATTGAAACTCCGTTAAGAAGAAGAAGAACAAGTTGAATATCATGAAGGAGCAGGAAAAACTCAATGATTGGCTGGAAAGAAGCAAATAAAGAGTTTCTCATGATGAAACAAGAAACTCCTATTATAGGATTGAATCTCGAGAAACTGAAAAGGAAAGAAATTAAAAACAGAAAATGAAGGAAAAAAAAGTTTACTCAAAATTGTTATAGAGTTTTAAATAACATTTAAATGACTATTTACACTTGAAATTGATGATGATGGATTGAATAGGAATGGAAATTTAAATTGTCAATAAGATTGATTCATTTGCATGAACATGATCAGTCAAGATCAAATTATCGTGGAAACAGGAAAAAAGGTTAAAACTCGAAGTAAAACAGAAGATGAATTTGAAAATGACCCACCGAATATAATCACGCATCTTTTGTTTTGCGAACAAGAAGAAGACCTTTTAAACCTTGTGATGGTGGGCAGTTGATGCCACGGGTCTACAGGAGCCAAGCCCAGGTCACCCAATGTCATAGGGGAAAAGCCCGTACATGAGTGTCAAACTACCGCTCCTAATGAATACAATGACGGCAACGGAATGTAAAGCCATTTCTTTTGTTCTGTTTTGCCAACATTTCGTTTCATCATTAGTCTTGCTAATGAATTGAGATTGATTCAGTGGAATAAATTGTTTCACTTTTCTTCCTTTCTTTCGCTACTGAATTTTTTTAAATACTTCGCGAGTAATGAAAGTTAAATGAATGGGTAAAGTTTTCGAGTAATAACCATTTTCGTCTTTTATTTACAAGTAAAATAAGAAAACGTTTTTTGTCTTTATTTATAAAATATGTATAAATTTATATAAAAATAGTAATCATGAATAATATTATCTAGAACTTTTACTTTATCATTTTAATAATTCGCACAAAAATAGGATAATATTTATATATTTATATTTGTTTTGAGCTTTTCTTTCTGCTTAAAGCATGGCAAGTCGATGATAATACTAATAAGGTTTGGGGGAAAAAGTTACATTTGATTGAGAGAAAAACGTTTAAAGGAAGAAAAGGAGCGCAAAGTTGATATTTTTTTCAGTACTTCAAGGGATTGGCTATTTACATCAAGAGAGTAAAGTTGAAAAGTCAAAGATGTCGCCTTCATCTGGGTTACATTTGGCATCCAAAGCGTCCAATTGATCATAAGAGTAAGGTGACATTTCAGATGAAGCAATTGATTTGGGCGATATTATTGAACAGGGTGAGTTTTGTTGTTGAAACTGAGCAGATTGTTGGTTGTGGTGATGATGGTTGATGATGGGTTGCTGATGGTGTTGATGTTGATGATAGTGATGAAGGTTTAAATGATGTTGAACAGTGGGACTAAGTTGATCGGGATGAGGTGAGTTCGGTGAATTTAATTCCATTGTTCGCATTTGAGGTAGATTTAGTTGTTGCTGTTGTTGGTGGTGGTGTTGATGGTGATGGTGATGGTGAAGTTGATGTTGGTGTTGATGATGTTGATGTTGATGATGTTGTTGTTGTTGTTGTTGCTGTTGATGCCCAGAGTGAACGTGACCGTGTTGTTGCTGTTGATGGTGTTGATGGTGCAAGTGCTGTGCATATGCATCATTAACTGTCGTCACTGAGACTACGGTTGCCGTCGAGGCCACAGTAGTTGGTGATGAGGTTAATGGTGACGAGGGCGAGGATGAGACTGAGATGGGTGCACTGTTGTTGGTTGAGTTGTTGATTGGATGAACTATTGAAGATGTTACCGTTACTGATGTAGGAACCGACGATGAAGTAGGAGAAGAAGAAGAACAAAGATTTGAAGATAAAATTGATCCATTATAATGATGTGATGATGATGAATCATGGTAAGGAGAAAGTGATGAGACAGAGGAAGATGGAGAAGCAATACTACTGGGTGAACATAATAACATGCTTGATGGATTGATATTTGCATCAGGATGAGGTTCATCTTTCATGATAACATCACTATTATGATGAGATGCAAAAGTAATGCAAAAGCAACAGCAAAGTAAAAAGAAAGAGAAAATGAAAAATAAGAAAAAAAAACAAGCAAACATGAGTATAAAATGTTCAAATAATGAGCGTAAAATGCAATAGTTTCAAAGTTCATCAAAAGCAAATCGTAATTTCATGCATAAACAAATTGAATGCAACTTTTCATTCGAAAATTCAATGTTTTGTTGCTTTTGTTTGATTGAAATATAGAAAAAAAATAGGAATAAAAAAGATCGAAATTCTTACCTTGATGAAAGGGAAGATGAAGAAGATAAAGGCGATAATGAGGTTGCTGAGGTTGCTGAGGTTAAAGCTGAAGCTAACTGATCCAAGGCAGCATCATTGTTTAACAGTTGCTGTAATTCCCGAATGTATTGAACGGCTGATCGAAGTGTTTCCACTTTGGACATTTTCTTGTTCTTGTCCTTTTGTTGCTTTGGTATGTGCTGACGAAGAGTATTGAAACCTAGGTTGACCATTTTAACTCGATTACGTTCACGTTCATTACGACGAGCAACGGCAATAGGTGCTATCGTCGAGTTGGTTGAGGTTGTTGATGAGGAAGATGAAGATGAGGATGAAGAGGAAGATGAAGAGTATACAAGTGAACGACGAGAGGTCAATGAAGGTGTAATTGTTGAGCGAATAGTGTTGTTTCCCTTTCGTTTACAACGAAGTAACTGGGAATTGTTGATGGAAGGAGAAATTGTCGTCTTTTTGTTGTTGCCTCCGGTTGCAATGAGAGTGACCGAAGGGTTTGACTCAATGGTGCCTGATGATCGCTGGAAGTTTGAGTTAACAATTAAATTGGTGGCCGTTATTTGGACCGAAGTGTTTTTAACATTGCTGTTGTTTCGATTGTTACTGTGAACATTGATTATCGGGCAATTGTTTTCATTATTATTTGGTTCAATTTTAATTCTCTTGGCTGGACTTGTGGTTAAAGGTGATCCAGGTGAGGTTGAGGTTGATATGGTTGGAGATGAAGTTTTAAGAGTCGGTAAGTTGTTGGCTGGATAAACCATTGTGGATCTGTTGTTTGTGTCATTAGTATTGCTTGGTGTTGAAGAGGCCAATAGGGTTGTAAGGCTGACCTGTGATGAGGCACTGTTTTGCATAAAATGTGAATAAGAGTTGATTCCAGTTTGATATCCGATGGTTGTCATGATGGGATTGATCAAGGTTTAACGGGCTTAAACAATTAATTGACAAAAAAAAACAAAGTCAATGTTGGTCAACAAATGAAGTGATGAGAGTCTTCAATGGTGACGAGTAAACATGAAGATTGAAGATGAGTTTGGAGGAAAAAGTGCGAAACAAGAAAAAATAGTAAAATAACAAAATTCAAGTTTGTGCCCGTTTCGTTTTAAGGCTGCTGTAACATTTAGGCACGTTGTACCACAGGGTAAAGGTAAAATAACACTGTGCTAGTTTGAAAAGGTTCACTTGCTTTTGTCGACTCACTCGGGCCTCTTGTTCAACTCTCTTTTACTCTCTTTCTTCATCTTCATCCTGACAAAAGGTGAAACTCCTTGGTCAACTCCTTGGGAAAGGAAAGAAAGAAGATGATGTAAAGAAGATGAGGAGGAGAGTAGAAAGTTGGAAGGCGGGTTTTGAGCGAAAGAAAGGTAAAGATGATGGAGAGAGAGAGAGAGAGAGAGAGAGAAGAAGAAGAAGAAGATGGAAGTAAAGTAAAGACGAAATTTGCGTTTTTTTCTCTTTCTCTCTTTTCAATCAGATGAAACAATAAGTTTACTGAGTTTTGATATTTACAAATCATGAGAATGTGAAACTGATGAAATTGTTTTCCACTTTTCATCCAAATTCAAGGTAAAACTGAAATTGAAAGACAAAGCAAACAAAAAGCGAAAATAATTGAAAGAGAAAAAATAAAGGCTCATTCAATAATTATCAACAATAATTGCGAGGTTACACAAAATATGAATGAATTTAATGTTTGCGTTCATTTCAATAATAACTTGATAATTGTTGAAACGAAGCTTGTTCAGTAATTTACATTTTCCCAGAAAAAGAAATTACAATTTGAAAATTTTGTCGAAAATAAACTTTTCAAATCAATCCAAAGTAGGAAATTAGTTTATGTACTTTTGTACTTGACTGTGCATTGATCGAGTGCACAACAAAATACCAACAGTGGTATATGGATGAATGAACTGCTTCACCACGTGCAGGAGAAACACGCGTTTTCTTCTCTTGCCATTAGTTGATTAACTGTCAACCAGACTCCTTCACCTTTCCTCCTTTGCCTTCTCCCTCGACTTTTTATCCTTTTGGAAGTGCAATTATCGAAGGGTAAAGATAAGGTTTTTATAAGGCACACACGAACACCGGTTGATAAGACACCGTTACCTTTGACCCTTGCTTGGTTTATGTCTTTTACCGGAACCTTACCTGACCGGCGTCTATCATTTCCTTAACGGAACTGCTTCATCTCCTCATTTAATCTCAACTTGTTTTTAATAGTTGATTGGATTTGAGTTTTGGTAAGAAAAGCGAAAGGCAATTTGCTGATGAAATATGGCAAGATAATTAGATTTGGTTGGTTGGTGTTTTCAATGGTAATTTCAATGTAACACTCAAAGACTTTTACTTTGAGAATCCATTAATAGATGTTAAATTGTTTGCCAATGTTGTGTGCCAGTCTCGTGCCTTGTCTTGAAAGTTTATCATTTTTGCGCCAAATCACTTTATAACCTTTGAAAGACGCATTTTACTCGATGATCAAGAGGATGACGATGGTATAATGATTATAATGCAAAGCTATAAATGATGATTATGCAGGGAAAGAGAAAGAAAATGTTTTTCCTTTTTTTCAACTTTCATGTTTCTCTGTTTACCTTTTCCACATTCATTTAATATTTCCAATCATTTTTACTTTCAAATTCACATTTCTTTTGTTTACAGTTTCCGTTTGGTCAGTTGGCTAGTCAACATAATATCAGGATATAAATCATGCTTTGTTTTATCGTTTCAATCTTGAGCAGCTTCCATCACAGCAAATAATTGATGAGGTTCAACATTTTAAACTCAACGCAACGCTTGACCTTTAATTTCCGTAATTTGATTAACGCAACTTTCATTCAGAATAATTGGTGAAGATATTTTTCTTTGAACGGGTTTGTGCTTCAAATAAAGTTTGGTAAATTTATTTTTGCGAATAAAAGAAAATGGAAAAATGGAAAATGTCGTTAATCGATTCAAAATTTTAGTTTCTTTTAGATCAGCTATTTGATCATTTTCTCAATCTAACCCGCTGAAAGACAAAGCTGGCCGAAAATTGAAATTCAAAGCCTAGTCTTCACTTGTAATTTGAATTCGAATTTTTAGACCGCGAAAACAATTCTCCGATGATGAATGTTAATTTTAGTTTGGACATCGACAGCCCAGTTTCAAGAATAAAGATTGACCTTTGAGACTATTTAGTCTGGAAGTAAGCAGACAATTTATTAATGTCATTCAGTTGTACATATGTCAACGCATTATGAGACAATCAGCGTTGTCCATTATTTGGTGGTCACTCGAATGACCATACTTTGCCCACATCATGTGCAAACTGTTGCTTTACTTGACAAATTTACACCGTTTAACCCAACTCTATCCAACTGCTTCTCCATGTCTGTTCCTCTTTGGTCAAACGACTATTGCTTGGTTAAAATGAATTACGAGTGACCTTAAAATGTCTACCTTGGTTCTATCATTGTTTTCGTTTTCGTGTTTATTGGCTCTTCTTTTTGTTCACTTTAACTTTGCAAAAACAGTGTAAATGGTTGCACTCTTGGCTCAGGCAAGACACGCGTCTTTCAATATCAATCTTTGTCGATTTATTGAGTTGAACACTTTTTCATCTCCATTTTCATCACCTCCATCTTTCCTCTCTCACTCTCCTCGCCATCTTCTTACCTTTATCTTCATTTCCAAATCTCACCAGGTAATCTTTCCTTGATCTGTTTACTTTTTGCTTAAACTTCACTTTTGACCCTGTTTTAGGTAAACGTCAATCTAGATTTAACCTTTATCTAACCTTAGGTTATCAACACTCATCTAGACCAATTTCTCATGTTGAACGTAAACAGAATTAGCAAAGTAAATGTTATAAAAAAAGTAATCGTAAACAGTTTTCCTTTCCATTGCTTCTCATCATCTCATCAAATACAAGAGTCCAACATGATTACTCTTCATGTTACTTTTCAACAATCTTTGACTGACTCTTCAATTTTCAATGATGTCGTAAACAAGTATTCAAGCTGAAAACACAAAGAAAAAACAAAAGCCACCTTTTTATCCGTTAAAATAGTTGAATAAGTTGTTTAACACGCAACGGTAAAGCACTCGATTAATAGCCAATAAATATTGTGTACCTTTGTATGCATCTGCCATTCACCAGACACGAGCAACAAAAAATCTTGTCAAATCTGTTTATGAAGCGTGTTTCATTCATCATATTACTTGATTAAAAGGTAAAATCAGCATCAAAGAATCTCTTGATTCGCTTGCAGCACTGTGTTCATCAAAATTCGCCTCAACATGATCATTCTTGTTAAATCACTTTCATCTGAAATCTAAAAACTAACTTTAGTTGGGATTAAGTTGAAAACACTAAAACTCATTGGAAACACCAAAAGGAATTTTGGAAACTCGAAGTAAAATTATGTTCCAACGGATGAGAATTTGATGCAAAATTGGAAATGGAAATCAATTTCGATAAAAAACTTGATACATTTGCCCATAATATGCACTTCGAGATTGGCTTTTGTAGACTTTTGAGATCAGCTGCTGTAACGCCATCTATTAGTGACTTTGTCAACCTCAAAATCTATTATTAAAAGTCCGTTAAATTGTTTTGAACTCAATTTTTGAAATTAATTGTACTTTTAAAGGAATTTTCTAATCAAATTTTGAAGCTCCAATAGCGACGGAAAAAAGGTTGAATCAATAGAGTTTAAATTTGTTCTCCTTTTCATGTCTTCAATCATAATTGAGGTCAATATATAGGCAAATTAACGAGATCGTGTTGATTCGACTATCAATTGCCAAATGATGGTTATATTTTGATGTTCAAATGAATTTTCATGGACACAAGATGAACTGTTTGACGAGAAAAGTAAACTTCAAGTTGCAATTGTTGCCACCTGTATCTTGGCGTTAATTAACAATTTAAACAACTTTTTAATGAAAATTTTCAAATGTAAGCTGTAAATGCAGTGTTGACCAAGATAATGTGCCTCTTGTAACTGACTACAAAACGGCTTGAACGGGTTTTCAATGCTTTTTTATTATATCTCGAGTGCAAATAATTTACCTCTAAATTGTGATAATTTTTGTTCATAAAGGTGAAATATGATGAGAAAACAAGATTGATTTGCATAATATATGAGCACAATTGGTAAACAATTTTACCTTGTAAATCCATTTTATTCAAATGCTCTTGACCAAACAAGAAAAGAAATAAGAAGAAGAAGAAAAAGTATCAAATTTTACTTTTAAATTACAGTTTTTAGTCAATAAATTAGCTCAAATTTATTAGCAAAAACACAATTTTCCTCTTCTTACTACCAAAGCAGTGAAGCAAACAACAATTGACCAGTTATTAAATACTCTTAATACATTGCCTTTGCTACCACGGAATACCATTACAACGTAATAATACCGAGTAAAGTTTGTTGGTCAAAAAAGAGAAGCGAGAAAAGATCAAACACGAATCAGCGCGAATAAAGAGTAATCCATTAAAAATACATATTGACTGGTTAAGCTTATGTAAATAATGGTTGTTAAATATTCTCAATGCGCTGCCACTACTTGACCAATGGAAGGATTTAAAAAAGTCTGTGTTCGCTTAAAAGGTAGACAACAGTTGAATAGTTTTGGTGGTTTCACGGAATAACCTTATTCAGAGAAAGGTGAAGATGATTGGGAGTGAGGAGCGAAAAGATTGGCTTTTTATTGCAGGACTTAAGGCCATTGACAAAGGTTACTTGTGACTTGAAGTGAAAGGGACTTTGGGTGCTGTAAATAAGCCAGGCTAATGGCAGTTAAATGGGCAACCAAGACAATCAGTTGAGGCGTGAATGAAATGTTAGAAGGTGAAGAAGGAGGAGAAATGAAGAATAAGATGTAAAATTTCAACTCTTTTTTTCTTCTTCTTTTTACATGTTATTCTTTATCGCCCTGTCTTGAGACTTAAGATTCTTGACCAACAATGGACTTTGATTATTTTGGCTCAATTTCAATTTGAACAAGCTTGTGAAGGAGGAAAGCAGAGAGAAGAATAAATCTTTCATTTTTTCCCGTTTAATAATGAATGTGTAAGCAAATACATGTACTTTGTGTATGCGCATATTGTTAAAGGTAAAGAAAGGTAAATAGTAAATGAATAGAGAGACGAACAGAAAACCTCGAAAACAATGATTTAGAAATAATCTTTTCTCCATTTTTTCTCTTCTCTTTTCATTCTCTTTCAATTTCATATTCAAGTTATTCAGTTGATTCATTGTTGACAGGAACCCAGCTTATTCCGATAGTCAATAATTTATCATAATATTGCCTTGGTAAACCCTTTGATTATACTTCATTCTTTTCAGGGTATAAATGTCATTGGTCAGTCTATTCTCACTTTACATTTCGACCCTTTATCAACGTTTTTTTTCTTCTCTTCGCTTCTCTTGTGAATGAAAAGAGAATAAAATGAAATGATATTCAAAGTTTATCGTGTTCAGCATTGTTTTGGCCAATCTGAAGCCTCATTGTTCGCTTGTAATAAAAGGTGTGAAAAGGCGTTTGCATGAACCTTTAGACTTTTCATCGTGCGACACAATTGACACCTTCGTGCTATTATTTTAAATGATCTGTTTGTTTAAGCCCACTCTTTTGTCTAGCTTTATGCGCTCTATTCGTTCAAAATTTGTGTGGTTTTCGTATTCACTTGAAAGGAGAATTGAAAGAAACAAGAAATTTCAAAATGTTCATGAATATAAAGAGTAATTTCATCTTGTTTTGATATTGATATTCAGAAAAAGCAATGAGACAGTTTAATGTTGTTGTTGTTGTTCGTTAGTTGAATGGTCAATTGCATTCTAATTTTGTTTTTATTTCAATCAACAAAAGACTTTTTTCAAGTTTTTTGATCTTTATGCGACAATTTAAAGGCAAGTTTCAATGAAAGCGGCAGACGTTTACGGTATGAAACTTATAATGAAGACAAAAAGTTTCAACAATGAAATTATTTACTGCTTTTCGAGTATTTCATTGGAAGAAAAGTTTTAGCAAAGAATGAAACTGTCATTTCAACTATTCTGCTTTCATCGGGTTCGTCGTTTATTTCATCAAAACGAACTAAAAGCATAATTTGAAAAAGTATCACTTTTATGCAAATTTTAATATCACAATAAATTTTGTTAAATTTATGCAAAATCTGCAAATCTATTCTGGAAATATAATGAGTTTTTCAACTCAGAACTGAACAACTCGTTTCATTTCTTTAATTGCCCATTTACGCTAGAAAATTTAGATTCGAAAATTATTTTCAACAAAGTTTCTGATTCTTTTGGTCTTGTTTCAATTTCATTCAAATGTTTGATTGAAGAAGGAAAATCAGTAAAATCGTGAAAATGAAACCTTTCTCTATATTTTTGATTGGTTTTGGTACAACTACTCACCACTTTTGCTGTCAACAAAGGGAAATCCACGAATGGACAAAAAAAGAAGTAAATAAAAAATAGAAAAAATTATATCCTAAAATCTACAATTAAACTGATTTTTTCCATCAAATTGTTTCATTTTACCTTTTTTGTGTGACAAGTTAAACTGAATGGAAAGCAAGAAAAGTATTCATTGAACAAGGAAAGGATTTTGAAAGAACAAGGTAAAAGAAAATGGAAGAGAAAAATTGCCCTTTAAATGAAAGGTAACGAAAAGAATCACATCATGTGTGGTCAATTTTAATCTTGACCAACAGTGAAAAGAAAAGATGAAAAAGACAAAAGCAGAAAAGGTCATAATTTAGAGTTTCGCGAATCAATTGAAAAATGTTGAGGCAAAAGTTGGTCCAAAAGAACGGATCCTTTTCCTCTGAAATTGTCGCAATTGTTTCCATTGCGATTGCAAGTTTTATTGTAAAGACTTTTGTCGTCGTTATTATTATTTCAATTAATTAAACAAAATGACTTATTATTATAAGTCAATGGCAATGGAAAAGGGAAAATAATGGAAATCATTTTCTTCAAAGAATTGGTTTGGCACGCGATTTGTTTGTTTGCCATTTAATTGTGTGAAGTGAATCGTGAAGTCAACAAATTACTTTCTGGGCGTTCATTCAAATTTCAAGTTCAATTAGCTTTTTCTGTCTTTTGCGCATTTCTTTAAAGTTAATTAACAGGCGATATTTTGTGGCTTTCGGTGGCTTCCATTTGTCACCGGAATTGTTGTCAAACAAAAGTCGATGTTTATCATTAATATATGCCATTTAAGGCCATTTAATAATCACTTACCTTTGATAGATGACAATGAAAAGGTAAAATAATTTAACGAAACAATACAGTTTCTACGTTTACATCCGGGTAAAACAATAGGAAAGGTAAGAATAAAGTGAAAATTTCTTAATCTTCAATTCATTTGCTTTCAATAACAAGATGTTGAAATTTCTAATAATGTTTCATTAAAGCTGAATAAACAAGTTTTCACGGCAATTTCATCTTCGGGCGAAAATTCAATTACTAACAATTATCAATGATAAATGTCTAAAGATAGTTTGCTCTTTTCACGCTTAATTTTCATGATTTTCATTTTCAACGATTTAAGGTAATAAGTGGACTCAACTTTTTGTTGAATATTGAATTGAAAAGATTTGCTTGAGAAGCGTTAGTCGACAGTCTTTAAACGTTCAACTTTTGCTTGAAGTGGTTGCAAGCCTTTCTGTCAATAACGATTATTTAACACAAATGAGGCTCAATTGACAGAGATAATTAGACAATTTGTAGAGTAAATAGCTTTGTGGACAAAAAAGTTGAGCCAAAAGTGGAAAAAAAGGCAAAAAGGTGTCAATTAAATGCACTCGAGCTCGACTAAATTCAACTTATTACATGCAAATTATTCATTACATTTGGGCTCATGCTTTCAGCGTTTCATCACAAGTACAACCATTGAAACAATTAAAACTGTTTTTCACCCAAAAAAGGATGGAACAGGAAAAAAAGATTCACTGAGCAACTTCCTTCAGCCTATAAAATGATCAAAGGTCCTCCTACTCAGAGCATATTGAGATACAAAAGAGACAGAAACGATGAATTTCAGGTGAAAGGTATTTATAAAGAGCCAAAAATTGATGCAAATTTTGGAAAGAAAGTTAAAAGTAACAAGCGGGCCTGCGATCATGACTGATCGCAAAATTGTTTTCAATTCTGAACACATTTAATGTTATCCGAAAAACTATAGCCAAAAACTTTGACTTTTTAGTTAAGAGTTGGGACTTTGAGGGTTTGTAGTGGTATAAAAACTGAGGCCATTTATGAAATAAAATTTTTATGATCAGTATTTTTCAATAAAATTGAGTCCAAAGTTGAAACTTCGAACTCCTTTTCAAAGTCGAAGCACCAGGTTATTTCACCAACCCTTAACTCTTTAATTGAAAAGCAGTTTAACATTAAATCCTAATCCAACAATAAACCTAAATATCCAAAGTTTTTCCCCTAAATACAATGCTATAAAATACGGATTCTGCATTTTTTCCCCCACACTGTTCAAACGTGAATTTCTCAGGAACCTGAATTCAGCGAAAGTCCTGACTATTTTTCGTGATTGTAGTTTAATCATGGCTTTCATTCTATGTAAAAATTTTATTTAGAACCCGCTCCGTTTGGGCACAATCTTCCCGCAAAAATTTCATGTTTTGACTTTATATATTGTATAAATTCTTGTGAGGAACTATTCAAAACTCAAACACAAAATTCAAGTCGAGGTTTCTTCAGAAAAGATCTGTTGTAAGCATTACTTTACGCAAACTTTATTACCTTATCAACGAAAAACAAATCAAATTGATCTGAAGCTGATTGAACCAACATTTTGATTAAAGCTCAGAATCAGTTAATGCAGCGACGAAATATATTCAAGCTTTAATCTCACTTGGTGAATCAATTAATTCAAAGATGAAAACTGTTGCAAAAGTATCGCTCAACGCTAGAAACTCATTTTACTGTAAACGTTTAAAAAAATGTTTATTTTCTAGAATTTTTGTCGACCATGACAACTCTCTTTGAAATCTCAACTCAACTAATAAAAATAAGCAAAATACTGAATTAAAGTTTACACCGAGATTGGCACATTCCGAGTCACAACAGGATTAGAGGAATGTTTGAGTTTAATTTCAAGGTTCTCTTGTCATTTCAAGCCTCAACTTTTCCCAGCATCGTTAGCACATTGTAGACACCAAATGATTATCACTATTATTATTAAATTACCACAAAGGTAATAAAAAAATGGACAACAATTTCACCATTTAACAACCTGAAAAGTGCCATTTGTAGTTTGCATTTGCAGAGCTGAAGAAGTGCCAGTAAAACCAACACTCAAAGTGATGAACAAAAGATTAACACGAAATGAATGTTTTTTTCAAATCTACTTTTACTTCAACCAAACTATTATCATTAAATGTTTTAACATAATAATTATCAGTCAACATTTATTATTATCTAACCTCTTTTATTTGCTCATTTATTAGCATTATCATTATCCTGAGTTTTACTTGAAACAAACTTGAGCTCGTTAACACGTTTAGATCTTATCAATAAACTATTTTTTGATTTAAATGAAAAGCTAAAGTCATTAAGTCAATGTTAACAATAAAATGTTAATCAAAATCAATTTTCTGGTTTCTTTATTGAATTTGCTTCATGCAATTATTTCTGCAAAGCAAAACCTTTCTTTTTGTTGACTCAATAGTTGAACAAGTTATTCAAGTAATTTGCATCAACTACTGAATAGACGAGATAAATTACATCTTTTATTTCATTAATGATGACTTTTCAAGTTTCAAAATTGAAAATTTAAATTCTATTCAAATTGTTGAGACGCAAATTTGTCTCGTTGCCATCATTAAGCCCTGGGACTCTGCATGGGCGTGAATGGAAAATGAATTTTTCCTTTTTTTCACCTTTTTTCTGATTTGTCAGCATCTTTTGAGCTCTGAACTTGAGCCTCGTGTCGAGATTCAAATGAATTAGACCTTTTTATGATCACTAATTTATTGATAATTACCAAGATGGTAATGATGAGTTGACTTGTAAATTCAACAAAAAGATGTTTTTCAAACGTTTTCTGTGACTTTTCACCTTGCGATTCCCGATTTGCTGTAACTCTTGTGCCTCTTTCACCATCAAATCAAAAGCTATGGCTGAGATGAAAAGAAGGGAGAAAAGAGAGAAAAAAGTTACTTTTACTTTTCGCTCGTTTCAGGTACTACTTTCTTCGCCAACTTCAATTGGCTTTATTAGTTTCATTAGTTTATTCATTAATGAAAATTGAATTTAAATCAAGGTTAACTTTTTGTATGTTATTAGGTTCAATAATTATGTCAAGATTTGCGCTCCTCTCTGAGTTGCTCGCTAATTGATTAACGTTGTCTTTGGAAGGTAAAAGAATGACCCTTGAAACTATAAAATAAATGATCTTTTACCTTCTTTACTGCATTACCTTTTAACAGATCAAAAGCCGAAATAAATGTCCATTTGTGTCTTGATCACACCTTAATTTATTTCAATTTTCAGAAGATAATTAGTAAAGAAAAGAAATTCATGTAAAAGGTAAATATTGCGAAAAGAAGAGCTCATCAAAAGCTCTACTTCAAATAGGCTGTGAAAGTCATGAGTTT
The DNA here is from genome assembly GCA_036759885.1 of Tetranychus piercei. NCBI lineage: Eukaryota > Metazoa > Arthropoda > Arachnida > Trombidiformes > Tetranychidae > Tetranychus > Tetranychus piercei. Next base: position 16,721,322 of record CM071877.1, read on the forward strand.
CATTTTAAGTGTTATTCACGGAAAGTAGAAATATGTCGATTCGAATATTGTGTGATTTACTGTTTAAAACTCAAGGAATTTCAAGAGGTGAGAAAACACCATAGTTGCATCGTTAAATGAAAAGGTACGGAATAATGAATCCATTCAAAAATATTTAAACATTAGAAAGTAATTTTCTGATCGAAATTCCTTAAAATTTTATCTGTATTCATGAAACAGCATGGATAAGCAGATGAACATTCTTGAAATTCCAAGATTCTTCAAGATACAAAAGATTCTTCATAATGATAAAAGCACTAAATAGCAAAGATTTCATGGCGACAACGAAAAGCATGAAAACTGAAAGCAACAGATCTACATGATCGTTTTAATAAAATGTTGAAACTGAATAAACTTTCATCTCTATTTTTGCTCATTTTGCATTCATTCGCTATCTTGTTTTTAATCAAATTTAAGATCAATTAAATTACATGCTATCAAATTGAGTAGTCAACCCTTGCTCTTGATCATCATTAACTGTTACTATCAACCTGATCATCATTTGAATTGAGAGGCAAAAAGTAAATGTAGATTGACATTTAAATCAATCAATCACACCAAAAGACTATCGCAATTGTAGCAGGTACATGTTGGTGCCTCACAAGAGATGACAATCAGTCGATTGAGCCTCTTTGATTACATGGTGACATTAATGCCTTTGAGGTACACCTTTGAGTACAAATTTAAATGATTCAACTAAAGCAATACAATTATGCCCTCAATAATGACAACTTAATGAGATGAACCAATAAACATTTGAGGTAAAACGCAACGAAAACAATGTTCATCTCAACACTTGCTTTGACCCTTAGTTGATGGGAAAATATTTTCACAAAACTCTTTTCATTTCGCGATTATTCAAGTTTATTCAACAGATGAATAGTCAAAGTTGTAAATGAAGATGAAAAGTTGATCTAAAGGTAATCATCGGTTGACACCAGAAGACGGACAGCGTGAAGGAAGTAAATCATGAGGTAAAAGGAAAGAAGGAGGATGAAGAAGATGATGATTGGTAAAAGAGTATCAATGGTTGAGATTGAACTGAATTTTGATGTTGACAAAAGGCAACTGAATGTTAACCTGTAGCAGCAAATTTGCATAATATTTCACGGTTCACTGTTCCTTGCTTAATATCTATTTGATCGTCAATTATTTTTGTCTCTTTTGACTTTTGATAAGTTGCGTCGGTTTCTACGTCTGTTTGCTTACCAAAGCATTAATTTGGATTAGAGAACCTCTCATCATCATCATCATCATCGTCATCATGCAAGGTAAACTCTCACCTATGCAAACACCTTCGCCACTCTAATATTTAAATGTCACTCGAATAAATGAAGATGTTACTTGGATTAACTTGATTTCTCTTCAACCTGTTGCTCTTTTTGAGGGTAAACAAGTTTCTTCTTCTTCTTCCCAGTTCCGTTTACCTTCCTTTTTGGCCTTTTCATGGTGAAACTGATTCCATTCATTTGTAGACCTTTTCATCATCTAATTGGTATTCCAATGTTATCGGCCGTTCAACAGTTTTTAGGCTAAAATGGGAAGCAAGGAGAAAGGCGATGATGAGAAAAGGTTCAACATTTTTCCTCATCACTGGACAAAATTTGCTTTTAATTGAAGGTTAATTATGGTCTTTATCATTTTACTATTTACATGCAAACCTATCACTAGTTAAGATGATGATGTTGATACTTTTATTATGCTAATTGTAAAGAGTAAAACTTTGTCAACTTTCAACTTGAAACATGAAATTAAATTCAAATTTTCGTCTCACAAATCGGATCAATTTGATTATTTATTTTCGTTGCAACGTTAATCATCTTTCAACAGACAATTGGCATTCTACTTTGATAGCTGGTTATTGAATTTCGAAGCTGCGAATGAAAATTTCGCTGCAAAAAGAAACAAAAATGTTTAAAAATAAACTGAATTTCTGTTGATGCGCTGATGACTTTGAACGAAACGGAAAAAGATATTAATTATTGAGGAAACAAAAGTGAGGCTAACCAAAGTGAGGCCATTATCGTTGTCATTTACAGTTCATTTTATAGCAATTAAATGATTCCAATTATTTGACTCAACTAATTGAATACCATTTAACATAATTATTCATGTTGACAAAGCGAAAGAAGATGAACCTTTTTCTTGTCTCTTCGTTTGTCCGCTTTCGGTTTACACCCAACTTATATTTTCATTGATTCTGCCTTTTGAATGGTTAATCGTTTTAATGATGAAAGTTGACTCAATTGACTTGTCACAATTAAATGCTCTCAGAGATTAACATAATTATCGTTTCAATTATTTGCTTCGTTCGATTAATGTCATGAAAGAGCAAACTAATTGTGCAGGTTGCAACCTTTTCATCTTTGATTAGCATTAACTTTCTTTGATAATTGTTGGATTAACTTTTCCATTGATTACCTTTCAACCTCACCCAACATTGAAATGATTATTGAAACACCTAATCAACGGTCTTTAACTCAATTGGGCAAAGATGAGTAAAAGAATCAACATTTTAATGGACATTTTATTCAAATTGTCATTTTTGATTGAGATGAAACACTCAAGATTGTTTCTCGTCTTTCATGCAACATCAATAGTTGATCTAGAAAACATCATTAAATGCAATTGATGAAAGCCGGTAAAAGCTGCGAAAAGACAAGACGAAATACAAGAAAAAATGAATTTCTAAGTTTCCAAAAAGCCTAATCAAACCATCATTACAAAGGTGCTCAATGCTCATCTTCTGAGTCGGAATTTTTCTTCATCTAAAGTTGAATCTGGAAGCAACTTCATTTTCTTGTTTGAATTATTTTCTAAAAAAGTCTTTCTTGATGAAACGAGGGTTTCATTATTGAACTAGCTTGCCTTGCTATTTAATGTAAACTGAACTTACCTTGGATTAAAAGGTGTTGAAAAAGGGTTGAAATGCAGTTGAACGATAATTACTTTGATGTAAAAATTCATTAATCAAATTTTGTTGGACGCCTTTCATTCGGCAATTGCCTATTCAACTGTTTATTCCTTCTTTATATCGATTGGAATTGAGCTTATCAAAGCAATTGAATTCACTAATTAACCCTTTCCACCATTATTTCCCTTTCCTTTCCCAAGGCAATCAATGATCTGAATAATTTACTTTTCTTGCCTTCTTCAGGTTAAAGGCGTACTTTACCAACATGTTTATTAACTTTGCTTGTCTTGTGTTGCCTGTCGAAGATCACTCAATGATCTTTGATCTGCCTTGTTACCCACCACACCTCAACTGGTCACCTTCATCTGTCCATCAACGAATCATTATCAACACTAGAAAACATAGTTATCTGTCAATGTTGATCACTTGTTGACGCAAAGAGCAAGGTAAAAGAGGTCATCAATGGTGATAATGATTAGGAGAATATGAAAGGATAGAAAAAAAGCATTTAAAGTGATGCTTTTTTTCTGTTGATGAGGTAAAATTAAGGTGATATTGGGAAGCAAATCAGTCAAATGGTTGCCTGTCAATAAGAAGAAGAGTGTCAGAAAAGTTGAAGAAACGGAAACAAGACGATCCAATTTACTCAAATAGCCCATTACATTGTCGACCAGTTATACTCATTATTGCCATTAAACTCGTAATTGACCCTTTAATAATCTTTATTTACTTTTTTTCTTGTTTCACCCAACAACTCTTGGGTTTACCGATGAATTTTTCATCACCGTTTTTCAAATAATATCAGTTACCCTTTAAGTTGAAGGTTGTACGGGTCACTTTGGGTGACACTTATAATCATTTAATAAAAGTCAACAATTGGCTATTTTGACCTGAGCCACTTGAACTATTATTAAGTGATAACTTTCCAGATTGACACAAAGGACCTTTGAAATGACAAGAGGCTTCAAAAACTAGAAAAATTTCAATTCACTGTTTTCTTTTTCTTTCTTGGTAAAGGTTGATGATAATGATGATGCAGAAGATGGTTATGATGAGAAAAGAGAAGGAAATGAATGAGATTTACATTGAACTAGAAACACGGAAAGGAATGGTAAAATTCATAGCAAGGATGTTGGAAGAGGAAGAAGGAGGAAAAGAACAAGTTCGTCTTCTTTTTTTTGGGCAATTTTTTTATTCGCAAAGAATGCAATGGATGAATACTTTGAGGTAATATTAAGACTTTATTGTTTGCCTTTGGAAGAGGAAGAGGAAGAAGAAGATGAGGATGAAAAAGCTGATGATGATGATGAGGTTAACAAAGGGAATAAAAATGAGATGCTTTTTAATCTTAAGATAGGGTTTATTGAGTTGTCACTGGATGAAAAGGTGAGGTGCCAATGGAAGAGAAGACAGTAAGGTAGAGAAGAGAGAGAGAGAGAGAAGAGAAGAAGATGAAGAAGAAAAAGAATAATGTGAATGAAAGGAAGGAGGTAAAATCTTGCATTCTACATTCCCTTTATTCGCCATTCTTTTCCTTTTCTCTTTCTTCCAAAATCTAGAGGTTCGTCGAAGGATTATTTCGCTCTTTTATTCCTTCTATTTCATTCCTTTTTTGTCCTTCGCTTAAATGATCAAACTTTTCAAAGTTGCCTTTGTTGTCACATTTTTTACCTGCACTATTTATGCATGTTAACACAGGTTACCAAACCGTATTTGGTGTTTTGCTCTTCTTCGCCAGGTTAACCTTTACTTTCAAGTGCGTTCTTACCTGTTTCTATTGTAGTCAAAGAGACATTTATTATGTACTAACATCTAAAGGGAAAGTGAGACTGACTTTCTTCTCAATTTATTCATTCACTTTCATTGTCTTCCCATTTATCTTTACCCAATTTGAGGCCTTTTCTGCCCTTCCAGATCTTTTGCCGTCGAGAAGGGACATTGCTCTATGTATCAACCCTTACAGAATGTAAATGTTTAATCGCATTTGATGGCTCATTGAGCAGAGATCAAAATAATCAGTTGACATTTGATATGCAACTCGACATTTTTTCCCCTTAAATTTCAAGTTTCAATTACTATAAATTTGCTGCCGAATCATCACGCTAAAGAACCAGTTAATTCGTGGAAAAATTAATTGTGAAAACATAATTAAAACACGAAAAAACTTGATCAATGAACAGTATAGACACCGATCGCATAGAAGAAATGAAATGAACTTACAGGGTCTAGGCTGTGCAAATAGCAATGAGTGGTTACGAACTTAATGTTGATTATAAATTGAAGAATCTGGTAACATGTTGTGATGATTCAATGAAATGATTGTTTCTCAACTGGAAGATCGTTCTCCTTAAGGCGAAGCAACTTGACAAGAAAACTTTTCATTTATCGAGTTCATCGAGAGACATTTATATTTGTAATTTTATTAATGCATTTGATTTATGCCATTTGATGGGACAAATGAAAGACTATTGAATTAATAGGTTTTTTCATGGCCTTTTTAGATATGAAAAGGGTGCAAACAAGTTCAGATTTGCATTTCAGGCCAAAAAAGGTTTGTAAAGTGAATTGTGGCTTCCGTTTATTCGTGCCTTCAAATGGCACAATCAAAGGCTTAGGCAACAATAAGAGCAGTCACAGTTTAGTCACCGTTAAAGTACACTTTCATACCCTAAATCCTTGACACACATCGAGTCAACTTTTGTCATAGAATCAGAATAGCTTCAAATCTCAAATGTGCCAATGACGCGAACTTAATTAAATTTCCAAGCAAATCAAAGGTCTTTGAGCATTTAAACCTTGAAATTCAATGTTATACAAAAGAATCAATAATTTCTCAAATTAAACTTTTCCTTACATTTCAATACTGAGCGAAACGAAATTTCAAAAATAATGAAATCTCCGAATCGATCAATTTTAGTTTGTAACTGTATAGATGTCACTTCGGCCAACATTTAACTTTCTTTAGCACCAAGAACCAAGTTTAAAGTAATTTCCTTGTTGTTGACCAAAGCTTGAAAATCATGAGTTTCGTGATAAACATGATAACATTAGGAGATGCAAATACTTGTAGTTGTTCAAGATGCGGATAAAAGGAAAGATTTGATCGTTTTCTCTTTTCCCATTCACATCAAAATTGGATAGAAAAGTGAAACATGATAAGCACGGAGGCTACATCGGCTTATGGGTGTTACAATGACTTTAATTAAAACGCTGTAAGTCACTGATTTAAGGTTTAATAGGGAAAAGGGCAGAGTGAATGAGAAAGGATTAAACAGATTAGTTGAGAATACAATTTTCGTGTTTCATTTTGTTTGTTCAACACGGAATAATACCTTTACACAAAAGCGCTTTTCAATTTTACCATTCAGGTGATAGTAAACAAAGCAAATGAAAATTTGCTCAAAACTAATAAACCAACGAAATAACTCGAAAATAATAGGCTGATCGTAATCACAATTTTCATTTCAAATTTTATTCTCCTCGCCTTGATTCATATAATATTTCACACAATGAGATGCATTTTTACCTATTTTCATATTTTCATTGTTGCTATTCAAATGTTAACGATCATTGGTTTAGGTAAGTTTTATATCCAACAACATGATCAGTATCTTAATCTACAGGGTGTAATAAGAAGAGAATAAGAAAGAAAATATTAATTCCATATTTGACGCTTTGTTGACTCTACAAGATTCCAGGGCAAGATATCATTATCCGTGTAACGATAGGCAAGAATCAAGTTTGCGACTTGAAAAGTGTAATATCCTTGGGCTAATGTGATACAGAGACGATGATGTTGAACAAGAAAAAGAAGTGAAAAGAAAAGAAAAAGGTAAAAACGAAAAAAAAGAAATGAAAATTGAATTGTTATTGATAACAAAACCTCCTGATGTGAGGTGAGATAACTTTTTGCTTCTTATTACCCTTGCACATTGGCACAGTCAGGATAATGATATTACAAGACCAATAACAAGATTAATATTTTTGATTATCAGCTTTCTATTCATGGCTCTATCAAATATATTTACATGAATATCAATGAGATTTGCCCTTTTCTATTTCACATTTTCTCTCTTTTGACTTTTCAATGTTGACTGAATATTGATTGAGTAACTTGCAAGCCTCTAAGCCATTCAATGTGCACAGTAATATAGTATTGCGGTCAATTATATTACTAAATATTGAATCGATAATGATGAAGGAGAAGAAGCATCGAAAAAAATGAATAATTCAAGATTCCATCTTAAAAAGACTTAGAAGTTGCTAATTGGCATATCTTGATGGAATTTTCAGATTTTCTGAAAATCCATCTTTGGAAGTTCATCTTGATTGAATTTTGCACACTTCTATTGATTAGCTTTTTGTGAAATGTGCTTATTGTTCATCGCTAGAATCGAAAGTTTGGAACATTGAATTTTGAAAAAAATACGATTTTTATTTATACTTTTGGAATTACAGAGTTTGAAGAGTTTTTGAAGAGCTCTTATGAGATGGGAAACGGTGAAGGAAATAAAAGTTTGAATGCTTGTTAGTAGCTGTTGGATCTAAATGAAGTTTTGCTGCGGCTAAATGGCACGTTGAAACGTTCCTAATGGTGTTATGTTTGATTGCAATCAATTGTATTAATTTAGATTTTACTATTTTCTTCTTTCTTTCTCTTCTTCTTTCCACAAATCAAATTAAGTTTTCTTCACTTTTCATCTCACGATTTGTTTTCAGTATCATTATCATCTTTACAAGTTATCAATTCGCACGAAAAGTAAAACGAAATAATATTTGCTCAGTTTCTGTTAATCAGATAAACAATGATGATCAACTGGTAAAACTTGAAAACTTTTTCATTCTTATTAAATAATCAAAGATGAAAAGAAGAATTGATTAATCAAAGCGAATCAAAAGATGAAGTAAACAAAAGCAAATGAAACTGAAGAAAAAGTTAAACAGAAACAAACTTGTTGACTTTGATGCGATAATCAGCTTCATGATGAGTTTAGGGTGAAAAAGATTTCACATGATAAGAAAGAGAGAGAGAGAGAAAAGAGAAATCGTGAAAAGAAGTTTTCTTGAGATGAAAAGTTTTGATAATTTGCTGTTGAAAATGCTTGTTAATTAAGGGTAATTGACTGATCGCCACTGAACAAAACGTGTCAATGTAACGTGGCAAAGATGAGAAACAAAAAATTGAGAAAAAAAAGGTAAGAAGAAGAAAAAATTGCTCTTGATGTAGAGCTGAATGTTATTTGATAGTTGAAGATGAAAGGCAAAGTAGAGTTGAAATGTTAAGGCGTAATTAAAGGTCTAAAATGTTAATCAATTTAGCTTTTCACGTTTACATTGTTTTGTTTTCAAATGCACTTAACACATTAACACTGGTCTCAACACACGTTCAACTTGCCAAGTGATAATAGGAAAGATGAAAAGAGCTGATGATTTATAATTCAACTTTTCGTTTCTCTTCATTTTCATCATCTTCTTCTCCCGAATCAATTAGCATTCTCAAAACAACAGCAACCGAACAAAAAAAAGGTAAAAAATTGTGTTCTTTTGTTGAACCTGATAATGAAGTTCACCTCATTACGATTGGGAAAAGAGTCTCAAGATGGATGAGATTATTTTTCCGACGACATCGTCCTGCACCTTGCCACACTTACGTATCAACTTTGAAGATGAAAATTGGCAGAAAAAAAGGTAAAAAAGAAATAAAAGCGCAAATTGATTTCTCATTTGTAGCAGCTTCGTGTTCAAATGTGAAAATTGTGTGAAAAAAAGGAAAGTTTATCACGTCAAGTTTTCACCTTTTTTTTGGTTCTGCAGTTAAACTTGGGTAAAAGGTGACCAAGGGTGAAGTATAAAGAGATTTTTTCTGGAATTTAATTTGACCTTCAATTATACACTTTTGTGATTCCCTTTAATTGCAAAACATTTGACTAAACAACTTTTTCGCCATTTTCCCTTGCGAATAATTGATTAAATCATTGCTTTGTCATTCAAGCAGGTAAATCCAGATTAAAGTTAATTGTTATCAATTGGCTATCGATTGAAAATAACAATTTAACAGTTTGATTCTTGGCTTATCATGGATCATGTTAATTAGGCTCTGCACAATAGCCTATTCATTTGCAGATCCTTCTTAATCAACTTTTGAGTTTTTTTTTCATTCTTATCATTTGTCTGTTTAGATTGATAATAATTGATGGCAACATTAAATATAATTGTTAATGGAAATGTTTCAATTGAATTTTCATGCGCTCATCACAAGGTTAACAAGTTTTTGTCCTTTCGCGACTTATTTAACTCGAATTGTTTTAATGCAGAGTTTTTGAAACTCAATGTTGACCAACTGCAACCTAAACATTTTTCACCTTTTTTTGTACTTTTCATTTTAAACATTTAAATTTACCGTTTAATGTGAGATGAAATATAACTTGATCACTTAACCATCAATTATTGAAAGGAGTTGTTGACTATGAAACTCAACAAATGAAAAGGCATTTGCAACTCATTGAGTTGAGGCTGAAATTAAGCAAATGATAGTGTTTTTGCGGTTAAAGGGTTAACCCGTTGTCAATCATAATTCATTTAAATTCGCTGCAATGGATGAAGCAAAAGAATTGTAATGAATTTTCAGAACAAAAGCATTTTGTTCAAGGCAAAACGCTGTTCCGTTGAACCATGTAATTTAACCAACAAGACTTGAGTTATTTAAGTTTAATCTCATTTTCAAGTTTTGTTACTAAATTGTTACTTTGTAACTCTTGTTGAGGTACATTTTGAGCAGCCAATTATTATTGAATCAATTTGTTAAAGACTCGAGCTCTGAAAGGTTCAAGGATTTGCAAGTTTACAAGCCGAAAAGGGTTCAATCGGAGATCTTTTTGCTTGGTTAGCATTTACTTTGAAACCCACACCTTAACTGCATGTGGAAACATGAATGGAAGACAAAAAACAGAATCTAAGTGTGAAAAGTTTTGTGTGTTCGCCAACAGTTTAACAGGATAATTTTTGGTTAATATTATTTATGTTTAGGCAATAATTTCGGTTTGGCTTTGCTTGTGATGATTATGATTAGAGATGAAATTGCATTGTGAGTTTTGAATGAAAAAAGGGACAAATTACCTCCGGGCTTTTCTTGCTCACCTTATCATTAATTGTATCCACTTATGTAACAGCAATCATGATCGTGTAATGATCATGACCGGCTTTTAAATCACAGGTAATCACACACTTAATTTGTACCTCACAGAGTTAATTTAATTAGCGCGTTTTCACGTTTTATCGATTTCAACAGTTTCACCCATTATTTTTCAATCTTTATGGGACCAACAGGCATTAAATCAATTTGCATATAATCATAATCATAAAACCCTTGGAAATGGAATGAACAGCAAACCATAAAAAATAGATTAATGTGAGCTTGTTATCCAAGACTGTACAGATTATTAAGTGTGTGATTACCTGTGATTTAAAGCCGATTCAATCACGATCATGATTGTTGTTACATAAGTGGATACAATTGATGATAAGGTGAGCAGGAAAAGCCTGGAGGTAAGTTTTACCTTTAACTTTTAACATTAGAACAAAGAAAAGCTTTTCGTTTTGTTTCAATGGATTCAACTTCAACATTATCTTGAGCTCACAAGGGAAGTGCCCTTGCTTGTGTGACCGCTTTCGATTTTTTGGCTTTATTTTGTAAAGGAAGAGAAATGATGAGACACGTTGGACACAAGGTTATTGCATTGTAATCTATTGCAGTCCCTGACCAGTACATAAAACCAATTTCAACAGACATTCAATAAAACATGTATCAATGAAAATAGTGATTCACCCATTTCAGTGACTGCAATGGATTACCATGCAATATCTTTACTTAAAAATGGCTAAAATCGTTAACCGCAGACCAGCGCAACAAAAGCATAAATACATGTATCATTATTCTTGATCCTCTAAAATATAAGGAAAACATCGAAAACAATCGTACAAGCAAGGGCACTCCTCTTGTCAGATTGAGTTGAAGGGACAAGATCAAGAGACGACATGGGAACAGTGCAAAAGATCAGAAAAGAGGAAACAATCATTTCACATTTCTCTTAATCTGTTGATTTTGATTTGACAGTAATCCTCATTTTCCTCTCACCTTTTGTCACTGGTCATAGCTTTTGGCCTCCTCACGATGTTCGAGGTTTACAAATCAATTAGAACTATTCAACTACCTGACTTGTTAATTTGTGATATTTTCATTCCAACTCGGAATGCAATCTGTAACTGTGTTTAAACTATCAATTTGGAGCATTCCATGTCAATAACATGAAGTTGAATCAATCGCAAGTTGCCTCGCCGTTGAAACAAACCTCGCAATAAGAAAATGTTTCGTTTGCAGAAGAAAAAGGCAAATCATATCAACTCTAATTGACTTTGATCGAGATTCGATTCTAAAGAAAAATGAAAACAAATTTCATCAAATTTAATGAAACTGCAATGAAGTGCAAGAATAGGAAAAGTTGAAGGCAAAAACATGCAATAATAGCATTTGTTAAGTCTTTGTTCAAAGTGTAACATCGCAAGTGACCTCGATAAAGAGTCGAGTTTGTCGCGATGCAAGTTAATCATTTATCTATACATTCAAAGGCTACAACAATGAGAGTACACTTACGATGAATAGCGACAACTAAATATTAAAGTGAAGAAGATATATAAAGATAAGTGCGAAGATGAAGTGAAAAAAGATAAATACTCGAGACTATAATGTAATGAAGGATCCACTTGAAAGATGCTCTATTATTAAACGTATATTGGCTCGATTAGTTTAGTTTTTGTACTCAAAGCGGAAGGTGGCCCGAAGAGACGAAGAAATTTAAAGCTTTAAAAGGTCAATTTTTTGAGAATAAAAAGGAAAATCGAGGATGAATGAAAGAGGCAAAGGACACTGAGAATGAAAAAGAAGACAGAGAAAAGAAGAAAATATTCTTTTTGCTTCTTCATCTCATTGAAAGTAACGATAATGAAAGATTGGACAAGCGTAACAGAAGACATTTTGCCGCATTATTTTCCTTCTTACACTTTACCCACTTTTGGACCGTAAACATTATCCTCTTCATCTTACCTTGCCGATCGCCCCCTTTGCCTCTCTTCTCAACACCTTTTCCGGTAAAATCAATTTTCAAAACGCATATTTATAAATACATTGGTTTCTTTCATCAAAATTTTTACCTTTTTTTTCGATTCTCAGGTAAGATGCTTTGGTTTCGCTTTTTGTTCGTCGTAAAGTGCGACTCAGTTTTTTTCTCTCTTTTCTCTTCCAGTGTCCATTTTGGCCAATTTTCGAGTCTCATTTTTCGCTTACCTTTAAAGAGAAACAATTTCACCTCAATATTGACCCCAAAAGAGCAGTGCGTAAATTTAGAAATCCATTTTTTCTCTCTTTACATATTTTTTTTTTCATTGATTCTTAATCGTTTCTTTTAATACTTGCATCACATTGATTGAAATGCAAAATAATATCAATGCATGACAAAGGTGCCAATGGAAGCCGATTTACCTTTTCTCAATTTTCAACCGGAACAGAACAATATTGTTGCCCTTTTTTATCACTTTTCAGTGTTGAACAAAATAATGTGAAGAAAAAAATATTTATCCTTTTCCACTTTATCCAGTTTATACTCATGTCAAGAATAACTATTTGATATATTTTTTCTCCTCTTTTCTCTCTTTCTTGCCTTTTATCTCGTTTTGCACCGTCAATTGATAATTTATTATCAAATATTACCTTTGGCAGGTTACTCTATTAGAATTGGTTGTGGTTCTTTTGAGGTGATCAAAGGTAAAGGTAAAGAGTAGGAGAGTTTTGTGATTTATTTAGTATCATTGTCATGTAAGGAGGTTGTGCTGTGGTTTCACCGTTTCAATACAATCTGTTTACTTTTGTAAAATGTTCATTTCTAAATGTTGGGTGACAAGGTAAGGATGGAAGAAGCCTATTTATCAAATTATGTTATTAAAATTCTGATGAAAATGTTGATCGTTATTCGTGATGGAATTCGATTGGTGAGAATTTTTTTTCTAAAAAATGGAAAATTAATCAAGATTATGTTACGAAAAGAAAATGCAGTTTTAAAGAAACAACAGAATTTTATTTTCTGTGTTGGCACGTTGAACTCCTGTGGTTCTTTTGTCAACTTAAGGTTCAAGTTTAGTTTCCTTGTTGCACTTGAAAGACACTTTATAATTATGATCAATGATTATTGTTGAAATGTTTAGTAAGAGAGAGAATGTGTTTTTACCTTCCAGGTTAACAAGCAAAAGAGAAGCAAATATTGTAATAAAAAATGGTGTTTACTGGGTCAATCGATTTCTCTGTGCCTTCGTTTTGCGAAAAGATAAAGGTTACAAGCAATATTGTTGTTGGTGGCGATAATAATGATGATAATAATGGAATAAAATATTGACTCTTTATGATGTGTGGGTAGCATATGGGAATATGTATATTGTGTTGATGTGGTGGTGGTGGCTCAGCACGGTTCAACACATTGATGCATATCGATGACACAAAACCTCTTTGCACCGTACAATGAGTCTGGCTAAATTGAATACAATAATAATCGAAATTGGCCAAAAAAGGAAATGGTTCAAGGTTGACTAAATGCTGAGAAACACAATTATTTTCCTACTCGAACTGTGCACAGTTTTATCGTCCATTATTTCACCTGAAAACGATTGCAAATGCTCAGGTATTGAATGTGCTGTTCTAAGGGAAAATAATGAGAAATTAGTTTAAATTTTGAAAACAAGTTCAACATCTAACTCGACACTGAGATTATCATTTCGAGTCACCGAGAGGTCGAGTTGTGATCAAGTCGAGAGTTTAGTTTAAAATTTATAATTGCAACGTAATGTTCACCTTTCTGTTTTAATGCATCGAAATGCAGTGTTAAAGACAAACATTGAAAAGTTTAGACTTTTCTGGTTCAATTTCATTGAGTAAATATTTCATCTTTACGTTCATATCTCAAGGGTGAAAATTGGTTTGATTACAACGTGTTGAACTATACTTTAACCACAGGCTATAATCATGATAAATTAGATTTACAGTTTTTGTTGTTTTCCTTTAGTTGGTAAAGCTAGAGGTAAAGATGTGACTGGGAAAAATGTTAACAATTATAAGTTGTTTCTTCTTCTCTTTCAAAACAAAACAAGAAATGATGAACAATTGAAAGGTTTACTGTTTAAGGAAGAAAAATGTGTTATTTTTTGTGGATATTTTTGCGCCTTATTTCCATTCGTTTCAGTGTGTGAGGCATTTTGTGGAAAGATGATCATTTCTTTTGGCCACTTTTTCCTTCTTTCCTGATGAACTGTAATTTACCTTTCAAAATGAAAACACCAATTGAGAAGTATAAGAGTTAAATGAGCTGATGATATGAAAAGATTATCATAATTATGATGATAGTGGGGAGGATGGAGAAGAAGATAAACATGGTAAAGTTGAATGTTGACTTGCATTGAGGGAAAAGAAGACTAATCAAGGTTGATATTGAAATGAAGGTGAAAAAAGAGGAAGGAAGAAAGACAAAGAGAACAGTGGAAAAGAAGAAATAAGACGATGAAGGATGAGAGATGAGGAGGAGGAGGAGTAGGGGGAGTAACGAAGAGGCAAAGGTAGACAATGTTATATTAACAGGAAAAAGGATTAAAATTGAAGCTTGAAAAGGGTTTTGGAAGTTGATGTTTGTGAAGTGTTTAGTCAGTTGATCAGACCAATAATTTATTAAAACTTCTTCTTCCTATTATTATTAAGGTAACATTCAAGATTAGCTGAAGTTAAAGTTAAAGTTGCTTGATTGAGATGATATTGATAGCTTTAAATACTAATATATTTATCTGATCATCAAAAGAAAAATGAATTTTCGAAAAATTTTTGTTGATTTCGATCAATATTGATTATCATAATTCATACATAAACAAGTATTAATACAAGAACAAAGTTTTGGAGCCTTTCTTTGCAAACTGAACCAATGACAATCAAAGCTCACATGTTTTATAAAGGATCTCATAATAAACAATATTGATGAATTGAAATGTAAAATTAACAGATTTAAACAAGCATATTAAATAAAAATAATAAATAAGATGAAAGATTGCACTCTATCGTTTAATTTTATACCAAAAGTAGACTTAATTTCGTGAATTAAATATGTTTAATAAGGCCGCACGCGATACTCGTAAAAAGAGTTATTTCATTTTATTGGGACTCTGGGCATTTGACTCTAAAGTGACCTGGCAACGATTCAAATCAGAAGGAATTACGGGCGCAACATTTTACCGCATATTAAAAGGTACAATGATGGAAAAGGCAAATGGTAAATGACAACAAAAAATTCACCAGAAAATGATATCGATTCTGTTAAGAGGACGAAAACTTTTACTCCAAATTTGTTCAAGTTCGTTCTATTGAGAAGTTCCGCACATTATGTAAAGTTGAATATGCTAAGGAAAAGAATAAGCCCTAAAATCTTGATGAATTCAAAGAAGTTTGATGAAAATATTAAAAAAGCCGCTAGTCGTTGTTGACTTAATTTGATGAAAGGTGTTCGGTCAAAATTGCTGAAAATTTCAAAAGATGGAGTATTTAGTGTCTGATAAAGATTGAAAATATTTATCGGTTAAGCAGTCAATTTTTTTAAAAAAAACATTCTACTTTCATTAGTACTGTTTATTAGGGACCCTTTATTTTGAAGGATTCAGTAAGAAATTTTGCTTCAAAATGAAAGTATATATTATTCGGATTTCAGAATTTTCGATTAGAACGCTTGGAATTTTGATTTTGATACAACTTGTAAACTTTATGATTTTAATTTGGAGATTTGATTGTTCTCGACGTAATTTGCGTTGCTATAATCAAATACAAATGTATAATTTTTCTGGTTTTGAAAAGTCAAGTCTTTTCTTTCAAGTGAGTGAGTCTATAAGAAAAGGTTGAAAAGGTATAAATGAATGGAAAGGTCAAAATTATGAAGAAAAAGAAAGACAGGAAGGAAGGTAAAACATTGACCCTTGTTGACCTTCTTTCTTTTGCTTTCGACTCGAGGAAAGGTCAGTTTGTTGTTTCTCTGTTTTTCTTTTCGAGTCTAAATTTTCTGATTGCAAGACAGTTTATACGCTCTTTTAACTCATCTTGCAGTTTGAAGCGTCAATAGCTCAAGACAAGAATGACCAGAGTTACCAAAAGAAACACTGAAAATTGAAACGAAGTGTAAAGGCAAAGTGAGAATGTTTTCACTCTTGCAATTAACCTTTCTTGTTGTTTTTATGATTTATTTATTAGTTTTGTAAAACACTCATGAAAATCAATGACAATCATTTGAAAGGTAAGAAAGTTGTTCGGAAAGCAGCGAGCAAAGAAAATAAATAAAACAAAAACATAACGAGGTGTGCCGAGCAGCGAAAGCGATGTTACCAGCATTGATTAACCCCGAATTACACACTCTTGTTCATTGAGTAACTTTGATGATCACTTGATGATCGTGTAACAAGGTGAAAATGATGGGTTACCTTTTGTTAACTTTACTTTTCTTCTAACAAGAATCTCAACAACTTTTCTTTTAACCTTTCAACTTGCATTTAATTAAATCTTTTCGACTTTAATTAGCAAAGGTAAATTCCAAGGCTATTTGCTTCTCTGTTTACTGATGCCCTTCTAATGGTCAAATAATTTTGATCTCAAATTCCAATGAAAGACACTAAATAATAGCAAATTATGATTGATAATGTTTCTATTTGGTGGTTACACTCTCTTGTGTGCACAAAAGTGTAAAACCAAGTGAAGCTAAAAAGATCAAGTTGAGGTGTAAAAGGCAAAAGGTGAAAGAAGAGTAAAGGTTATTGATGGTCAAACAAGGACAAGAGACTGTGTGATGAGGGTTTTTCACCCTCTTCAATAGGGTTAACACTTGCAGTGTTAAAAAAATAGCTTCGAGTAACACTAACCTGGGCTCAACCTCAATCCATTTTCTTGTCCAATTTACGAGACTTTGGATTGTTTTTGCGCTCGCCATCATCATCTTTGCCCCAATGACTTGACCAAGTGCAGACAGAAGCAGTTTCAAGTTTTTATGTAAATCTGTTCAAATTGTTGTCTTGAAAAATTTGAAAAATTTCTCACTATTTTCATTAATCGAAAAAGTTGACTTGGAAATGGTGAAAAGTGTCAAAAACTATTAGTCTTTAGGATTCCATTGAACTTTCAAACTGAAATCGCTTTTGATAATTTGGTAAAATATTTACCGCAAAAAGCAAAACTGTTGACAAGAAAAGGTTCAAAGTCAAAATATATCAATAATTGACTGAGTAACAAATGATTGTGAATTTTGTTGACGCAAATCGTATGATCAATTGATAAACTCAAGTCTATGAAAAGAGTGTTTCAAAATGATGTTCATCTATTGACAGTTTCTTGCAATTCAAATGTGAGAGTGCAAAAAGAGCGACTCGAAAAAGGAAAACAAAGAACGTGAAAAAGATCAATTTTTATCTTCTCTTTATTTCTTTTGCTTCTCTTCATTTTCTTCATCAGTTAACATTGCAAGAGGAAAGAAAAGTGCAACAAGTTGTTGAAAGGAGTCCACCTCAAGGAAAGCAAAGGTTCAAGATTAATGCGTCCGAAATTTTTGATTTATGTTCATTTAAAGGTGAAAGGCGAAGAAGACGATAAAGAGGACAAAAATATTGTCTGAGAGGTTGGATGCGACGCTTTTCTTCTGTTTTTTCGAGCAACAAAAATGGTTAGTAACTTTGGTTTCTCTTCTTCTTCTTCTTCTTCTTCTTGTTCGTGAATCGCTCCTCTTCCCATTGTCACTACAAAAACTTTTCATGCTTCCTTTCAAACTCTGGTTAACTATCAAATATAATAATAATATTGTTATTGTCATTATAACGATTCTTATATTTACTTGTAAATTTTTTCATTACAAGAGTCGAGTTTTTCTCTTGCTCTTTTATTTCCATCTAGCTTTTTCCTTGTAACCACCGAAGCCCATAAATATTATTCTGATTACCTCAAATTTACCTATTCGATGCTTTACCTATTCACATCCCAAAACAGAGCGACATGTTCGTACACACATCACTTTTTCTTGAGTCAATGATAAATGTTTGTCAATCGCCTTCTTTCTCTCCACTCTCTTCACTCTCTACTTGGAATCGCGTATTCACCGGCCACCAAACAGCCAACCAATCCCTCAATGTTGCACTGAGTACTAGAGCAAGTTGGCCTTTGTTTGTACCAAGAAAGTGAGGAAAACGAGAAGGAAAACAACCTTTAATATTGCTTCTCATTTACTTTTACTCGACATTCACTATTTAAGCTTCATATTTCATTCATATTTTTTATTTCATTTCTCTTCTTCTTCTTCTTTTCCAACGCAACCTAACCTAACCTTTACCTTCAATATTGATGTTACTTTCTCCTTTCTCTTTACAGCTTCTATTCACTCTTTGGATAGTAACGCATCTCTTGTAACATCATTAGAAACCGGACATTGATTGGCCTTTTTATGTGCTTATCTGCTTCCGTTTGACCCATCATCAACCATAATCTTTACCGATTTCATTGACACTTTTCTTTCCTTCACTTATGCATCAAAAAATCTCAATCATTTCATTTGGACATTTTTGTTCAATTGATCAGTTCGAACTTGAATGTTGTCTACATTCAAGGTAAGAAATTACAAACTTGGAAAATGAAACTCGGAAATGATTTTCATTATGAAAGGTCAAAATTGTCGAAACTTAAAAATACATGTTGAGATATTCGTTTGAATCTTCAGTTGTCTATTAACGTTGAATAAAAAAAGGAAAATTTTAAGGAAAAGATTTTTTCTGTTCTTGTGATGTCTCTTATCTGACTTTGAAATCATTGATTTTCATTAAATTTGAAATTGATAGCTTGAACTGATTGATTGGAAATTTCATGATTTATCAACTTTGAAATCAACAGATAGCGATCAATTATCAATGATTTACATTTATGATTGACCTCGAGAGATGCTAATCAAATGGTATACTCGACAAAACTGAATTATCTTAAAAAACGGAAAAGGTAAATTCATTTATCAAACCTTATGAATACAGCAATGTTAATGATTGAGTTTTGCTGTTGAAATAAGAAAAGATATGAAAGGCAATCATTTTCATTAAAATGAACCATTAAGTTCAAGTAAAGAATCGGTTGACTCTTTTTCAATATAATTATCATCATTACAGACGATACATTTTATATATTTATTTTTAATTTCAGAGCTCAATCAACGATAGACTTGGTCACTTATCAAGTGATCGGCAGCAGGACAAATGGATACAATGAATCAAATGATTGAAATGAACAGAAAATTTGTGCATTCAGAAGTCGCACTCCCTTTTTGACTCTCTCACTCTCACTTTAGGCTGAGCTTGTTTAATTAATGATCTTGATTTAGACGATGACAAGGACGATCAACAAATGACTAACAATGTTACAAACCTGAAAGCGGACAAAATTTTTAATTACTTTTTGCTTCTTCTCAACCCTTTAGTAACAAAAAGTTTAGCTTAAAATGATCATTAAGCAGCAAGAAATTAATGGTAAAACTGAAAATAAAATGCCGTTTACTGTTGAATTACAATCTCTTTCATCAATTCCATCAAACTAATTAGCATTTATTAAAAATTAAAAGCTGATTAAATTAAAATTTATTCAATCATTGGTAATCAACTTGACAAAGTATGCTAACAAATTTGGGATGAAATTCTCCATGCGAATCTATAATTCATAAATGGAATAAAGTCCATTGTTGAAGTGAAATGATCTTCGCAGGATTGAACGCAGATCAATGCGAAAAAACGCTCAAGAGTTTTGAAGACTAAAAAGAGGCGAATTGTCATATTCAGTTTAAGAGAATCTCGAATTTCGATTAACTCAGTCATTCATGATTATCGCTACGCGCAGCAGCTCAGATCATAACTGTTCGTAAATTTTCACTGAGTAGTGTACAATCAATTCACAGTACGAAGACACAAATTTATAATTAAAAACAATCATTGAATGCCAAGTATAAACTCTTAAAAGTTAAAGTTTTGCATAAACTCTTATCCAACAATGAATCGCAATTTGCACTAAAACGGAAATCATTCAAAAACTTTTTCCCCTCAATCTGTTTAAACGTGATTTTCTAAGTGACCAGAATTTTGATTAAGCTCTGACTATTTTCCAGACACTCGATTCAATCATGGCTTTCAAGCTGTATAAATTTTCCTGAGAATCCTTTCAATTTAGCAACAATATTTTACACAAAAATTTGTTACATTGACTTGTATTGTGAAGATTGGACACTTTGCAAAAGTTTAATTTTAACATTGAAAGTGTTTTAATAGTAAAGGCAATTGTTAATCTGTAGCTCAAGCTTTTGGTAAACTATTCAATCAACTCGAAATTGAGATTCTATGCGTGTTTTGCTCTCGAAAGTTTCATTAATTTTCAGTTTTTGATTAGGTTTTGAAAATCATAAGACAAAAATTTGTTAAGTTTGTGCTTTCAATGACTTAAATACTGAAAAGTTACCAACATTTAATTAACTGCAAATATAAACACCAGATGACGCTATGCAACTCTTTTCTTTCACATTTCAAGATCTATTCAGATGAACTGAGTTGATGAAATTTAAAAGCAAGTTTAGTTGAAGCACAATAATCAAGACAAGTGGCAAGAATTGGAAAAAATTAAACACTTCAAACTCGGTTATGCACAAGATCTTCAACGAGTAATTGTCACAATGAAAATTGGTTAACAATTTTATTCATTTTATTCAGAATCAACATTCCAAGTGTGCTTGATTAATAATCTTGATAAAAGTTCAGTTTACACATGATGTCATTGATAAGTCTAAAAATAACTCAAGCACATAAATTATTAAATTAACGGGAATCCGCATTGACATTTACTGATATTACCAATAATCCTGACTGGATAACTATCGATTGTCAAACTAACCTTTATTATCCTGATTCCAATTGGCAAACATCAAACCATGTTTACTAATGAATTGAAATACATGATAATTATCATGTGAAATACTCGATAAATTTGAGGGATTATCTTGATTGGCCTTTCGCCCACAAGTCCTTCACCGCCTTGACTCAACCAAAAGTGATCCTTTTCTGCATTACTCAATAATAGCCTGCAACACTTGCCATAATACTAGACTTTATTGAAAAGCTTGTTGAAGATTCTCATTAATCAGCAAGATTGATTAATTTTACAGACGATATTCAAAAGCCAAATTTGGTTTGAGAACAGCAAAGGATAATTATGACATAAGAAAAGGTGAAAACAGATCAATATTTTTTGATTATCTGGTTTCAAGGAAAAGTTTGGTTAAATTTAACTTCCGTCATTATTTCAGGCAACAAATGGTCAACTTGTTAACTATTGAGTGAAACTTGAAGTTGTACTTGCTTAATGTGAAGCAATAATCAATCGATAAAACTTTTAAATTTCAGGCTAAAAAAGTTGAAGGTGAACCAGAAAAGTAGGAAAAGGCTTTTCAGAACTGATTAGAAACAAATGACCAGATGAAGTTTGAATGCGACAGTTTTAGTGCTCATCAATACACATACACTTTCAATTGATAAAGTGAAACAGAAGCCGAAGCTTTTAAGCTTTTATAAGTTTTAAATTAAACTTCGAGGCAATTTTTTGGTTAAAAAGGTCATTTTGTTGAAGAAAGGTTTGTAAAGGTTAAAATGGTTTCACATTGATTCAGATGACTAGAGTTTATTTAAAGCTGAATTTGTCTGAAGAAAACTAATGAATTTGCTTTTTCTTGAGTAGAAGCTATAAAAGGCTGCGATATTTTCAACCCAAAAACGTCAAACTTAACTTTTGGTTCTTTTTCTGTTTTCTTTTTGTTCTACAGGAAAAGTTCAAGTTTATTAGCATAGACTCATGGCATTCCTCAGTGATGTTGACTTGACGCTCCAACGTAAAGTTTATAATTCAACTGTTGCCCTCTCTTGATGTAACTGGAAACTTACACTGTCAGTCATCAATGCTAATAGATGCATGTATTAAAGCTTTTATTGAATGAAATTTTCAACTTTGAGTAGGTTTGCAAATATTGTATCAATAATGTTGATATTTTATTTACTACTTTGCATTCATTGTTTGATTCGGGGAAACTTTTGTTGCTCATTTCGCATCTTGAACGGATTACAGCAACCAATTGTAATTTAATAATAGCAAGCAAGAAAATATCTTGAATAAACTGATATCTTATTCAATAATTGAATCTTTTTTTCTCATAAATTTAGAAACTAGCTTTCAACCTTTTTTGCTATTATTTATATGAGCAAAGAAGAAGAAAAAATTTGTTCATCATTTTTCCCTGAACAATTTTTTCTTCATTACAATAATCTTCAGCGTCATCATGTTGATATTCATTTTCTACTCCTTTTAACCTCTCAAACTACCGATTGACCTTTTTATTTTCCTTTCATCTTCTTCTTCTTCTTCTTCATATTAAACTCAAGAGTTTCAATGTAGGTTGATAGTAGACAGCCTTAAGGTGAGCTTATTGGTTGAAAGAAATTAATTTGATGAACAACTTTGATACTTGTCAATCGAGTTAATTAACAAGATCAAAGTTACGAGCTCAGCCTACAACCTTATTCACCAAGAACAGATTTGTTCAGATCAGTAAACTAAAAGAGTAAATTGGATTCGAAATTGATTTTTTCCGTTCATCACTTTCAGAGTAAATATTTAATGAAAGTATCTGATTCTTGGAAAAGTGAATAATGCAAGATTTCCTGAATCACCTGAAGATGAGGAAGAAAGTTGCCCAGTTGATTCACCGTTAGACGGTGAGTTGAGGTCAAGGTGGCTGAAAGCGCAAGTTGCTTCCGTTAAAGAAGCAAAACAAAAGTCATGAACCTTGAAATAGTTTGATAATGAACTCGAGGGAATGTTGACTGTAAACCCTTGACCAACGAAACAAAAGGATTTCAATTTTTGCTGAGAGTCCGGTTTGATTGGAAGCACAAAAGAGGAAGTAAAAAATGAAAACAAGGAAGTAAAGGTTATATAACCTGTTATTTGAAGGTACTTTCAATCATCCAATGAGACCGAATGAAATTGAAAAGGCCATTGTGCCAACAAGCTGAACATCTAATAGTGGAGTGAGTCAAGAAACACAAGTGACCATTTCCTTGAAACTGTTCATTTGCATGAGGAAGATGATGATGGAAACCAGTTGAAATTGAATTCTCTCTCATTTCTTTTCATTACAATTATTTTCTCTCTTTCATTGCATCACCTGATTGTCTCGCCATCAATTTGTTATCCATAAAAATGATCAACAATCTGAATTGAGTCTATCATGTTTATCTGTTTCTTTCATTCCATTTATCATCATTTATTGCTAACCAGACCATTGATGTTGAACTTTTACCAAGTAAAAGTCATGGAACTCAAAGTTGAGCGATACTTTGATACCAATTGTGATACACTTTGCGTGTTGTTGTCGTTCATCTTTAACATGATATTCAATTAATCTGATTGACTTCAACTGTAACCGGAAGAAGGCAAGCAAATTGCTACACAGGTAAAGAGATTCAACATTGAATCCAAATGGATCATTGGATTGATTAAGTGTCAAAAAATGATTGAACATCAGATAAGGAAAAGAATGGGAAAAGTGAATGGCGAAGAAAGTAAAGAGACGGTAAAAGCGATTCTTGAATTTACAAGAAGACAGGAGAAAATATTAAATGATGGAAACCCAATTGTTTGCTTCCAAGTCTATTTTTGGCAACATTTCATGTTTACTAATCTACCCTTTTCCACCTTTATGTTTATCAATTTTCACCTTCGCCAATCTCTTCATCGAGCTATTTTCATCTTTAGTTGAGCTTTTTTTTGCTGGTTTTTTCTTTGCACTTCATTGAAAAAGAAGGCGAACAAAGATGTAAGGCGGAAAAAAGGGAAAAACAAATCAATCCGTTGAATCCAGTTTCATCTCAACCTATCAAAAGGTGCCAACAGATAGTGTCCATGATTCCATGGTTATACAGTTGATAAGCCCTTTCGTCTTGAAAAAGAGTAAACAAGTTAGAACTTTTGAAAAGAAGAAAACACCTGAAATCTAGAGTCACATGAAGGCAAGTGAAGTTGTTGCAAGTAAGCCAAGCCGAGATGCACTCGATAAGCGCAACAATAAATACTAAGAAAGTGTTTAAAAAAATATCAATAATCATCATGTGAGTTTATCAGGAAAAAGTTGACAAATGTTGAGATTGAAAGGGAAAGTGAATGATGGAGATATTAATATATTTGTAATGTAATCATTAAAATGAGGTCAAGAACATGGTTTAACTATTCCATGATTCAAGTGTTGCCATTATCAGCGTTTCACACCTACAAATCGTAAGATGATAAAGAATGAAGTAAAGGGTTGCAAGTGAGTCTTCAAGTTTTGGTCAACTTCTTCATTCCTTTATTCCGTTCAAATGAATACGAGCTTTTGCTTTAGTTTTTCATATATTTTAATACGCGATATCAGTTTGAATATAAAAGTGATGTTTTCGTTGATATTAATAGCTTCTTTTGTTTAAAAAAACGCATTTGTTTTACATTGATATTGTGTTGACAATTATTATTAGCATAATCGTTATTAAAATTTTTAGACAAATAAATAAGATTGATAGTGATTGATGAGAGAGGAAAGGAAAGAGAATAAAAATTCTCAAAATAATGTTCATGAATAAAGAAAAGGGTTAAAATGATAAGAAATAAATCTCGTGAGATTATCAAGACTTCATCTGTTCGTCTTCAGGATAATCTTTGAAATCAGTTTAATTCAACCTTTTTTTTTGCTCTTTGCTGTTTCATCAATCAATCTTTGAAATTGAACAAAAAAGTGAAAGAAAACTAATCGATGAATTAAGTAGATTGTCTGCAGAGAAGAGAATGTAATAATACAATTAGTTAATGAAATGAGGAATCAACGACAATCGGTTAAACTTGAAAAGGCACGAGAAAAGAATCGTCTGTTCATCTTGAGATGAAACTTTATCAGGACTTGGGTGTGCGTCTTGGACCCGCATGTTAAGCAAATGTTACTGGTTGACTGGATGAGATGGGCTCATGATTATGATGAGACTTTCATGATTTCCAATTAATTTATTAATAGTTTGTTTGTTCTAAGTGAGGCTCAAGTGTGTCAATGTTACTTGTTGGGTCCAATCGTGTATGAAAGATACTCTTCACACCATTGGGTTACGTTGAACTGTCGGGTGCAACACCAAGGAAAAGTGTTTACATTGCGAGTTACCTTTGCACACATTTCACAGAGATCACGAAGTTCACTTCCTGGGAAACATTCACGCCGTAAATTGTCAATAGAGTGTTTAGACTGTCCATTGGGTCCATCGAGGTCATCCTTGCTCGACGGAACTGGATTAGATGAGACTACTTTTAATTCACTTGTGATTATTAGAAAAACCATGGACACGGTTAACACTATTAATGATATCCTATTGCTTGAGTTATACTGATGGTGATGGTGATGGTGATGATTATGGTGGTTATTGGAATGAGGATAACTCCATGTTGAAAGGTGAAGTAAACTGTCTTCTACTGAGATCATCATATCAACTATTCAAACTGGACAGAGTTGAGAAAAGGTTGATTTGCTATTCTGGGAAAGTGTGAGATTTCAAGGGAAAATGTGAATCAAGTTTGTTCGCTTTTGCTTTTAATGGAAACAAAGTTTCACTGTTTTCGCTTGATAATGCATATGAATTTGAGACGAAATTTTGACTTGAAGTGCAAGCAAATGTTGGCTAATTGACTGTAATGATGATTGAACAAAGGGAA
Organism: Tetranychus piercei; assembly: GCA_036759885.1. NCBI lineage: Eukaryota > Metazoa > Arthropoda > Arachnida > Trombidiformes > Tetranychidae > Tetranychus > Tetranychus piercei. The sequence continues at coordinate 16,747,175 of CM071877.1, forward strand.
AGGTTGGAAATAAAACTTTCAATGATATCGTTCTTGTTGATAGGTTAACATGTATTTTAAAAGTAACATATTCAACATGAATTGGAAATGTTTTTATATTCATGATAAATAGTCTAACAAGCTTTTATATCAGGAAGGGCGCTTCAATCGTTCTCATCATCTATCAGAATCAGTGAACATCTATACTCCCGCAGCATGATAGAGAAGAAGAGAGAAAAAGAAAAAAAAGAAGAAAGAAAAGAGAGAAAATGATTAAGGCAAGAAAATGGCAAACTGTTGCTTGCCATTTTAGTCTTTCTCCTTTCTTTCATGATTAACTCAAGTTTTACAAGTTTTCATGCCTATCATCATCATCATCATTATCATCATTACCATTCCTTACCTTTGATCAATCAGAAAACTCATCTTTTCCCTTTCTTCTCACTTTCACTGTTATATTATTTTCTTCTTCCTAATCATCTGTTTCTCTCTTCCTATTTCTCACTTTGAATATTTGCTTTTCCATTTTGAAGCAACAATTGCTTGAGACTCGCTTTACTGTCTTACTTGGCAATTTGCAACAATTGGAAACAATATGAAATTCATTGAACAATTTGCACGCATTTGGCCAATATCAATCAAAATGGATTCCTTAGAGTCTAACATTTTTTATGCTTTCCTTTGCTGCTACAATAAAGACGCTTGTATTGCAATAAAATTATACAAATGATAAGAGCGCATTAAAACATTTTTAGTCTCATTTAGTTTCAATATGCTGTTGGTTCATTTGTATTTTACTTTGACATTTTCCGTGTTTGCTTCTGCAGAAACAGTCTATTTTAACAATCATTTCAATGTTGCCTGTCACCTAATTGAGTGTCCAAAAATTAACATTTGCATTGAGCCACAGCAAGAGATAGTTGACAACATTTGGATCGGCGGATGCTGTCCTGGTTGTGTTTATATCTCAGGTAAACAACATTTTCTTTCATTTCTGTTGCAACCTGAGTTAACTTTTACTCGTTATTAAAGGTTTGAATGAGAGTTGCAGTTCGTTTGAATCTCGATGCAGAAATGGATTAATCTGTGATCAAAGTGAATTAATTTGTGTTCAAAATGGAACCACTTCAAAGTGCATTCAACAGCGAGAAAAGGCCATCAATTTGAATGGGAAAAGTTTTTGTTCGAGCAGAACAGGTGAGACTTTTGGTGCATTCGACTTTCAATCAGATTTAACACTGATTTGTCTCCTCGTTGATCAGGAATTTTAGAGAAAACTGGATTTCTATTTGAAACCTCTGAATATCAACCAGAATGTGATTACGAGACGGGCCAATATAAACCCAAACAATGTAAAACCAGCAAGTAAGTGATGCATTTCTTACCATTTGGATGATCAGTCGTTACTTTAAATTGGATTCAAATGCAAAGAAACGTTCAAATTGTGATTTTGATTGTGGGTTGACTTTTAAATTCTGATAATCCAATTTAGAAAGGTAAACAGTTGATATTTATGAATTTAGTGTGAATCGCATTCAATCAAATTCCCAAATTGGTTGTGCCATTCAAATTTGATTAGATTCAAGACATTTTACTTTTTCTCCCAAAAAAACCAATCTTACAAGATATTGATCACTGATTGGAACAAGACAGGTAAGTATTGATGAAAAAAGGAAAAGTCAAAAAGTGATATTTGACGATCAGTTGATTTGTCCCGAAGAAAAGCGTTTGATAAACATTTACTTTTACTTTTCAAATCTAATTATGGTTGGATTGGCATACTAATGAGTGAACAAGATTTACAGATAAATCATTTGCAGATACAATTTGAATGAAATTGAAAAATGTTCAATAAGCGAGTGCAAATGATGAGAACTGAGAAATGCTTGGAGAAATGTTTATTTTTCAACTTTTCACTTGTTTCAATGAAAGTGGGTTTAAGGTGAGATTAATTGTCTGAAGATAAAGATCATCAATTAATCCGCTTTCATAATTAATCAATGCTAAGGTACAATACAATTGAAGATCATATTGAGACGTCATTCTCATCATATTTATCATCTCAATCATCATTATGATTATCAAGATTACCTTTCTTCTCACTAACCAGATTCATCTTGATTGGCCTCATTCAGTTTTCCATCGAGAAAGAGATTGAATTGCAATTTGTGCGATTTGACAAGTCAATCTCATTTGTTTGGCCAACAATCAGAGTAAAATATTTGCTCGAAAAAAATGAAATAAAAGTATGAAACTTGAATTTAACCTTATTCAATCGATAATCCAATTAATCGAACTTTGAACATTTTTGTAATCACTTTATGTTGATGAGTGATAAATTCTGTTGAACACTTGAGTTTGGGCTCTGAGGGTTCAATTTTATTCAACAACAAGCATGATAATGATTGAACCAGGAATGTTGATACAGACAGCTTGATCCGCGTTCATCTGTCCAACAATTGCATGAGTAACATAGTTTTTGTTCTTATCAATGGAACCTAATTGAAAGTTGATTTGCACCTAAAAATGTATAAATACTTGAAATTAATCTGTATCGTTCTTGGAATTGAGTTGAGCCAGTATTCAGTTTAACCTTTACTTTAGCTCAATTTGAATGTGTTGAAATTTGGAAAATCATGTAAGATGGAAATGATTGTCAGTGAAGTAAAAGTTGTCTCTGTAATAATATGAAACATTGCATTTTCAAGGTTTGAACATGAAGTGAGGATGATGAGTGTAAAAGGAGAAACTTGATGAATTTGATTGGAAAAACGGAAAATATTGTAAACAACATTATGAGAGTAAAGTATCTGATAAATTTGTTTGAATTTAAACGTTAATTTTAACTGTAAAGCTTGGCTACAACTTGATTAAATTGGTTAATTATTGGTTTCAACTTGTTTCTCGGCGTCCAAAAAATATATGTTTACCTAAACCAACAGTGGAACCAAGGTAAGCCAAAGAAAACTTGTTGCCCATCGCACTATCAGGCTGGAATCATTTGGCGTCGATTGTATCCAAAGATTGTAATTTCATTTATTTTATCAGCATTTATTATTCTTGTTAATATTACCATTTTATTATTATTATTATTTATTTTTAATAATTATATTGTAATACATCTGAACAAGACTACTTGTGAAAAGTATAAAAAGAAAACTGAAAAGTGTTAAAAGAAGAAGAAGAAGAGAGAAGAAAAGCAAATTTTCTGAGGACTCAAAGGATAAGATTAAATTGCTGTTCATCAGGTTATTGCAAGTTAATGATGATTATCAAGAGTAGTTCGAGGGTCGACTTATATCCGTTTATTGAATGTTACGATCTTCTTTAATAACAAACTAAGACGTTTTGCTTATGAACTGAACTCTGCCTAGCAACATAGGCAACTGTTAATGTTAATCATGTTTGTACGTGATTTATATGCTTCATTCATCATCTTCATCTTTGATTATTTTCTTTCTAAAGTACACTTTCAGACTCAACATGCTGCTGATCATCAGGTTGATGATTGTTTCCTCCTTCCCATGGACTTTGTTAACAACTGTTGCCTTACAATTAACATGGGCAAGGTGTAACAAGGTTGAGAGAAGAAAAGAAGTGAAAATTTCACTTTCAATTGCAGGTTAATCAATTATGAGTATTACGCATGAGGTTTTATGCTTGCTAAAAATAAAATTAGTTATAAGTCAATGGAAATATATCAGCAATTAAATGGTAATCATCTTTTCATTGCTTCTTTCTTGACTCTCTCTACCAAAGCCTTAACCTTCCTTTTGGACTTTTGCTTGATGACGATCTTGCTCATTATTATTATGTCTTTATCAGTAACCAAGTTGAGGTGATAATTTCATTTTGTTCAGTTTGACGATCAATGATTCTGTTGATCTTTAAATGTGATTTGATGACATGCTGATCAGAGTACAAGTTTCACAATGTTGCTACAGGATTCAACATTTTTCATTAACAACTTTGATTAGTTGAACCTCTTGAACATTGTAAGGCCAACAGCAGCGTTTTGTCATTCCTTTCATTTTCACTTTTGTTTTTTTTGATGTTCTACGGCTTTTTTACGTGTTTTCATGTCATCAAATTGAAGCACCAATCACTCTTGAAACAATTGATTAACAATTTAAAGGTAAACTTGACATTTCAAGTGATTGAAAATTCCAGTTTTTTTCTTCTTCTTCTCATTCAAGACATGAATCACGTTGCATGTTCAATAGCACAGAAATGGTCCTTTAAAGAGATTTTTTGAAATTTAAATTTTTCCAATTAAACTTGCACTGGAGACGATGATTCCATTTAAATTGAGAAGTGCTAATTAACATTGGAATATTTAAAGTAAAAGAGTAATATTTATGCATGATTAAGTGATTGAGTGGGAAGATTGAAATTGAATCAATTGATGAAAATATTCCTTTTCCTTAAGCATTTTTCCCTTTCAACTGCTACTGTTTCACCTTTTTTCCCATATTTACTCAATGTTCCATTTCTGGTTTCATTAATAGATGTTATTGCGTTGATCCTGATTCGGGTGAAAAGACGTTTGGTTCAGTGGAATCGGTATACAGTTCCAATATGACTTGTTCATGCAGCGTCGCGCTGAGCCGTTACACGAGTGATCCAAATAATTATCTGGATTATCAATCATCAAGGCATTTACATTGTTCCGAGAACGGCAACTTTGCTTCCCTCCAATGTCATGATCAACTGTGCTTTTGTGCTGATCCATCAACGGGACTACAGGTTTCGCCTTTAGTTCTTATTGATGCTGTTTCCAGTCTTTCTTGCTGTAAGTATCAGGCAATGCAACGAAAATCAGAAAATGTCCAAATTGTGAAATATTCAGATGGAATTTAATTTGTTTAAATATTCATTTTGCAAGACTGGAGTGAAAAAAATTATTTTCACTCATTCAGAACATGTTTGATCGTATTTTGCAAACTTTTTTCTCTCATCATTATGCATGCCTTTAATTTTATGCACAAAAAGTCGTAATTATGTCATCTTGGAGGCTCTTCAATCCATCATGCAATCCACTGTGATTTTGTTTTGCCAATTATCTCATAGAATGAATAGTCTTTGACATGGTGAAGAATCTAAAGATAAACATGAAAGATATTAGACAAAAAATAAAATAAATTATCTGAGGAGAAGCAAGAAAACAAGATCAAGTTTTATCAATGATTGAGTTATTTATTGTTTTTCTTTTTCTTCTTATTCTTGATATTTCTCATTATTTCACATGAATCAACACAAACACGTTTACAGATTATGATACTTACCAACGACAGGTTGAAGTTAATTGTGATGAGAAAGTTGAATATACCGATGACGATGGCGCAAAGAAGTTGAGGGATTTATGTTATTGCATTGACCATGATAGTGGACAGAGGTGGAAAATGGCTAAAGCTGATCTCAAAGTTTGCTGTAAGTAAATCAAAAGGCAAAGCAATTGTTTAAAGTTAAAAGATTGATTGTGTTTCTTCCTATTAGAGTCTCTGATACTAGACGTCGCAATTTCAGTTTCATGTCAATTTAGACTTAAAGCCAAGTCTAAAGTCTACAAATTTGGAAATCAGATGTGAGATCTAGACTATGAAATTAGCTCTGAAGCTAAAGTCTAATGCAGTTAAGACTTTTGTCTAGACTTTAACTTTGTTGATGCACTCTTAGCGCATCGATTTTTGAAATTCATTTTGCTATTGTTTCATTTCGACCTTCATCATAATCGAAATGAATTTGACTAATATTTTGTATGAAACGATAAAGACGTTAAAATGGTTCTTTAATAGAGGATTAGTGCTTAGTCTGTCATATCTGTTTAAAAACTGAACCACAATTTCATTGATTAAAAGCCAAAGTTTATTCATTAGGTCTGAGATCTAGACCTTTAAAAGCTCCAATTTCAATTGGCAATGAAAAAAAAACACGAACACATTGAATCCGCATTTCCATTGTTTGCATTACTCAAATAATCACAATCATCTTTTACCTCCTTTGAATGCCTCCTTTATGAATACCTGTACTTGCTCTTAAGATGGGTTTTTCTAACGAATTCAATTTATCTTTTCTCTTATCTTTTTGTTTGTTTGTTTTGTTTGACACTTTTTGTCTTCATCCTCATTCCGATTAATTATGATCAAGCAGTCGATTACATTGAGTCGTTACACTTGATTGGCGCCGATTACAATAAAATGTGTGAACAACTGTTACAACCATTGGCCAATCTGACGAGGTTCCTGGGCCGTAAAGGAATCGATGCGATTGGATTGAATTCAATGCAATGTGATTTGGGTGGTAATTTTGTTAATCGACAATGCACAGATTCAGAATGTTCGTGTGTAAATTCAGTTGGTCAAAATGTTGCCAATTATCGCATCGACAGATATGGCAATGATGATCGGACAATGAAATGTGATTGTGCCATGCAAGAGTATGAAATAACTACTTTAGGTAAACCGTATGATAAACTGCTCTGTGATTTATATGGAAACTTTAAGGCCAACCAATGCTTTGAATCGGGTTCAAGATGTTTCTGTGTTGACTCTAATGGTAATCGCATATCCAATGTTATATCATCCAGTGTTATTCCATCCAGTTTAAGTATAAGTGAAGTTTGCTCCACACTGAGAGCCATTTTGGAAGCTGATGAACAATCGAGTAAATCAAGTTACAATTATCAAGCTTGTTAACTGTTAGACTAGTCAAATCAATGAATCTTAAATCTTGTGCGACCAAAGGAAAAGACTATTTGATTTCGTTCCTCTCGGTTTTTTTGTCTCCAAGATTACAAAAACACCAATAACCAACAAAAAACATTCATCATCAAAATTCATTTAAGATTGCCGTTGAGATATTAAGATGGATTGATGATCGTCAATTAAGCAAACTGAGCATGAAGAACATGATTATTAAAGATTATTATTATTATTATGATATAAATAGGTGATTATAAAAGACAATAAAAAAGTGAAGAGGGTTTCAACAATAAATATAGTAAGAGACAGTTGATTTTGCTTTGGTTAAGGCCTCATAGCAGATTAAATAAATGGAAAATGAAATTTCCGTTCATTAAAGCACCATTTTGTTGCAAATTTGGGTTCAATTTCTTTCTTTCCAAGACCAAATTAGTGTTAATACTTAAGAAAGTTTTATGGTATCACAATTAGAAAGATGTTGAAAGATGAAGATAAAGACGATGTTTTACTTTGAAAAATTGTTTTTCCATATGGTTGTGATGATAAAAAAACAAATCAGCAACTCTCTTCATTTTCATCACTGTCTGTATCAACTTATCCACATGATAAAGGGTGTAACACTTAATAGCCTGCCAATGGAGGAGGCAACAAGAAAGTTAATTTTACCTTTAATCACAAAATTTGGTGATATTGATTAAGATAATGGTAAAGCAACAGAGACAATGAAAACAAAATTAAATCTGTTGCTTCAGTCTTAATTACTATCTTAATCAATATCACCAAATTTTGAGATTAGGGTAAGATCAACTTTCTTGTTGACTCTCCTCCATTTGCAGGCTGTTAAGTGTTGCACCATTTATAAATATATTTTCAAGACAAGAAAACAGTGTAAATCATATTGATTAAGCCGGAAAGGAAGAAGAGCTTGATAGGAGTTCTTTTGCAAAAGTGTCGACAGTTTTGTTTTTCGATGAGTTATTTTCAAGTGAGTCAATTTTGTACAAAACTTAACAAGAGTAAAAATATGAGACAGATAATGATGAAAAGGATGATTAAGGTTTCATCTTAAACAGCATAATTTCCTTCAATCACAATTGTTTAAATGCTTGATGGAGGGACATGTGTTTTACATCTCTTAGTGTTTAAAATTGTTTCTGGCATCTAGAATCACAGCTGTCGTCCCGTGTTCTTCGGAAAACTTTGGTGAAATTTTGCGCTTGAATTGAATATTGATGTCAATAATTTACAAATTTGAGGAGAAATTCATATCATGTCTTTGATTCACTGATAAATTCTGAGTCTTAGAAGGACGGAATACTATAGATGAATAAAATTTACAAGATAATTGCTGAACAGGCTGGGGATAACCAAAAAAGTTAAAAATCGAATTTGAATATTGACAAAAGACAGCTTCGACATCAGAAAATCGTAGAATTCGGTATCACGTTTTTATAAAAATGTACAATCATTCAGCCTTGATTAGGTTCTTGAGACCATTTTTGACTCTACATGAAGTTTTAAGAAGCAGTTTTCTGGAAGCGGCATTATCAACTAAACTTTTCCATAGATCGTTATTTACATCTGAAATGTCTGATATACAAATTATTAATGAATGCCGAGCTCGGGTAAGTGCAACATTTAAACGATTAGCTGAGCCAAGAAAACCGATACCACAGTCACGCTTGGAAAAATCACGAACCAAAGAAATGATGATGACATCTCTTTCTTGCCCTTGAAAACCATCGATTGTGTTGACATCAACATTGGGATAATTTTTTTCCAATTTATTTGACAATAGCTTTTTCTGTCCTTGATACGGTGTAATAATACCCACTGTGGTATCACGATGACAAATTTCTCGAACAGCTGAATACAAATTTATAACAAAATCGGCTTCCAGTTCATTATGGATATTTTTGAAATCTGACTGATTAAAGGTAGTGCCTTTAAGATCAATAATTAAATAAGGCTTAAGAGGAAAGGGTCTTTTGTCAAGATCTGGGGCAGTCTTTAAACGATTGCTATAAAATTTTTTTGATGGATAAGAGCATATTGAAGAGTGCATACGATATTGAGTATCAAGCATCAATACTGGACTAGAAGAAGAATAACCACCAAAATGATGAAAGAATCGTTCAAATAAAGATCTATCATATTGATATTCTGAGGCAACAGGAGAGATTACAGTAGCTGGAAGCTGCATAGGATCTCCAATGAGGATCATTTTTGAAATTGAGGTATAAGTGAGAGGCATCAAAATTTCAGGCTCACAACATTGCGAGGCTTCATCGATAATGACACAATTAAATTGGCAGGGATCTCTGTCAGTGAGATATAATCCTTCTAGCAACGATTGACGACAGCTGTTTAAAGTTGACAATACTACATCAGCTTTTTTGAGAATATCAGCTCTAAGACTTTTTTTCTTGTTTATATCATTCATTTGCTCATTGTTATTTTTCAATTCCTTTCTCAAGAACTCAATCTCTCGATTACAAATAAACATTTCTGATAAACACCTATCAACATTATTTTTATCATTTTTAACGCGATAGTCAGCCACTAGACGGTCTTTACAAGCAACATCTCGTTCCAGATTATCAATTTTTTCTTGAATACCACGTTGGTGATCAACCTTTTGTCGTGAGATATTTTCAGCAACTAATTCATCTAATGACATTTTACGAACAGAGGGATGCATTTGATTTGGCATTCCGACACGAACACACCTTAATGGCCTCTTCCATTGAGTTGAAGTTAAAAAATGTCGAGCACTGTGAAGTCGCCTGGCGATTTCATCTATCGCTCCATTCGAAGGAGCACAAACCAAAACTTTAGGTGGAGAATTAGAATCTTCCCAAGCTTCGAATAATTTTTTAATCATTCCTACAAGAGTTGTTGTTTTACCAGTTCCTGGCGGACCTTGAATCATCAATAATTTAGGCATAGTGTATGGCCTTTGCACAGCTTCGACAGATGCTAAAATAGCTTTCAGTTGGGACTCATTATAGTCAGGATTGGTAAATTTAATAGACGGAACAGCCATTTGACAAGTAACCATTCTAGGCGAAAGAATGTCTTCACATAGCTTCGAATTTTGAAGAGCCAAGATGGCTTCAATATTTCTAAGCAATGGCTTGAGGTAGTATATACTTCTGACTCTCATCAGAGATGTACAGTCCAATTTCACTTGACGGAACTTGATTTTTATCTGGTATTTTAAGAAAATTCTATGACCAGGAGGCACTCGATAAGTCCTTAGAATCGGCGTCCTATCAGTAATATCCTCCGAAATCATTGTATCGATATATCCAAAAACAACTCTTTTTTCACAACTTTCAGATTGTAATTCGACCAAAGCTAAATCTCCTTCATTCAAATATAATTGCTCACGAAAGTCTGATGGAGTCATTGTAGCTTGACAATCAAGTTTGAGAAAACCATCCGCAAGTTCATAGCTAGACACAGCTACCATTAGAACATTAGATTGCTTCTCACTTTCATAAGATTGCATAATTTGAGACCAGATCTCGTGAAGTACTAATGGCTCATAAGTATCGTAATATTTTTGCCAGCTTGAATAAGATAAACTCAATTTAATGAGAGGCTTATCTGTAATAGGAGGTGGTTTATTGGACAATGTTTTGCTCTCCCTGATCCATTGAACACTCCATTCGAGTATTTTCAAAAGAACATTATCAGTAGAAAAATTTTTGATCTGTAATTCTTTTGGAAGTAAACTTATATGATTTTGTAAAACAGATGAAGTTGGGTGAGGTATTTGGTTAGTTTTTTTAGATGTGGTTGGTGGTGGTCCTAAAGGCTTCATTGGACTGACTGTGATATTATCATGTTTACTTCGCTTCTCAGCAATCATTTGTGCGATTCCTCTATCGGCTTCATAAATTTTGACTTTTTTAGATGGATTGGAAGCTTTGTTAGCAACAGTTTCAGGGACAGGTCTTTTGTTGGGCATAGGTTTAGATGGACCTCCAGAGTCCGTTGATTTAGAAGCAGCTCCTGAGTCAACTGATTTAGTAGGATCAGAAACGGACTTTGATGGTTCATCACTTACTTTAGAAATAGTAGTCTTTGGTCTGTTAGTCTGTCCAGGTTTAATAGAAGCATTATTCTTCTGAGCTGCAATTATGGATTCAACAAGGGATGTAACTCTATTACTGCGATTTGACACATTAGTCGGAACTGGTTGCCTCTTGACCGTAGGCTCGTCATCAACCAAATTTAAACATTCAACATCAAGACTAGTTTTTTTGGAGTCGTCCTTTTCTATTTTAACTTTAGGTTTAGGCTGCACTGAACCAGGTTGTTTTGGTTTAGTGGATAGGATTGTTACCTCGGGTTTGTTGATAGAGGGGATGACACGAGCGGAACCACCCCCTGGAATCGGAATCCGATTACCATAGGAAGCGGCAACTTGTTTTTTCAGTCCACCAGTTTTGGTTTTGTTCCTGTTAAAGTTGTCACTTGCACTTCTGGCTAGTTTGTTTTTAAGGTAATGCATTTTCAGCTCTTTAGCTCTTTTTGTTTCCAGTATTTTAGTCCTTCTAGGTGATTCCGCAACAGGGTCACAGCAAGAATCGACAGCATTATCCTGAATGACAATAACTTTTTCAGTATCCTGAGTCTTAGTCTTAGGAGTGGAGGTCACAATGCTTACGTTAGGTTGTTCATTAATTTTTTCTTTTTTAACTTCAATAGGTTGCTCATTGCAATTCGGTGGCTTCATAACTTCGAGCTCAAAACAACACTCCTCTCCTTGAACTGGAAAACTCAATCTAATCTTATCTCCATACTTGATCGCTGATCTTTTGTGAGGAGCCAAACGTACACCATTCAAATAGGTACCATTGAAACTTTTTAAATCGGTAAGATACCAGACATTATTCTCCTTTTCAAATTTACAATGAGAACGGCTAATATAAAGAGAAACAAGTGGAATTTTGGATTGTTTTGATCGACCAAGAATTGCTTCTTTTTCAAGAATGACATCAAAAGGCGATTCTCCATCACCACGTGCTCCTTTCAGACGAATCATTTGGTCACTGTTAAGAATATAAGCAATTAGTAAAAAGATCAAAAAAAGAAAGAACAAAATAAGAGAAAATAAGATCAAAACTCAAATTAATCCACAGAAATATAAATAAAATGTTGCTTTTGGCTAAAAGTGGTATCTATGGTTACATTTAGGCGGTTTATAAACAAAGAGCTTGTAACAAACTAAAGATGTGTTGGTTACCGGTAACCGGTTATGTGATTGAAGGAAGAAAAAGTAACTATTGATTTGTTCTTAATGGTTAGTATTAACCAAGATTAACTAATAACCGATTATTTGGCCATTTCATTCAACCCAAATTCACTAATAATCGTCCAATATAAGAGAAAATGACTCATGCCTGATTTAAATAAGAAAAAAAGTTTTATTCTCGTAAGAGCTGATGTCATATTGTCAACTTTAAGCAGCTGTCGTTATTGGAAGGATTATACATTAATGAACGCGATCCTTTCCAATTTAACTATGCAATTGTGGTGTTGAGGTGTAAAGTGACCAATTTAATAGTCAGTAATCAAAAAGAATTACCAATTATTATAAATTATCAATTATACTTTCACCCAGCAAGCTACTAAAAGACTCCTCAGTTGTAGGATGAAGTAGCCTCGGAATCTATGCATTTTTGTGGCATAATGTGTAAAGCTGAACAAAATCAGGCATAATTTATCTATCAATTGTAAATATATTAAGGGATATCAAGAAAAAATGTCTGTATGCAATCAGGTTGTAAGAGAGACGATTAATAAATCCAAATGGTTAACAAGAAAAATTTAAACCTGAATTTTCATTTACTGCAAAGTAGATTTTGTCAACTTTTTATTACAATTTATAATATTTCTCAATTATTATTGTTACAAATTAAATAAATTAAACTTAAATAGAGTACATACTTAGGTTTTAGCCTTCAATTGCACTAATGAGACTCAAAAACTGTAATAACAAAGTTATTAAATTTAAAATGACAGTTAAAGTTGAAAATTGCGATAAATTAAACATTGAGTGAACTGATTCTACAACCACTAGATGACACTGCAAAGGTTGAAACAATTTCTTCTGCAGATTGTTCGGAATTGGAAAACTAAACCTGAAAATGATGATGATATTGAAACCATGAATGAGACTGAACATGTCCGGTTCATCTCATCTCTTCTTGCAAAATCATCTTGTTATCTTCTTCATTCTCTCTCAGCTAACCCTGTCCATGTTACTTTCTGATCATGTCTTGTCTTAAAAAAGGTGATACAACAATGAATATGATCAGACTACTTTGAAAATGTTTTGATATTTTCTTTCTTTCTCCCTATTCTTCCCTTCTCTCCTTCCTCTTTCTCCCTCACCCTCTTCTCACTCACTATCTTCCTGATTCTCATCATCTCACTCTTATCATCTTACCCGGTAAACAATTAGCTTAACATATATTTTTTTCATTTCATAATTTGTCACTCCTAGTCACAGTTACATGGTAGTAGTTCAGCTCTGAGTAACTCCAAGTCCGTTGTCTTTCCTAACAAAACATCAAAACTTTACATTCAAAGCCTTTCATAACATCCCATCAACCATCAACATCATCATCAACATCACATCATCACCTCATCTCATAATCTTACACATTTCAGTGTCATAATCGTCTTCACTTTCATAAAATATTTTCCCTCATATTCAACATCAACGCTGGATTTAAACTGTTAACCAACTTCAAGACTATTTAACCCAAATCCAGGAGGAAACTAACATGCATCTGTTCACAATTAATTGATTAACCAAACTAAATTAAGAGGCAAACAGTGCAAACGGTAAGACAGTAAAATCCTTTTTTTTCTCATCCAAATCGTTCTTTTTTACATTCATTCTGTATCTTTTTTTCCAATTGTATTTTCACTTGTAAATACAATTGCAACTTTCTCATTTCCTAATTATTATTATAATTATCAGTTTACTCTACCAATTACATTTGACAGTGATTTCATCTTCTCTTGTTGTACCAACATTTAATCATCACAACGATTATTTAATGAGCTAAAACTGTTGAAAGAGCCGCAAAAACAAATGTAGTAGTTGAATAATTATCAATTAATCAACAGTGTTCTCACGTTTACATGCTCAATCTTTACTCATCAATGAATCTTCGATAATATCATCATCTCCATCTTCATAATAATCTCAACCATCACAAACCAGATCATAATCAAGCCTACATCAGATGACCATAATCACAATGATCAGCCAAATCGGTCGTTCAAATAAACTTCTAATTGAATTAACTGTACATCAAGAGTAATCATTACCTGATTTATTGTTTCAAAGTTTGTCATCTTCAACCTTCTGCAATTGAATTACAATCAAGGCAAAGATGGAAGGTTAATCAATACAGATTATTGTTAAACCAAAACTTGCAACTTCAAATCAAGTTGAAGGAAAGGGAAAAGATGAAGCCAACTGTGAAACGCAAATGAATACAAAAGCTGCCGGTGATCAACAATCATCATTATCATTATCATAATTGGTCAGCCATTTTTTGTTATTCCGTTAACTGTCCATTCTATCCTGAAATCATCATTGTCATCATTATCGCAACCTGAATCGCTTCGATGTTTAACTTGTTCAACTGTTCAACAGTAAAGCCAAAAGCAAAAAATATGATCAGTTACCAAGTAACTAATCAAGTAACTCTAATCATCATTGCCATTGTATTTATACTGTCAACCGGAAATAATGTTATTGTAGTTCAATCAACAGACAAAATATCACTTCATGGTGACATACTTCTTGGTGGAATCTTTCCCATTCATCAAAAAGGTAAACAATCTTAACCAGAAAAACAAGACAAAACCCCAAAAAATTAACTCTTGTATTCACAAGACTTAACCCATTGATTACAATAATCTTCATTGCATCTTCCAATCCCAATCTTGTCTTCTCCCTTTAGCTTACTAAGCTTACAGTAGTTGGTAGCCATAGACACCAGAATTTGTGTTTGTCTGATTCAACAAATTTTGGCATATTCAAACTTTACTCGACATGATAAAGATCAATTAAGACTCGAGACAGTTTAAAGACTTGCTGACACACACACACAAAAAAATCAATGTATTTACTTGGCTTTTCAACCTTCGTTTACCTTTTTATTACTTCAAGTTGTTTTAAGGGGAAAAATGACTCAGACCGTTTTGTTGTCCGATTGTTAATCTAGTTTTGGGTTTAGCTTTTGGTCCTTCAGACAAACCTTAATCTTAATTGACAATTACAATTGTTTAACCTTTTTATTCCTCTTTTATTCACAAAACACATTCAATTGTCAATTTTATTGTTACCCAAGATTGATTATGCACAAGATTGGCCATTTTCAGTTTGGGTTCTTTATCTTACAACTTGCTGGTTTATTTTGAGTCATTAGAAATGTATCTTTTTTACCCAAAAAATCAAATAATTCACAGTCAATTTGCATTTTCTAATAAAATTGTAAGAAATTGTTCAATTTATACTTTTGATTAGCTATTTATCTAATTTGAAACTCATTTTTTCCAATACAAATGTACAAATGCACTTCAATTTTTTGTACATATGTATGAATTATTTTGCTTAAATATTAACAGTTTTATACTCAGCATTCAGAAACTTAAAATTAATTAACTCTATTGAAAATTTCCTGATACATAACCATATGTAACCAGTTGATAGACCTTTAAATGTATGTAATCAATTATATCGGTTTTAAAATATATTTGTTTTTTGCCCTTTAATCATTGGCTTCGGCCAATGTGCAAACTGGTTAAGCCGTTTGCACATTAAAAAGACTTCTAGGGTTCAAAACCCGTCCTGAGGTTAATTGCTCCGTTTCTTACGTAACGTCCTAACCTAGACAGATTTGAGTCTGTCGAGAGAATTGAATTCTGGAGTCTACTCCAGAATTCAATTCTTTTGTGCAATAGTTTTCAAAATTATTTTTATTTCAATCCTGATTATACAATTTATTAATCTTAAACAATCTAGTTGATTTGCTATTATAGAATGGAACTTTTAGTGAAAATATTCGTGCAAATCCCTGTCACTATGGAGTATTGAATGTCCTAATGCAGAGTGCAATAGCATTACTCAAGGTCTCTTGATTCTGATAGACTTCATGTTGATGATATTATTTTTATATTGGAATTTTATTATGTAATCTTTTTACCCTTCCTTCTCAACTTTCATGTTAATGGCATTTTAAATGGCGATGATGACTTATTGAGCTTTGAAAGGCTCATGTTGAGACGAGTGATGTTTAACATTAAAAGGTTATCAATGTCAAGCAAATTGAATTAATATTAATTTACATTGAAAACAATTTTGACATCAACATTTTCCCATCAACGAGGATAATGAACAAAACAAATGTTAAAATTAAACAAAAAAAAGCAATCAGCAAATTTGAAAATAAAACAACCATAACAATACATTAAATTATAGACGAAATTAGGAAAAGAGTTAACATTTGTTTCATAATAATTATTATAACATAATAATAATATTGAATATTAAACGAGACAAGAACAGCAGGACAAAATTGTGGCCAAGAGTAAAAATGTAATCAAACTTAAATGATTCAAATTATTTCCTAGTCATTATTCAAATACAATGATAAATGTGATCTTTTCACCATTCTTTTTGTCTTTCTCTTCTCGGTTTTTCTCACTTCTCTTGTACTGATTAATTAGTTTAAATGATTAATTGATAAACTTTCTTCCTTTTTTGTGTTTCACTTGCTTTTAACCCAAAATCAAACCAAAAAAGGGACCAAAGCTGGTAACTCGGGGAGTAATTATCATTCAGCTTGTGGAGGACTCAACATGGACCGTGGTGTGCAAAGGGTGGAAGCCATGTTATTTGCCATAGACAAGATTAATAATGACTCAAGTTTATTACCAAATATAAAAATGGGAGCCATCATTTTGGATACTTGTTCAAGTGATTCGTATGCACTCAATCAATCACTTGAATTCATACGAGCCTCGATAAACACTGCCTTTGAGGCTTCAGCCTTCGAATGCAAAGACGGGATTCCACCAAGACCAAAGTACGGTATGAAAACAATATATGGTGTTGTTGGAGGTTCATATAGTGAAGTTTCCCTGCAAGTTGCCAATCTTCTTAGACTTTTTCGTATACCTCAGGTAAGTTTGCTTTGATTCTTTCTTTTCCTGCAATTTTCAAAAACTCTGTTTAATAATATTCATCTTTTCGTTGTGAACTTGTACCATTCAATAAATTCCAATCTGCTGTTTTTCCAGAGGTTTGGCAAGTGTCTTTCCCAAGTAACCTTTACCTGCACCTTTCGGTGTCATCTGATTTTGATGGCTTACTGATGCCATGTTTAGAAAATTGAAACCAATTGAAATGGAAGAGAATGAGAATGAGAAAATGAAGGTAAAAAGGGAAGAAAAAAGGAAACTAGATTATTTTGGATTCTTCTGAATTTCAACTAGTCTTCAATCAATCATGATTCTAACCAGAATGATGATCTATTACATTTGAATATTATCTTTCATTCTTGTAGTGTTGAATTGACTGAATAATTTAACTTTCAATCTACAACTTTGCCAGTTGAAAGAGAAAGCGAAAAAAAAAGATTAACTTTATTACATTTTCTTCTTTTCATCCTTTCCAACTCTTTATCCTTCTCTCTTTTTTCTCTTTTACCAAAGTAAATTAAACTCGGGCCTTCAGCTCTTTGAAACACTGATCGATATCGATAATATAATATTGATTGGTTAAACTTTACGCTAGAAAGCAAGAAGAGGGAAAGAAAAAATATATATCAGATAGAAAGTTAAAAATTATAAAAATAGTAATGATAAAAAGTTTAATTACTACTTTTACCAGGTACAGTAGGAATAAAAGACTTGATATTATTAAATGATCATTGAAGATTACTTTACTAGGAGACTCAAACCAGAAAACTGGAGACTCATTTGGAGACTAACTTGAATAAACTTTACTTTATCAACTTAGCTATAACTAATAAACGGTCTTAATGAAATATTACCCTCGGAAGATTACATTAATAGGTTTTAATTTGTCTCCAACAATGTTCAACAATATAATTATAGTAGAATCATTTTCTCTTTACCTCTTTTTCTGGCCTTTTCCTCCTGGTCTTGTTAATCGTCCAATTTCATGTAGACCTTTCATTTCATGGCTAGACAATGTATATCTGGAGAGACAAGAAAACAGAAGTAAAACACGAATAACCTTTTATCAATAATCAATAATGTTTATTAAAAGGATTATAATTTGAACAATTTTAAAGAAACGAAAAATTACTTACCAAAATAATCATTTTTGCTAAAAAAATAAGAGTTTAACAGGAAATGGGTCTAATAATAATGCTTACATAGCCTCTAAAAGACATCTTTTCAAACTTTAAAGAGCTAAGATTGATGGAAAAAATGTGGAAGGATATAAATTAGGTTCAAAGTCCATTGTATCCAAGGCAGAAGGTAAATCGTCTTACAACTCGTGTAACAATAATCCAACTTGAAACATTGGTACAGTTGAAGGTCATACAAGTTCACAACAGCATTGCATACATGGACAAGAAAAAGGACGCAAATCGACTATTGAACTTCTGTAGAGATATTCAAAAGAAAAGAAAAGCATAAGATGAAACACCCAAAGTGATTAGGTTTTATGGTTTAACTTATCAGTTATAATATTAATTAGTATATTTACTAATGAACACCAGTTCGCTATTTCATGACAATCTGGATATGTTGCCCAAGATTCATAGATTCAAACTCTGAGACACAAGAATAAAGGAAACTTTAACAATTTAAACACAAATGTAAGATAAAAATTATCGACACAATTGTTACCAAAAGACAATTAACAGCAACTAAACAAAATCATTAACAGAAAGGCGGCAAGAAAATATCCGAATCCTTGATATAGATATTCACTACAGATACTAACCAGATAGCATCAATTTATGAGGTAAATTTAAATTTTGTTGATTATAATTTCCATCACGATTGACAATTTAATCAACTATAAAGTGCTTGTGCTTATAAAACTGTTGGCCATTTTAATTGAAAATATCCATCTGTCTGGTGTTAGAGTCGAACAGAAAGAAGCTAATGTTGGCTCAAGTTGACAGACAAATTGAATTTTGCTTTCAAAATGAAAATGATATCTTTGATAATATGCGAAATAATAATGATCACAATAATAATAGACATTTGTTAATGTAATCCATGTTATTATTTATTAATATTATTAATAGGGAATGTCAAGATTGGATGAAAGAAGAAGAGAAACGATGTAAACAAAACAAAGCAAGTGAAGTGAAGAGTCCAAATGTGTATTATCATGACAACTTTCAACTTATTCATTGACCTTATTCAATTGATTCTTATTGATATTGATATATTATTAGTGTGAATAGAGAAGATAATTTCATTCTTCTATCTAATGATAATATTCCTTTGATTATCACCCTTTTACCTTATCATGATAATGTACCAAGAATGAACAAGTGAGAAGGAAAACAAAAGGGGAAAAAATGTTAATAACAATAATAATATGAATTTTTGATGTAAATCTGTACATCAGTACAAAGATATTCATATAAATCTTACAACATGATTGTTGATGCTGATAATGATGGTTCACATTGATTCCTAGCAACACAATGAAACAGATGAAAAATGATGAACAAATGTGGGTTGACTAAATTGTCTTCAGTAGACAAGTAAGAATTGACTGGGAGTTGATTCATCATGATAACGTCATTTGCAAATGTTGATATTTTTGTTGCACTTGAGTTTCATTTGCAAAAATTGAAAAGTGAAAAAGATTGATCTTGATAAATGTAATTGCGATTGGAAAAGGGAACAAAATCAGTTGAATATTTTCATCTTTACTTATCAGCTTTTCATGATTATCCCATGGAACACTTAGAATTAAATAAGTTGACTTTGAAACATGTTGGCATTAGAAGATGAGGAAGATTGAACAAGATGAACAATGTTATTCCTATCACATATTGCAAGCTAATTTATTTTGATCGTCAACTTTTTTAGTTTTTCTTCTTCTTCTCTTTTCGTTGTATTTTACACTTTTGGGTTAACTTTTTTCTTCTCTTCTCGCTCTTTTGTTGCTTTAGTGATTCAAATGTTCAATGATGATTAGGATGATGATGAGGATCAAGACATGGAAGAGGAGTTGAATGGAACTGGAAAATGTTTTCCACTTTTCTTTCAGATAACTTTCTCTTCTTTTACATCTAATAATGTTGCATTACTTGTTGTTACCTGAGTTGTGAAAAAGTTTTTTGTGCCAACTTGACTGTGGTTTAACTAACTTTAAGGTTAACTTGAGCTTTATTTTGAGCTTATTTAAACAAATGAATTTCGTGAGGAAAAAATTCAATTTAGCTAATTTTTTCTTTTTTACTGTTCATCTTTGATGAAATGATTTGCAGGCCTTTTTATTGTGTTTTCAGAATCAAATTTTGCGAACTCCTTTTGAGATCGAAGGGAAATCATTGAAAAAACTCGGTGTTCTCATTGAGATATTGCGAAGAGAATAATTTCACTGAATTGAGATTGTGAATCGGCCAAATTCAAGATGAAAGTCAAAGTACATTTGCTTGATAACTCGTTCAATCCTTTGCCTTGTGAAGGAATATCAAAATACCCTTATGATTCTCATTGCTTTTTCAACCTTCATTAATGATTTGCAGTCCGACGATGCCATTACATCAATTATCATCACGATTAACATTAATTTCCGAGTGCAAGTTGTTCTCAGAATTTCATGTTTTCTTTGCTCTTTACAATGAATCAGAGTAAAAAAACTAATCAGCATCCATTGAGAATTGGATGGAGTAAAAAAACTCTTGCAAAGTTTGATTGGTAAAGTGAATGCAATAGAGATGAAAAAATGGTTGAAAAGGCAACAAAATGATGAACATGGAGATGAGGAAAAAAAATTCTTGTTCGATTATTCTTTGCGAATGCATTTCCTTATTATTAATAATTAACACAAATGGGTTTGAAATATAATAATTTGAAATCCCAATGGAACTCAATTAACATTTCTTGTCATTTCTCATGTTTACCTATCATTAATCAATCGAAACCTTTTAACGGCCATTTGTTGCATAAAAAAAGATTCAAACTCAACGAACTCATTCAAGTTTAAAAATATTATCATCTTTCAACCATTTATGGTTCACAGACGAAATCGTAATGAACACACTTTACCTGATTGTCTGATCATAATGATGTTCATCTATTCTGGTTGATTGAACCTTCGATAAATCACTAATTGAATCACACAATTTTAACCTATCAACTTGAACTGTTAAATCAATTCCAGATCATTAACTGTCCCTTACAAACTGTTTGCCTTTTCTTCTTCTTCTGTCCAACAAATCAATTCCTTTTCAGTTGACAATTTACTTAATTGCCTTTAAATCTAGTTGTTATCATGCAAGTTTATCATTGAATTTTATTCCAATTCTATGATGAAACGGTTGCACTGGGAGTGAAAAGTTATCACAAGGAGAAAAGAAAAGTTGGGAAAAAAAATTATTTATTGTTATTCTTCTCTGGTGCGATAAACTTCACCATATTATCATCTTTTCAGTTTACCCTCAATTTGATGGTAATAACATGGATCAGCATCGGAAAAGTTGAAATTGACCATTGAAGAACATTTTGATCCAAAAGGAAAATAGAACAACTTGTTTATGCAAAGGAAAAGGAAGATGAATTGAAAGACATAAATTCCCTGCTTTCATCATTTTTTATCCTGAAATTCATCTCATTGACCTTATTCAGTGTTTAACTTTCAATCCACCAATTTTTCAATGCTTCTTCTTCTCGACCAACTGAAAGTCTTTCTTTCCTCTTAAATCAACATTTAATGATTTGTTTTTCCTTCTTTTGCTTCTCTTTGGTTTCACTGAATTTAACTTGAAGATTAAGGCTGAAAATTGAATAAGATTCAGATTGGTTAATAGATTGGACAAAGAGTTTGGTGAAGAGTTGCAATGAGAAAATTGATTCTTCCTTTTATCTCGTTTATAACATATAATCACCAATCAATAATATTATTGTATTGATAATAATAATGTTAATAACAATAAAGTTATTAATAAAGTGAGAGGCAATAAAAAAGTTGAGGAAACAATTGGATGAGAAGGAAAATTGAATCAGATTTTTGGCCTTTTGTGGCCAACTATTAATCACACTTTTGAACAAGAAACAAATGGCTTGATTCGGGACTGGCTGAGTGCCAGCTCTTCATTACTGTTGTTGCAAGTTGACCAACTTTCTTAACAAGTTACTTGGAGTTGCAAGGGAATGAAGGAAAAGAGGAAGAAAAGTAAAGGATTGTTTAAGGTTTTTGGCTGGTTAGTGTGTCAATTGGAGCAAAAGTGGTGAAAGAAGCACAGAAAAGGACTGAATTAAAGAGACACTGAGTATGGTGAACATGATGGTTGCAAGAGTAACCTTTGAAATGCATGGAAATCAAGATGAGATGTGATTAGGTTCAAAGGAGGAAAGGAAAAAAACAAAAGAAGATCAAGATTTTGAATCGAGGGAGGGAAATGTTGTCTTTATAATGAATCTTGCCTTGTATTATATATTTAGATGAACATGATAATCAATGAATTTCATTGACACACCCTTGATAATAATTCAGTGAACATTTGCATTATTGGTCAACTCTGATTCATTCAGCGTTTTTACCTCTTGCATTCTGCATTTTCCTCAGTTCGCCAACTTTTAACCTTTAATTTTCAATATTCATTTCTAATTGACGCAAAATTAAACATTTTATTAGCTAAAGACTTTTTCAAATTCAATCTATCAACCATTCTGAGAAACTTTGCTCTTCTTAAAATATTCATGATAAAACGTAATTAATATCGTTTAGTTGAGGCTCTGTATTTGCTCAGGTTTTATGCACTTGCAGCTTGAATCAAGATGAGCATTGATGGAAAAGCTATTTTCAGGAATTCCAATTCCAATCAAGAGTTGAACTTCGTAAATGAGCTTCTATCAATGATTAACGCAAGAATTTCTTGCAACTGATTAAGAAGTAGGAAAAGCTTGAATATTAATTAAACTAGAAATAATTAGCTTTATGTTATTTGGTTAATTGATAGCCAAAGAAGAGCAATTTTCTTCATCAGTTGGATCAAAGTTCAAATGGTATTTCAATATTGAAAATGAGTGAATATCAACTGACCGAAGGTTAGTTTCATGGCAAATTCTGGATTACTATTGATCGAGATTGAAATTAGTTTATACTTCAATGTTTCATTTTGTTTTCAAGTTTTTGATTTTCAATTTGATGGAAAATTCTGAAAGAAATTTATCAAGATTAGTTTTGAAACTGGAAATCAATTTCTTTACAAAACTGTCAAAAGCAAAGAAAATGAAAATTGACTTTTGCTTCCATGAAACTCTCAATATTGACCTGTTCATTAGACTTTCCAACAAAAATACCAATCAAATTCTGGAAATTCATTTAAGAAACTAAAAGTTGAAAAAAACCAAGTGATTCGGAATCTGAATGAAACAATATTTTCTGAAGCAAATAGAAATTCAAGCCAAAAAATGGAGCAAAAGTCAAATGTTTAACTCGAAGTTGAAGGTTCTAGCAAATTAGACTTTATACCAATGCATAATCATTCCGTTTGCTATCGAACACAATTCTCTAGTCACTTTGAAATTGCCTTTGAAAAGTTGAGTTCGTGAAAATCATGAGGAAATTTTGATGTAAAATTTGATCCATTATTTAATTAGCCATTGCAACTGAACGGTTTCATTATCTTTGGTCAAAAAACAATAGCAAAATAAAAGTTATTGAAAATTCTAACCACTTTCATCATCATGGGAATAGAATTATGTTTAAATTTTTTGCTTTCTTTTCTTGTTGAGACAATATAACTTAATTAGCTTAATTAACATGATTAACTTTACAATTTCAGCTCTTTTTCCTTTTCTAATTAGTTGAACAACTTTTTTATACCTGTTTTTATTCATTTGGGCAACCTCTGAACTCTGTGGAAAGGCGAAAAGAGATGAAAAGTGACTTTTGTTGCACTTGAATGCAAGACAAACAAAGTAAAATAAAACGGCAAAAGATGGATAAAGTAAACAGAAAATGAGGAAAAATTCAATTCTTCAATTGTTCAACCTTTTCTGAATTAATTATCTAAAAATGGTGAATTCATTGTTGAGTCAAAATTGTATCTATTTTTAAACTGTTCACAATGATAATAAAATTATCAAAGTAAACAAAATTTGATGAAAAAAAAGGACTTGAACAAGGAGAATCTGATGACTTGACGAAGAAGAAGAAAAGAGATGAAAAATTGTCATGAAGATATCATGTGAATGATTTCATGTTTTCTTTTTTGGTGAATGATTTTACGAAGCAAAATTGATTTCTAAGGCAAAAACATGAATTGAAAATTTCTTTCATCAGATAACTCGAGTTTAATAGATGAAAATTTTCTCCATATTTTCTTCGTACTTTTCAACATTTGATAACAATTGATAAAAGAGCATTCATCATCATCACCATTGACTATAGAAATTATTGAGAATATTAAATGATGAAAAGTTAGAAGAGAAAATAAAAACAAAATAAAGAAGAAGAAAAAAAAGAGGAAATTTTGAGTGGAAAATATTATTCCTTGTTTGTTATGATAGCAAAAGTTGAACAATGAACGCTATCATAATAGAGTTGGAAAAGTATTTTAAAACTTTTCAACTTTACTGATCATTATTGTTGTGCCAAAATTGTTATTATTATCAACAAAATTCTGTACTTTGATAGTTTCTTTTTGGTTCCAGTTAAAAGAGAGTGAAAATTCCTTATAAATGAAGTTGAAATATTTTTCCATCATTTATCATCATTCTTTCACTGAGCTTGTATTCAAATAAATTACAATTATTGCTATCATAATGATGATTGCTTATTATGTGGAAATTAAATTAGAAATTAAAATATTCTCTTTTAACTCCCAGTTAATAGGGAATTTTTGATGAATAAATTAAAGTTGAAGCTAAATGGACAGAAAGTTCAAGTTGGAATAGCTCAAGATGAAGAATTTTTCATCTTGCAAAAAGTTTTTTGATACTTTTTGAGAATACAAATTATCTTTCATTTTTACATTCCTTCAACCCTCCCTGTACTCTGATAATGATAACATGTACCTTGACTGTAAAGTTAATGATAATTATTGTTGTAAAGGTTAACCTTTTTGCTATTTTATGCTATTATAAATATTATCAATCAAGTCAACATTAATTAAATTAAATTCATTTTCTTCGTGCAAATCTGCAGCTTTGAGACTTTCATTGTTGGCATAAATTTTGGTTTGATTCAATGTTCATGAGAAGAGAGAGAGAGAGAGAGAGAGAGAGAGAGAGAAAAGAAAAAATTTCAATTGTTTTTCTCTTATTGTTCCATTTAATTAATAATCCTGCAGGATTTCAAGTTGAGCTTCATTTTTTGCACGTCATTCAACATATGTCAATGTGAATTTCGTTGATACAAACTGAGAATTTTTTCTTTCTTTCTTTCTTTTACCAACCTTTCATTCCATGGGAATTTCAGGATGAATCAAGTGAAAAACAAGCAAATTTTGTGTTTGCTTTTCCAGGCAACATTTTGTACACTTTTTCACTGTCGCTTGTCGTTGATAATGAAAAGAGAAAAGATTAAGTGATATGAATATTCAAAATATTGCCATTGAAATGGAACAAGATTGAATTGAAAATGATTGTTTGACTTATTTTCTCGTTTTGTTTTCTCTTCACTTTTAGTTCCAGTTGAATCGCTTTAAATGGTTTTTCTTGCCTTATCCTTAAACTTGATCGTCCTTTACAAATGTACATTTGCTTGTCGTTTTAAAGATGAAATTGTTCCAATGGAAAGAAGAGAAAAGGAAGAGAGAAAAAAGTTGCTTTTCGCTTTTCACTCCCAGTAAACAGGGAAGCCTTTCTGTCAAGTAACAGGAAAAAACTCGACATTTTGCTAGAAAATAATTTATCTGTAAGAATCAGGCAGAAAATATGCAAGTTTCAACTTGAATCAGTCTCAATGGTAAATGAATTGTTCAAGTTAGTTTCACAGTCAAGTTGGCCGCAAAGATGAATCTCGATTTGATTAAAAGTTTCAATTCATAATTTGGTGGAAAGAAGAGGAAAATCATTGTTACTATTTGATTGAGTTAACAGTTTTTCTCGTTCCATTCATTCTCATTAGAAGATGTATAATAAGGTATTCAGTGTTGACTGTTTCATTCAAAAGTGAATGATATTCTTGACTGACATGCTATATTCACATGCAAATAAGATTCACCATCAACATTGTGCTTCTTTTTTCGTTCCATTTTTACTCGATTCTCTGTTTACTTGATGAGAGTAGAAAAATAATTGTCATTAAAAGATGGATTCTTATGGTGGTTCAAGATTCATCACTGTTGATAATCGTTGAAATTATAAAGAAGCAGAAGCTTTCATTTTGTTCGAAAAATTTGTTCTCTTGAAGAGAGAAAAAAGATGGAAAAATTGTCTAAAACAAGATTTATAATGAATAATGATGAACTTTCTCACCATTATTAGGGTTAAACAACTGATATTGGTTTCTGGTTTTTGCACGCAAATGAAATGAGTAACTATGTAAAACAACAAGGTTCAACATGGAAATTTGATTGTTAAAGATGATTGGTGATAAACAATGAAGAGCCAAAAATCATCAATCAAAATTCAAATTGATCGTATATCAAAATGGCTGTTCATCAGAATCGAGGTGAACAAAAAAGAAGAACAAAACACGCTCATTGTATTCACAATAATTGAGTTCAATTGTGCCAATCAATGTTTATCTTTTTTTCTCCTCTTTTCTCTTTAAACATTATTTCCATTTTCACTCGTTTCCATTGGAATCAAATGATTCAATCCATTTCCATGATTATCAACCTGAAAGTCTTTTCTCCTTTTCCTTGTGTTCAAATTTTAATAACATAAGTAATGATGAATATATAATCATTTATTTATCATGCTTGCTTTTTCCATGTAACTTATCAATGAATCTTTTCCTTCAACAGCTGCAATCGACTGAGATAATGTTAGGTGTGTTAAAGGTGTTAAGAATTTTTCTTTTCTTTTCTCTCTCTCTCTCTCTCTCTCTCTTTTCCGCTCTTCTGTTGTCCTTTCCTTCAATTAATATCAATCGATTAAGCCTTGAATTTCTGTCCACATTGATTATTGATCAGTTTACAGAGTTTTGAATTACAACAATCAAACATGATTTTGTTGGTGAACAAAAGAAGAGCGAAATGTTTACGTTGTAAAGGTTTTCATTTTGCATTCAGTGATTCTGGTTGTTCCTGTTTAGTATGCAAAACTAGTTTAACATTTTACAGGGAATGAAAAACTAAACAAAATTGTACAATAACAACATTCAGCTTATTAAAATATTGAGAGGTAAATAAGAGAAGATGAGAAGAGAAAAGATGGAAGAGAAAGGATTAAGGAGATTATGGATTCTTTTTTCGCTTCATCTTCTTCTTTCGCTCTTGTTCAACTCGTTGGTTCATGAGATTGCTGAATTTATCCTTTACCCAAAACTAAATAAGATATTAAATGTTTCAATGTTGCCCTTGTTTGCTTTGACAAATTTTTCGCATTGAAATCTTGTTTTAAGACTTGTAAGCAACTTTACAATCGACAGTTCATCAAGTTATAATAGTTAATAGCAATCAACAATTTATCGACTGAAACCTAAACATGAGGCAAATAAATTTTCACTTTTCGAGGCTTGAAACAATCTTAAACAAACGTCTAAGTCAATCTGCAATGTCAGTCCAATCAATACTGGAGTCGTGTGTTCGTAATTGAAGCTGAAATGGCATTTCGATAGAAGAAATTCGCAGGAATCGCAGTTTAGAAAAATGTTGAAAGTCGAATAAATGCAACTAACAAAAGTTGAAGTCGATCATCGAGTGCACATTGGCTAAGTGCCCAAGTGCTACTAATGTTCACTTTAGGATTAAAAGCAGATTACCGCTGTTAGTTTGTCCTCAGAGAATCCAAAGAAGCTCTTTTTAGCTTTCAAATAATTTCTGTTTAGGCTGGAACAGAACAGAATGTTTCGCGTTTAGAGAATGAACTTTGTACAATAAACTAAATTATTAGTAAGTGCAGGGAGCTTTGGTCTGAAACTTGGGTTTTATATTCATGTAAAGTTGCAATATTCATTTGCTGTCGACTCTTTCGGTATTTATTTTTTAATTTAAATTTGATTGATTCCATGAAAATTCAAATTATCATCTTGAATTGAAAGAGTGTTTGTTGATGGAAGAGCAAAAAAGAAAAAGAAATCAAACGTTTGCTCTACAGTTTGAAATGCAATCAAATTGATAAAGGAAACAATTATAATAGTGTAAATGGTTTGCTGAAAAACACGGAGTGAAGAGAAGAAAGAAAATGAGATTTTACTCTTCATTTTCTTGCTTTTTATTCTATTTTCATCTCTTTTTTCAGGAAAAAAGAAGATGATAGGCAAAAAGAAAATCATAAAAGTATTTTTTTGAAAATAAAAATTCAGTTTCATTCGAATAAGAAGAAAAATGTTGCTCCAAAAGAAGTAGAAACTCATCTTTATGCATTGGATTTCCTACATGTGTTCCTATTCGTATTTATCATTGGCTTTCTTGTCATTATCACCCTCATCATCATCATCATCATCATCACTGTCGAAAGAAGATGAATAAGGAGAAAAAAAACTTGTTTACATTGAAGGCTTCGAGTTTTCTTTTGCTTTTTTTGTATTTATTCCACTTCTAGTTTTAGATGAGTTATTTTTCATCAATACTCAATCCGAAAGAAAGAAATTCAATGCCGAATTGACATCGTTTCATTGAGTCAAATGCACTATTTTTTATCAACTTGTTCTTTATATAAGAACTAAATCATTAGAGCAATCGAAATTAGATGGCAAAGTACTAATTATAAACTGCTAATTGAAAAATTGGTCAATATTTCATTTGAATTTCGATGTTAGTGCAAGTTAAATCGATCGATCGAGTCTAATAAACTCAGCAGTCTGAATAAAAAGGTAGCCTAAAAAGCAGCAAATGAAGAGGTTAGAGACAAGTTTAGAGCGTATTTGTACAGTTTTGTTAGCCATATCTTGAAAAGATGTTAACATGTTGGTTGAATAGTAATAATAGCGCAAAATGTATAACAAATAATAATGCGATTAATCGAAAGAAAAAGTAAAACGTATTATTTTATTCAATGAATACTCCAGATTAACTTGTTTTTCTCCATCTTCATCTCGTTCTTTGATTGTACAGCATTCAACTTATCGATAGCCTACCCAAGGGTTCAACGCAGTATCAACCGTCTCAATTGCTCAATGATTTGATTAATGTAAACATGGTGAAAGTATTCGTTAAGTAATATTCATGATCATTTCTAGTTTCGCAACTTGTTTCGCTTTCAAATCAACAATTACAAAAAACGAAAATGTTTTCGAATATCAAATGCAAATTGCAATGCATTTGCAAATTTCATAGACTTTTTTGAGTGCTTTCAATAGATCGTTAATTATTTTGAGAAACGAAAATTGGGCAAATTCTATCAATAAATATAATAGCTGTTTAAAATAATCTGAATAAATATCATTATGAACCCAATATAAATTAGCCGAAACTACAGTAGTCACAACACCTAACCTTAACAGTCTTAAAATTCTGAGCAATTTTGCAACTCGGATGAGATAATATATCAATTAGATCATTGACTGTCCATCACTTCTAACGACAACAGATTAGTTCATGTAATTAAGATGAAAAGTTACAGAAAATCTATTTGTCAAAAGTGATTGAAAATGTGAATCTTTCCGCCAAGTTATCAGTTTATGTTGCAATAATCAACCTTCATGAGTCTAACCCAGGAAATTGGACTGTTATTCAGTAGCGCCAATCTTTTGTCTCGCTAAACCTCTTTTCATCTTGTATTCATATTGTAATAATTGAGCTTTCTCATCAGAAAATGTTCCCTTTATTAAACTTATTTATTACAAAATTGGCGAAAGAGAGATTTTAATGTCAAACAAAAAATGAAAACCATTTTGACAGATATTCAAGCCTTTTCTTTCATGAAACTAATTTTTTATTCTGCTACGCATTAATCACATTGAAAGACAGAATGAAAATGTGATGCAAAAAGAAGAAGAACAAACAGGAATGAGATTTAAATCAGATTTTGATGGCTGTGATCAGCAAGGTGATGATGCAGTAATGAACAGCTCAAGAGAAAGAATAAAAGCGAAGGAAAAGATTTGATTTTGAGGTTGTTAGCTGCTGAAATGTCTTATGTTTTCATTTGTATCCTTACATTATCATTAAGGTATCAACATCGTAAGATGACTCTTGTTTATACATAATATCCATATAATACTCAGCTTAAGGTAATCATTAGCTTAATACATTTTCATTCAAGTTCACTTTATTGTCTTGTAAACTTGCATTCAGCGCTTTTGCGAGCAACTATGTTTCCAGTGAAAATTTATCACATTTTTATGAGAAGAAATGCGGAAAATAAGTTTACAAGTTTCTCGACTAACAGCTTGAGCTTATCAAAAGGTAATCCAAACTAATATATGATGGCTTAGTTTGTTTCTAATTAAGAAGGTAAATAGCATTAATTAAATTGTCGCTTCAAAAGACTAATTAATGATGAAAACTGAAATCGATGATTGAAAATGTTATTCAGTTGAAGATCAGTCAAATGCAACCTGGAATCAGTTGAAATGCAATTTATTTTTTCGTAAATTGAATCATTATCTTTTTGATGAGCATTTCAAGTTTGGTTGCAATCGATTTTATATTAAAACGCAAATTTCATCAAAGTTAATTAGAAAGCTTTTGAAAACAGGAAAAAGAACGTAAAATCAACCATTTCGATCTATACCGATGATCCACTGAGAAAATGTCCTTTTCTTCAGTTTGAAGGCCATTTCTTGCCATTAATTGATCCATTGAGAATCAGACAATCAAAGAAATCATATTTTTCTCTGATCGAACCAATAATAAAAATGAAAACATCAAACATTGAGAAAGATATAAAAACGTTAATTCTTGTTGAATGAGAAAAAGCAACAAGAAAAATTCCGAAATCTAAACAATTGGAGTGAAGAAGAAAAGGAGAAACTCTGAAACCATCGTAAAGTTGATTCAAGTGCACTTAAAAGATTCCCATTGAATTAACAGAAAGAAAAAAAGATTGCAAGTAAATACAAAATTCGCGAAACACCAACTCTTGTGGCTCCTAGACAATGAAAATTCCCACCGATTTTTCCCTCTTCATCATTATCGTCATCTTCAACTGAAACCACCAACAATATTACCTATTATTATAACCATTATTATTATCGTTATCAACATTCCCAGACTCCTTTAACTAACCATTATCATCACAGCATTGAATCAGTTGCTCAGGTTCACCAGTTTTTAACTAGCATATGGTCTCAATTGTGATTGATGAAAACCGAGATAAGCGAAAGGTTGAGCAGCAAAAAGATTCAATTGAAAAGACAAAAAGCTTACAATGAAATTATTTCTTTTCTATTTATTTCATTCTTTTTCATCGATAATTCAATCAAGATTACTTTTCCGATTCTTTTCAT
This sequence comes from Tetranychus piercei, assembly GCA_036759885.1. Lineage (NCBI taxonomy): Eukaryota > Metazoa > Arthropoda > Arachnida > Trombidiformes > Tetranychidae > Tetranychus > Tetranychus piercei. Next base: position 16,778,630 of record CM071877.1, read on the forward strand.
CTTTTCATTGATTTCGTTTTATAATTCATTTTATCTAATGTTCATTCATTGGGATTTTGTTAACTTTACCAAGTTGTCAAAGGCAAATCAACCCTTTCAAATTGATTGATGATTAACTTGTTGAAATTGCTCAGAAATTTATGATATTAAAAATTCTTCTTGATCAACCTCAAAGTATGTTATCATCAAGAAAATACTTTTCTATTCATTTCTCTTTCATTTTCAAGCTCCATCTCTTCATTCTTCATGACTTTTCTCTTCTAAATCATCTTCAATCAATTTCAGATTCTCTTGAACAATCCAATTCCGTTAGACTTTTCAATTCAACTTTAAGCTTGATTTAACCTTCAAATAAATAAAAAACTGATACTGTAGTGGCCAGTGTCAAGTTAACAAAACCGAAGGTTTTTTCACAGTCGCCTTCTTGCGATAAATAGAAAGTAACATTAATATTGAAATTTGTTTCTCATCTCTAAACTCGGAATAAGCTTAAGACAACGACATCTAAATCTGTCCCTTTCTTGTTAACTTATTGGTTAGCAATGGTGATGAGACTGATAATCTGTATATGCCGTAATCTGCATCTTGGAGTTTCTAAGTTTGGATGATAGTAATGCCTCCCTTCCTGGTGGATTCTCAGTTAAGCGGGATAAGGCATAAGATAAGGGATGTAAGAGACGGTTGGCCGATCCGCACAAGAAAAAAGTTAACTTAATCCTGACCACATTGTACATTTAGAGGATTTTTTTCAAGATTTCAGCTTTTCCGTCTTCTTTTTCTTCATCTTGTCGAATCTTGGAGTGATTCATTTTCGTGTTCAACTTTGTTTAATTATTTAAGGATTAATAATTCGGTTATCTACAGTAGAAGTGACCCGATGATTCTAGCGAGTTGAGCTCGTTTGGTTCATTGATTTATTCTTGATAATAGTTTAATGGCTAAATGGATGACCCAGTTAATAACAGGGAGAGAAGAGTTATAAGGATTTGGTCATGATCAACATTGACCAGGGAGTGATAATAAGGGAAGGAAAGCTAAAGAGTTGCTAGTTTTTTGCTCAATCAATAGGTTTAAAAGGTTTTAATTACATTATCACTTTTGTTCCTACAATTGAATTACATTGTGGGTGAGATGGACAATTTACATTCCAGATTTCAACCCAAACTTTTCTCGGATTGTTTACTTTTCCAGTTTAATTCTAAACGTTTTAGTTTCAATCAACTAGGAACACACGTATTTGTCAAACAAAAGGATTAAGTGGCAAATCGTAGCTAAATATCAATCAATGTTTGCTCATAAAAAGTTTACCAAAAGGAGAAAATGGCATTGGAAAAGTTGATTGAGAAAATAAACCCGAAAATATCAATTAATGATGATTAAGTTGACTGATGATTGAAAAATTGCAAAACCAATAAACTAAAAGCTGCGAAAACTCGAGAAAAGTCTCGATTCAAGTTGTCAATCTCAACCTAAAGAAAGCATTTGTTAGGTTAAACTGGTGAACATGAAATGCCCCAATGAACATTGTTGAGTCAATTTTGAGTCAAAAAATAGGTTGTTTCAGCCATATTGATTCAATGTTGATTCAAAACTTTTGACATGCAATTGAATCAAAAATGAAAGCTTTTGATTCAAGTGTGACAAAAATTTTACAATTTTTTAGTCAAAATTTCTTTCAATTTTGAGTCATTTTTTACCGTTAATGACTATTTATGTTGTCTTTTTTGAAACAAATTTAAATTGTAAAAGCCGAAGATCGCGGATATTAGATAAAAGATCATGCAATGAGAAAAAATTCCAATATTCATTGATTATGTTTCGTCATAGGATAACTGATTCAAGATCAATTATCATACATTTTATTGAAGTCAAATGATCAATGATCAAAATACGTTAAGGAAAAAGGGTTTAATTATCAAGGATCAATTTTTCCAAACCACTCACTATCCAAACTCATCGATTCTTGAGATTTTGCTGAGTCCGATTCTTGATCTTCGGTACATTCTAGAGCTTTTTTCTTGGAAATCTCTGCGTTTAAAGAGCAAAATTCTTTCATAATCCTGCGCCGAACATGGCTTTCTGCTTCCTTTGAATAAGAGAATATATTTGATTTTCTGAATGTATGATCTAATTTATTGGATGAGAAAATTGATAAATTTAAAGAAAGATACTTTCAGAAGATTTAATTGAATTGTGAATCAGAATCTTCGCATAGAATTAGAATCTAGAAAAACTTACTTATGAACGCTTTAATTCTATCGTTCCCAAGTTTATAGTCAAAATGACCTTCCATTCTTTCATTGAATGGATCTTTGAATCCCCAAATGAAAGAAAGAGGATATTTTCGATTTTCGTCTTCTTTAAATTTCAACATTTCATCAAACTCGCTTTTTTCGTAAAACTTTTTTCCAAGAACCACATCTTGGATATAAGATCTTGGAAAACTGAACTTCACGAGTGAGTATGCAAATGAAGCTGGATTATTAGGTTTAGCATGTTTAGATGCTGCTTCATAGAGGTCTAAATCTAACTGGATAAGTCCCTCAATGAAAATTTGATTCTGAAATGATGTTTAAAAGAAAATTATAAACAAAGATGATAAATGATAATTGATGAAAAAACTTGAAAAATACCTTTTGACTGAGTTTATATGTTGAATCTTTTTCAGGTACAATTATTGCATTATCAAGTTCACTTTGCTGTTTTTGATCAAGCAAATCTCTTAAATCATCAAGTATATTAATAATCGCGATGAGAACCTGACCATTTGTTTCCGAATTTGATATTGTATTTTTCTTTTGGATAATTTCATCAACTTGAGAGTTGAATTTCTCCATGATTCCATCTATTCTTGGTTTGTCAACTATACTTGATTCATTTTTCAGCCTTTTTTGCTTATTGATAATTATCTTTGATTCTGTCACGTATTTTTTTCGCATTTTTTGACCACTGTTTTCATTTACCTGATGAGCGTGAATCGCATCGTCATCGTCTTTTTCACTCTCACTAATTGATCTTGGATCAATTTCTTCTTGTGTTCTTTTGCAACGCTGAGATTCACTATTCCTAGATGATTCTGATCTGTTAATTTTCCCATTTTGGTCAGAAATTTGACCAGAATTGCTATTCAAGAATTGACTTGCTTCAGCTTGTGTTAAGATCTTATAAGGCGGTTGATCATTCTTGTTCACAAATGGAGTATGAATGAATTCAGAAACTTGATTATTAAGTTTAAACATTTTTGGTAATCCTTTCCAATCTGGATTAACTGACAAATTACGTCGAAAGATAGCTTTTAATTCCTCTGAGGTATCTATTGAAAATTTAAGAATATCAGTTCTACATTGCTTCAACTTAGTTTAATTACTAATGATCACTTACCTCCGAGTGACATGATCTTTCCATGAAAATCTAAATTTCCCACTTTGAATTGAAAACAATTTCGTGAATGTACATTGTACAAAGAGAATGGCAAAACTAATTCATTTTCAATGAAAGATAATTTTTTCAATTTCAACAAAACTGGTTGATTCACTTTTTCATCTTCGAAAATCCAATATGGCAAAATAATACCGTGGATAGTATCATGGTTCATTCTCTGAGATGATAATATTGATTCATTATACTCACGAGAAAACTTAATTTTACGATCACTTTTCTCTGAACTTAAACAAGATTGTTGACTTGATCTTGAACTTGTGGATGGACTAATTCCTATTTCAGTTTCTTTGAATTTTGTTGGATTTTGATGGCGTTTGAATTTTCCGAATACCTCCATGTTCTTGAAATTTCTCGTAATTCCAGGCCATCTTTGAGGCTTGGTTGCTTCAAGTTTCTTTTTATATGATGTAGAAACTTGACTCATGATCAATGATACTCAGATAATTTAATTGATGTTAAAGGACACGGATTTGAAACAAAACTGAAAGTGAACTCAATAATTGGTAAACAATTTATTTGATCGGAAAGTTGTCTAAAATGAGGTAATAAATGGATTGAGATTTAATCTCAAGAGACTTTCATAATTGTTTGATTTGATATAATTGGATACAAATTTGTATGAGAATAATTTTCTAACAGTGAAAAATTGAAATTTGATAGTTGATTTTGATTTCATTGGACTAAATCAGTTAGTTTAATCCAATGAAAATAAAAGAATAATTTGTTGTCTCTGAAAATCATTAATATTTGAAAGTAGAAAAATTGTAAATAGAATAATTGTAAGTAGAAATAAGAATATAAAAAATACTCAATTTCGAGTTAATCCTTTTCTGCTTCTTTTGATTGATTTCCAGAAATCAACTGCTTTAATAAAACTTGATTAGCTGGATCAGCAAGAAAAGCCAAAGTCATTGGATCAATTTTATCTGTGATTGTCTTTTTGTCAGTTTTCTCAGATTCTGTTGATTTGTGAGAGCCACAAGATTCTCCTTCATTTAAAGCTTCTTTCTCAATTTCTTGACCAACTTTTCTCAATTTCTTGGAAGCTAGATTCTCATTCAACAACGGAGATATTTTTCGTTTAGAAAAATATGCATCTAACGTCTTCTTTTTCGTTGCATCAATTGCTGAAGCTGAACTCAAATTGCTCTCAGAACCTTTACTTGTAGAACCAATACTTTCGGTATTTTCGGTGTCTGGTTTTGATTTTAAAGAAACTGGTGAACATTTGAAATTCAACGCATGAATAACCTTGTCTTTGATAGGAGTTGATGTAACACTTTTACTTAAATTTTCCAATTTCGGCGATTCTTTTGAAGATTTCTTTTCTTCACCTATTTCTTTGGATTCAAGATTCTTTTTCGGCGAATCTTTGATTTCGTCTTTATCGGGCTGACTACCTGAGCCTAAAGAAAATACATCAACAACATCGTCATCAAGATTCAAGTCTCGCAAGAATTCATCTTCATCGTCATCGAAACCAAAACTGTCTTTATCTTGCGACTTTTTATTTGAACTTTCTGATTCTATTTTCTCAGAGCCTGAGCGTTCTCCAAGATCTTCGCTCTCCTTTTCATCTGAGCCAGCTTCTTTTATATTTTCTTTTGAATTTCTTTGATTGATATGAACAGATCCTTGAGGAACTTCTGTGATAGAAGCTTCGTCATTTTCTGTTTCTTTATCTTCATTTTTCTCATCGTCACTTGCATGTTGAGATAGTAAAGGGCCACAGATCATGGAAACTACTGGAATCATAGTTTCTGGAACTTTCGGATCGGCTCTAGGTGAATATTGGAAATGACTACTTTTAGGATCTTTAGCAGCTTGAAAACTGGTTACAGGTGTCTGTAATTTACGATTCTTTGGTTCTGGCAATTGGTAATCATCATCGTCTTCATAATCTTCTTTATCAGCTTCTTTATCACTGATATAAATCTCTTTTTCATCACTAGATTCATTTTCCAGTTGATCCCAAACTCTAGTACTATTGATCTTAGTTTTCAGATAGGAAATAGCTTTAGCCAATACTGAACCAAGATGTTTCTCTGTGGAAAGATCGTATGATTTTCGACCACATTTTCGCATTGTATGGTTGATCAATGCTTGAAATCTATCCATACCAAGTTGCTTATTATATGATCCAGTGCAGGGAAAAACCAAAGGATTCTCGTAATTCCATATATGCAAAAGAGATTTTTTCCCACCTTGACCTTTAATTGTAACACCAGTAACCCAGTGTTCTGGAAAGCATATTTTTGCAATATTACCAATCACATTCGAAGGTTCTCGATCTTGGATATCGGATGGCAAAGATTTCATTGCTTTCTTATACATCTAGGTCCGAACTGGTAACAAACCTTCGATTAATGTCATGTTTCCACTTTCTCTAGTAGAATCTTCTTCATCTATTATTCTTAAATCACAAGAAAAATTGACTCCAGAATCATATATCTCTGAGACTTTGGTATTTTCTAATTTCTTCTCAGTATTTTGAATCAACTTCAATAGATTCATATATATCTGAGAAGATTCTGTGAATAATAAACGATTTGGCTCGAAAGATGAAAGGCTGTCAGTTAATACTTGAAATCTGATTATTTTTTCCATAGTTGATTCTATCAGATTCTTTTCTGAGCAAGTATCTTCGATATTGGTTTGATCTTTGTTAGAAAATGACGAAACATTAGCATTATCAGTTGAATAGCCAGATGACGATTTTGTCAAATTTCGAGTTACTTTAGCTTTCACGGTTGAACTTGAGCTGGCGGAATGAGACTTTAGTTTCTTTCCCTTTTCAGAAATTTCTTCTTTTTTCTTTTTTTCCAGTTTAACTAAACTTTCCACATGTTGAATGAAACTATTGAATTCTGAGAGGGTAACTGAATTCATTTTATGCCCTGATTGCTTGATCAAAATGATGTTTTTGATGGAAAGCCAATGATTGATCTTGCTTGCTAAATTTGGAAGTTTCTTTGCTTTCATTCTTTCACAAAATGCCTTGTATAAAGTAATAAGCTCAACTGAATCGCCTGAAAATAGAAAATAGAATCAGAAAAAAGAATCGAATATCAAAAATGCTTACTTCCAATACAGACAATCATGGCTGGAATAGATTTATATCCACTAACTTGAATTTGGCACAAGTTGTTTGTATGTAAACGATCAGGTTTCACTTCAACTGGTATCGCTTTTTCCTCGATCTTGAAACCAACAGGTAAAGTTTTCTCAGAATCATTTTCATCTCGAATACGGATGAGAGCGACGACAACTTTTTCGTTAGCCATTAGATTGCACAATGATCCAACAAGGGTTGATTGATTTAAAATGATATTTGATCTTTTGGGAGCTTTTCTCGTTGATAATCGAAAATTATAACACTTTCTTTTTGGTAAAAAGTCCATAGAATTTAGCGAAAAAATAACACTTTTTTGATATTTTCATATACATAAAACACGGAAGTTGATGTTAAACGATCATAAAATCACTTTTGATGAATTAAAAATATAAAATTGATAAAAATTTAAAAGAAACTTCCTAAATCGATAAGATAAAATTTAATCTTTTCCGCTTCAAAAGCGTAGAATACTTTAAAGCTTCTTTATTGCTATAGCAACATAGATTAGAATAGAATAAATATCTTATCTATTAGAAAAGCATGTTTTCCAATTTAAACCACGTGTTTTCAATGTGTTTTCAATGCTAATTATGATTGAATATCAAAATATAATTAATTTCATTTTTTAATTGTTTACTCCAATTAATTTGTATTTGTTAATTAATAAACATCTCCATATCCATGATAAATTATCTAATTCTGTGTCATCTGTCTTCTGTTGAATTTAAAATGAATATTGACTCAGTGCTATCTTTAAGAAGCTTGAATCGTAGAAAAAGATTTGCTCATAATCTTCAACAGTCTCAATATATTGAAAGTTTACCCGATTTGGAAGATTACGAACCAGAAAATGAGAGTCTTTCTGACTCAGAGATTGATAGTGAATTTTCCGTTCAAAGTTTTGATGGTTCATCTGATCAACTTTCCAGTATCACCGATGATTCTCAACAAATACACGTGAAAGTTTATAGTGAGATTCTAATTTCAGCTATTCTCAGCAAGTGCCATTTATCTCTCAAATCCGCAGAAAGAGTTGTGAATTTATTCAATGATTTTACTTCTCGATTTTCGTGTGATCCTGTCACATTACCGAGTGTCCGTTATCAATGGAATAAAAGATCAAAGAAAAATCCAATATGTGTTTATATGTTATGTGAAAATCAACACAGTCATGGACCATTCATCGGTGAACCGGCAAAATATGGAAATTATTTGTGTCAAGGAAATTTGAAAGAAGCAAAAATCAAGAAAGACAATTTTTTTCTTCACATTCAATTTAGAAATCAATTAGAAAGTCATTTACCAACTATTCCAGACTCACAGTGGATACAGACAATAGATCAAGTTGACACTACTGATATTTCAAATGGTTATATGTCAAGAAACCTGGATCACTCGATCGAGGAATCGAATATGAATGTGAAGAAAATTTCTCTCACAATCCATTCAGACGAAGTTCAAGCTGGAAATAGTTCTAGTGTGAAAATATTTCCAGTCTTTATTTCCATTAACAATCTGAAACCAGAATACAGAAAGAAACATTATTTTCTCGTTGGCCTTTACGTTGGAAAAGTTAAACCTGATGTTTCTGCTTTTCTTGGACCAATTTGTCAAGAGCTTAAATGTTTGGAAGAAGATCCAATTTCTTGGAAAAACAATAGTGATATTGAAATTATTGCTACTTTCCATTTGATTGCGCTTGTAGCAGATGCACCTATGAGAGCATATCTGAGAGGTGCTAGACAGTATAATCATATCTATGGATGTGATTGGTGCCTGACAAAAGCAACCTCTTCATCTCGAGGATCAAGAATATATTCTGTTTTGGATGAAAATCAATTACGGCAACTCAAAAGAAAACATGAAGATTTCATCAATTTCGAAAGTATGAATCTTGATGAAGATTTCGAAATGAACGAGAATCAATCATCTAGATTCCATGGTATAGTTGGTGGATCTCCGCTTTTACAATTATCCAGTTTCAATATTGTAGATGGAATTGCGGTTGAGCATATGCACTGCCTAATTTTAGGTATTTTTCGCAGCATATTCTTACGTGGCTGGCTTGGGGAAACCAAGATCTCTGTATTCGAACAAAGAGTGGAAAAATCATATTTCAGAAAAGAATTATCACGAAGAATCGAAGATATTTCTGTACCATCAGAAGTAACAAGATCCCCGAGGAATTTAGAACACATCAAATTTTGGAAAAGCTCAGAATTCGAGGCTTTCTTAACTTACTATTTTCTTCCTTTAGTGAAAGGTTTACTCAAGCCAAAAGTAATCAACCACATTCTAATTTTCATCAGAATCCAAGAAATTTCACACTGTGGACCAATTAACCAAGATTCAATATCTGAATTGAGAAATCTCATCTATGAATTTCAGAAAGGAGTTTTGGAAATTTATGGTACCTCTTTCATGTCGTATAATTTACACATCTTGAGCCATCTTCCTGATTCTGTCATGTTCCTTGGTCCAACAAAGAATATCTCATCTTACGCGCTAGAAAATTATATGGGAATTCTAAAAGAAAAAGTTCGAAGATCCTCGAATATTGCTCCATCTCTAGTAAGAATATTCATCAATGATTTCAGATATCAAGAGATATTGAATTCTATAGTCAACTGGCCATTAAGTGAAAAAGAAAAACGTGATTTTGGATTCGATGATTATCAATATCTAGATTTTGATACTGATCGAGTTATTCCTCTCAAAGAAACTTGGAATCACCGTGAAGAATCACAAATTCTGAATAAAATACGGCAGATAATTGGTCAGGAAGCGATTGATTATGAAATTTTATTATTTAAAACAGTGTCAATCAATGGAAAAAGATTTTCATCGAATCAATATGGAAAGGATAAAATTCGTTGTGATTCCATAATCAAATCTATTGACGGCCATTATATGGAAATTCAAATTCTATTCAGCTTTGAAGATCAGTTCTATGCTTATTGTCACCGAATGGATGTTTCACCAGTGAGAATATCATTCAAAGGAATCACTGGATCTTTTTTATTCAAACTTTCTCATTTATTTGAAATTAAGAAAGCTAATTATGGTGAAACATATGTGAAACTTGATCGTATAATCAAAAAATGCTTCATTGTCCCTAGCACTAAATTTCATTATAAGTATCACCGCGACTTTTTGGTCGATCCATTCCTGTCTAATTCTTAGGCTTTTTTCAGCTTTTTTCGCTTTTTCTTTTTTGACTCTTTGTTTTCCACGAAAGTCACAATCATTCGATTTAATCAATTTTCACATGTTTTTTTATTAATTGTTGCTGATTTTCGATATTATATATTTAATTAGTGATCTTGGATAACAAGTTTCTTTAAATTCAGTGATTAATTGTGATTATCTTTTTAAATATCTGTGTTTATTTCATTAAATTTCTTGTTTTCGATTTCTTCAATATAAGAGTTTGGATATTCACAAGCTAAGGTTTAATTGTAATTACTTGTTAATTTACATCGAAGATCATTCATCTTAATTCTACACCTGAATCATCATCACACTAATCATCTAAATCATCAATCGAAATTTTCACCAATTCATCAATTAGAAAATTACAAAAATCGATAAATTATGACTAAATGTGAGTAGCTTTTTTCATTTTAATAATACGATTTATGCATTAAGATCATTGATCCAATTTCAATTTCATTCTACCAATTCCAGATAATCAAGATCGAGAATCCAAGAATCTAAGAAAGGTATTACAACGAAATAAAATCGGGAAAAAAATTATGAGAAAAATTATCTTGGATAAAGAGCAATTGAAACAGCGTCGGACCGTCAAGGAAGAATTAAGCGAGCTATTTGATTCAACTTTGTCGCTTAAAGAAAATAATTGTTTTAATCAAACATTCATCAAAGATACTGATGAAATTGAGAATATGGATTTCTCCCAAGAAATCAAAGAAATGGAAATTGACTGAGAGAGATTGCAAATTTTCTGATTTTTCTTTAGTTTTCGATCAAATTTTTATTCAATATTTTTTTACGTTTTTCAAATTTTATGATCATCGATCTCTGAAAATTATAAATTTTGCTCTCATTTACTGTATATTTTCAACTCTTTCAAAAAATATTTTGATTCCAAAATTGTGAAAATAAAAGTTTCCAAGATTCTTACTGTATCAGAAAATTTGATCCTGATATTTAGTCTATTTGGAGTCAGAAAAAAATCTTATTCAATCAATTTACTTTTGACTTTTAATTGAGTCAATGGTTGACTCAATTTTGAGTGAAAAATTGATCCTTTTTTGGTCAAAAAAAATTGTATGTTCATTGGGGCCTCTTTGATTGTAACTCATAACAGCATTTTATTGCAAATTATTGGGTCAAAAAGGTTTCATTAAGTGGTGAAAGTGATGCTGGCAAGTCAAGGATTGTGAACCAGGAACTGTTTCTGGTTGACTGTTAATGGACATAAAGATTTAACAGCTTTATTAAATGCTCATTAAGCAACTTCAATCAACAGTCAACTGCTGTAATGATTTGACTGTGCTTCTGTTGAAATTACTCATAAAACTAAGGGTTATCATTGTGCATGTTCACTTGAAAGCTACGATCGTAAAAAGCACTAGAATTGGCAATTGACAATTTGCTTATTATCACTTTTGCTTCATCTTCTTCTTCAGATAATCTTTTCACAATTCAGTCAAACTGCGATTAATTTTAATAATAATGTGCTTAACAATGTTAATCTCTCTTACCTTTGAATATCTCATGTTAACTTTGGTTATGGTTCATGGCTGTGCGAATCATATTTAATTACACCATTAAATAAATTAATCATACTGAAGAGTTGGGAGTTTAGGGATTTAAAGATGGATTGGAGTTAAAAGGTGTGATTAAGCCGAAAAAGTGTTTCCTTGTTCATCAAAAACTAAATGATTGATAAACATTGAAAGTTGGAAAACTTGTTCAGCAAATATGCCAACTCTTAATCCAGACTAAAGACAAGATTATATCATTTGTGTTACAAGGTTTATTATTATTTGAATGATTTTGCTATTCAAGAGACTCTTCAGTTTCTCTGTTTTCCATTTGAAACTCTTTATAATCTAAAAATGATTCGTTAATCGATGGATAACTCTGGTTTCACTCTCAATGGAAAAGGGAATCTACAGTTTGCTTGACGAAGCGATTTGTTGGAATGATTTTTTACTTTTATTCACAAAATAGGAACACTTTTACTCAATAATTACAACTGCAGGTCTTTCCAGGTGATTCTGTTTGCGGAAAGGTTACAGTTTGAAAAGGTTCAATTAAATTGTCAAGCAAAGTAACAACAGTTAAATGATTGATTAATGAGAATATAATTATTGTTTTATCGCTATAAATATAACTGAAAGGTAAAAACAGAGAATAAACTTGATTCATGAGATGAATCAATCAAACTACAAAACTGATAAAACTTGATATTAATAAATATGGATAAGAACATTTTGTTGAATAAAAAGAGTTTCAATTGAACTTAAGAATCAATTCTTCATGAAGAATAAATTTATTTGCAGAAATCGAATCAATATTTTAGTTTTATTATAAAAGCATTATATTATGTTCAGTAAAAAGACTTGAAAAAACAGTCGATTGAACCTAATATCAAATTATTTCGTACAAAAACTAAACAGCGAAAATAGTTGGAGTTATAACGTAATTCTCAATATAACAGCGAATATTCAAATTCTGTTTCTTGACGAATGCAACGAAGTACACCTTTGGTAAATTGAGAGTAAACTTGAACAGATCAACTCCATTGATACTCTTTCACTGGAGATGAAAGTTGATCACGAACTTTGCAATTTAACATTGATTGAAGTAAAAAACGACACGAAAAAATGAAAGGTTTTAATGGATGATCAACGATCAAGTTTTGATCTTTTTTTGTTGCTCGATTGTTGCTAACAAAATAACAAATTGATGTAACGCGAAGAGGAAGAAGCAAAAAGAGATTGCCTTTGTTCATCTTTTAACCTTATTGTTAAACATGATAGAAATGAATAGGAAGCAAAATTAGTTCATTGATGATCAACCTTTTACTTTTATTGGCTCAATATCAAATCAAAGGTGCATTTAATTGTTCAATAATATCGCGCTATTAATAACATGAGAAAAGAGATTGTTTAGTTAAATATTTATCATCAGCAATTTTGATTCTCCCATTAATTTGATTCTCCGGCATTTTCCCTTCTTCTTTCAATTGATTCAGCAATTTGAAAAATTTTCTGCTTTCCATTTACTTTGTTGCTCTGCTTGTTCTGGAAAACATGAAATTATGTGAAACAATTGATGATGTGATGATATTCATGGTAAAAGGAAAACAATTAGATTAAATGCAATCAAGCAAAGTCTAATATCATTTGTGTAATGATGACAATCAATTAAGAAAACTTATTATTGCAATTATTGCAAATCAAGGGAAGCAAATTATTCGTTGAAACCAACAAAAAAAGCGAAAAATTTTTACTTTTCTTTGTATACAATTTTTCGTTGGCTCACTTTGGATCTTTCCAGCTTCTTTGCTCTAATAATCTCAACAACTCTGAACAAGAACAGAAGAGAAAGTAATAGAGAATAAGTTAACCCATTTATTGAGAGTTTCATAGTTTAGCCTCAAGATATAATCATCATCCATCATCATCATAATCTTTTTTCATCACAAAAGAAGTCGAAGAATAAAATTTGTATTCAAGAGTGAAGATGAAAAAAATATTTTCCTTCTAAACATTATTATCAAACATTATTGCAATAAGTTTATGTAAACTGGTCGCAGTTGATGGGATGGCATGACGATTATGATGATGGTAATGATGAAAAGTACAAAAGTTTCAATGTTAATCAGTAGCCTTTTACATATTAGGAAATGTTTTTCTTGTCGTTCATTCCTTTTTCCATTTTTCTCCTTTTCTTTCAAAACTCTTTCATTGATCCATTTGAATCACAATGTTGGATACTGAATCAGCAAAAGAGCCTAAAGGCTCTCAACTTAACTCATTCCCAATCAAGGGAAACCTTTACAAACCAATTACGACCGATAACTTTTGCCTTTTGTATAATATTATTACACAAACTTGGAGTACAAATGAATATATTGAGCAAAGGGAGAATCTTTTTTTTCTCTTCTTTTCTCTTCTTTTCTCTCTTTCGACTTTTCTTGTTATTCAATTGCGACATTTTTCTTCTACTACACCACTCAATGTCTCCTTGTCTTCAGGTAATGCTTGTACGAGGTAATAATAGTTCACATAATCAGTTGTATTATTATATAATACATTATTATGCGGTGAAAGAGAAAGTAGCTCGTTTGTTAGAGTAAAAATAACAGTTGAATGGACAAGTTTTTTACAACTTTCATAGGAAAATGAAAGCAAATCATTATTTGCTCAACATTTTGTTTCAACCGTATAATAAGCAGTATTAATTAATAGATTCATTAATTTTTACGAACTTTTCAGCATCTGTTTAAGCAGCAGTTTAACATTAATAACTAGCAACTTTTGATTGAAAACGAAACTGATCAAAGTTGAAAATCAGTTAAGTTTGAAAGTTACAATTGAGTTCAACATTGAACATGAAAATACTTCGATTGCAAGTAATGCTTAAAATATTCTGTATTATGAGTGATCTTTGAGATTATAATACTTTTCTTCCAAATATGATATCGAAAGGAAATCCAGTGAAAATTTTTCTAGCTTCAGAACTATAAATCTGATCAACAGCAAACAGTGAAGAAGCAAAATAAAGTTTGAAATTGAACGAAATAAACGAAGTTTTGAATGAAGTTCTGCGGTGAAATCTGGATGCTTACTGGTGAATATTGATTGGGATTTAATTTGTTGTATAAACTTTTTGTTTCATTTGATTTTCATTGCCTTGACAACAATTTTACCAATTGAAAGATTTTGCGTTTTGAGGTTAATCATCAAGGTAAAGATTATTACGATGAGAATAATGATAATGTTTAAGAAAGTCCGGGAGAAGAAGATGATGATAATGATGATGATAATAAGGAAGGAAGCTAAGCACATATGTATAAAGAGAATGTGAATAACTGTGTAAAATTTTCGGAACCAATGGAAAGGTTCATTGGAATGATTGAGTATAATAATACAACAATAACATATATAAATATAATTTTCTCAGGGAAACTCAAATTGTTGACGGAGTAACCAATAATGATAATGATAATGATAATGATAATAATATTGTCTCCTTCATTTAATTCACATTTTCCTTTAGTTTTGCGCTTGATTAAAGCTTCTCTTTCTCTTCCTTATGTTCCGGTAATCTGATGAACTATTCATGTTGACCTCTTCTCCTTAACAGTCTTGTTCAGCATCTTCATTCTCGGCTTATTCAGTTCAAATTTTCTCATTTCCGGTCAGGGCAAACAAGGTCATTCCAAGTAAAGAAACAGATCCAAAGCTAATCCAATCTCTTTTCTTTTCTATTAACAATTGAACCAAACGAGTGAAGCAACAGAATGGAAATGATTATCGCTATAATAGTTGATGAGATGGAGAAACACCTAATTATTTAATCGATCAGATTATACAATCAAGTTCGAGGTTTTCCATTTCATTCCGTCATTTGTTCACTGACTGTTCACTTGCAACTCTTGTAAATCGCGAACGAAATCAATTCGCACGCTTTGAACGAGTTTTGCATTTTGCAACATTAAACTTCATTTCGATGAAAAACCAACTGATAAATATTCAGTCATTCTGTCACTTGTCTTGCTAGCATTTGTTTTGCATAATAAACATGTTTTTCATTGTTAAATATGGAAACTCAATGTTACATCGAATGCAAACATTTTCAGTTCGTAATTTATTTCGATGCGATTTTTTGTGCTTCACTAATGTAATGATTTTCATCTTTCAACATCTGACTTGATAAAAAATCGAATGCAATAAAACATTCAGTTTTTCGAGTTTCAAGCTTTTTATTTCGATTTGTAACTTTGTCTTTGGTCATTTTGTCCATCAATTTGCAACCTTTTCAGTTACATTTTACATTGAAATTTGATTGCTTGCAAGTTGAAGAGTCTTTAAATGATGACATCTTTGAATTTCTTTTTGCTTTTCATTTGAATTTTTGTCGTTTGACCGATGAAGACGATAATGGCTGCAATGATAAAAGTTGAAACAATTGAAATGGAAAAGCCGATTGATAGAGAAATGACATTCCATGGACTAACAATGAACGACAATTTTTGACAATCGAGATCATAATAATCAAATAGAAATGTGAAATCATTGATTCTTGACTAAGTTGTTAAGCTAAAGAAATAGTTGTCAATGGAAATACACAAAGAATAAGGAAAGGAATTGATTGTTATTTGCAACTTTCCATCTTCATCTTGATTTCAATGGGAAATCCAGGAATGATGCTGATTCACATTCACTTTGAACAATATTTTTCTTAAACAATTTCTCGTTTTTTATTCTTCCATCGTATTTATACAAAAAACTGTTTTCCTTTCTTTTCTCCTTTTCTCCGAATAACATTCTCATCTCATCGTCATATTATATTTTTCAACATCTCAATATCTATATGTTTATCAATTGCACATTCGGCTTTATCCCTGTCTATCTCAATGAAATGACTTGGAACAGAATGTATTTTCCCTTTCTATTCTCCTGTCCACGAGAGTTGAGGAAATACGTTATCATCTCATAAACACACACAAATGCACAGTTGAGTTGGTCAATGAAGAAAAATAAGAAAATGCAAAGAAAATGTTGCCCTTTTCACTTCATTCAGTGAAAAGAATCCAAAATTTGATTGATTTTCCGAGTGAAAACTAATTCTCTGAAAAAAAGTTCTTTTATTCAGAAAACTTTTCACTGTAAAACTGTCATTTTCACCACAAAAAGAAAGTCGATCGAAAAATGAATTGAAAGGTAAATTAATCGAGATTGAAAAATCAAAAGTCAAGTCATGACTATACATTCATTAAAATGGACAAACAGAGAGTTCTAATGGCTTGAATATCAAAATGAATTTCAATTTTTCTCAAATGAAAGAGTTACCGAAGTTTCTCTTATCTAGACTGTTATCGATGAAAAGTCATAAATTCAATGTCCATTTAGAACTTCGAAAAGAGAAAATTTTCTTTCCCATGTTCGATAATAAAGAAATCGAAATTTTGCTAATGAATGCTGCGAAGCTTAGCCTGAAAATATGAATTTTCAATTGAATTTGGAACATATTGAGCTGAATATTGAGAGGAATAAAAATGAAGCTGAATATTTCATCAAAATGTTCATCACACTCGATTTGATGAAAGCTTATTTTCTTTTCCCTTTTATGCAAATTTACCGCTTCAGGTGTTTCCATATGATTAATAAGTTTCTTTTGATTTTCATGAATAAAAAAGTTTAATCTTGAATCAAATTCAAATTTTATCGACAATTGAAAACCAATCAAAATTTTCGTTTAACCTTTCATTTTCTCCTTCAATGCTAATTATGTCAGCAATTTATTCATAATTAATGTAAGGTTAAAAGTATAAAAATAATGAGTTTTATTGGCAGATGAACATGCAAATAACCTTTTCTTTTGCTTCATTTCATTCCTTGGATTACAATTTATTCTGGAACAAAATGAAACAGAAAAATAATCATGAAAACATCTTGAAATTTTGTATTAAAACGATGAATATTTATTGTAAATATCATGTTTCTTGATTCAATAATAATCATAATAATAATATAAACAGGCTTAATAAAGAGTTTTTGGTAGAAAAGAAAAGTTTCTTGTTTACATGAATTTAATCATTTGGTGTAAACTTTGATTCATCACTAT
Organism: Tetranychus piercei; assembly: GCA_036759885.1. Classification (NCBI taxonomy): domain Eukaryota; kingdom Metazoa; phylum Arthropoda; class Arachnida; order Trombidiformes; family Tetranychidae; genus Tetranychus; species Tetranychus piercei. The sequence continues at coordinate 16,796,013 of CM071877.1, forward strand.
ATCAGAGTAGTTATTGTGTGATATTGAACAATGATAATCATAAAGCTGAACAATCATCATGAATTGGAGAAGAAAATGAAATTGGAATGAAGAGATTGCAAGATATTTCAAGTTAAATTTGAATTTCTCTCTATTCGAGTTGCATGATATTATTGATGGATAAGGAAGCAAGGAAAAATAATTTTAATACTTTGTTTGAAGTTCACTTAATAGTGAACAACTATTTATTTATCTTAAAATTGAATATGAGCTTCACTTTGATATGAATATTCAATTAACTTCAATTCTTCATTCTTAGTATTTCAATCCCTTTTGTGCTGCTTCTTGTCATGCAACCTTCCCAGTCTACTGTTATCAATTCAATGAGTGCCTCATTGTTCAACTATCAAAACCATGAGAAGGCAAGATCCACAAAAATCTGATATCATAAGAAAAGATAAGCTCGACATTTTCCGATTAAACTTGCAACATTCAGTATTTGGAGTGCTTCAAAAGTCGCAGTTTTCAGAGAGAAAAATTTCCTGATATAAGTTTAGAAATGTTAATGTTCTTGCGTTCGAAAAGTCAATTTTGAAATTCTTTCAGTTTTACACTTTATTAGACACTTGAACTTTAAATCAAGTTGTCGAACTTTGGTATTTGATAACCTTGAATAACTTCTGAACCGTTTACCCCATGAAGCTGAATATTTTTATGCTAAGTGTTGGTTATATTAAAAACCCTCACAAGAAAAATCAGCTCAAAGGGTCAAGTTATTCGTTCACAGAAAAACTTTTTAGTTTAACATTAGCTTCTATGAGGATTTTCCTCCTTTTTAGCCCGATAACTAATGAACGAATAATTTCCGCGTGAAAAGCGAGCGGCACTATAAAAGTGGCATAAAAATCTATTTATTACATAAACCTGAACATGATCTGAGGTAGGACGTCAACTAAAGAACAGACCAACAGAATTATAACTGATAAATGCTAATACATCAATTACAAAAGCAATTGTCTTCGGCCTTAATATTAAAAAATCGTTAATCATTTATTTCATTTCATCTTCACTCGGTTTTTATTTTTACATTGTTCACTCAATAATTCATCAAATAGTGGTTAAAAAGTTTAGAGTTACAAATTTTAAAAAGTTGCGAAAGAAAAAAGTTGCCAAATTTCTGTCTATAAAGATTGTTTCGTAGAGATTCGACATTTTCGTTGGAATCAAATGACTTTTAAGCTTTTCAAATACGGTGAATCTCATGAAATTCATCAAACCTAGAAAATAATCACAACATCCAAAGGAAATAATTGAAAATGTTTTTTGTTTGCGCTCAACTTACACTTGTACTATTTTCACTCCCAGTGAGTAGTTTCGATGCGTGAACTATCATTTTATCATGCAGAGTTTATCCGAATGAGATAAAAAAATTCAGTAGAGCATTCCGATAACTAGTTATTCGACAGTAATATGAAACTGGAAACATTTTAATTACAATGTAAAGAATCGTAAGGTAATTATGGATTAAATAGAGAAGTGACACAGAAAAAGTAAAGAGTTTGATTTCAATACAAGTTGTGCGCTTTACTGTGGATTCAATGTTAACAGTAATAACATTTGGAATCAAAGGGAAACTTTACCATTATTATCATCGATATTATCATACTCATTGTCACAATAATCGTAAATTTTTCTGATCAAACCTTTCTGTAAACTAAAAGTTGTCATTAAAGTTGAAACTGAATTGAAGCCCTGTTAAAACAGAAAGCATTATTTATCAGCAAGAAAAGTCTATTTTTTCTTCACAGAACCGGGATTGATAATAGTATAGAGATATTGGATCATATAATAAAAGGTAAAAGGCAAAGAAAAGTTTCTTTGCTCAACGTTTCCTGTTGATCAATGAATAATATAATGAATGAAGGAACCCAGTTTTAATCATCATTATGTTCATTATCAATTCTGATTCAATGATTTTTCATGTTAACAATTTTTGTCAAGATTTTCTATCTTCATTCGCTTCGACTGACCAGAAGAAGTTAATTCATAAAGACTAACAATCGCAAAGAAAAATTGTAACCTCAAGTTGATATCGAAACGATATCGTATCCATTTTCCAATGCCAGTTTCGATCAGAGTTCAGGCAAGAAATTACCCTTGAACTTAAACTTTAATCGGATTCGTTTTCATCTTGACCTTGGAAACGATTGCCAATTATCAATGTTCTAAAATCTTTTCGATTAAAACTAATTTCTCCAGGAAAAACTGTGAGATTGAAATTCCGTTTAACAATCTTCAGTTTGACTTTTCATTATAACAAAGCTTGTTCACCGTGAAATACTTTGGACAATGTACATGATAATATGCATGATAATGAATCGAGAATACAAAAGAATGGAAAATTGAAAATTGCAATTTTGTTGGTCAACATTGTGATGACATGAAATTGTTCAATGTTGGCGTTCAACAGAACAATATTCAAATTATGAAACGAAAAAAAGATGAGAATGATTTTGATGTAATCTTTGAATGATATAATTTCATGAAGCGACCACCACAAGCTGGACCTTTCACCATGTTTTCATCTCTTCTGCTTCTTCTTCATATTAAAATGATGAAACAATAAAGCGATATGGAAAAGGTTATAATCATAATAATGGGATAAACTTTTCTGGTTACTTTGTTATTGTTACATTTCACTTCTGGTTATTTTTCACACTTTTTCCCTTCCCTGTCCAAGGATTTCCTTTTAATAATAATGCTGCAGCAAATACAGATTATTGACAAATATATTACATTTATTTATCATTACGTTTGTTTTCATAACTTTTTTATCGTTTGCTTTTCAGTCTCACCTGTCTTTACTCACTTCGTTACCTTTTCCTGGTTTCTATGATAACTGTTGATAATGATGATATAAGTTTCATTTCAACATCTGTAAAAATAAATATCAAACAAGAATCAATAATGGATTTCGTTTTTGCTTTTCTTGTCAGTAAAAAACAAACAAGTGATAATTATTTGACAATTCATTTACATTCAGATTCACTTGAAAGACTCTTGAATAATTCAGTTTGTTCAGGTAATGGTTGAGGGTTCAATTGTAAAACACATGAAATCCAACTGATTTAACTTCAAGATTACCTTTTCGGTTTTCAGTCCATTTCAATGACCAAAGTTTAGATGTCAATATTTTCGATTCTAGATTCTCGATCGATTTTTACAATTTTTATCAAAATTAATCTTCAATTTATTCAGCTGAAACAATTGAGTTTTATTTTCTTTCAGTGTCATTCTTGGAGGAGAAGTCATTACTTTAGGCTTTGAAGTGCCTTCCATTCATTAAAATATTCGCTTCTGGTTAAACATTGTTCGGACGGTACAGCATTCGCAGTTCGTACTCAACAGAACGAGGATAAATGACAAGTTGATGAGAAAATAGAGAAATCTTTTCTCATGCAGACACCTTTTGAAAACATCTGAGTCCACGTATCAAAACTTTCAAATTCAATTTATTTTTAGATAACATTAATATCTCTTTAACCGATTTCATTTTCAAACATTCAATCGATTTTTCGAAGAGCAATAGATAAGCCGAAAGACTGAAAACTGAACGATTTTTGATAGTAAGGTTTAGTAACGAGATTCAAAAAAGATCAATTTTCGCTTAGTTACATATTGAGCAATTATTCATGAGACAATTGCAATTACTAATTTACAGTATCCAGTGATGGGTTTTCATGAGGAATTGTACGAAACTGGAGTTGCAATTGAGAGTTAAATTCAAGCTAAAAGAGTTTTGTCCTTCTTTTCTCATGTTTTTCAATTCTTTTGACATTTTTCTTGTCTCAAAGTATTATTGAAATAAACTGTACAAAAGTGCTAAAAGGTTTAAGTGAAGCTCACAAAAGTTTCCCTAAGGAGGTTACAAGCTGAGAATTGTTGGGAATTTTTTCCCTCCAAGCACCTGTTTCGCTTATATCTTCAAATTGTTCACTCTTCTTCATCATTTTTTTCTCCTTTACTTGTTTTACTTTTTGAAACAATCATCTATCATGAATAAGATTAAAGTTTATCAAATGGAAACAGATACTCTGACGGATAAACTCATCCATTATGAAACAGAATAAAGATTAAAGTGAAAATGTGAATTTGCCCAATCAATAGACATTGTTTTATTCAAATTGCTTAGTTTAGAACAGTTTTAGCTAAAAATAATCTGCTTTTCAAAATTAGCATTTGCATGGTCTGAAGTATCATCTTTAGCCTCAACCTTTTATTCCGTGGTCAAGTCAGCTGAAGTTGAGAAATGATATTTAATTGAATAGTGCGCCTTTAATGAGAACAGTAAACCTGTTGTCACTGACAACTTGCTTGTTTCCCTCGCTACTTGTAATTATGCTACTTACGTTATGTAAGCATTTTCAATTGTCTCTGTTGCTATTCCGTCGATTGTTAATTTAACGGTTTAAATTTGTTTTTCTTAGCAAATTTGCTTTATTATTTCTACTCACCATCTAACTATTGTTACTATTGTGTTCAATTTAATTGGTGCTCTAAACAAACATCTTAACTTTTGTTACAGTATTTCTTTTTTTCTTGTTCAAGTTGAGGATACTTTCTTCAGGCTTTAAGGTCACCATCATAATTAATTTGTAGAATGTAAACTATTAATGCTCAACTGGGTTGATTAATTCGTTAGCAATTGGATTCTATGCTAGTCAACCATTGTGAAGCTTCAATAGTTACAATTTAATCAATTGGAATAATGATTTTGAAGAGGAAACACGAAAAAGTCTTAACTGTTTTTGCAGCTTGATGATTCAAATTTCTTGATTCTCACATGGCTTTTTCTTAAATCTCGTCTGGGTTGTGTTTCAACTAGTTTTAACTCGACAATTCATGAGACTGATGATTATCTAGCAAAGGAAACCAAGAGAGGAATCAAGAGAAAGGCTAAACAAAAATGGTTCTTCATCTCGTTTTCTTGGTTAACTTCTTTTGTTAACATGATGATGATAATTAACTTCAAGTTGATGCAAGAAGAAAGCTGTGCAATTATGATTGGATTAATTAGAGCAAGCAAAAGGATGAGATTGAATGTTTGCTAAATGTTTACCATGGGATCCATCATAAAGAATCAAGATTGTAAAAATATGGTTTGAACCAGTATTAGTCCATGGAATCGTCAATATTATTTGAAATAAGTTAATTGAAAAGCATCTCTCGTCCATTAAATTCAACCCAAAACTTGAAACATTTAAAGCCAAGCCATTTTAAAAAGCAGAGTTGATGAAAAATATTCAATCTTCCAAGTAAAATTGAGTCAAAGGTTAGAAGATGAAAAATAGAAACTCAAAGTAGAAATGCAATTTAGTTAATAAAATGTAATTATCTTATTACCATTATTTACGCTAAATTGGAATCAAACTTTTGTTTTTATTTTTACCTTCTCGGTAAATTATACCCATTAACCTGACAGCTGAACCCTCACATTTAATAATAATGCTAGCATTTATTAGTTGAACATCTCACTTGAAAAGAAACCTTCATTTCTATCTCTGAATTCATATTATACACTTGAATTTATTTGAAATGAAAAAGCTCTTTTTTTTGTTAACTTTTATTATGCCTTCACTTTACCTTTTCATTATCTGAAAAGGATTAAATTGTAATTTGAAAAAGCAAATGAGAAAAGTAAATAACAATTCTAATGATGATGATTGTTCAATTTAAATTGCAAATTGTGATGACAAAAACATATTGATTTGACTGATTAGATGGATAGATGAATAAGTTATAAATCTGATTCATTTTATAACTGGATTTCATCATTGGATTATATGTATCATCATGGAGATGGTTAACTTTCATATTGTTTTCACCATAATTTGGCTTCTTTTGCATTTCATTAATCTCAATAAAATATTATGCTTCAATTGAAATTCAACTTGATATTATCATTATATGATGTATAATGTGGAATGGATATTTTTACCTTTCAATTCAACCTGAAACGTAGAAATATTTTTTCCAGTTGATGTACAAAAGTTTTTTCATTTATTCATCAGATAATACATTGAATTGAACCTTTTTTTCCTAGCTTTCATTTTCTCAATTTCATTTGCCTTGAGCAGTTTAACTGAAACTGATTACTGACGATTACTTTGATACATTAGTAATTTGAATGTTGAATAAATACAATAATGTGATGATTCCATGAAAGCCATTTGAAGAGATTTTTTTCTTTTCTTTCTGTTTTCAAGCTTCATTCTTGACACCCATTCAGATTGTTCAATCATTTTTCAACATTTTCAGATCCGATGCTTGATTTTGTATTCCTGTTGACTGAAAGTTTTGTTTCGTCTCTTTTCTGGTTAATAAGCTTTACTGTCAAAAATGATTATCATTGTTGAAAAGCTGTGGAAGTGTAACAATGAAAATGTTATTAGATAAAATTGATTTCGGCGTCATTTTTACCTTGATTAACTTGATTCCTTGTTTACCCAATCAATGAAAATGAAAAATCAATTTTCACTCCAATCAATCAAAGAGTGTAAAAGGTAATTTAATAAGGAAAGCAGAGGAGAAACGCTTTTTTAGGCAGCTTTACTCTTCCTTTCTTGCCATAACCAAAATTCAATCACAATTTGATGATGATGATAATTTGATAAAAAGCGAGAGATGAAATATTTTGAAATTTGATCAAAAAAGACCTGAAAGAAAGGAGAGAAAAGAGAAAGTGATCAAAGTTTAAATTGTGAAAGTGAATTCAATATTCTATGCTTCTTCTCAATGAATCAAAACAATTTTAGTTTAGACATTTAGATTAAAATTTGCAGTTGAATTCAACCAAAGATGAATATGTGTTAATTCAGATAAATAAACGTAGAATGAATTTTGTTTAACTCTTGCATTTTACTTGATTTTACAGATATCTTATGCATCCACATCAACTGCCCTCTCTGACAAGAAGAGGTATGAATTTTTTGCACGAACTGTTCCACCAGACAAATACCAGGCCTTAGCATTAGTTGATTTTATTGAGCATTTCAACTGGACATATGTGAGCCTGATAAGCTCGGAGGGACAGTACGGTGAGTCTGGAAGCAGTGCCTTTCGAACCCATGCTCGAATGAGGAACATTTGTTTTGCTATACAAGAAAAGGTTGTCCAATCTGCCAATGATACGGAATATGATCGAATCATTGAGAGTCTTAAGCGTAAGTCGACTGCTCGAGCAGTGGTTCTTTTCCTTCGAATGGAGGATGCCAAGGGTCTCTTGAAAGCAGCTAAACGTGCAAATGCGACCAACAGTTTTACCTGGGTTGCTGCTGATGGCTGGGGCAAGGAAATGAAGGTTGTTCAGGGTGTTGAAGATGTTGCTCTAGGAGCCATAACTGTTGAATTATCATCCACTGTGATACGTGAGTTTGACGACTATCTGTTGAAGTTAAATGTTAAAAATAATCGTCGTAATCCATGGTTTAAAGAGTTTTGGCAAGAAACTTTTAAATGTGATCTTTCACCACGATCCTCATTGACATCCATGTCTTCTTATAAAGCAAGAGAAGTTGATAATGAATATACTGCTTGCTCACCTCATTTAAGCTTACGTGATGTAACAGATTATCGTCAAGAGTCGAAGGTTCAATTTGTCATTGACGCTGTCTATGCTTTTGCTCATGCAATTCACAATGCATGGTTAACATTGTGCTCAGGTAAAGGAACCATTTGTCCTGAACTCAGGGAACTGGATCCGGAAATTTTCTACAAACAATATCTTCTCAATGTGGCATTTACAGGTTAGTCATTTTACCTTCCAATGTCGTTTTTATAACAGAGTTAACAATGTTGAATTTAATTCCAATTGAACAATCACAAATTATAAATTCAAAAGAAAAAAAAGAGCTGTTTTAGAAACTGAAACAAGAATTAAAAGAAAAATTAGTCAACTTTTCATTTTAAAACAAGTCACATGAGAAAAACTTGGCGCCATAATGACACATGATCAAAGTTTTAAATTATAATATAAAGATTACGTATGAAGTTGATAAAAGCAAGAGTTGCTTTTTTGTCCGTTAGTTGCAAGTTTCTAGAAACTACGACTTTCACTTTTAAACACCTTTTTATTCAGTTTTAATTAGTGTTTGCAATTTTTAATTTTTATCAGTTTTCATTAAATAAATCGTTTCTATGAATTGAAAGATTATGTGATAAGCTATGTTATTCAAGATCTAATGACGATGAAAGTTCTTCCATTTTCCATGGTAATTATGCTTTGAGATTGGAAAAAGTAAGTTATATGTCTTGATTTTTTGGATTTTATTTTTTCACCCATTTCTTTTTCCATTTGTGTTCTAAATTTAGTTTTTCTAAATCAGACTTTATTGTCTTTGTGTAGCCTAGGATGTAATCAAAAGGTTAATGTCAACTTTTAAAAGTTGTACTGTATGGATAATTTACATGCTCTTAGGTCAGTTGAAATGAAATAAAAGGAAACAGAAATCAATGGCAATAATTTGGACAGGTCATTGGTTAACTTTTCTTTTATCCTGAATTCATCTTTCCTATCTGTTTCCTGTCGTCACCATCATTATTCCAAGTCAGTCATTTCAATGAGGAAACTTGAGATCAACATTCGGAGTAAAAGCAAGGATCAAAGACAACAAATAAATGTGAATAAACGTTGAATGAATTGAAACCAAAATGTTGTGGATTGTATTATTATAAGGAGAGGCTACTGTTTTAGCAAATGAAAAAAAAGAAGATGCAAAAGCAGACGGAAAATCATCTTTGTTATTCTCGTTTACAATACTTTTATCAAGTGTATAGTATAATAGTTGTAGCTGTTGGATGCTACTCATGCTAACTTTAGAGAAGTAAAGAGAAAGAGAAAGAGAAAGAGAAAGAGATTAATGGTTGTACTATTATCATGATTCCCTGTAGATGAAAAGAAAACCTGAAGCAAGAAAAAATGGAGAAGGAAAAGATATTGTCCTGATTATAAAAGGATTGATTGTCTTTGAATTACCTGATATTAAAGCCAGCCAGAGATGGGCAACATTTTCATAGTCAAAGAGATTCAACAATCAATGAGAAGGAAGATTGGAAAGGATGAAAGCAGGGAAATACCTTCTTCAAGAATCATCCATTCTCTTTTATCTGATTCTTTATGAATTTCAGTCCATCTTAGTAAATCCAATGGATTTAGTTCAATCAGTTTATTAAGACCACAAGAGGAAAAGGAAACTTGTGTCCATCGAGTCAATTGATTAAGTTAATACTGTTGCTGATGGAAACAGGAGCTAAAAATTATTTATATCGTCTTAATTCTGTCCATATTTCAAATGGTTTAGTTTATTGCTGACCATCTGTCTTGCAAAGCAATTTCAAATTTCAGTCAAATGTTAAGGAATCCTTAATTTCCAGAAATATGGTTAATCTACCAGATTAAAGCAAGAATCTTTTCTCTTGATTCAGCTCGAGCAGATTGAAATCATTATTCAGTTTTAGAACAAAAGCTAAGCTTATCAAAACGAAATCGTTTTCTAAGCAATTCTTTCTATTCTTTTAGCGTTTCAGAAGACATGAGATCCTGATCTTAATTTCATCTTGTTGATGATGAAAAACAATTCCAACTAATTTTGGACATTATTTTGTTTTTTATTTAGTTTATTTTTTGGTTTACTGATAACTATCATGAAACGGTTAAAATCGGTTCAGAACTGAACCATCACCCAGTGATTTATGATTGTTATCAGTGAAAGCTCAACATCTTTAGTTAAGATTAAGCTGTTTACAATTGTGATCTTTTTTACAACTTTAACAACAAATAATATTAAAATAAATCGGATTGTTTGTCAAAAGTCATGAACATTTAGTTAACCACTCAAATTAGTGATTGTCATTGATTTGATAAATTGAGTGTTCTCATGAACAGAAAGCATTATTTACTAAATTGAGTTGATATTGCGCTCATTTTTATCTACTTTTACATGTATTCATTTCTTTTTCACCTTTTGCAGGACTGAGGCTACTGATATTCCAATGAAAAATGACAAGAATAAGGTTGATAAGGCTCGCAACGACATGAGGGACTTAAGTACAAAACGAGAAGAAAATTTAATCGATCTCAGCTTCAAAAAGAAAAGAGTTATTTTTCTTTTGATAGTGTTATTCTATGGTGAATCTTGGAAATTCCGTTTTTCTCAAGAACTTTCTTTACTTAAATGTTACATGTAATTTTCCTGATGTTATCCAAAATCTACCAAGAGGTTCAGGAAAGTGTTTCCAGCTGACTTAATGTTAAGTGTTCATCTTTGGTCAGCCATTGCACAGCATGTAAATCTTGTAGTAATATTCATCCATGATTATTTCCAAGCTCTGAATATATGAAAATATGATTTGATTTATTGATAAATAATTGAATCTATTATCTGGAAATTCCCAATCAAAAAAGGTTTGAGAACCTTCACAAATTGAAAGTTACTACAGCTATTTCCTGGAAAAGAGCTTGAGTATTTGTTAAAGTATCAATAAATTCAAGAAAATCAATGAATTGTCGAAACTTTCGATGGATTATTTCTTCTAGAAATCGAGAAACATTAATGAAAACTTATTGATTTGAATTTCCTTCAAACTCTTGACTAAAAAATCTTCACAAGAAAAAGTGACTTGTTTTGTCCACCATCGCCATCTCACGAAGAAAATGTTTAATCTATTGAAGAGCTAAACTTACTATTTCTTTCCCTAACCAAATTAAATAGATTGAGGGATTATTGATAATCTTTATGTGACATTGAATCAAATCTCTAACACACTTTACCCTTCAAATTATAAATATAAATCATTCAGCTAATATTCTCTTATGTATTCTATTTTTTATCTTTTTATTTTCAGATTTGGAAGGCTCGGATGTTAGATTTGATGAATGCGGTGATGGACTTGGACGTTATAATATATTCAATTTTCAAAGTTTGGATTCCAATTCAAGTACATATGGATACGTTCGGGTGGGCCAATGGCGAGATAATGAACTACTTATCAAAGAGAATACCATTATCTGGGATTCCTTTAGTTCTCAGGAAATACCTACTTCAGTTTGTTCTGAGCCATGTAAAGTAGGCGAAATTAAAAAAGGCGGTGATCTCTCCTGTTGTTGGATTTGCCAAGAGTGTAAACCATGGGAGATAGCGGTCAATGAAACTTCATGTGTTCCCTGTGATGTGGGAATGTGGCCATTTCCCAATAAATCGAGTTGCTTCGAACTACCTCTTAAATATATTCGCTGGTACCAACCTTATGCATTTATACCCATGTCCATTGCTATCATTGGGATCATCACGGTTCTTTATCATTTCACTATTTTTATTCAACACGTAAATACTCCCATTGTTAAAGCTTCAGGACGAGAACTGTGTTACGTTTTATTGGCTGGGATCGCCTCTTGTTACGTTATGGCTTTCATTATACTTACCAAACCAACTTATGCTACTTGCCTTATTCAAAGGCTCGGGGTAAGATTTATTTAAATTAGGCTCTTTCAATTCGAATAGAAATTTAAAAATACTTGATTCAGAAGCAAAAATTAATTTAATCTCGTTTTTTCCAAAGATCGGTGTCTGCATATCAATGATCTATGGAGCAATATTGACCAAAACCAATAGAATATCTCGTATCTTTCATAGTGCCCGACGATCAGCTCGTCGACCTACATATATCAGTCCAGTTTCTCAACTTTGTATAACTGGTATAATTGTTTTCATTCAGGTAAATATAATTTTCTTTCGATCTGCTAGTGTTTAACTATTAATCAAATCCAAGTAAAATGTTTGAAGGGAAAGCCAAATGACCAGAAATTGAATCGAATATTGGAGTCGATGCTTATCTATTAATCAAGCATGTTTCAGGATCAATGACGCATTAAAATCTGATCAAAATTAAGATCTAGTCTCAGTATCGATAGATCAATTATTTGATTTTATTATATAAGACTGATTCTTCCAATTAAAGAATCAATTATAATTCGAATGGTTTATTTAAAGAAGAAGAAACTGAAGAAAATAGCAAGTTTTATTTGCATTGAAATCTTTAGTTAAATATCCTGAAAAAAACTATCGTATTCATGTATATAATGTACCGGTACTTCAAAATGCGTTCACTCAAAAAAGAGCACTTAATAGCTCCATGGGTTATTGTTTATGGTCACTTTGAGCTTTTCTCGATTGTTTAATATAGAAAAAGTTTAATAATATTTATGAATTTTCAAAAAGTGAATCAAAATCTTAGCCGATTAACTTTGAACTTTACAAATTTTTGTTTCTCTGAGCTGAGCGCATATTTTTAACTGCAAGGTGCTCTTGATCAGTACATTATTGAGAGCAAGCAGATAAGTTACTAAAAATTTTTGGTCAACTAGAGGCTTGTTTCCTTATTTGAGTTTAACAAACTAAATTTTGCTTATAATTTGCAAACTTATCCAATTTTGTTTGTCTGAAAACATTAATTTATTTATTTCTACAGATTTGTTTAAATATTTTATGGTGTATTGTTGAAATACCTGGGATAAGACATGAAGTATCAGAGAAACGTGATGAAGTGGTATTAAAATGTGCTGTAACCAAAAATAGTGTCCTCGTTAGCCTTATTTATGGTTTTGTTCTGGTTGCTACATCAACCTATTATGCCTTTAAGACCAGAAAAATACCAGAAAATTTTAATGAAACCAAATTCATTGTTTTTACCATGTATGCCACTTGTATTATATGGATAGCCTTTCTTGCCATCTATCTTTCAACTGAAAATAATTTTGAGGTAAGTAAACAAATTATTTGTAGTAAAATCTACTATTAATAAATTAGTTTCACACAACCATCATCATGAAACTTCACCTTTCTCCCATTTGTAACTTCTTTATGTCAACGATTTATCATTAATCTCATCTATTTTTAATCATGGACAGGATTAAGAGGTTTCCTAAATTACTGGCCAATATAACATAATTATAATTAAGCATAATACCAATGAGATAATCAAAGGTCAAGTTCAGTCTTTAATATGGGTAAAAAAGTGTCTATCCTGATTTGATCCGGGCTTCATTCAATAAACTATTATAATAGTTAACTCGAGTGTTTTATTGTATGAATGATTCTGAACAGCCATTGACTTTCTTGATTTAAAACCATTTGAACATGACCTTAAACAAACTGTCCCAAAGGACTAGACAATTTAACCTGACGGTTAATTTCGCCATTTTCAATTCATTTGGTCTTACTTTCCAATTCAAGTTTCTTACATTTTCCAAATTTAATTGATCAAATCTTCTCTTTCAATACGAAAAATGGGAAATTTAAACTTTTCAACAAAAGATGACCAACGATTGTTACCAACGAAAAGCTGCAATTGTTTATTAATGTTGCCTATTTTGGTTTGAAAAGACAAAAATAACGATTTAAGTTAACCCAAAATGTATTCAATGCAAGTCTAGATTCTCATCATCTATCTGTCTGATGATTATGATCCAATGTCAACAGTTAATGAACCAATAGCATGTTCAAATCATCTTTCATGAACAGATACACAACAATAAAAATAATCATCATAATATAAGTTTGGCTCAAAATAAATAGAAAAATTTTGTCCCCAAGAAGAAATAAAATGTGAAAGAAGGAATAAGATGGGGAAAAAGGGAAAAGAGTTACTCATCCTGTCCAAGATGAACTCTCAAAAAGATGATGAAGATGTGATCCGTTAACCCATTATGCCTTGATACTTGCTCAATTTATCAATGGTAAACAAACAAAGTTCTCATATATTTTGTTGTTGTTGTTGCTGCTGCTGCTTCATCATCATCATCTTGATCATATTTTTCCTCCTTTTGTTACTTTCCATTATTTCTGTTGGGTCCGATTTTGTCTTGATAATTTATCTGAAATACACTCCCCAATGAGACTTCCCAATGATTTTGCTCTCCAACTTTTTTCTTCGTCTGATTATCTGGCAAGAAATCTGTTTCCTTCAGAATTGAATCGCAATAATCGAAAACAATCGTTATCACTTTATAAATTATAACTTAACATGTAAAATTGTGTGTTCAATTCATATCTACATTGACAAAGAAAAACCTTGAAAGTTAAACCAATTGTTGACCATTCATGAACTTTCTTATTGATATAAATCGCAATCGTTTTTCAATTTGATGATTGTTTTTATTGTTGAAGCTGTTGAAATATTTCAACTCAAGATTAGCTTTGTCATGTTGCAGTGCAAACAACAAAGCCAAGAGCAACTCCAAATTGACTTAATTTATGACAAGATATAATTAACCAGGTTGATTAATTTCTCATTGGGCTTTTTGTTTATGCGCTCATTGGATTACATTTAATGACTTGCTTAACAGTCAAAATTAATGATAATGGTTCACCATTTAACAACCATTTTACCATAAAGTCAGGAACAAAAATGATAACCATCAATTTAAACAGTTAATTATTTCACGTTCAAACAATAGTTTAATATCATGTACTACATGGATTGAGATATTGTTAAAAAATCTAAACATAGAAGTTGTTCATCAATAATTTTATACCAAAAAAAAAGGTTAACATTTTTAAATGTCTAAACAAGGTTGACTGAATCAGATTCAAGACTCATTGAAGATTGTCAATCTAATTGTTGTTGCTTTCAATCAACCTTAATCAAGTCAAGTCTTAAATATTACCATTGCACATGATGAGGCAAGGAGTAGATTCTTGAATTACATTCAACCAAATGGAAACCAATTAATGAGTTATTTCAATCTAATCAGAGATAATACAAATGTACTGAACAAAGCATCAATCTTGAATCTCATTTTGTTTAATTTATTTGCTGATTTTTTTCTTCCTAGTTTGCTATTCATCTACTCAAATTTAGTTAACCTTTCACTTTATGTTGAATATTAAATTGGTTTGGTTGTAGTCAAATTGATGTTAACCGTTATAATGATGATGGTGAAGTGAATTGTTAATCATCGAGAATGTTATTGTTTCGCTCAGTTTTTTTACTCATTTACTAATGTTTGTTATTTTTCTTCTTCCCTCAGATTCAATTGACAACATTAGCAATGTCACTAACATTAAGTGGTTATGTTTGTTTGATTTGTTTATTTTCACCCAAAATTTACATTATACTTCGACATCCAGATAAAAATGTCCGCAAGTTAACAATGAATAGTGGGACTTACAAGAAAGGACCCTCAGGGTCAGGTTATCCTCAAGAGACTCCACCACCTTATTCACCAGGACCATCAAATTCGGCACCTAATCGAAGCTTGCCTCCAACCTCGTATGGTAAGTGGTTTTACTTGTAATCTATTGTTATTAGCCAGTCTTGCAACTTGAGGTTAAAAACTTGAGCTTTTCCCATCTTCAGTTTGGTGGTTCCTTCTAAAGGGCTCATGGTTCAGTTTTAGTTATTAATATACCAAATATGCTCATTATCATAGATAAATTGCTAAATTCTCGAATAATACTATTCACATTTGATTTGATTATGTAGCAATCAAAGGAAGAAGCAAAAATTATTCCAACTCAATTCAGACATTAGCTTGGATAAAAACTTAAACCTTTCAAGCCTTTAATGTTTACATTTTGAGGTTTCATCAAATCTTCCTTGTTTCTGCTTCCAGTCATTCACTCATTGACTTGATCAATATTTAACCATAATGGTCTATTCTTGGTTAAATTAGATTATGTTGAAATGGTAATTTCATGAACAGATTTAAGATATAAGAAAGGAAAGGATTTAATTGTAAACCATTGCAATAACATTCTCGCTTTTAGGAGATCAGCTTGAAATACTTACTTCTACTTCTGTATTATGAAGAAGAAATTAGTCTGTAAATTAGTCCAAATTTTAGAACGACCCCTCGAGTTCGCGTGCTTTTGCTATTTTAATGAATAAATATTTTTTGTTGATTTAAGAAATAGAAAGCTTAATCAAAAATAATTTAAATAGTTCTGAAGTCTTAATTGTAATCCTTTAGATAGATTTTATTAGAAACATGAAATTCATCATTCATGCAGTTCTGCTACGAATTTCTTGGAGACTCTTGTACTCGTAACAAATATGTATAACCAGAGATCATAACAGAACAAGGAACAAGTCGGAACTTGATTATAATAGAAACAAAAATTACGAACTGACAATACTGAAATTACATTATAAATGAAAAATTGGTAAAAATCGAATTTAAAATGTTATTATAAGTGAATTTTGTAATCGATGATCAAACATTGTAAAGTTGCAAACTGGAGTTAAATATTGATCATTCAATTGTTAATTATCTGAAATTTTCATGTATTTATTTTTTTATTAACAGGAGCTTGCAATGATCAGCCAAGCTTTTCCTCTTCTGGTGGAGTGGTCAAGAATCGTGGTAAAGGTAAAAAGAAACGGTCAAGTTTAACTGGTCTCGATGATAAAGGAGTTCTTATTAAAGATGATAGTCAAGCTCTTCCATTGACTGAGATTAAACGAGATAATGGTAAACCAAATGGTGACGACGAGGATGCTGCAAGTGATGAAGAGGAAGATGAAGAGGAAGATGCCAAAGATGATAGTTCAGCTGTATTGTAAATAACAAACTGAATAGCAATAATAAAGAGTAACAACAATATTCACTCAACAAGCGACCATTTTAATTCATCAAACTGAATCTCAAGTCAACCTTGCGATAAATAACAATAGCAAGAGTTACATCAATATCACCACAATAATAATAGTAATAATCATCTTTAACCATCTCATCTGCCTCTTCCAGATCTGTTTTTGCTTTTGATAAGCCAACCTTACTCTCTCTCTCTCTCTTTCTCCCTTTCGATTCAATTTTTATCATTAACCTGATCATCCAATGTCAGACCAAGTACTTTTATCAATTACATCTATTCTTAAAGATGTCTCTCTGTATCTGTATTTTTGCCATTTCCTTTATTCTTTTTCTTGTTGATTTATCATCAACAATTAAATTATTTAATTATGCCAAGACAATAATGGTGAGAGAGAAGTAATCATCAATGACGACCAGAATCAACGTTTTCATCCGCTTCGCATGGAGTGAATAACATTGCCCACGGCGTCTGTGGATTAAACACCCAACCAACATTTTCATCATCACCAACCTAATTACCAAAATCATCAACGTCATGGACATCATCAACCTTTTCATAATTAACATGCATATCGTTATCAAAACATTCCCAACTCAAAGATTATTCAACCCAAAAAGGAACAGATAATTAACTTATCATCATTCTCATAATCACACCAGAAGCAGTAAAAAGTATCATTCACTTCACCAATATTTCCTTAATCTAAGCACAGATCGAAACCGGAATCTACAATTTTGCTGTTGAGTTTTTATGTTGAAACAGCAGTCAGTGTCTAAATCAATCAAAAAATATGAAAAAACTCAATTCGAGTTTTTGTTGGCTTTGTGAATCACAAATGACAAAAACACTTTTTTATAAACTCAATTAATATTAGACATTTTTGATTTAATTTATTGACTCAAATTATTGCGGTTTTATTTGAAGTTATTTAATCTGCTATCGTAGTTAACTATTAAACTATTGAAAAAGCCGATCGAATAGGAAAATGTTACAACGTCATTAAAAATTATGTTATAATCTAACAAAAAAACTTGTAAAAAGAAAAAGCTGGAGAATAATCAGTATGAAACGCAGTTTTAAATTGTCTCCTCTTTACAAGTAATGCATGAAGAAAATTCAAGGTGCTTTAAATCGGAGCACAAAAATCAAGGAATCAATTTTATTAAGAGAATTTGTTTCGCCAAACGTTAATGAATTTCAATTTCGGTATGATAATCAGATTGATATTATTTTGGATATCGCTATTTTTCTAGTTTCGGTTGCTAATTCATCTCAATGCTGAACAAGTATAACCTCTAACAGTCAAAGAAGAAAATTGAGTGTAAATTATATTCACTGGATGTCACTGTGCACAGTCATAACAGTTTGATTTTAAATCATCAAACTGTGGCCAAAAAGGAATCAAAAGTTGGTTCAAAAATTTTTTAAGGATGGGCTGATGAACTTTGTCACAGAAATCACCTGTAAATTAATATAAAAAGATCTCTTGATTAATACAATCTAAACTTTTTACGCAAAATTCATGGATAATTAATATCATGGATAATCACCCAGTCACTGTAGGCAACTATATCAAAGCAACGCACTAAATGTGCGTTGCTTTGACAATGTTGCTTTGACATTTAACGAAAGTGACAAATAAGGTGCAACATCGATGTTAACGCCAAAATGAGTACATTATATGGAGGAAAGTGAGGCGCACAGCAATGCCATTCAATGTCATTGTTTATTCATTGCGTTCCTTTGCATTGATGTTAAGTTCAAGTAAATCGAGAAAATGCGGCAATTACAAGCAATATATATTTTATTCAATGTAAACTTGATATAATAATAACTCAAAAATAATTCAAAAATGAAAATTCAATAAATAAAAAATTATCATCAAAAATTTGAAATTCAGCAATGATGATGATACAAATTCTGATGATGAATATCCACCGCAAGAAGAAATGACCTTTGATGATGAAAATCCTTCCGATGCTCAAATGGATAAATATGACTATTCTGGGAGAATTTTGACATCATTATCAAATGGAGGAAATGAAGATAGCATGGATTGGTCAATCAAGCCAACGCAAACAAACAAATATGAAATTTGTGATCTTTCATCGGATGAGCGAACCCCTTTTGGCGAGCAAAACAAGAAAAAAAGGCGAAACAGAAAATTCACCGATGAAAAACTTGTAGCAAGACTAAGATCTGAAAGAGCGAATAGCTATAGCGATATTATTTATGCATAAATAAGCTAGACGGTGCAATCCCAACGCTAGCAATGAGTCAACCTTCTACACCAATAATCAAAAATCTTTACAAAATTATCAAAGCATTGAATGCAAAAATAAATTTTACGCAAGGAAAAGCATCCTTTGAGGCTCAATTCCTCAACGCACTAAATGTGCGTTGCTTTGACAATGTTGCTTTGACATTTAACGAAAGTGACAAATAAGGTGCAACATCGATGTTAACGCCAAAATGAGTACATTATATGGAGGAAAGTGAGGCGCACAGCAATGCCATTCAATGTCATTGTTTATTCATTGCGTTCCTTTGCATTGATGTTAAGTTCAAGTAAATCGAGAAAATGCGGCAATTACAAGCAATATATATTTTATTCAATGTAAACTTGATATAATAATAACTCAAAAATAATTCAAAAATGAAAATTCAATAAATAAAAAATTATCATCAAAAAACAACCAATCAATCAGTGAATCAAACATAGCTAGTTATTTTTGACGCATTTTTTTGATTCTTTGCCATATCAATCCTGCGATTAAGATCGTATAATGCTTTGTTGACTTGGGTCATTGAAGCGTTGATTGCATTGAATGGCATCTTCTCTTCGTTTATTAATTTATAAGCTAGTTCTGAAATGAAAGAAACTCAATTAAACAAATGAAATTCATCGACAATGTAACCTACCAGTGAATGGAGTGATGATATCTCGACCATCTTTCAATCGATCTTCGCCATCGAGACATGGATCACCGATTCACCAAAGAGAATTGCTTTCGTTTGGTTCATCGTTTACTTCACAATTCGCTTTGATCTCGTTGGAATAGCAAAATCTAATTATCCTCGAAATTATCAAGCATGGGCGATGAGGCAAATTAGCAATAGCTTTGCTATATCCACAATGTTTCTTTATCAGCAATCCTTACTTGATCCTGATGATAAAAATAGATAAATTTACATTATACACAGTCGACAGTCGAACTTCGACTGTCGAAGATTTTAAGTGATAAATGAATATTTATAAATTAATTGACTAACCTTTCCAATTACCTTGCTTACTTTAATTTCACGAGTTGCAGGAATTGAGCCTCAAAGGATGCTTTTCCTTGCGTAAAATTTATTTTTGCATTCAATGCTTTGATAATTTTGTAAAGATTTTTGATTATTGGTGTAGAAGGTTGACTCATTGCTAGCGTTGGGATTGCACCGTCTAGCTTATTTATGCATAAATAATATCGCTATAGCTATTCGCTCTTTCAGATCTTAGTCTTGCTACAAGTTTTTCATCGGTGAATTTTCTGTTTCGCCTTTTTTTCTTGTTTTGCTCGCCAAAAGGGGTTCGCTCATCCGATGAAAGATCACAAATTTCATATTTGTTTGTTTGCGTTGGCTTGATTGACCAATCCATGCTATCTTCATTTCCTCCATTTGATAATGATGTCAAAATTCTCCCAGAATAGTCATATTTATCCATTTGAGCATCGGAAGGATTTTCATCATCAAAGGTCATTTCTTCTTGCGGTGGATATTCATCATCAGAATTTGTATCATCATCATTGCTGAATTTCAAATTTTTGATGATAATTTTTTATTTATTGAATTTTCATTTTTGAATTATTTTTGAGTTATTATTATATCAAGTTTACATTGAATAAAATATATATTGCTTGTAATTGCCGCATTTTCTCGATTTACTTGAACTTAACATCAATGCAAAGGAACGCAATGAATAAACAATGACATTGAATGGCATTGCTGTGCGCCTCACTTTCCTCCATATAATGTACTCATTTTGGCGTTAACATCGATGTTGCACCTTATTTGTCACTTTCGTTAAATGTCAAAGCAACATTGTCAAAGCAACGCACATTTAGTGCGTTGCTTTGATATAGTTGCCTACAGTGACTGGGTGATTATCCATGATATTAATTATCCATGAATTTTGCGTAAAAAGTTTAGATTGTATTAATCAAGAGATCTTTTTATATTAATTTACAGGTGATTTCTGTGACAAAGTTCATCAGCCCATCCTTAAAAAATTTTTGAACCAACTTTTGATTCCTTTTTGGCCACAGTTTGATGATTTAAAATCAAACTGTTTTGTTTGCAAACTGCAGTCAAAAGTCCAGATATTGAAATCATTCAGAAAGATTCACGCTGCTTTTCATCGAGAATGACGTTAAATGTAGTTTTCATAAAAATGTGACTTCAAATGATTGTTCTTCGATGTGATAGCAATTAAATGCTCATACTCTTAGATCTAATCAAGCAACTTTAATGATGATAGCATATAAATTGATAGGTAGCAATATACCAAAGCATTGCATTATCAGAAAATTGAAGTACAGTAATTGTACACTATTACCCAGAAATTTATAGAAACGTTTCAATTTCAAAGAAAACGGTTGAGAAATTCTGCGCCTAGATGGAGTTGGATTAGAATCGTCAATCAGTTTATATTGGAACAGATTTCTCTTCATCGCTTCATTTAAACTTCGAACTAATCAACTGAAATTACTATTGTATTTTTATCAAATGCAAAGATAATTTATCATAAAAGTAAAGCGCAAGTGCTCATAGCGAAAGGTTGACTAAAACTGAAATTGATCGCTAGAAAATTCCAATTCAGCTTTACTGACGTTTTATTAACAAAGTCCAGAATTTAAACAGAAATGAACTTCTTTGCATATTTACGGTTGTATAAGATACAATTGGTTAAAACCATCAACTGTTTCATCACATTATTGTGTCTTGGTGGCTGTAGTACGCTACTTGGATCTTCTTTACTGGACATTCAAATACGTGTTAGAAAACCTTTCGATGTAGTTACTGGCTTAGTTCCTAGTCGTTCTATTGGTTATGTGATCGGCGGAGTAGTTGGTAAGTCGAAAAATTATTCTTTCTTTTCTGTCATATTTTGTTTGATTTCTCTTTTGTCTTTGATCGCCATCTGAACGCATACCTGGTTATTAGAGTTTTAAGGTGGGCTGTGATTTATTAATAGACCAGAATAGCTTCTAGTCCTAGATAACGTACTGTTCTACATCGATATATTCTGACAAATTTATCAGTTCATTTGGAGTAAAACTATTGATTTCTTGCTTGATATTCGAAATGAATCGCCTTGAACTGAACTGATGTCTCAGCAACTATTTTAAATTTGATCGAGGAAGATAGTTGGATCATGTTGAAACAGTCAAATAAAATTTTCGTTTGGCTCGTATCTTTAAGCATTTGGAGAGATTCACTAACTCATTTCAATTCATTTTCCGACTTTTTGTATATGTAGCTGGTTTTCTTGAAGGAAAAATTGAGCCGAATTGCGCTATGGGCTTTGCATCCTTGTTAGGATCAATCACTATTGGTTTAGCTCCATGGTTTTATACATTCAATCCAATCTATGTTTGTTTCCTTTTCTCCGGATTCTCCTCAGGAATACTTGATATATGTAAGTTTGCAGTTTTGTTACCATCAACCATTGCATCGACTTTTTTGCGTGGTTTTCAAATATATGTGATACTTTACATAAAATGCACGATACTTTATTGTGACTTTCTATTAATATTTGTTTCTCAACATGAAACTTACATTTACTTTTGTTTGTTAAGTTTGTAACGCTTACATTTTCAACGTTTGGGGTGATCAGGTGGCTTTTTATATACAAATTTTACACTCATCTTTTGGCCTTGGTGCACTTTTAACACCTTTGATTGCTCGATCTTTCTTGTTGCCATCAACCAATGAAACTCTATCTGATGAAGCCATTTTTGCGCTTTACTCTCCTGAAGACGTAAAAGTGCAATATGCTTACATGGTTATTGCTGTGACTTTATTTTGCATCTCGCTTGGCTACTCGATGTTTTATTTTATTGATAAATCAAAAAAGCAAATTGAAGTAGCAAAAGAAGAGCCTGATAAACAGTTACCTTGGAAAAAATATTTATGCATCGGTATTGCGGGTTTAATGGCCAACTGCTCTTTTGGTATTCAAATGATTGTTGGTAAGTATCCATATGTGACCATTATTTATCATAAATCGTACTAATTAATAAGAAATTGGCTTTCAGGTTCACTTGCTCCGGCATTTTCAGTCAAAGCTGATATTCACATGACAAAACAGACTGGAGCAGCTTTGGTCTCAATCTTTTGGGTTTGTTATACTTTTTATCGTTATGTTCACATTGGTATTGCCAAGATATTCGAAGAACGCAAAATTTTATATTGCAGCTACTTATTAGTTATTGCCAGTGCTTTAGTAATGGTTCCACATGCTGCTTATTACCCGAAATGTACATGGATTTCAATTATTTTACTCGGAATCGGCTATTCACCAACATTCACAGCTTGTTTGTCCATTTTACAACAATATTTTTACTTATCAAATCGTTTACTCTCAGCCATCTTTTTTTTCGGTACTGTTGGTGAATCAATTCATCCATGGATTTTGACATTCTTCATGGGCGACAAACCTGTCACATTCACGTATTACCTTGGCATAATCTCAGTACTTCAAGTTTTTGCATGTTTCAGTCTAAACATGATTTGTGATAGAATCTTTAAGAAGGAAGAAAGAAGAGATGTGAGTCGAACAGTTTCGATTCGATCGTTTACATACTAAAATTGAAATATTATTTGAAATATATTTGTTGAAAATTCGTTGCCTTTTCAACAAATACCTCAGAATTTGCACATTTGCACATCATTAATTTACTAATGCTAAATTTAATAACATTTACTGAAGTTTCAAAGTAGGTTTTAATAACTAAGCATAATGTGCAAGTGATCATGATGTTTATGGCCTTTGTTTGTTTATCCAAAGAGATTCCAACTATTTTAACCCTGAAAATTTTCAGCAATTTGTAATCTTTAAAAAAGTTACCTTTCAAAATAAAGAATCTGAAAACGTTCAATTGCTCAACAGTGTTATATAATAAATCGTAATCTACTTCAACTAACAGGTTCAGACGAACTAGATTCATGTTGAGTAGATAGTCAGATAGATTACGTAAAATCTGTAGATAACAATTTTATCCTTTTATTATACGTGATGATTGTTATTTAAAACAGCTCTTAGTTGTTCAGTATTCAATATAAAATTTGATTTCGCGTTATTCACTTCAACTTTATTCGTTTTGTTGCCTCTAACTTGAACTCTGTTACATGTGAGATGAAAACAATTTCAATGGATCAGAATACAGCTCAACTTTGGTAGCAACAAAAAATCTGGTTGAAAAGTGTTACAATGCGCTTGGAAAGTGTTTCTTTCTCACAGGAAACCTTGTATACCAATAAACAGGTAAATTCATTGAATCATTTTATCGATGAGAAATGATGATCTTTTGATAGGCAGGAATAAATAACCAACTCTCTGACTAAAGTGCAGTATCGTTGAGAATGAAAATGTTCATCAAGAATTTCTCACAACCCTAATCATTGTTATTAATAGCACCACTTAGCATCTTTTTATTTGGTAATCTGTATATTACTTTAATCGGTTTACCAGAAAACCAGAGATGCTTTAATTAACTAAAATGAAGTGATAATAACAAAATAAACATGATACTCCATTGACAACTTTGTAGTTGATTATCATCTTCAATCAAAAGTATTTCTACTTAGCAGACTCCTCCTTTTACCAGAAAAAAAGACGATCACCATAATTTGCAAGAAGATTTTATTATTGTTGACTTGATTTCACTTCAAGTTATCACAATTTATTGTGCTTAATAGTGGCCTTATTAAGATTAACGCGTAAATCTTAATTGTTTCTTGAGTTTGCCAGTGTAGTGTTGATCAATCAACGGCTACTAGTTGTGTGAATCTTTAATTATGTGAAAAAGTCTCATTGTTTTCAGCCTAAACACCATTTAGAGTTTTGCTTTTCAATCTAAACTCTGTAGTGACATATTAATCTCATACTGTTTCATTATCAAGTTTTATTTGATTAATCAATGGCTTCTCTTTTGGATGAAATTAAAGCCAATAAAGTAAAATTTTTCCGAACATGTTTAGTCTATTTTGCTTTCCTCGGTGTTGGCTGCGGCATTTCAATAACAGGGCCAACTTTACTTGATTTACAAATAGCTGTTAACTCAACTTTATCTGAAACATCACGTATTATCCAAGGAAGATCTGTTGGCTATGCTTTAGGCTCCATCATTGGTGAGATTCTGTTTTCATTCAATTTTCCATTTCATCGACCTTTTAACAATTATCGTCTCTTCAAAAATCTAATTACTTTCAATACTTTTATTGCGATTAGCTGGTTTCCTTATGGAGGCATTTAATGAGCAACTCGTTATGGGTGTTGCTGCCCTTATCAACGGCATTGCATTATCAATCACAGCCTGGAATCGAACTCTTTGGGGGATCGTGATCACCATGTTTGTCAATGGTCTTTCAATGTCCCATGTTGATACAGGTATGATGAAATTGAAGCGCTAGAAAAGCGTAAGTTTATCATTTGTCGCCCAAGAAAGAGCTTCAATCAAACTTTGCCATTAAGATTATTGATTTTACTGATGTTAACATAGATTTTTTATCGCTCAATTGGCAGTGTATGCTTTCAAGAGCAATCGAGTTTGGTTATAATCGAGGTTAAATCTATTGAGATTGAATTACAAAATCAAAACTATTGAAGCCTTTTTCAAATTAATTTGCCTCAAATTGTCAGTTTTAATTTTAATAAACTTGTAAAAGTGCAAATGATTGAAACCTTGAACAATTATCAAATCAACTCAGACAGACGTTTTTCATAACTTTATTATTTTGTGTTGCTTGGAAATCATTAATTTCACTGTAAAATCCATTTCTTTTTTCCCTCCAAACTGGCAAGGTTAATTTGTCAAGCTGATCTTATTAATTTTTCTCAATTAATTTCGATAGGAAGCAATGTTTGCATTTTGCGTTACTGGGGTCGATCAAGTGGAAGTTTTCTTCAAATCCTTCACTTCATGTTCACCACTGGAGGTTTGATTGCACCCTTACTGGCGAAACCTTTTCTCCTTGAGCGTCCAGATAGCGAAGATGAGCCAATGGAATCAATCTCCAACACTTCATTATCCACAACTCTCAACATGACCTTAGCTAATGTAACCAATTCATCTAAAGAATACTCACCCGATGATGTGTTGGTTCAATGGCCTTTCACAGCGATTGGACTCATTTTCATTCTTGCCTCGATTGGTTTTATAATGTTTTACTTTTTCGTTCCTAATGAAACCAATAATAATAATAATTCGAATTGTGATGGTCAAAAGACTGATCACAATGGCTCAAGAGGAGATGCAGACAAAGGAGAGACAATGAAGTTAGATAGAGTCCAATCGAATGGATATGAATACAATTTTGATTTCAAAGTGAAAATACTCATTATTGCAATAATTTCTGTTTTCACTCATATTTACTTTGGTATTGTTATCTCATTTGGTAAGTATTATAAAAACAAACTCTATCCATAAATCATTTTGGATAGCAAACTGTAGTTACGCTTATTGTATTTAGATGGATCATGTCTCGATTGGCACTTTTGTTAAACATAATTGCATTTAGGGTGACCTTTAGAATCAAGTTTATCAGAATTGTTCTCAATTCTGTAACTTGATGTTTACATCATGATCATTATCATTGAGAATATATACAAGATGTACTATTTACAAGATGCATTTACAAGATATTAGAGTTTCTATCCTTGATCTAAATTTTAATCAATGATTTTTTCAATTCAATTGTTTACCTTTTTAAATAGCAAATTTATTGCCAACTTTTGCTGTTAAATCAGCTCTTGGAATGACGAAAGGTGAAGCCGCTTCATTGATGACTGTGTTTTGGACTACAACTACTCTTTATCGGATTCCAGTCATTTTTCTGGCCAATTACATTTCTAATACAGCATTGATTCTTATTCATGTAATTATTATGGTAATAAGCACAGTTTGTTTAACGTTTCTCGGCGAAACTTATGTTTGGGCTATTTACTTGTTCACTGGTACAATGGGAATCGGTATTGGACCTGTGTTTGCAGGTGTTTTGGGTTACCTTCAACAATATTTCGAAGTAACTGGTAGGATAACTTCCCTTTTCATTGTTTCAGCCTGTATTGGTGAGTTTCTTTATCCATGGATAATAAGTCGTTTCTTGGAAGCGCATCCATCCGTATTTTTATATGTAATGTCAATCTGTTCAATCATTGATTTAATTGCATTCATTGCTGCCTATCTTTTATGTAATATTGTTGTTAAAAAGTATACAGCATCGCAACCAACCAAAGTTACAGACCAAAGTGAACAAAAATTTTAAGTCAACCATCAAATTAACAAAAGTAAGCTGTAAATAAATCATTTTATTGAAAAAACTTATTGAAATGTTTCTTTGGTTATTCACAGTCAACTTATGAACTTATACCGACACGTAAGCATGATAGGAAAGTGAAAAAAAACAGTGTACTACACGAGAATGGTATTTTAATTAAAGATGTACATTATCAAAAGTAAATGCAATCGAAATAATTATCTTTTGTGTCTATCATGCACAGATGTATCATGATATAATTTAAAGGTTTTTAAGAATGGGTTGGATTAGGTTGAATTTACAAATGAATGATACATTGTACTTAGCGGCTTTCATCAAACAAGTTTGGCATCTTTAGCCATACTATAAAATACAGATTTATCGTTTTTCAAAAGATTTTCAGGCGAATCATGTTCAATAATTTGACCTTTGTCCATTACGATAATTTTGTCATAGTCTAAGATTGTATTTAAACGATGGGCTATTGTAACAATAGTACAATCTTTGAATTGTTTTCTAATTGTTTGTTGGATCAACTCGTCTGTTTCTACATCAACAGCTGCAGTAGCTTCATCAAGAACTAGAATCTTAGATTTTCGAAGCAAAGCTCGTGCCAAACATACAAGTTGCCTTTGACCAACACTGAGATTATCTCCACCTTCAGTAATTTCATGGTCCAATCCGTTATCCAAAGAGACTACAAAGTCTTTTAAATTAGCTTGTTCAATGGCATTGTATATTTCATGATCAGAATACATTTCAAAGGGATCAAAGTTTCGTCTAAATGAACCAGAAAACAGTACAGGATCTTGAGGTATAACTGTTAGTCTTGAACGAAGATCATGAAGTCCTAATTGAGTTATATCTTGATCATCAATTTTAATAGTTCCTTCAATGGGTTCAATCAATCGGAATAGAGCCAACGTTAAAGATGATTTACCAGCGCCAGTTCGTCCAACGATTCCCACCTTTTCATTAGAGTTTATGCGACAAGTGATTTCTTTCAATACCAAATCGAGACCAGGTCGATATCGAGTTGAATATTTGTTGAAGGTTATATTACCTTTAGATGGCCAGTCTTTTTGTGGTCTGTGAAGAGGGTTAATCCATGAAGCCTGAAAATGAGGAATCAAAAATATGATTGAATTCCTGGTTTGTATTCAATAAGTTAAGCAGTTTTATATGCAAAATCGAGTCATAACAAGAAAGAAAATACTCACTTCAACAGGTAGTTTGGTGTATTCCAAGCAACGCTCAACGGAGACCATATCATTTTCAATATCCGAAAATGCACTGACTAGCATGCTCAAAATACTTGTTATTTGTGATGCATAGCTTATAGTAAGTCCTATTTTACCTGGACTTGAGCTATCACGAGAAGTTACAGCTAAAAAGGCTGTCGCTGTAACTATAATGTTACCAAGTATTTGAAGTCTAATTGCTAGCCATCGACTAGCAGCAAGATTAGCTATAGATGTACTATTGTTCACATCAACTAATTTGAATATTTTGTAAGTGAATCTATCTATCGCTTGATATGCTCTAATTGAAGATGATCCTGCAATTGATTCAGAGAAATGTGAATAAACAGGTGATCGAGTAACTCCGTCAATTCGTCTTAGTTGTCTGGAGCTTGTGATGTATATTTTCTGAAGAAGTAAAAGTTATTAGCATCTGTTAATTGAATGTGATCTTAATCTTAATATTTGCGTTAATTACCTGAATAAAAATATAAACTATTCCAAGTACTAAAATTACTATCAACAAAAGAGGAGTTTCCATGGATATAACTACAATTGATGCAATTGAACTGAATAGCTGAGACACAAGGGTATTCAAATTGAAACCAATTGATGTGTCTGCTGAACCAATATCTGCAGTGAATCTGTTCAAAATCCGCCCTGAGGGTGTTGAATCGAAGAATGACATTGGAGCTCGAATTAAACGGGCTAACATTTTCTCATGAATCCAGCATGCACCATTGACAACTGCAATGCACAGTACCATCGTACTAGCCAATTCACAAAGAAATTGACCAGTACCAAAAAGAGCATAGACTATAAGACGTTTATTACGCAAAGCAGTGTTATTGAAATTAAGAGGATCCAGAGAATCCTCTGACCAAGCAGTTAACCATAAGTTTGATCCGACACCAATCGCATTTAATGCAGCAAAAAGGATCAATGTGACTGCCCAAGCTTTCACTCCGATAGCAATAAAATAGTCAAGATAAATTTTGATATTTACTGATCCAGTTTCGACATTTTCAGCTTTAATGAGTTTGAATTTATCATCTTTTGAATCAGGTTGCTCATTTTTCGAGATCACACTTGAACTTCGAATTATACTTGAACGTGATTTGCGACGGCGAAGACGAATGGATGATGTTAATGAATTACTGGAAGATACAGATCTAGTCAACGATAACTTCTTTTCAACTTCAGGATCTAAAGCTTTTACAAAATCTTTCTCTTCAGGGTCTAATTCCTCTTCTCGTTCAGCCAGATACTGTACTATGTAATCGAAAAATTCACCCTTTTTGGCCATCAGTTCACTATAAGTTCCATTCTCGTAAATTTTTCCATCTTTCAAAACAACAATCTCATCGACTTGGGGTAAAAATGTGATTCTATGAGTTACCAAAAGTCGAGTTTTATTTTTGAGTATACCTTTTGGTCCAATAACTTGATCAAACAAATGTTTAGCAACATGAGCATCAACCGCTGAAAGTGGATCATCGAAGAGATAAATGTCTGAGTTTGAGTAAGCTGCACGAGCAATTGAAATACGTTGTTTTTGTCCACCAGATACATTGATTCCTTTCTCACCAATTTCAGTTAAATCTCCACCTGCTAATATCTTCAAGTCTGGTGTTAAAGCACAAGCTTCAATAATTTGATCATATTTCTCTTTGACAAAAGGTGCATCAAACAAAATGTTATCTCTAACTGTTGCATTTTGAATCCAGGATGATTGAGGTACATAAGCCACTTTACCATAAACATTTACAGAACCATGTTGTTTGTGTAAGTCACCCAGAAGAGCAGATAATAAAGTAGATTTACCAGACCCGACAATACCAACAATAGCAACCAACTTTTTCTTTTCAACTTCTAGGTTAATATCTTTAAGAGTTGGTTCTTCATCAGGAGACCAGGAAAAGGTTGCATTCTTAACTGTAATCGGTGTGGAAGAATCGGGATCATGACGAATAGATTCAAAGTCAAGTTCATCTCCAGCAAGAAATTTATTTACTCTTTTGAGGGAAACTAAAAACTGCAAAATAGTGAAATAAAAAAAGAGATAAATTAATAACCCTGATATTTATAATTTGAATTCAGCCACCACTACAATACTTACACTTGCTCCATAGGATACAACAATAGGAAGCAAACCTAACGGCACTGTCAGGAGATTTATCAATGAAATTGTCACAAAGGCTTTATTTGCGTCGAGGATGTGATTTTTATCAATTAATATATAAGTTGTGAAGGAAATGACAGTAACCTGATCATTAAGGAATAAAAGAATGATTAATGATTTTTTTTGGTGATTTTAGAGTTGAATGTGCTTACCAAAAAAGGTACCGAGACAAAAGAAATAGTAATTCCTCCAATCCAAATTGCTTGAGATTTCAAGCATTTGATCTCATTACGTCTTATTGCTGCAATCATATTACCGAAAGCTTCTTCCCATGCATATAATTTCAAGACTTTCATCCCACTCAAAACTTCAGAGACTAGTTTTGCTCGAGAATCCTTTTCTTTCATCAGAGCGAGTTGACATAATCGATATCGAGTTGAGACAATATAATTAAAAGGAACGAGCAATATTATAACTGATATCCCTACGATTGCTGAAATACCTAACTGTCTCCATAACAAGTAGATAGCAATTCCAAGTTGAAGTGGTGCTGACCACAAAACGTTAACAGTATTAGTGTAGTCTATTACATGTTGAGCATCAACAGCCATTATATTTACAATTTCACCAGTTGTATAATCACGTTTACCAAGATTCGAAAGCTTGATAGTCTAAAGAAATATTGCAATTGTAATTAAGAAACAAAATGAATTACTGAAAATTCAAAGATAAAAACACGACTATTTTACCTTTTTATAAATTGTTGCAGCGAGTGCTGACCTCAAGCGTATCGACGTTATTTGTGTCCAAAACTCAGATTGTGAGTCGAGGATTGATTGTGTGAGTGATGAAACAAACATAGCAAATGCGATAGTATAACCTTTCCATATCGGTTGATCAGAGACGACAAATGACAATAAAGCATCCAATAGTTGTGGACTAGCAAAAACCAATAGACTCGAAAAAAGCTTACATACTGCACCAATAAGTAGAGTAGGCCAAAAAGATTTAAGCAAAATCTTCAAAATGTTCACTTGATTCTTCTTCTGATCAGCTCGATGGAATTTTGCTTCTACAGAAGTGATCTTTTTCTCAATAGCTAATGATGTATTTTTCCCGCTCAAGTTCCATACATCTGACTGTTTAATAGCCTTACGGTAACCTCGAATTGCGATCGAGTCAAACCACGAGAAAAATAATCTTCCGATAAACGATGAACTCTCGTAAGGACATTCATTCTGTTGGGATTAAATTTATATAAGATATATTAATTAATATCAAGCACATATTCTATTTACCTCAATTTCTTTAGTGAATATTTCTCTTTTTGTATCAGCAAAACAATAAAGAAACAGTTGACAAAGTACACCAGAAGTTTGTAATGATTTGTTGACGACATCAGTCTTGTCAAATGACCAAATGAATTCATCCTGTCGGTTTCAAATATTCAGATAGTGAATTAATTATGTGATTGATTGGACTACTAAACGAATCGAAATACTTACATGATGGTTCAAAGTAACTATTAATGAATAAAAGTTCAAGACAGAATAGATAGTCATAAGAAACCAATAAATGGTTAAAGAGACTGAAGTGTGAACTCCTTTGAGCCGATAATACCAAATAAGCCATGATGCAAGAATCTGTAAGAGACGGGTTCGGATTAAGCATACAAGATAATCAGTAAAATATAAATGATGATTAAATATTAATTAATAATTATAATCTATAAAAGAAGCATTAAAGGAGATTAATAACATAACACCTGATCAGAGTTTATCAAGTCTAGACTCTAGACACTTGAAGACAACTTACATAAGTTAAAAGCTTAATAGATGGAGTTAGGTAAGCAGTTGGATAGACAACTTGATCATTTTTAAATTCAATCAAAGAGTCGATCAATTCGTAAATGCTTGATATAATGAGAATCGAACCAACAATCTTAAAATTAATTAAAAAAGAAAGAAAAATTTGAAGTTAATAATAAAATTGAAATCTAAATCTTGACTTTAAGTTGTTTATACTCACTAATTTTGAAATAATTAGTAAAGTCCATGGAAGTTTTTTGCATGAATTTGTTGATTTTAAAGATGAAATTGAAAATGGTGTTGAAAGGTAAATGAAGAGTGAAGTAAACCAAAGTAAAAAGGTGTCACAGAAACAAGGTGAAATAACGAATGAATCGGAGTTCCATTGTTCAATCAAATCCTGTTGGATTCATTAAACAAAATTTTAGTTATTCAAATAAAGATAATATAAATCAATAAATAAATAAATAAATAGTCACCCATGAATCATAACCACAATAGCCTTCAAGTACCATGTTGAAAGGTGATTCGGCTAAATTAACAAGTTATAAATTATAGTCGTGTTATTTCTTCGACTGAAGCTTTTCAGTACTTCAACTAAATATTAAAATCTTTCACCAAGCATCTAAATCTAACAGAAAAATTCCCTTGATATGATTTAATTAAATTAAGGGCAAAATTTGAGCACTGGATAATTGCATTGTATGTGGTTTTAGATATCAATAAATAAAATTATTATTTTAATTGTTCAGTGAAGTTGCAATTCTTATTCAAACAATATATAACTATGCAATAAAGTCAACTGATAATTTCGAGTTTGAAAGCACCTAAACCGATTAGACTACCTTAATTTCCTCATTTTGAATAAACCACAATCTTATCACACTAGATTTCATAAGGAATCGGTACCTCAATCAAATCGAGAAGGAGCAAAGGAATAAAAAGAGCAAAACAAGCTTGTAAGATGGATAATAGCATTATTGCGTCTTATTAATCACAGTTAAGTACAGGGAATTTCAACTAATTTGTTTGATGTTATTTGGCTATTACTCGGCTCCCAGATGACCTACAGTCATGATATTAATTCCATTGAAGTTTCGTAGATACTTGTTTGCTATCTTTCGTTAGCAAGGTCGTTTTTCGGAAATCGCTCCTGATGATGCTAAAGGGAAAACTAATGTCATTTCAAGTTGGATATGGAATACCATCTTCTAATATAGATTCGAATGACCAGCAACAAGAAAGAATACAAGATATCCAGATAGGTTTTGAGGTGACTGAAGAAGGTCCATGGAGGTCTAACCCTACTTTTCATTCTAAAACCAAATGACTAAGAGCGAAACTTGTCTATGATGAGAATAGGATGGTTGATTTGATCAAAGTTGCCACAGCTATCGATAAAGCATACGAACGCTTTGTAGAGAAGCTCATTGCAGGTGCATCTGCAAATGATACGATTCACATTACTTTCAGAAATACAAGTGAAAATCGTGAGCTATGTATTGCATTTCTCAAAAGGAATTTTGACAAGGAAACATTTTTAGATAGAGCATACGCTTTGGCTCAATCAGCTGGTAACTTCCTTGATAGTAATATATTTGAGATCAAGATTCAAATTGTAGAATGTCTCTCTGGGGGTGCTAACCGAATATCGAGACTACAACCAGGTTCACTTCGCTCTCATCTCAAAAGGAGCGTATTTGAAATAATTAACGATGATCAAAGTTGTGGTTACATTGCTATTGCTGTTGGTAAGTTTCTTACTGATTAC
Source organism: Tetranychus piercei (assembly GCA_036759885.1). Lineage (NCBI taxonomy): Eukaryota > Metazoa > Arthropoda > Arachnida > Trombidiformes > Tetranychidae > Tetranychus > Tetranychus piercei. The sequence goes on from CM071877.1 coordinate 16,830,110, forward strand.
ACTAGCGGGGACTCTAATTTGGGGACAACATGGTCAAGTTTACGAAGACGCGATGTACCAAGAAGAAAATTAACTGCTGATCTGTTCATGTCTCTCAACATAGATTGTGAAGCGCCTGTTGATATGAATATTCTTGCTCAAGTTCAAGAAAAACTAGAAAATTATCAAACTATCGTAGTCGATCAAAGAACACAACTCAAAATTTTTGGTGGACCTGAACGTGAACGCCAAATTTTTCTAAAATATACACAACCAGGGCATTTCAATGTTATCACCAAAATCACTGGATACATGGATTGTAATTATTTTTGCACGCACTTTTGGGTCAAAGGATACAAAGCTAACCACTTCTGTCGTGATGCTTACTCAAAGTGTTCGAATATAACACCATGCCGCATCGAAACACCTATTGTAGGTGATGAATGTCACATAGAATTCAATTCAAGAACATGTTATGATACACATATTCAAAAATCTATGTGCATCAGGAAAGCAGAATGTGAGACTTGCTGGATTGTTTACACTATTGGTCAGCCTCATATTTGTGATACTTATAAGTGTACACTCTGCAATTGTGATTATACTGAGTTGCCTCACTATTGTCACATTAAAGTTTTGGATCCAGAGGAGCTTCGTAAAGATGATCAAAAACCATCATTCATGATCTGTTATGACATTAAATCAATGCAACTTCCTCTATCAAGCTCAGAGTATGAACACCAAACAAACTTATTGATAAGTCATACTATTAGGTAAACCCAAAAGTTTTTATCGGTTTTGCAAGTAGAACTTTAATTTGATTTAAACAGCACAAATTATATTCAATCATTATTTATATATTCACCATTCGAATCTATAACATTTTGCCATCTGATTGGCAATTTATCAATGCCATGCTGAAAAAAGGCCAAATCTTTCGACCGAAAGAAGCGATCTAGTCCAGAATTTAGGTCTTTAGGTCTCGATTGAATCGAACTTTTTGCCACGAAAATAGTTATCCATCGATAAGAAAAGATAGTAGTCAGATGGAGCGAGATCTTGAGAGCAGGGTGGATGCCATAAAACATCCCACTTCAGGTCCTTTAATTTGTTTTTGACCTGTTTAGCGACATGAGGTCTAGCATTATCATGTAAGTAGACGATTCTATTGCGCTTGACCCAATTTGGCCGTTTTGCAAGAAGTTTTTCGTGCATATTTTGCAACTGAGTGCTGTAGCGATCTCCATCTATCTTTTGACCTTGATCAAGTGATTTATAATGAACGATTTTGAAGCCACACCACCATATGCAAAGAAGAACCTTCTTAGGGTGCAAGTCAGGTTTAGATACAAGCGCTGAAGTTTGACCTTTATCTAACCAAGCTAATTTTCTATGCTTGTTGTCATACGTTGTGATCCACTTCTCATCGCTAGTTAGAAGATAGGGCTATTCTGCACATTATCCCCCCTCTGATCTTGATGAAAATTTGTGTATATACTTTTTTTGGCGCGAGATTTTGATTTATGAAGTCTGTTGGTCCGGAAATTCGTACTTCCGGAGATACCGGAGTAGCTGATATCTCGAGATGTAGAATAGATATATGCGCACATCATTCGATAGAGGACAACAATTGCTACGCACAAACGAAATTTCACAAAGTGTGCGCATGCGCAGTAAAGTTACATGACAAAAACCATTGAAAAACGCTATCGTCCATAGACTTACATGTTAAATTATTTGCATACCCCTGGAAAAATTAATACTTTGAAAATCGTCCATAGGGTTACATGTTAAATTGTAATCATGCTGTTTGAGGTCTCTCAGTGAAAACAACTGGCACCACGCGAAGGTGGACCTCATCGCCAGTCTGGGCAGTTTTGTTCTCCGGGGTGCCTACCCGGGGCTAGAGCCTATAGGGGAAACGCCTCTCTGATGGCATTATGGAGGCTTTCAAATGGATGGACCCCATTGTTTCTGCACCAGCGTCTCCACTGGTACTCCACAATGTGGTCGGCGAAGTCTTCCTTGGGAATCCTACGATTCCTAAAGAAGACCCTCACTGGGCGCCATGAAGCTTCAATCAGTTGCGTATGAACACCTTCATCGGAGACAAATCTCTCCTGGTGGTTAACCCACAGAACCCAGGCCGCGATATGCAAGCCAACCATCTGTCCTTATGCAGGACCCCTCAGCCACGTGCTTCTGGATGAGTGGAATGAGGGTTTGCGCTGTACCGCTGTTTTCGGGACAGACTTCTAGACGTAAGTCTTGAGAGCCGTCCGCGATCATACCGAGCAGCCAGTGACCCTCGATGACCCGCCCACGATGGTATTTACGTCGGCCAAATTTAGCCTCGTCGATTTGCACGACGATACCTGGGCCGCCGATCTTTCCACTCCCTTCCTGATGTTCTAGAAAGGCAGAAGTCACGACCTCACGACACCTTACATACATATCGTGTATGGTGTGCTCCGAGCCGACTGATGCTTCACGCATACTCGTCTCGTAAGAGGCATCCGCAGCCGTACATCTGTATGTGTGTCTGTTTGTGTGTGTCTCTGTGTGTGTAAGTATGTGTGTAAGTGTGTGTGTAAGTATGTGTGTAAGTGTGTGTGTAAGTGTGTGTGTAAGTGTGTGTGTCTGTTTGTGTGTGTGTCTGTTTGTGTGTGTGTCTGTTTGTGTGTGTCTCTGTGTGTGTAAGTATGTGTGTAAGTGCGTGTGTAAGTGTGTGTAAGTGTGTGTGAAAGTGAGTTTGAATGATAGTGTGAGCAAGAGTGGGTTTCTGTTATACTTACCCCACATAATACTCAAGAATTCAGGTTTTGATCTAAAATCCGATTTTAACAAAATTTGCCTATATGTGGTACACAAATGACCTATTGTAATACTGATCCATTAACCAATGTACAAAATTGGATATGTCAACCAATGGCACCAAAAAAGCTATCTAACCTGACTGGAATACTCTAAAAGTGGTGTGCATAACCTAACGGCTTCCAAAACGGCACGCCAAGGGGCGAAGTGCGCTTAGGTAGGGCATCCCCACCCCCTTTTCGAGGTTAAGGTGGTGCGAAGCGAAAATGGGAGTGGGGGTGCCCTACACAAGCGCGCTCGGCTGCTTCACAGCCTCGCAACTACCCCCCGAGCCCGCTACAGCGCCTCACTTTACTCTTTCTACCCGACATTACATTACCTTACCCTATGCTTACCTACCATACTATACCATACCTAACCCTACCCTACCCTACTTCACCTTACCATACCCTACCTTAGTCTACTTCACCTAACCTAACCTAACCTAACTTACATTACCGCACCCTACCCTAACCTACCCTATCCTACACTACCCAGTCGTACCTTACCATACCATACCATACCATACCCTTCTTTGCTTCACTATACCCTACCTTATCCTACCTCACCCTACCATACCTTGCCATACTCTACCCCACCGTAACCTTACATACACCGTGATCCATTTGGTTGGAACAAACAAAGATGATTAATAGCTTTTTTACGTCATAAATTGAAGGGGTTGTCTGCTAAATATGTTCATTGTTTCTTTTATTTACAAATTGTTCAAACGTTTTACCGTCAGCTTCAAGGCACAATCTAATTCTTTTGAGAAAATTATTAATTACTTTGCGAATAACATGATTTGTTATCGATTTAACAGTTTCATCTATAGCTTTTTTCAATTCATCAGTTGAATTGTAATGAAAATTTTCAAAATAAATTTTGTCTTTAACATATCCCCAAAGGAAGAAATCACAAGGTGAGAGATCAGGGGAATAAGGTGGCCATTGAATTTCATAATCAGTTTTTTGTGAGATCAAATTAGATTTGAATATACTTTTAAGTAAAATAATTGTGTCACCAGCGGTATGAGGAGGTGCTCCATCCTGTTGGAAAATATCATTATTCCAATCTTGCCCTCTTAGTTGAATAAGACAAGGTAAAAATTTATCTCTTATCAATTCGCAATAGTTTCCTTTTTTCGTTTGTCGTTTCATAATGACCATCTTCGTTTTCAAAAAAATGGTCCGATTATTCCGCTATTACTTATGGCTGCCCAAACATTAACTTTTTTTGGAAAACCAACCTTGGGCGCTGAAAAGTCCGGTTTGGTTTCTGACCAGTATCTGTAATTTTGTTTATTTATGTACCCTGTTGTTGAAAAAGCAGACTCGTCAGTGAACCAGATCCTCTGATGATAATTTGTATCAAATAGTGTTTGGACATTGACTTGTGAACAAAAAATTCGTCTTCTTCTTTCATCATTTGGCTTTAATAATTGAGTTCTTTGAATTTTGTATGGAAATAATTTTGTGTCTTCATCAAGTATCCTTTGACATGAACCATATGATAGTCTTAACCTTTCACAGGTGGCCTAATGCCATCCCTTGGATGATTTGTTTTATCAACAAACACCTTGTCAATGTTGGTCTGAACTCTAATATATTTGCCTGGTCCTTTAAATCTATTTTCAACACTACCATGAACCTTCCATTTTTGCCATATCTTTTGAATTTTTGACCTTGCTGGTTCGTCCTTGTCAGGAAACCTTTGCTTAAATAACCTTTGTAACCTTTGTATTTTGCCAATTTCACTCTCTATCTGATCACATTGAAAATTTTCTATCAAAAATTGCTTCTCCTCCAGACTCAAACGAACCGGCATATTGCTGAAAACAAAACATAAGCCTAAAATTAATGCCTACACCAGAAACATTACATTTGTTTACCAACATACTTTAAAATATTATTAATTAACAGTGAAAACAATTGACCAACAAAAGGAACAAATAACCTTTTCAATCACTTGAATACTGTGACTTAAAGCATGTGTTGCTACCAAGTATATTACATAACAACCCCTTCTATTAGTCATCTTTGTTTGTTCCAACCAAATGGATCACGGTGTATTTCAACATGTAAGTCTATGGACGATTTTCAGATTTAATTTTTCCAGGGGTATGCAATTAATTTAACATGTAAGTCTATGGATGATTTTCAGTTTTAATTTTTCCAGGGGTATGCAAATAATTAACATGTAAGTCTATGGATGATTTTCAAAGTGTTGGAAATATTTTATTTCAAAGTATAATGTAGGTTTGATTTTAAGGCGAGAAATATTGAATGACTATCCACAGTCAGTACTAAGTGTATACAACACAACCAGCAATAAAGCAACTTTCTGAACTAATTAAACACAAGAGAGTTAACCTTAAAAACAAAATGAGTGTAAACTAAGTATAATTGCTGTCAATATACCAACTAGTTTATTGAACATATTTTTGGGTTATATTCATCTGTACTGGAACTGTACCATATTCATCAAGATCGTACGAGTGATTCTTGAGTTATTAGCTGAAAACAAGAACTGTGTGTGTGAACACTAAAAGTGTGTCGCTTATATCTCGTGAACGGTTTGTCTCATGATAATTCTGATTGTACCAATCGATTCAGCGCCTAAAGATATGTCTGATTAAGTGTTAATATCATAGGAAAGCATTAAGGCGAAAAAGTTAGTATTTCCACGTAGGGAGCTACGTAACGGGGGCTTAGAGAGGGTAAAAAATCAAGTTAGAGAAAAATTGTAGGTAAACATCAAAATTAGGATAATTCATCATGGGAAAGATGGTTATGACATTGGTTTTGAGGTGCGATGTCGATTTACATATCCAACACAAAGTTTTAATTTTTCCAGGGGTATGCAAAATAACTTTTCCATTTTTTACGTGCTAACGTGCTCAGATTGATATCAAAATTCATATTCATGTTAGCCGTGAAGTGCGCAATGTGCTGACATGTTATTGGTGCATGTCAGGTCTACTGTTAAGTGATAAGACCAAAAGAGCTGGAAAAATGACTGTTTTTCAATGGTTTTTGTCATGTAACTTTACTGCACATGCGCACAATTTTGTGAGCGTAGAAATTGTTGTCTTCTATCGAATGATGTGCGCATATATCTATTCTACATCTCGAGATATCAGCTACTCCTGTATCTCCGGAAGTACGAATTTCCGGACCAACAGACTTCATAAATCAAAATCTCGCGCCAAAAAAAATATATATACAAATTTTCATCAAGATCAGAGGGGGGCTAATATGCAGTCTTACCCGGTATAATTGCCTTGATGTTCATTAAGTGCTTTGGAAAAATAAGAAATTGAATGTTCAAGACTCTGTTTGTCGGTTTGAACTAGCGTAGCTCCAATACCAATCTTTGAAGCGTCAGTGTAAAGGGTACACGGTTCGTCTTTGTTGTAAATAGTGAGAACTGGTTGAAAGGGGTTTTACTTTGAAGTACGGTTAGGACTCTGAGAGAAGAAGCACAACTCGTTTTCACTACAAGTCTTAAATTCGTATCGTGGATCACTTTGTTATTTGGACTAGGTTAAGTTCAGAAAATACGCAGCTCGTAATACTTTTACCTTAACACGCGAATTAGTATTACTTCAAGATAGATAGTCACAAGTTAGATATGGAGAGAGAACCTTGAGAGGGTCAATGTAAATTGAGAAAACTTGTGCTGTAGAGAACACTTAAAATTAAACAAGAACTTTATTGAATATGGTAAGTGAACTAGAGAAGAGGTTTTACTGAGAGACAACACTTAAGAGAGCCTCAGGAGCTCGAATGTTTCTATTTCGGAGTCTCATATTGAGTTCGCTGAGTCTTGAATTAGTTGCGGAGAGAAATGATTGTGAAGGTGGAAGAGACTGTGAAGAGTCTGAAGAGTGTGATGAATTTGGAGAATGCAGTTTGAAGGAAGGAAGCTTGAATAGCTTGATGAGTTCTTTTAGGAAGAGTTAGAGTTGAGAATAGACTTGGAATTGTTGAGAAGCACTCGATTGTGGCGGAACACAATTTGAATGAAAGGGTTCAGTAAAACTTGTGAAGACGCAACATGAGTGAGAGAAAGATCTATTTGAAATAACCTTTAAATTTAATCTTTAGAGCTTTGAGTTAGATGCAATCGAACAAGAGATGTGATGTGTTAATCACGAGAACTTTAAAGAGTTCTTTGAGGTGTGGCTGAGCACGAAATTCTTTTGTAGAATTTATTGAAATTAGAAAATTTCGGAAAGAGGACTTGTCGAAATGCGATAAATTTAAGAAAAGAAGAGCTCACAGATAGAATTCGTATGATGAGATTAGAGTACGTTGAGAGTTTAAGTTAGAACTTATGGCATCAAATGAAAGCGATCCTGCCGTGGTCGCCAAGTGAAAGGGGTTTTACTTTGAAGTACGGTTAAGACTCTGAGAGAAGAAGCACAACTCGTTTTCACTACAAGTCTTAAATTCGTATCGTGGATCACTTTGTTATTTGGACTAGGTTAGATAGTCACAAGTTAGATATGGAGAGAGAACCTTGAGAGGGTCAACGTAAATTGAGAAAACTTGTGCTGTAGAGTACACTTAAAATTAAACAAGAACTTAAGTTCAGAAAGCAAAGTCCATAAGTGAAGTAAAGTATTGAATGAATGGGTTTTGATTTTATACCAAAGATTAAACAAAGGAAAATGTTTTGGAGGAAACATGAAATGAGAGTAAATTAAAATACTATCGCTTTTGTCGTGTTTGGGTTATGGTTACTGGTGAGTTGACTAAGAGAATATGGCTAATGAAGTCAAAGGCAAAGGTCCCTGGTATTGTCTTTAGACAAGGAGTCACAAGATGAGTGATAAGGGGAACCATAGCCTTAAACCGTGCAAAAGGATTAAGTTTTAGATATGAGTTACGGTTGCAAAATAGAAAGTAAATTTGCTTCTCTTTCTATTTGAACACTTCTTTTTGCTTTTTAAGTCTGAGTGAAATCTTTAAGAATTAGGATTAAGATTAACTGATCTTAGTGGTCAGTTTTACATGAGAATGAGGTTTGACTGTTTTACAGAATTGAATGTATGTTTGAGTTTTAAGAATAATCATAAGAATAAATAGAAACTGAATTAAAGATAGTCAAGATTAACATAAGAGAAGGCACAAATTTAGCATGAAACATTCAGTTGAACAGTTTCGAGGAGACCGATTTTACTACCCTTCATGGTTCATTGATTAACTTGTTTTTGAGGATTTGAAAAGCAGTTTGATGTTCATCCTTCCATAGGAAAGAAATATTTTTACAGAGGAGTCTGGTTAATGGTTTAGAGATAGTTGAGAACTTGTCTATGAAGCGACGATGATAGTTTGCAAGTCCTAAGAATTGTCAGATTTCCTTGACGTTGCTTGGAACAGGAAAATGTTCAACAGCTTTGACTTTTTCTTTGGATGGTCTAACTCCTTCTTTACTGATGACGTAGCCAAGATAGTCAACTTATTTTTGTGCGAAGTTGCATTTAGATAACTTCAGTTTGATTTTGTTATCTTTACAAAGGGTGAAGATCTTCTCTAAGAGTTGGAGATTTTCAGAGAAGGTCTTGCTGTAAACGATGATGTCGTCTAGGTATTTTATTGCGCCGTTGTAAAGTACTCTTGGAAGAATTCTTTGGAAAGTTGCTGGGGCGTTCTTAAGACCAAATGGCATGACGAGCCATTCATAGTGTCCTTCATGAGTTACGAAAGCAGTTTTCTCGATGCTTTCTGGGTCCATCTCAATATGCCAATGTCCCCATTTGACGTCAAGTGTCGAGAAGTACTTACTGCCTTGAAGACGATCAATGACATCATTCATCCGTGGCAGCGGCATCTTGTCATCTATGGTGAGGGCATTGAGACGACGGAAATCTATGCAAAGTCGTGTACCACCATCTTTCTTTGGTACACATGTGACTGGAAAGGCCCAAGGACTTTCACTATCACGAACCAATCCTTTTTCTTTGTATTCTTTGACTTGACGACTTATTTCATCAAGTTCGGCTTGAGGACGACGATAGGCCCTAAGTTGAACTGGAGGATGGTTAATAGTGGTAATCCGATGTTTGGCAACTGTGATGCGGCCAATGTCTGTTTCGTTTGGGCAAAGGCGGATTTATGTTTTTCGATGAGGGCGGCAAGTTGATTTTTCTCATGTGTCTCTCCTAACAGGACGTCTAATTCTTGAGTCTCTAGAGATCGAATACTGACAGTCTTATCTTCGAGGTTAAGGTGAAGACCGAATTCGATACTGGTGTTGAGACCGATTAAGATTGGATAGCAAAAGTTGGAGATTGTGTGATACTTGATCGTCTTGGTTGTTTTGTGGATGGTAGTTGAGGCGAGAGTGTATCCAACACTCTTGGTTGAACCTTCTAACTGGTTGATGGTTATTTGTTGTTTATTGTTGATGGGAAGGTTGAGTCTTCTACATGTCTTTAGACTCATTATACTGATTGTACTACCGGTGTCAATGAAGGCTTCGACAGAGATACCTTCGATTGTTAATGGAATATCGATGAATTTGAGTATTGGAGATATGTTTTTAGCGAAACATACGTCTTCGGGGTCATCAGGATAAAGTTCTTCCTCGGCAGTGTGGGTCGATGGTCGAGGTTGACTGGTTTGAGGACGGTTGGGGCATTCACGATGCCAATGGTTTTCCTTTTTACCAAGTCTTTCACAGTACCTACAAGCTGGGGGACGGCGTTCAGCAGATTGACGAGGGCGGCTATTATTATGTGGAGGTGAGGCGACCAATGTTTTTGCAGCAGTTTTTTTGGTGGTTGCTTTGTTTGAAATTTCTCTTTTTGCTTGTAACGCATTTCAGTTTCAGTTGCTATTTCGAGCCAATCAGAGAGATTACGAGGGCGTCCAGATCTCATATGAAGAGTCCAAGCAAAGGGTAACCCGGAAGTTAGCTGTGAGATGACTTGATGTACGGCCAATTTTGCTTCACGAAGGAGTTTTATCTTACGGCGATAATACTCAGTCACTGTCTCTGTACACTCAAGTCGGGTACGTTGAGCTTCGAGAAGTGGGTCGTTAAATTCATAACCGAAGCCCGTGATCATTAAGGATTTGACAATGTCCCAATCTTCATGCTCTTCAGTTGCGATTTCCTCGGCATACCAACTTAAGGTTTCTTTGTCTAGGCTGTAGACTAAGTCTCTTATAAGGGTGTATGGATCGTTGGTGTTGACATGCCTTTCATAAAGGACTAACCAAGCTTGGGTGCGGATACCAGATGGTTCGCTGTACAACATTTGAGGACTTTCTTCTGTGGTAGTGTGATGTACTGCATTGTTTGATCAGTAGTTGTGTCTAATTGTGATGTAGTGGATAAACGTGGCATATTTGGTTCTTGAAACCGAACTGTTGATGGACTTGGGAGATATGGATTACGGATTACGTTGGTAAACGAGTAGATGGGTTGGTCAAGGGTGGACGGATTGTTTGATTTGGATCTATGTCCAAGTTTGGATTTATGTTTAAGTTTGTCTCTGTTGCAATCTGATCAGAGATGTTAGTATTATTATTTTCCATTATGATAAGAAAACGAAACTACAGGGCATTTCAGCTATCTTTACCGATGTTAAACGGCTATAACTTAATCTGTGATTGACCTAGAGACTCGAGAATTTTTTTATGCAAATTTCGCGGATACTCATTTATCATATTTCAAGGTCAAGGTCATCCAAGGTCATTTTTCGGAAATCGCTCCTGACGATATTAGAGGTTAAAGCAAGGTCAGATCATAATTTTAAGAGTCCAATAAGTGTATTGGTCAAGTTTAGACATTCTGTCATAAGTTTGCCGTGAGTTATTCACATTCGAATGCGAACACCCAAACATAATTCAATCTGTCAACCTTGTCTTTCAGTTGCCCCCAGAGGTAAAAGTCACACACAGTCAGGTCAGAAGGTCTTGACGTACATTCTCAAGTGCCTTGTCTTCCAAGCCACTCAGAAAATGTGTCGTCCAAGAGATTCCTGACACTTACTGCGTAATGAGCAGGTGTTCCATCCTGCTGGAAGATGAAATGTTCATCCCAGTCTTCCCTTACCTTATGTGCAGCATGTGTTGCTTTAGAAGGAAAACAGCTGAAGCTACACAAAGATTACAGTTAGTGAGCTTTTCCCGGTAGGCAAGGGCATCCGGGTCAACAAAACTGCCCAAAAGTCATTAAATTGCAACTACACCTCCACGTGGTAATGACTGGGCCACTCCAACGAAGTTCTGCAATTTTCATAACAGATTAGCCTTGAAGAAGTTGTATTCAGCAGCGGATGAGAAGGCCAGTTTATTTTGAGCAAGTTGGTCTTCTAACTGTGAAGCTTCAGCAGCTTTCAAGCAGCAGAGGGAGAAAGGAAGAAGAGATTAGTTCAGGTTAAGCAGGAAAAGTATCCTGTCGTTCACGCCAAATGTGACCGTTTATAACTGCTGCCAGTCTACAGAGGAAGATTTAACTTACTTTTCTATGGAGATTAACCAAAAGTGAAAAGTATGAGAGAGAAAGGGAGGGAACTTACTATTCTAAAACCTTTCGGTTTAAAGTGAAGAGTAAGAGGAGAGAGGGCAGCACTAGAGAGTGAAGAGGCAAAGTTGGAAGTTTAAGTCAAACTTTATTGATAATTATGAAGAAAAGGTCTTAGTATATATTCTTCCCATGGGACATAGGAATTTCAGGCCAAAAATGGTACAGTTAAATACAGTATAAAAAATAGTGATAAATGATATAAAAATATCATGGTTGAAATAAGCAGAGTTAAAAGTACAATATTTTGCGTTTAGTTTTCCCGCTAGGATTACCTGTGTTTTGATCGGAGTGATACAATTGTGCTGCATTAAGTTTGCATTGAAAAGCCCTAGTGGCAGAGTTAAGAAATAGAGAGAGAAATACATGTTTTATGGTTTAAGTGTTGTGCTTTTTGGTTTTGTTTTATTTTAAAGTTAATTGTCATCACAATATTCTTAATCAGTGACATTGGTGCTTCAATAATTAATGATATTCACTTTTATGATAGTAATGGTTGAAATTGCAATTACTGCTAAAAGACAAATTATCAATGAGTTTGAATCTTCTAAAGATAACCAACGCCTTACTTTATTAACGAGACTATGGCAAAATTCACTGAAGATTAAATTGAAGAGATGACAATAGAAGAACCAATTCATCAGAATTAATGAATGGGTAAAGTAACTTAGAGTAATTTGTTATTTAGTTTTAATGTTATTAATCACACAAGATATATATGTTATTTTTCTTTTAGTCACAAAAGGGTGTGGAAAAGTTTCGTAAAATAAATCACGTTTCAGAATGATTAAAGTGAATCGTGATTTCTTTGCGTGTAATAACGAGTTAATGATTTATTATCTTTATTTTTGGCTTATAGTTGATTTATGGTTCAATAACCAATTTAACTTGAGAATTCACTTAGGTGTGGTCTCATTCAGATAAAATTTATCATGTAAAGTATATATATCTTGTTTTTCAAACTTGACGTAATTTAGTGTCAGGCTAATGATTAAATCCAATTAATTTAAAAGGTAAATCTTAAAATTCAAATGGTTTAGAGAAATAACATGCAAATGTATGCAAATACGAGCAAGAAATTGAATAGATAATTTGGGTTTATATTCAACTCAAATACGAATGGCGAACTAGGTTCTGTATTCTGTAATATAAGCGATTAATAACTCAAAAGTGAATGGCGAACTGAATCGTTCTGTATTCTTGAGTTGGCTATAATTAGGTAGTAATTGAGATCAATTTACAATATGTTATGCATCAAAATCAAAAAAAAGGTTAAATGTCTAGATTTGGAAAATTGTTGCTATTAGACTAGGTTGTTTGATTGAAATGTAAATTGGAAGGTAAAACGTCTTTACCAGCATAAGATACTATTGATCCATCTTCTCGTTTAGGTCTAAGCTTAGATATTAATTGCGAACCTAAATTCTAACTCAATATTGACTAGATATATTTTACTTACGATTATTAATTTATAGATAAAGTGATTGAATGGAAAGGTAAACGAAGCACTTCATGTAAACCAGCTTGATCAGTATAGAGATTTTAATTGAATAATGGATAATAATTATTGTTGTTTAGTGCTGATAACGTTAAGGTCATGAGTTTGTTGCATTCTTTTCTGTGCAATCTGTGCATGTTGAGAGGGTTTAGCTTTATCTGGATCCTCATCGCCTTGCTTCTGGATGACCTTTCTAAACATCTTTATCGTCTTGTTTTCCAGGCATTATGATTTAATGTGAATTACTAGGAATAGATTGTCTAAAGGTGATGGAAGCGAAGATGAAGATTACAATTAAAGAATCAAGCACTGTGATGTTGATTAAAAATAATATTTGATGTACCGGTAATGGTAATGTTTTAGTGAACAATTTTAATTGTTTCTTTAAATTAACTTAACAATATTTACATGATTAATTTTCGATATTATGACCTTTGGCATAGTATATTTCTCGAAGACGTTTAGGCCAAGATTTCATTGCACTCTGTATCATTGATAAAGGGACTTTTTTGACCTCGTCTCTAATAATCTTTTTTAAACCTATTAGCGTTGTTGCTTTTCGTTTAGCAACCTAACTTTTTAAGTAGCCCCATAGGAAAAAATCGCACGGAGCGGCGTCTGGACTAGTAGGAGTATGTTCTTCGGGGGAAATGAACTGAATATTTTTGGAATTTAGAAAATCTAAGGTCACTTTAGCAGTATGAGACGGTGCAGAGTCTTGGTGAAATACATAATCATTTTCGGGGTAAAGTTTAGGGGCTAAATCATTTATGAATGGTGTTAAAATTGCTGTAATATAATATTGAGCGTTTATCTTTGCTCCTGGTTCCACAAAAATTGGCTCAGTCAATCCGCGAGCGGACATACCGATCCAAACCATAACACCTTTTTTATGTCGGTTTTCAGTTAACGGTGAACAATCTCGACGGGTTTGATCACGTTCTATCCATTGTATTGGCCTTGTTTTGTTAGTGTCATCAATGTAGAACCAGGCTTCATCGCTAGTGATGAATTTCTCCCATTGATTGCACTTCAGTTTGGTGTACAAAGGCCAAGATCGCCTGCGTCTTTTTTCAACATTAGCAGCTGTCAATCGATGATTTTTCGGCTTTTTAACCTTTTTCAAATCGATTTTTTTTCGAACAGCATATCTAATGACATCAACTGTTGTAGCAAAATGTTTAGCCATGTCAGCAAATGTTGGTGGATTGGTCTTTTTCTTCATTCTTTTAAGTGCAGCCAATTGTTGCTTCGTTAGCGTCCCAAACGACTCACGTCCGCTTTTCAAATAGTTGTTGGAAGATGAAGATGATCGATTATTTTTGATGTTTGAAAGATGAGCTTTCGAAATTGTCATTCCTTCTTTTTTAAAGATACTTTGTATAACAGCAAATGAGTATCCTAGTTCTAAAAAAGATTTAATTCGGCCTATGTCGGTATCGCTAAATTTTTGGGCTGGCATTTCACAAATTCAAAAGTTATCTTAATTAACATAAAATTAACATAAGCGACTAAAGATTTTAGCTTGGGTAGCAACTGTTGTCATAACAGTAAAGCGGTAAAGTCAAAATGAATTCGTTCACTAAAACATTACCATTACCGGTAGATCTAGAAAAACGCAGGAATACGCTGAGAATTGAATAATGATAACATTAAACTATGGATGGCTGGGTGTTAGTAGAATGATGAGAAGAGATTGAGATTGAAATAAGATTGAGATAGGTTAAAGGTAATATTAATTGAGTAAACACTGGTAAAGATATGATATTTTAAGGGTAAAACTGGTAAAAACAAGGTTGATTTCAATAATATTTCAATCTGCTAAAATTGTTGTTTAATTTTTCAATATTCACAATATAGATGATAAACACTGTTCAATAGAGTTAACTACTACACAGGTTTCCTTTGATATAGTAGAATATAGCCGATTACAGTAGATTACAGTAAATTAATACACGAATATAATACAATAGATTAGTTTAGAATATGAACTTTATGAACGAAAAAAAGATGTTCAACACTGGTACCAATAGTATCTCGGTGGAACCTCCAATTGAAAAGAACTTTCAAATCTTTTCATTCTGTGTTCAATGTTGAACTGGTTGAATCTTTATTATAACATAATTTTATATGTTCATCTAATAATCACCCTATCGATCGAGCTGTTTCGATCGATAGGGTGTGGCACACCAACTATTTTTAACCAAAACATCTTTACTAAAAGATTGTTACAATACATTGGATCAAATGTGTTCAAATTATCATTGTGGAAGAAGAACGAGAAGATGGCCGATGGTGTTATTTTTCACTCTTGTTGATATAATCGGCGTTAATACATATATTTTATCGCGAAAGAAAACTAAAAGAAATTGATTTCTAAAAGATTTCGGTTTCGAACTAATACAAAAACATATGCGGAGAAGATTAGAATGCGCAACATTGAAATTGAACGTAAGATCTAGCATCAATAATATTCTAAATATCACCGAGGACCGTCCATCGATACAAGGAAATTCCTCATCGAGAGGTTCATATCGCAGGTCAAATTGCTGCCTTTGTAATCAGGTTTATGAGTTGAAAAGAATGAGTTCAAAAAGATGCAGTGATTGTGTTAATATATCTGCAATGACCATATTGAATTTGTTTGTACTGAATGCAACGATAAAAGAGAGAAATAAAATTCATAAAGCAATTAAATGAAATCTATAATTTTTCCCTCACTTTTATTGTTGATTATGATAGTTTGAAACGTCTTCTACAAGGTGAGATTATTCACTTTCCAATATAAATTGCGGTTTGATCAATGCAAAATAACTGCAAAAGCGAAAATTTTGAATTGAGATTTTTTTTTTTAAAATTAATGTATCAAAATCTATGATTTGTCCCTCACTTCTGATTGTTGATTATGATAGTTTAAAATGTCGACTACAAGTTGCAACTAGTCACTGCTCAATATCTATTGCGGTTTGATCAATAAAAAATAAAAAAATATGTTGGTATTAGCTTTAGATTAGAAATATTTGATTTTAAAATTAATGTATCAAAATCTATGAACTGTCACTTACTTTTGATTGTTGATTATGATAGTTTAAAATGTCTACTACAAGGTGAGATTATTCACTTTTCAATATCTATCGCGGTTTGATCAATAAAAAATAACAAAATAATTGTTTGTTACAATTTGAGACAAATCTCGTGTCTATATCTATTGCATTTCTATTTATATAAGCTCTTACAACTTCTTTTCGAATGTATTTTTGGCCCTGCAAAGGGCCTTTTTCACTGAAAGAAATCAAAATTTTATTCACTTGGTGTTTAAATTACTAATTTTAGATACAAAGTCGTAAAAACATTTTGTGCATTGTGCATTCGATCTACCATATTATTTTTGGTAGCATTGTTCAGTATATAATTGATTTCTGGATTATTTGTCTTGAAAGAAAGCTGTGTCGAACAAATTCCAACACCTATATCATCATCATTAGTGAATTGCCATAGTAGATCTCCGTGTAATATTTCGTGAAACGTAGCAGCTCCTGCCCAAACGTCATATTTTGATGTCCGTGGCATATAGTTCCAATAATCAGGAGCACAGTAATAAGGTGTATAATGACCAGAATCACCTTTACCTTCCATGAAAGCTCCATCAATATCGATAATAAATAACTTATGTTGATTATTTATGGTAAAATTGTCTGGTTTAATATCTCCATGTACAATATGTATATTTTCAAGATATGCTAATGCATCAAATAAATTAAGTGCAAGCATTTGAAGCACATCCAAACTGAATTCTCTTATATCATTCATTTTTCTTCATAAACTTACACCACAATCATTGAAAACTAGAAAATCTAATCCAAAGGACTATGGTCGGAAAATTCAACTTTTGAGTTAAGCTCTCAGCTTCGGCAGGCTGATAGGGGCTAGAATAAAGATACTTTTTATCTGAGATTTTTTCATCTGTGATCAGCAGTTTTCGAGAAAATCAAGGTCAAAGTTGGAATTTCAAACGCGTTTTTCTCCGTACCTGATAATATTTATGTTCTGATTTTCAATGAGCGTTCTCACCTTCTCAAATACTACCTTAATATATAAAAATAATTCATCTAGCTCTATCAGAACATGGTAAACTAGAACGAAGGGCTATTCATACGAAACAGGTGTGCACAAAACTGATAAGGACTAGCGAGCTGGGTTTCCGTATTTAAGCTTTACATTGAAATTGTAGTTCGGCTAATCGAAGGGTTTTTTGATTTGATCAACAGTTATCTCGGAACAGAGGTCCATGTCATGAAATACAAGTATCAATAACTCTTGAACTACATTACTTAGAGATACCACTATTGAACTAAAACATATGATTTTTATTCGACTCAATGTCAAAAAACTCTCAAGGTCATTCAAGGTCATTTGAAAAAAAAACAATTTAATATGTATTCTTATGTACAGTCAAAGTCTTAAAACACCATAGCACTGATATCTTCAGCACTAATCAACATATCTTTAGACTCATTAGCACACCCAACGAGGACTTAAAAAAGCACAGTTTTTGTGTTTTTACAGTAAAGATATGTTGATTAGTGCTGAAGATATCAGTGCTATGGTGTTTTAAGACTTTGACTGTACATAAGAATACATATTAAATTGTTTTTTTTCAAATGACCTTGAATGACCTTGAGAGTTTTTTGACATTGAGTCGAATAAAAATCATATGTTTTAGTTCAATAGTGGTATCTCTAAGTAATGTAGTTCAAGAGTTATTGATACTTGTATTTCATGACATGGACCTCTGTTCCGAGATAACTGTTGATCAAATCAAAAAACCCTTCGATTAGCCGAACTACAATTTCAATGTAAAGCTTAAATACGGAAACCCAGCTCGCTAGTCCTTATCAGTTTTGTGCACACCTGTTTCGTATGAATAGCCCTTCGTTCTAGTTTACCATGTTCTGATAGAGCTAGATGAATTATTTTTATATATTAAGGTAGTATTTGAGAAGGTGAGAACGCTCATTGAAAATCAGAACATAAATATTATCAGGTACGGAGAAAAACGCGTTTGAAATTCCAACTTTGACCTTGATTTTCTCGAAAACTGCTGATCACAGATGAAAAAATCTCAGATAAAAAGTATCTTTATTCTAGCCCCTATCAGCCTGCCGAAGCTGAGAGCTTAACTCAAAAGTTGAATTTTCCGACCATAGTCCTTTCGATTCATAACCAAGGAGCTTCATAATATTGCTGTGTCCAATTTTCTTCAACATTTTTGCTTCTCTGTCACCTGCACCTTTCTCTACACATTTCAATATTTCTTTTCCTGAATCGCCTAAAATTCTATATATTTGTCCTTCTTTGATTGCTCCAATTGCACAATCGAATCTTTTTTTCTTTCCATTTATGTAGTAATACATATCCATTGCCTGTTCTTTTATTGATATCGGATCAATTTTAAATGCAAGTCGTGTTGTTTCAAGTTTATTGAAAATTGTCTCTATTTCAGACCAAATCATTTCAAATCAAATTTCAGATCTAATTTAATTGAAAAAGCTCTTTTATTATTCTTCAAATCTTTAGCTGTTTTCTTGCCATAGCGGCAACAAACAAATTTCAAAAAAATCTCTTCATCAGAAGCCAACTTATTACTAATAACAGTTTTATCAACTTTCATTCGGCAATAAAGATAAAGGAGGATAGCCTGAATGTTGGATTTTCGGCCTACAATTCAGAATATTTTGAACCATATATCAATCGAAAGCTCATGATGAGTAGAGTAGGCCTATCTAAAAATCAGATCAAAATTCGAATCCCCTAGGGAGTTATTCGACATTATTCTTACCCCCTGAGGACCAAATCAAACCTAGTACATTTTATTCAGCACCCTTGAAACTATTATAAATGTTCAGAAAAAAGTTTCTAAACCTGCGATATTTTTTTCAACTGCTGTGCTAAATTAGCAAACAAACACGATTTATGCAAATAAAAGAATACAAGATTTTTTAATGAATCTTGTTTATAACTAACAGGGTATCATTTCTAACTAAAATTCATAATAAATATTTTATAAATAATTTTGTATTCTCTTTTTTAAACAAAAATACACATATTTTCCCATAGGCAAACATTGAAAAGCGAATAGTGAAGAAAATATCGCAGGTTTAGAAACTTTTTTCTTAACATTTATGATAGTTTCAAGGGTGCTGAATAATATGTACTAGGTTTGATTTGGTCCTCAGGGGGTCAGAAAGAAACGCCACGGCTTTGAATGTATTTTTCCATTGTATAAAACTTTCAAAGTTGCATATCTCAAAATATCGCAGGTTTAGAACAATATGCATACCATCATTAGAATTGTCATAAAAAGTTCTATCTAAAAAATTGGGTCTCATGTGGTCATCATGGGGTCTCAAGGGAATTGTCGAATAACTCCCTAGGGAATTCGAATTTTGATCTGATTTTTAGGGAGGCCTACTCTACTTTTCATAAGCTTTCGATTGATATATGGTTCAAAATATTCTGAATTGTAGGCCGATATGGCTATTGTCCTTTACAAAAGTAAAGAAACTAGAAAATTTCAAAGATTAAAGATTAAATAAGTATTGTAATACTTTAAATCAGATTGATTTGAATTGCTTTCTGGGTAACTCTACCCTTCAGTAGCAACGGAGGGTTAAGATAATATTATGAAAATTTACCTTGATTACATTATATTGAACGATTTATAATTAAATAATAGATCAAATGAGGTTTTAATTAAGAAAAAATTATCTCAATTACTTGCATCAAACAAGTTTGGCATCTTTAGCCATACTATAAAATACAGATTTATCGTTTTTCAAAAGATTTTCAGGCGAATCATGTTCAATAATTTGACCTTTGTCCATTACGATAATTTTGTCATAGTCTAAGATTGTATTTAAACGATGGGCTATTGTAACAATAGTACAATCTTTGAATTGTTTTCTAATTGTTTGTTGGATCAACTCGTCTGTTTCTACATCAACAGCTGCAGTAGCTTCATCAAGAACTAGAATCTTAGATTTTCGAAGCAAAGCTCGTGCCAAACATACAAGTTGCCTTTGACCAACACTGAGATTATCTCCACCTTCAGTAATTTCATGGTCCAATCCGTTATCCAAAGAGACTACAAAGTCTTTTAAATTAGCTTGTTCAATGGCATTGTATATTTCATGATCAGAATACATTTCAAAGGGATCAAAGTTTCGTCTAAATGAACCAGAAAACAGTACAGGATCTTGAGGTATAACTGTTAGTCTTGAACGAAGATCATGAAGTCCTAATTGAGTTATATCTTGATCATCAATTTTAATAGTTCCTTCAATGGGTTCAATCAATCGGAATAGAGCCAACGTTAAAGATGATTTACCAGCGCCAGTTCGTCCAACGATTCCCACCTTTTCATTAGAGTTTATGCGACAAGTGATTTCTTTCAATACCAAATCGAGACCAGGTCGATATCGAGTTGAATATTTGTTGAAGGTTATATTACCTTTAGATGGCCAGTCTTTTTGTGGTCTGTGAAGAGGGTTAATCCATGAAGCCTGAAAATGAGGAATCAAAAATATGATTGAATTCCTGGTTTGTATTTAATAAGTTAAGCCGTTTTATTAGCAAATCCAGTCAAATCTAAAAAACAAGTACTCACTTCAACAGGTAGTTTGGTGTATTCCAAGCAACGCTCAACTGACACCAAATTATTTTCAATATCCGAAAATGCTCTAACCAGTGTGCTTAAAATACTTGTTATTTGAGATGCATAGCTTATAGAAAATGCAGTTTTTCCAGCAGTCGAGCTACCCCGCGCATTTATTGCTAAAATGACTGTCGCTGTAACTATAATGTTACCAAGTATTTGAAGTCTAATTGAAAGCCATTGACTAGCAGCAAGATTGGCTATAGCTGTACTATTGTTTACATCAACTAATTTGAATATTTTGTAAGTGAATCTATCTATCGCTTGATATGCTCTAATTGAAGATGATCCAGTGACTGATTCAGAGAAATGTGAATAAACAGGTGATCGAGTAACTCCGTCAATTCGTCTTAGTTGTCTGGAGCTTGTGATGTATATTTTCTGAAGAAGTAAAAGTTATTAGCATCTGTTAATTGAATGTGATCTTAATCTTAATATTTGAGTTAATTACCTGAATAAAAATATAAACTATTCCAAGTACTAAAATTACTATCAACAGAAGAGGAGTTTCCATGGATATAACTACAATTGATGCAATTGAACTGAATAGCTGAGACACAAGGGTATTCAAATTGAAACCAATTGATGTGTCTGCTGAACCAATATCTGCAGTGAATCTGTTCAAAATCCGCCCTGAGGGTGTTGAATCGAAGAATGACATTGGAGCTCGAATTAAACGGGCTAACATTTTCTCATGAATCCAGTATGCACCATTGACAACGGCAATGTTCAGAACCATAGTGCTAGCAAAAAGCAAAAGTGTTTGACCAGTACCAAAAAGAGCATAGACTATAAGACGTTTATTACGCAAAGCAGTGTTATTGAAATTAAGAGGATCCAGAGAATCCTCTGACCAAGCAGTTAACCATAAGTTTGATCCGACACCAATCGCATTTAATGCAGCAAAAAGGATCAATGTGACAGCACAAGCTTTCACTCCGATAGCAATAAAATAGTCAAGATAAATTTTGATATTTACTGATCCAGTTTCGACATTTTCAGCTTCAATGAGTTTGAATTTATCATCTTTTGAATCAGGTTGCTCATTTTTCGAGATCACACTTGAACTTCGAATTATACTTGAACGTGATTTGCGACGGCGAAGACGAATGGATGATGTTAATGAATTACTGGAAGATACAAATCTAGTCAACGATAACTTCTTTTCAACTTCAGGATCTAAAGCTTTTACAAAATCTTTCTCTTCAGGGTCTAATTCCTCTTCTCGTTCAGCCAGATACTGTACTATGTAATCGAAAAATTCACCCTTTTTGACCATCAGTTCACTATAAGTTCCATTCTCGTAAATTTTTCCATCTTTCAAAACAACAATCTCATCGACTTGGGGTAAAAATGTGATTCTATGAGTTACCAAAAGTCGAGTTTTATTTTTGAGTATACCTTTTGGTCCAATAACTTGATCAAACAAATGTTTAGCAACATGAGCATCAACCGCTGAAAGTGGATCATCGAAGAGATAAATGTCTGAGTTTGAGTAAGCTGCACGAGCAATTGAAATACGTTGTTTTTGTCCACCAGATACATTGATTCCTTTCTCACCAATTTCAGTTAAATCTCCACCTGCTAATATCTTCAAGTCTGGTGTTAAAGCACAAGCTTCAATAATTTGATCATATTTCTCTTTGACAAAAGGTGCATCAAACAAAATGTTATCTCTAACTGTTGCATTTTGAATCCAGGATGATTGAGGTACATAAGCCACTTTACCATAAACATTTACAGAACCATGTTGTTTGTGTAAGTCACCCAGAAGAGCAGATAATAAAGTAGATTTACCAGACCCGACAATACCAACAATAGCAACCAACTTTTTCTTTTCAACTTCTAGGTTAATATCTTTAAGAGTTGGTTCTTCATCAGGAGACCAGGAAAAGGTTGCATTCTTAACTGTAATCGGTGTGGAAGAATCAGGATCATGACGAATAGATTCAAAGTCAAGTTCATCTCCAGCAAGAAATTTATTTACTCTTTTGAGGGAAACTAAAAACTGCAAAATAATGAAATAGAAAAAGAGATAAATTAATAACCCTGATATTTATAATTTACACTACAATACTTACACTTGCTCCATAGGTTACAACAATAGGAAGCATGCCTAGTGGCATATTTAGAAGATATACTAATGAAATTGTCACAAAGGCTTTATTTGCATCAAGTATGTGATTTTTATCAATTAATATATAAGTTGTGAAGGAAATGACAGTAACCTGATCATTGAAAATAAAAGAACGATTATTGAAACTTTTTGTTACCATTGTGATTGAATGTGCTTACCAGAAAATGTAACGATGCAAAAGCAATTGTAATTCCTCCCATCCAAACCGCTTGAGATTTCAAGCAGTTGATTTCTTTGCGTCTTATTGCTGCAATCATATCACCGAAAGCTTCTTCCCATGCATATAATTTCAAGACTTTCATCCCACTCAAAACTTCAGAGACTAGTTTTGCTCGAGAATCCTTTTCTTTCATCAGAGCGAGTTGACATAATCGATATCGAGTTGAGACAATATAATTAAAAGGAACGAGCAATATTATAACTGATATCCCTACGATTGCTGAAATACCTAACTGTCTCCATAACAAGTAGATAGCAATTCCAAGTTGAAGTGGTGCTGACCACAAAATGTTGACAATATTCACATAGTCTATTACACGTTGAGCATCAACAGCCATTATATTTACAATTTCACCAGTTGTATAATCACGTTTACCAAGATTCGAAAGATTGATTGTCTAAAGGAATATTGCAATTGTAATTAAGAAACGAAATGAATTACTGAAAATTCAAAGATAAAAACACGACTATTTTACCTTTTTATAAAGTGTTGCAACGAGTGCTGACCTCAAGCGTATCGACGTTATTTGTGTCCAAAACTCAGATTGTGAGTCGAGGATTGATTGTGTGAGTGATGAAACAAACATAGCAAATGCGATAGTATAACCTTTCCATATCGGTTGATCAGAGGCAATAAATGTTAATAAAAAATCCATCAATTGTGGGCGAGCAAAAACCAATAGACTCGAAAAAAGCTTACATACTGCACCAATAAGTAGAGTAGGCCAAAAAGATTTAAGCAAAATCTTCAAAATGTTCACTTGATTCTTCTTCTGATCAGCTCGATGGAATTTTGCTTCTACAGAAGTGATCTTTTTCTCAATAGCTAATGATGTATTTTTCCCGCTCAAGTTCCATACATCTGACTGTTTAATAGCCTTACGGTAACCTCGAATTGCGATCGAGTCAAACCACGAGAAAAATAATCTTCCGATAAACGATGAACTCTCGTAAGGACATTCATTCTGTTGGGATTAAATTTATATAAGATATATTAATTAATATCAAGCACATATTCTATTTACCTCAATTTCTTTAGTGAATATTTCTCTTTTTGTATCAGCAAAACAATAAAGAAACAGTTGACAAAGTACACCAGAAGTTTGTAATGATTTGTTGACGACATCAGTCTTGTCAAATGACCAAATGAATTCATCCTGTCGGTTTCAAATATTCAGATAGTGAATTAATTATGTGATTGATTGGACTACTAAACGAATCGAAATACTTACATGATGGTTCAAAGTAACTATTAATGAATAAAAGTTCAAGACAGAATAGATAGTCATAAGAAACCAATAAATGGTTAAAGAGACTGAAGTGTGAACTCCTTTGAGCCGATAATACCAAATAAGCCATGATGCAAGAATCTGTAAGAGACGGGTTCGGATTAAGCATACAAGATAATCAGTAAAATATAAATGATGATTAAATATTAATTAATAATTATAATCTATAAAAGAAGCATTAAAGGAGATTAATAACATAACACCTGATCAGAGTTTATCAAGTCTAGACTCTAGACACTTGAAGACAACTTACATAAGTTAAAAGCTTAATAGATGGAGTTAGGTAAGCAGTTGGATAGACAACTTGATCATTTTTAAATTCAATCAAAGAGTCGATCAATTCGTAAATGCTTGATATAATGAGAATCGAACCAACAATCTTAAAATTAATTAAAAAAGAAAGAAAAATTTGAAGTTAATAATAAAATTGAAATCTAAATCTTGACTTTAAGTTGTTTATACTCACTAATTTTGAAATAATTAGTAAAGTCCATGGAAGTTTTTTGCATGAATTTGTTGATTTTAAAGATGAAATTGAAAATGGTGTTGAAAGGTAAATGAAGAGTGAAGTAAACCAAAGTAAAAAGGTGTCACAGAAACAAGGTGAAATAACGAATGAATCGGAGTTCCATTGTTCAATCAAATCCTGTTGGATTCATTAAACAAAATTTTAGTTATTCAAATAAAGATAATATAAATCAATAAATAAATAAATAAATATTCACCCATGAATTGTAACCACAATAGCCTTCAAGTACCATGTTGTACGGTAATTCAGCTAAATTAACAAGGCATAAGTTACTGCATCAGTCATGTTATTTTTTCAACTGAAGCTTTATAATGCTTTTATTGATCATTAAAATCTGAATCAAAAACTCGATATGATTAAATCAAATTAAAGGCAAAAATTAGCACTCCAATACTTGCATTGTATGGAGTTTTAGATATCGATAAATAAAATTATCTGCAATTATATGAAGTCGCATTTATTATTCAGACAATATAACCATCCAATAACGCTAACTGATAATTTTGAGTTTGAAAGCACCTAAACCGATTAGATCACCCAAATTTCTTGATGTTTGAAGAAATCACAATCTAATCGCTTGATGTAACTATTAATTAGTACATCAATCAAATCGAGGGATCTATAGAAGAATAAAAAGAATTGATTAGGGAAGTGTCCTTGCTTGTACAATTACCACCATTTTTGAGCTTATAATAACAGAAGACGAAAAATAATGCGAAACGTATTTTTACTTTTATTACACTGGTATCTGGACAATATCTGGACTTTTTTAGTAAAGATATTCCATCGTAGTCACTGATTAATCAATTATTAACTTCATTAATCATATTCATGGTGGACAGACACTTTCATTGATTGAATATTTGTTGATACAATACTTATCTTGCATCAATTGATTGAAAGCAATTCCAGGTAATGAAGTACTTAAAGTTGACAAAAAGTAAAAAACATCGATTCTCAAAAGTTTAACTTTAACTTTCCCAAACCTCTTTGGAAGTAAGTTTGACCATTTTGATCACTTTAATTGGAATCAATCAAAGAGTCGAGCTCATTTCTATTAGATGTAAACTGTTCGGAAAGATTATATTCATCTTATGCCTAATCTAATGTTCAAATTGTTACTGAGAAAAATCTTTGCATTTCTTTGAAAATTGAATATATTAGACGAACGAAAGATTTTGTGAAATTTGTGGATCTTACAATCGAATTGGACTTAACTACACTTGCGAAATAACAGAATTCAAAAATGAACAACGGAAACGAAATATTCGCTGCCATGAGGTTTCTTTTTTGTTATCTATGGAGCTTGCTGTCTCGGTTCAATGCTTACAAAACTTTATTAACTTGATAGCTAATCTCGCAATAAACATGCAATTCCAACGAAAATCATTTCTTCGCTTTGCATTCATACTACAAAAGTCATGAAATTGAGGGCGTAATATGAAGTACAGTCATATTCAAAAGTTTAAAGTCAATGATTTGAACAAAATCAAATCACATTAAATTAAATTTATTTTAGTAAAAATCACAATTTTTCATTTTATCAGTAGTCAGTGCATTAAGAAATATTGGTTAAAAAATTTTACAATTAAAGGTCTAGAAGAATACGTAAATTTGATTTGATTTCGCTCGATCATTGGCTTTAAACTTTTGAATATGGCTGTACTTATACGAGTGCCTTTTGTAATCATGATTCATGGCATACTTTAGATCTGGAATAATCTATATTGTTATTATCTTATCGGCTCGATTTCATTAAGTACATAGGAACTAGGAATAAATTATTGTAAAAATTTTTAAAGCATTCGCTGTACTAAATTTCAAATGGAAATCACAAAACATATAAAAAATATTTAACGATAAAGTCTGATAAATTTCAAATCAGTTTGTAGCATTTTATTTCTCTAAACAGTTTACATCGAACATAATTGAAAGCTATTTCAACTCTTTGATTGATTCCAATTAAAGTGATCAAAATGGTCAAACTTACTTCCAAAGAGGTTTGGGAAATAGTTAAACTTTTGAGAATCGATGTTTTTTACTTTTTGTCAACTTTAAGTACTTCATTACCTGGAATTGCTTTCAATCAATTGATGCAAGATAAGTATTGTATCAACAAATATTCAATCAATGAAAGTGTCTGTTTAAATTTGGAAACTGCTGGACCTGAATATGATACAGTAAGGAATGATGTCTTGAAAGACACTGCAACACTTAAAATGCATGTTACTCTAATGACAACAATACCTACGATAATTTTGTCTCTCGTTTTGGGTCATTGGATGGATAAATATCCTGGTCATCTGCGATATCTTTCTGGTGTAGCATCTGCAGCAATTATCTGTCAAAATATCATGATTATATATCAATGTTTACATTTTCACACGGGTAAGTGATACATTGTAGATACTCGGAATTGATTCGAAAGTTATCTAGTCACTCAACTCATTTGGCGCTCTACGTCTACTTTTTAGACGCTGATTCATTATTATGGACATATTTGGTTCCTGTTTTAACTGGAAATGGAATTATCATTTCAATAGGCACCTACACTTATGCAACAAAAAAGACACCAGCCAAATTTCGAGTTGTTAGGTTTACAATAATCGAAATTTGCTTATTTGCAAGTAAGTTTTAATGTTCAAAAATCTTGTTAATAAAAACTCATAATTTTAATTTTAAATTCTTAATATTATTATACTTAAAATTTCATTGACAGCTATGCCTATTGCAAGCATTTTAGGTGGAAGTATGCTTTCATCTGAACCATGGTTTCCAAACCAGCTTCGTAACTATATTGGAGTTTATATTATTTCATCTGTAATTGCGGCTATTGCAACTATTTGGGTTGTGTTGTTATTATATGACGCTGTTGACGAGAAGATTAAAACAGATGAATCTGAATCGAATGGTGACGCTTCAAATAGTGAAAATAATGAAAACAAAAAAACAATGAAACAAATAGTTTATGATATAATCAAACCAGATAATATTCTGCATGCCAGTCGTACAGTCTTCAAAAAGAGACCAAATAATGCTCATTGGTATTTAATTTCAACAATTTTGACTGGATTCATAACAAGCATTTGTTATTCTGGTGAACAATACATAGGATACCAGTTTACCCAAAAAGTTTATCATTGGAGTGCTGAACAAATTGGTAATTACGGTTCAGTTTTCATCATTTTTCCTGCTATGGGTGCCCTGATTGCTCCTCCGCTATTCATTCATAAAATGAACCTTCATGATAGTGCATTGGCCATAATTGGTATAGTTTCAATAATGATGGCTTTCCTCGCTAGAGGTTTTATCTTTAGTCCAATCGCCTACATCTTTGTCATATTTGGCTGTTTTGCTGGTGTTATATTTGTTGCCGATCGATCAATAATTTCTCGAATGATTCATAAAGACGAGATCGGGCAAGTTTACGCATTATCATCGGCTATTGGAGGATTTGTTCCAACAATTTCATCGGTGTTTTACACCAAAGTATTCACAGCAACATTGGACTACAATCCTGGTATTGTGTACATAATTACTGGTTTATTATTCACCGTTCCTTTAGCTAACGCTATTTTGCTCAACAAAAAAAAGCAGAAATGGGATTTAGTTTTGATTGCAGACAAGGAAAAGGAAACTCAAGAAAACAAAGTTAAACTTACAACTTTCCAAAACAGTCAAATTAATTAACTTCATCCAACACTATGCTTACATTAATTATATCATAATCCAAATGCAAATCAGATTCAAACTTCTATATTGATAAGGTTATCGTTTGTAATAAATGAAGAAAATTGTCTGAAAAAATCTACTTTTATCTTAAAAATGATAAGGACTAGAGAAGTATTTTTGCTTACGCACAATGAAATTAGCCCCTTTTTGTTGATTGGCGCATGCGACTTGATGCATAGTTGAGAATGAATTTTTTATTGTACAAAGCGCGTTCTGATTTAAATTTGAATAATGCCTTGCATTTTCTTTAAACTCGATAGTAATGAGTTTCAAGGACATTAAATGTGACTTGCTATTGAACCAACAATAAGTATTTTAAATAATCTGTGTTTATTGACTGTCATTTACTTCATAACACAATTTCATTTGAAATATTGATAATCATATGTAACGTAAAGTAATGACTAAATATGGTTACGAAGTATTTTCCCACCGATAGGTGATGATAATTGTATTTTACCATTAACCTTTCTTGAAACTAGATTCATATATGGCAATACTCACTTGTTGACACCCCCTTTTACTATATATTATCACGCAAAGGATGAAAACAAAACAGTTCTGTATTAGACAAAAAAGTAACATTATCAACTTAAAATATATTGTAATCACTAATGTTTGTATTTAGTAAACCCTTGATTCCAGTTACATTCTCCGTTATGTTCAATTAAACTTGTCTATTCAAAACTTTATTCTTGTTTTATTCTCGTGACCCCTTTATTTTCGTTACAATTGGTGGCAGCGGTGGGATCCGCTATTCAAATTCAATGGGTCAACAAGGTGAAAATCGGAATATAACTATTGGAATGGACGAATTTAGGACTATAGTGGAGTCAATGGGAACTGGACCTCGGTTGCAGGTGCCAACTTTCGTGAGTTCAACAATGTATGTGAGAGATTGGCTTCTCGATTTCGAAGCAAGAACTGATCAAGCGAATTGGGACGATAATCGTCGTCTACAAAAGGTAAGAAGTTTTTTTGACGCAAAAGTGCAAGCATGGTATGATGCTACCTTCGCAAATGAAGCAACAAGACCCCAAAATTGGAAGGCATTCAAAGAGCGTATGATTCGTTGTTATTCTCCAGTCGGTCATAGTAACTACCTCCATATGTTCTATTCAGCTAAACAAGAAAGAACTGAAGATGTTATGACTTATTGTAACAGAATGCTCTACTACTCCAACCAAGCCAATATTGGATTTACAGACCTTTTACAAACATGCATTGCAGGACTTAGACATGAAATCCGCAAAGCCTTCGTCAAGGTTGGTAAGATTGAAGATTATGATGAGCTCACCGAAAGAGCCCGTATTGCAGAAGAAGACTCTCGAATCGAAGATAATCCTGCAAATTATCGTAATAGTTTGGGTTATCATGAAATTCCTTACAGACAAGCTACTGTTGCTAATGTCCATACGGCTCCGGAGGTATATGGTCATCCTGATTTCAATTCTCTCAACAGTCAACAAAGGTATAACAACAACTTTCAAAATAACAATCCATACGGTAATAGTGCCCCCCCATTTGTGTCTGCTACTGTGGCAAGTGCCAATGCTACGAGGGAACCCACAACATCTTCTACTACCCAATCAAGTGAGTTCCGTGAGTTCTTTGACATGATGAAAGGATTTATGCAAACAAAGACGAATAGTGTTCCGCGTGACCGAACCAACGTTACATGTTTTTATTGTCGAAAGGTTGGACATTTAGCAAATGCATGTCGCAAGAAACAGTACTACCAACGAGTACAAGGTAATCGTCGAGCAATCATGCCAGCAGAAACACATCCACAATTCAATAACGATCAACACAATTTCGTTCCACCTCCGAATCAACCGCCTCCTCCAATGAATCATCATACATTTCCTCAACCTTATGTAAATACTGGTCATGCAGTTTCACAGCCTAGTTTATCTAATCATCAACCTCCGCCTACCAATCACCATACATTTCCCCCTCAACCTTATCAAACTAACAATCTAGTGTCACAGCCGAATTCAACAAGCCAAAATGTCGAGCCCTCACCATCCAATTATCAACCCCAAGGTGAAAAAGCGTTCTCAACGGCTGCCCTGTCTACTGAATCTAGTGAAGCGAATCGAGAAGGTGTAATGATGGCTGAGTCACTCGTCAAGACAATCACTTATTTAAATGGACACCCGATAGAAGGAGTCATCGATACTGGCTCACAGCTAACTTTCATTACGAATGAAATAGCTGAGCGTTTGGCAATTTCTAAACATCCATATGTTGGTCCATTAATAAGTGCAGTAGGTACAGATTCTATTCAAACACTTGGACAAAGTGACGTAGAGATTGGATTCAAAAATGGGGATCGAATTCGTGTAATCGAAGTGACAGTGGTAATTGTTGACGTATTACCAGATGGAATTTAATTGTTGGTTGGACAAAATGTCAA
This sequence comes from Tetranychus piercei, assembly GCA_036759885.1. Classification (NCBI taxonomy): domain Eukaryota; kingdom Metazoa; phylum Arthropoda; class Arachnida; order Trombidiformes; family Tetranychidae; genus Tetranychus; species Tetranychus piercei. The sequence continues at coordinate 16,861,020 of CM071877.1, forward strand.
TTCGAGAAATGGGATGCTTATCGATCCAAGTGGCTCTCTTCTTTTCAAACCCTTGGAAGGTGATTTGTATCTCAACAAGAATCTAGAAGTCCCCGCAAGAACAGTAAGTCTTGTTACTGTATCAGCCTCTAACAAACGCAAGTTACAAAAAGGGACATTCCTAACATCAACTGACGATAATATGTTCTCGAAGAATCGAGTTAGTTTGGCTAACTCCCTCGTAGAGATCAAAGGTGGTACAACGCTGGTCCAACTGTTTAATTTTGGTCAGAAAACTGTAAGCCTCGCGGCTGGTTGTAAAGTTGGCACTTACGAAAGTAAATCACCAGAAGAAATTATGGAAAAGACAGATGACCAACAAACACTAGGAATCATGGGACAACAACAAGTAAAGAAAGATGAAGATCTCACAACCAAAATTACGTATTTCGAAGGTAAAGTTAAAATCGGTACCCAGTTACAGACAAAAGATCGAGAAAATTTGCTTCAACTTCTTTGTCAATCTCGTCAAGCTTTCGCAATGAATGCAGATGAAATTGGATTAATAAGTGTATTTACTCATCGGATTGATACTGGAATTTCAAATCCGATTTCTGTTGCTCCATACCGTGTATCGCCAGAGAAAAGAAATGTAACTAATCAACTAGTCCAAGAATTGATAGATACGTCAATAGTCCAACCATCAAGTTCCCCATGGGCTTCCCCAATCGTATTGGTTAAGAAGAAAACTGGTGTCTGGCGATTCTGTGTTGACTATCGCAAATTGAAATCAATCACAAAGAAAGATCATTATCCCCTACCAAATATCAACGATGCATTGGATTATTTATGTGGTTCAACTATTTTTACCAGTCTTGATCTTAAGTCTGGATACTATCAAATTGGTGTCGACGCAACTGATAAAGAAAAAACAGCCTTCGTGATTATGGATGGACTTTATGAGTTCAACGTAATGCCTTTCGGACTGACGAATGCCCCCGCAACTTTCCAGCGCTGTATGGATGTTGTATTATCTGGATTGAAATATAACTCTTGTTTAGTCTATTTAGACGATATTTTAATCTTCAGTAAAACTTTCGATGATCATTTGGAAAACCTCAAGTTTGTCCTCGATCGCATTATCAGTGCAGGCTTGAAGCTGAACCCAACCAAGAGTATGTTCGCATTACCTGAAGTAACTTACTTAGGTTTCAAAGTAACCCAACAAGGACAAGTTCCGGAACGTTCGAAGATTTCAGCAGTCAAGAATTTCCCTGTCCCGAAGTGTGTTAGGGACTTTAAATCGTTCGTTGCCTTTTGCAGCTACTACCGTAAGTTCATCAAAAATTTCGCGTGTATAGCTAAACCACTAACAATGCTGACAAAACAAGATGTTCCATTTTACTGGGGACAACCGTAAAAACAAGCCTTTAAAACTCTACGAGATGCTTTAATTAATGCACCCGTATTAGCTCATTATCAAACTGGTTTACCCATCGAAGTGAGAACTGATGCATCTGGAACAGGAATTGGAGCTGCCATATTACAACAACATGGTAAAGATTGGCGTCCTGTTGCTTTTGCAAGCAGACAGATGAACACTCATAGACTCAATTACCCAATTTCAGAGAAAGAATGTCTAGCCATTGTTTTCGATCTGGATAAATCCATCTTTTAAAATGCAATAAAATTGAAATTTAATCAAAAAATGATTATGCCAAATACAATTCGATTATAGAAGTTCAATGATAAAAAAAGGGATTGGTAACAAAATTATGAAAATTTAGAAATTTATAAAAACAATAGAATTTAGAAAAAAAAATCTGGAAGAAGTAACATTGGATATGGGTTAAGATTAAAAAAAGATGAAAAAACGGGTCAATTTATGAATGTTCGATGCGTTCGATAGCTGCAAGGTCTATATGCCCTCCCATGGGTAGGGTCCAATCAGTGACTCTTACGAAGAATTGGTCATAAACTGCAACTCCAGGAATTTGATTTATCCGCCATACTACCTTTTCATATGCCAAACCCTCGCCTGGCCATGCAATACCCGCCATCAATTTCCAACTCCTAATAAGTCGCCGAATGGTCACCTTACCAGACCACTCTAGTGAATAGAGTAAGGTCCTGACAGCCATATCTAATAAAGGAAAAAGAAAAACAAACAAACAAGTTGCTGTCGTTAGACAAAAAAAAATTTCGAGCCAAACATACCAAACTTATCACCCTAGATTAAAGTATGAAACCAAATTAAGTAGATAAAAAAGAAGAGATAGCTAGAAGAATACAAGACAGAAACAAGAATTAGCTCCTTTTATAATGAAAATGCAATCGTGAGCCGGAAAAGTAATCATTATGTAGATTCAGTTAGACTCATTATCGGAAGTGATAAAATCATTACTAGAATCAATAATCACCTGGTGTGTATAAAAAACAGAGACAAAAAAATGCAAATTGCGCCTTAATGTCGAATTTAACACCCTGTAGATCAGGCCTGACAGTTGGGAGCAGTCTGGCGCAATAGTTACCGATAGATAAGAACCTCCTCTATACAATGACACCTTTTCCTGACCTTGACCTCGTGCGCCTTTTTGATACTAACCTGTTTTACAAAAGTCCACTAGTTAAATGGAAAGGTTGCTGAGATTGATTATTACCATCACCTTCACCGCTGCCATTACCATTTTCGTTGTTACCGTCATCGTTACCGGTTCCCCCACTTTCAGGCCGAATGCTTAGATCGATTGTCAATGGTACATCATCCTCGGACGGCGAAGGAACACAACCCGGTGTTGAGGGGAGTGACGGGTAATCTATGTCGGAAAATGAGTCATCAGTCGGGAAAAGAGGGTCAGATGTTCCTGGAACAGATTCTTGAGAGGTCACTGTACAAAAAGATGTACAGAAATGTTCGAAATTAGTAATTTTAACAATGATATAATTTGTATTGGCCGCTCATACACTGGTAGTATGCGCCGCTGAAGAGAGACGGAGCCACAAGGAAGAAAAAATCGGCGTGAGGGAGCCATAAGAAAGCACAAAACAAAAAAAAGAGAGAAGCAATTGGAAAGAGGAAAAAGGGAATAAAAAAACTGGTCTTACCTGTGTTAAAAAGAGAGCAGGTGATGACAACAGCATAAAGGAGGACAGCAGGTGACATCTTTTGGCACAAAATAAAATAACTGGAGCACTGTGAGGAAAAGAAACTAGAAAAGATGACGACTCCGGGAGGCCTGGTGTAGTTACTGTAGATGAATGAAATGTGTTAAACCAGGGACCGTTTTTACATGAAAAGATGTGTTGGCGCCATATTCAAACTCTAATCTTCTCCAAATCGTGGTTTTATGCTTGCTAATCAATTATTAAGTCAATTTCTAATGTGTACGATCAATTGTATTTAATTTAATTGTTATTATGTTGTTTTATTTTGTTGTTATGAAGTAGACGATTGTTCCCTGTTTCATTTCATGAAACAGATGGTTGTTTTCGTGTTTTGAATTATCGAAATGGACGTTATTTTCTCATTTCGAATTTTATTTGCGAAACGAATGGTTGTTTTTCTACCCTTTTTTGTACTTTCTTGTCAATTGAAACAGGGTCTGTTTCAACTTCGAGTGCGGAAATTGTAACGTAAAGTAATGACTTAATATGGTTACGAAGTATTTTCCCACCGATAGGTGATGATAATTGTATTTTACCATTAACCTTTCTTGAAACTAGATTCATATATGGCAATACTCACTTGTTGACACCCCCTTTTACTATATATTATCACGCAAAGGATGAAAACAAAACAGTTCTGTATTAGACAACAAAAAAGTAACATTATCAACTTAAAATATATTGTAATCACTAATGTTTGTATTTAGTAAACCCTTGATTCCAGTTACATTCTCCGTTATGTTCAATTAAACTTGTCTATTCAAAACTTTATTCTTGTTTTATTCTCGTGACCCCTTTATTTTCGTTACAATTGGTGGCAGCGGTGGGATCCGCTATTCAAATTCAATGGGTCAACAAGGTGAAAATCGGAATATAACTATTGGAATGGACGAATTTAGGACTATAGTGGAGTCAATGGGAACTGGACCTCGGTTGCAGGTGCCAACTTTCGTGAGTTCAACAATGTATGTGAGAGATTGGCTTCTCGATTTCGAAGCAAGAACTGATCAAGCGAATTGGGACGATAATCGTCGTCTACAAAAGGTAAGAAGTTTTTTTGACGCAAAAGTGCAAGCATGGTATGATGCTACCTTCGCAAATGAAGCAACAAGACCCCAAAATTGGAAGGCATTCAAAGAGCGTATGATTCGTTGTTATTCTCCAGTCGGTCATAGTAACTACCTCCATATGTTCTATTCAGCTAAACAAGAAAGAACTGAAGATGTTATGACTTATTGTAACAGAATGCTCTACTACTCCAACCAAGCCAATATTGGATTTACAGACCTTTTACAAACATGCATTGCAGGACTTAGACATGAAATCCGCAAAGCCTATATTGAGTTAAGTTATTGACATAATATGATATGCAATTTAAATGTTCATAGCATATCAATTTGTATAAGAATTCACTTAATATTAACTAAATTCGAATATTAAAGACGATATTTTTAGTGAAAGATCACAAATGCTGAGAATGAGTATAACAATTCGATATTAGCAACAAATTAATTTGTTCAATCACTAGGCAAATGCATCAAAATTTGCTCAATCGAGAATATTTTCCATTAATTCATCGTTTTTCACATTTTCTTTCTCTTTATTTAACAATTTAACATGGGTAGTTGCTCCCCAATGTGTTGCTATATCATGTATAAAGAAATTATTATGTGAAAAATTTGCTTGTAACAATGTAATAGTTTCGACATAAATATCTTTATCGAAATCCACAAAATCTGATAAAGGTAGAATTTGTATTGCGGTGGCATGAATGTGATTCCTTCCTTTTGAAATACCAATTATTTCGATCCAATCATTAACACATAAGCCACCAGTTTTAAAATTATAGACAAAAACAACTGTATTGGAGCAATCACGAACCTTTCCAATATGGTTTGTTTTATCAACTTCGATAAATTGCGCTAATAATCTGACTTTCTGATTTAGAAATTTAGACACTGACGATGAAATTGCACGATGAAACATTTTACAACAAAAGCAATTAAATTTCAATTAAAATTGACAGTCACAATTGACATATACCTTGAATTAACATATGTTAAAGATTCAATAAATCGATATAAACATCGATACATTTAAATTGCAGTATCGAAATCAATATTTAACACATGTTTTTGCAAATGCCAGTGCATAGTCAACGTAATTTCTACTGAACCTTAATTGATTATTTAAAATGCCGGACCGAATTTTGAAGACTAACATACATATAATAAAGAAATTGAATTCTTATAACAGTGTAATTGTTCATCGATTTGATTTTTACATGTTTGTTATTGTTAGCAAAGTAAAATCGTATAATAGCGATGAAAACAAAATCAACATAGTTATTCAAAATGATACTGATACTGATGAAATTGCTGCCGTAAAATGGAATGACAATACACCGAAGGACATTGATAATCATTATGTAAGTTTGACTGGCACAATTATCAATACCAGCTCGGAATTATTATTCAACGCATTGATGATCGAACCAATTAATTTTCAATTGTTTATAAACCACACATTATTGGTACTAAAAACAAATATTTCATTGGAAAAAATGAAACTTAAAGCTGATAAAAAAAGCAATTCAGATTGAAACAATAATTGGAATCGTGTTCGCAATACAGAAACTATTCGGAAAATGGTCAACTGCAATTTATCAATCAATGATTGGTGAAACAACAAAACTATACTTCAACATATTGATAATTACTAATTGAAATTTCAGTTGTTATTTTACAGAACGTGGACGTTCTTTTGGTACCACGGTTAACTGCGAGGAAACTAGTTTGAGGTAGCACAACCTTTCCCTACCTTAAGTAGGTAGGGAAAGGCCATTATTGGTTAAAGCCAACTAAGGCGGCCATTTTGTGAGGGAGAAGATTTTCTCACTCGCTCAGCATAAAATGGCCGAAATTTCTTTGTTTGGCTGCCATTATTGGACCCTGCGGAAGCCCTACTCGGCTGAACTTCGATTGGCTTCACCACGATTTTACTGGACAACTTTACCTTTGAATATCTTATGAATAGTTTCCCTTGTTTACTGGTTAACCAGGATTCAATTGTTTTCGATGACATTCATCACCCAAAAAGTTCAAGTGTTCATATTGTGGGATCATCGAAACATCTTCACTATGAATCAACTAAATTGGATGACCTGTTTGACCAAATCCCGAATCAATCGATTCAATTTCTGTTCCGTTTTCAGCATCACCTTTGAATAATCTTCAAATTCACCTTCTCTTTTATCGGTCCATCTTTCTCTACTCATTTAACTCTTAATAGCAATAACTAGCAATAGATTGCTATCGATGTCACTCAAATGATTCATTGATAAATTGGATATGGGTAACTCTACCCTTCAATATGTTATAATAAAAATTCGATTTGCAATCCATTATAGGCAGAATAAAATCAATCTAAATCGAATTCATTTAGAATATTTTCAAAGGCCATTTGCACGGAAACTGCTTCGAATTCGAAAAATGGTTTGAACCATTCCGTTTCTTATACAATTTTCATCTGAAAAATGTATTTGAAAAAAACATGTAGATCTATCAATCTTAATGAATGTTAAAAGTTGTCGAAATGATTTTGTTCAGCTTTGCTGAAAATATTGTATAAAGTTGTCATTTAATTCAACTCGAAATTATTAAAACAGGAAGCATGGTGAAACGGAGTAGATACTTTGAATCATCTTTTGTCAATGTATCCATAATGAGTAAGAATAATAATAGTATTAATATAAAATGCAAGAAATTATACCTACTTATACTGTTGTTTTGACACATTGCGGATCTCAAAAATTTATTTCATTAATACGTTTCAAAACGTACTAGTTGTATGTTTACAAGTTAAATGTCAAATGCTAATTTTGTTTTATCCTGTTGTAAAATCTAGTGTCAATGATAAGACTTGTCAATCTGAATCAAGCTTGTTCATGATCATATGCTAATGTGCTTAAATGTCAAATGTTTATTTCTCTTTCAAATGCTTCTCTTTTAGTTAAAAGTATTTCAACCAAACATCGGTCATGTGCCGTAGTTGATATCAGTTAGACTTTTAACTTAATCATGAAAGATCTCCTAAAAATCAACTTGAATTACTTTAAACTAAAGGTATATCAAATGTGTATCAAACTTTCATAAAATTAATATCGAGTCTCTAGGTCATCTAGCGATCGAAAAATAGCCATTAAACATCTTACAAAATAGCGGAAATGCCACTTTACCATGCTATTATAAGTGTAAAAAGATATTCCAGCTTTGTCTCTGCTAGCAATAAGATCATTTATCGTTTTGAGTCGAAATGACTATCTATTGTTCTCGCCCATTACGGTTGTACTTTGCAAACACAATTAAGAACCAATCTGTTGGTTTTGTTGCTATTTTTATACAAAAAATGACAAAAAATGTCTACCTGCCGAATTTGCAAATCGTAAATAAGAGGAACCAAAAATACTATCCTTTTTCAAATATGTAGAATGTCTGGCAATCATTTTTCAGTTGAAAAATTCACTCATTAATTTGAATTTGAATCAATTAATTGGGAGAAATTACATTTGATAAAGGGGTATCTGCCACCAAAAATCGACCATCTCAGAATTTAAAAAAAATTATATTTTATGAAAATAGGTTTAAAAAAACCCTGTTAACTATTTTTAAAAGTTCCCTAGAGAGACACGTTTGGCCACAATCGCGCTTCAAAGTTAAAACAATTTTTGGCGATTTCTCATGAACCAATCAAGTCAGAGTGCTGGAACTTCGTGTGCATATACCTGTTGGTAGCATCTATCGATTAACAAAAGGAAAAACTTTTTCAATACTCGGATCGCGTTTTATTGCTGTTAGGTCGTTTAACTTCGAATGAGCCTCAGATGGTCAGATTACGTTCAAAATGAATTTTTGATTGGCTTAAAATGCTTCTTTTATTATGAATAAAAAGCTAACAGCGACTTTTTCCGATATGACATTCAGTTTGCCTGTTTTCGCGAGTGGCCTCATTTGGTCGATGGGCTATAACTTCTGAACCAATTGACATATTGACATGGATCTTTCACCTTGAAGTTTAGACTCACTTGAGCTTTACTATACATAAAGCTCATGGTCATCCAAGGTCGATTTCAAAAATGAGTTTTAAATTAAACTGGTATTTTCTGCTTGGTACATATGCTTGGTACATATAGGTATTTAAAGGCAAGGTTTAGACGATATTCAATCACAAAGTAGAATGTGTGCAACTAAACAACTATAAAATGAAATATTTTGCTTTTATCATTGTGTTTTTTTTCGTAAGTTGTAAGATTTTTTGATTAATTTATTTTTTAAAAAATTTTCATTTCAGTAGTCTGATCAACTGTTAATAGTTAGTCTGCAGCAGTTATTATCTATATTGAAGTTTCTGTTATGATTAATTAATATAATTTCATAAAGCGATTTTTTCATCAAATCAGCTTTTTTCGAGTTATGATACAAAGATCTGTTATAATAGTCTGGATTGTGATGCGGGACAATGCTGCGTAAAAGGTAAGGGTATTAGTAAATAATAATGATTCAAGTTTTTTAATTGTAAATAAAAGAACATTTGAACAGTTATCCAACTTCTAAATCACTTCTATAGATTTTATTTTTACACGTGGATCTTGTTCCAATTCGACTAAGGGGATGCGATGCAAGGTTGCAGGTGAACGCAAGTCATAGCTTAATATGTTGAAGGATATTGTTCTCAAAAATAAATTTTAACCTCTTCAGCATCACATCATTATTACGAAAAAGTTTTTTCTGTTGAAAAGATGTTGAATTGAAATAAATTTAGAGGTATAATTTGATGTCCATTTATTTCATTAATTCATATAATTAATATAGCACGCGATAATATTATTTGACCATAAACTTCACAAAGACACGCTCCTACGTCACCTTCTTGACTTGTTACAGATCATTGGGTCATTAGGATCGTGTAACGCCGAAAGTTCTTATGTAATCTCGAAACTATAAATGGATATTGAAAAAAATTGATGACTTTACAGAGCATATTTTTGCAATGTTGTAAGTTCATGGTGATGAAAATATTGCACCACGATTGCTTGATTCCACTTTGAAGGTTTATTGTTCCAATTTGGTTTGATGTAATTATAATCAATTGAAGTCAATTTAGGCTAGTTCATCAAGAACTTGAGTAACTGAATCTAGAAGTGTATTGTTCAATTATATTTTCAACTATTGAACCGATCTACACAATTTCCATATTGATGTCATTTCCTTCTACTACAGGCGAAACAGAGATTGAAATAGGTTTATATCCAATCTGGTTATTCCTTAGGACTCGATCTTCTTTCATCAATGTATGATCAAATCTTTATATTGATCCAAACTCTTTTTTCTATTTCAACTCGCAGGATAGATCCTTTAGCTTCCAATGGGGTACCATTTATTTGAAATACTTGGTCTAACAAGGGAACTATTTCACTTATTACTCACCGATTTTGATGTAACATAGCGCAATCGATAGGGCTAAGCTTCCATATAAACATATTGTTGTCCGTTTTTCGGAGATTTAGTGGTTCCTTAGATTTTTGAGGTCAAAGTTGAGACATTTTTGTTTTAATAAAAATTGGATTATGTAATTTTAAGCAGCTGCGGTGGCGTAGTAGGCAGGTAGATGGCAAGTGAAGATAGGGTTATGGGTTCGATACCGAAATATGGTTTTTTGTTAACTTTTTTTTCATGTTTTTGATGTTTTTTAGAGTTGTTTTTGATGACTTTTTTTGATTTTTTGATGATTTTAAACTATTTTTGATGGATTTTGATGATTTATGGAGGGTTTGAGATGATTTTTTTGTGATTTTAGCCTGCGCTATTGCGAGTTTGGGATAAGTGTGATAAATAAGGTCAAAGGACTTCATATGTTTTTCCAACTGGTCTTATGTCCTATGTTTTGCTATTTCTGACTTTGTTTTGATCTTTTTTGGATTGTTACAATCGATTTTTTTGTGTTTTTTATATATTCTTGGTTTTATTTACGTTCCTTGAAATACCTTTCACCCATTCAACCTTTATTATTTATTTCAATTTTTTATTCATTTTGCTATCATTTCATCCTATTATCCTTCATCAACTACCACACCCATCCATCTCAATTCATATCTTTGGATCAACAATTATTCATTATCATTATCATCATCATTATTATTTTTGCAGATTTTGGCTTTTGTTTTTTATAACAATTGAAAAGTAAGGTTTATTTTTGACTTCTTTGGATTTTACTTATACTTGTACTTTGCCTAGTACTAACTCATCACTGGATATGATCAATCCTGCAAATATAATCGTTATTTTACAGTCTAAATGCAAGCAAGCTGGTTACAATCCTTCAATTACAAATCACGAAGAAAAAAACTTTGCTTGTATTTTATGGAATTTAATTGAAAGTAATAGAGCCGAATGTTTAGAATTACATGAAGATGTTTATTTATACAATAACATTAATGGTGATTCAGATGAAGAAGAAGAATCTATGGAAGTTGAAAGTGGGAAAGAATCTAGCTCTCAAGAGTAAGAGTATGGACCATCTCCAGTAAAAAGGCGTAGTACGATACCAATAACACAACAGTTTTCGAAGGCAACAATGATAAACATAGTAGATTATCACAAAAAACATAGCGTAAGTGAAACATATAAAAGATACAGTAAACTTAACAATAACTATGTGAATTTGAAGAAAGTGATAGATTTTGTCGAAAATGGGGGCGATAAGTATTCAAGAACGCAAGAAGTCAAATCATTACTGTATGCTAAATATCGACATGCGCGTGAGAATTATTTACCAGTGCATGATTATCTTTTGAGAATATGGTCATTGGATGCAGCAAAAACTGTAAACTTATCTGACTTTAAAGCTAGCTCAGGTTTTATCAGATCTTTTAAAGAGGAACATAGAATTACTTCACGTAGAATAACTAAATTCGTAACCAAAAAAACATCAACAAATGAACAAAAAATTCACGAGTCAGCTAAGAAATTCGCGGATGAAATCAATCAATTGAAAAATGGCTATAATGACAGTAATGTCTGGAAAACAGATCAATCTGGTTTCACTTATGAACTTATAAGTGGAAGAACTTTGTCTGATAAAGGTGAGAGGGATACACTAGCTATTGTAAGGAATGTTAATTCTTTAACACATTTATATACAATACAAGTACTTATTTTAAATTTAGGAACTCTGACTTCAAAACTTATCATCTGTTTTCAGAGGTTGAATGGTAAATTTTGTCCGCAAGTTAAAGAAAAAGTAGAACGAAATAAACCAGAAAATATAGTACTGTAAAACCTTGATTAATGCATACCTCGGTTAATGCATAAAAAGCTCCATCTACTGTTAATTAGTCGTCATTAGTCTATGTTTTCAGTGCATTTTATTTCAAATTTAATTCAAAAAACAACGTCATCTTGCGGATTATTCCTTGAAGCTTACCCTACATTTTTATGCATTAATCAAGGTTTTACAGTAGTAACATGTACTAGCAATGGTAAAATGACTAAAGGTACTTTAGAATACTGAATAGAGCAATGCTTAAACACTCTTGTTCAGAATGAAACAATATTGATACAAGATTCCTGAACAGGTCAGAAGGATAAAAGCTCTTTCAGAAATAAATTTGATAACTTCGACTGCTTAAATATTCAAACCATCCCACAAGGTGCTACGAAATACTGTCAGCCTTTAGATGTTTACTTCTTCAGACAATAAAAATTGTTTGTGAGGCGCTATCAAGATGCAGTAAGATCCTTAGTAGGTGATGAAGCTATCATGCGAATTAATGCTCGGGTCTTTATTATGAAAATGCATTCTTTTGTTTACAATCAACTTTGAAGTTCAGTTTATAGAGATATGCTTTACTATGCATGGAAAGCATCAGGATACACAATAGAGAAGAAGCTATCATGACTCAAGTCGGTATTGAATATTAATTTCGATGTGAATCTAGAAAACTGTTCATTTGAAGGCTGTGAAAATATAGTTTTTGCAAAATGTTCATATTCAAATTGCTCAGAAATATTCTGCCCTTACCATTGTATCAACCCTGAAGTTCATCTTCATTTAACAGAATAGTAATTTATAATTACTATAATCATAATAATAATTGTCTGAGCGAAGCGAAGACATACTAGTCCAACTTGGCAATTTTTGTTCCACGATAACTCAAAAATAAAAATTACGATTTCGATGCTATCTTCAGAGTAGCTTCCTATAGGGGTCAAAATTTACTGGCTATTTTTTGGTAAAGATTGGCCCAGTCCCAAAATTTTGGGCATTCAATTGTCACTAGATGTAGCCAATGGTAAAAATTGGCTCCAAAAATTGAATTTTTGAATAAAAACGTTGTTATTCAACAACACAAACAACAACAGCATAAAATTATTTAAAATTGTTTCACCATCATTATTATTATTATTATTATTTAAATTATTAATAATCATTATCATTTTCATCATCATCATTAACATCAACATCAACACCAAAACTTTTATTTTTTATCAACATCATCAATAAAACATAAAATTTACATCATCATCATCAACATCAAAAACAACAACAACATCAACTTTACCAGCCTGACAGCCATCCACCCACCCACCTACTTCAGGTATTTTTGATGAAAATAAATCTTTTTTTTCTGTGTTTGGAGGGAAAAAGGGAGTTAGAAGAAAAAGAGAAAAGGAAAGAAAGGAAAGAAAGAGGAGAGGAAAGAGAAGAAAGAGAAGAAAGCGAAGCAGAGAAGTAGAAAGATAAGAAAAGGAAAGCTGAGACAAAAGGGAATAGGAGAGGGCAGAAACGCATGAAACTAATAGAATAATCAAAACAAAGAATATTTTGAATTTCTACATCGATACTAATCATGATCGTGATTCTACGCCCCATGAATCAAGAAGCAAAATAGATTTTTCGGGTGTACATTCAGCGTAAACAGTAGACATGAAACTTTTCATCAGATTTTTGTCCAGTTTACCCGATTTTGAGCACACAATGTACAGATTATCAGGTCTTGATAAATTAATGTCTTGTATTTAAATCGTCTTATTTTTATTACATTTATTAGTTAACATGCCAAGAGTCAGAAGGCATCACCTCGCACTATTGCAGAAAATGTTGCGAATATAAGACAGACAAATCCAGAGCAAATCGAAAATGATAGACGGAGGATTCAGGCTACAAAATTTGATCGGGGTGTCAATAATTTGCAATATCGCAATTGTCGAAGTTGTAAAAGGAAAGAGATTTGTTCACTAGCTGTTGAAAATCAAACATACATGAACATTGGTTTGAAAAGAGATGAACAACAACTATTGATCAAGAATGAGAGAATTCAGTTTGATGATATTGTCTCGCTGATACTGAGTTAATGGTGCTTGTTCCATTATAACTCTCTCTTGAAAACGTTAGTAGCTGTTTTCCATTGCCTAAAACACATCACGTCAAGTGGCTGCATTAAGCTAGTTGCGCCTTCTGGAATGGTAAATCTTGTGATGGATTTGCCTGGAATATTGAAGATATCTGGATCTTTGTGGCCGCCCCATGAATCAAGAAGCAAAATAGATTTTTCGGGTGTACATTCAGCGTAAACAGTAGACATGAAACTTTTCATCAGATTTTTGTCCAGTTTACCCGATTTTGAGCACACAATGTACAGATTATCAGGTCTTGATAAATTTTGCTGAACATTTGGTCCAAAACTACCTGACGGCTCACGTAAGCACAGCATTGCCTTTTTATGCATTTGACCATCCATTGCCAAGATTGGTAAAGTTGTATATGAATGTGTTCTTGCATTCATACTTTGGACGATTGCAGTTGTATCTTTTTCGCCTCTGAATGAGAGTGTTCTGACAGAGTGAAGCTCGTAGTTAATTCCAGATTCATCAATGTTGAATACGTGTTGAGATTCAATATCTTCACTATCCATCGCCTCTTCCAATTGAACTATCGTAGCAGTTGCTTCACGTTCTATAGCTGCAATATCCTTGATCGCCTGTTTGGGGACAAATTTGGCAACTCTCCTTGATGTAATCATGTTTTTCTGTTTGAATTGCTGAATCCAAGAATGAGAAGCTTTAAAATTTAGCAGATTCAATTCAACAGCTTTAGCAATAGCCCAACTTTTAATGTCTGTGTCATGGATCTGTAAACCAATATCTCTTGCATTTTTGAGACGTTCAAAGGTATGTTGACAAATTGCTTCCAACTTCTCTCCTCTAGTTCCACCTTGTGCTACATACTCAATGAAGCGATGGACATAATTTGATACCGGGCTCTTACGAAAAAGTGTTGCATCCTTTTGAATGTTGGTTTTTCAGTGTGGTAAAAATTCACAAACTTCTCCATGTAGTCAAAGCTGAAAGATTCATTTCCAAATTCGATGGGTTCCATAGTTAAAACAAAACTTTCATCTTCTTCTGACTCGATAAAAATATTCTCACTCTGTTTCGTAAGCAATATTTCTATTGAACTGGGCATCCAAAATTGAACGTGTAATTTTTTGGCGAAATTCAATTCAGCAATGTTGCAATCAACTTCACCACCTCTTGATAAATTTGCAAGAGAATCAATAACTTTTTTACTGTTAATTTTCATTATAGCAGGAAATATAACAAAGAAAAATAATAAACGCCAATTGAGTCTAAGTATTAAGTATAAGGCACTATGAAAGCATGGAATAAAGGAAATGGAAGTGAAGGGCGTTGGTTTTTACTCTCCAAAATGGGCTTGTTTCTAAATTGCAAAATAGCGATATAAGCTTGTAAACTTCAGAGCCCTCTATAAAGAAAAAGAGTGAAAACGAAGACGTAAAAAATTTCACTTTTTCTTAGCACTAATAGACCTCTAAAAAATCATAGTAAAAAGTTCCAACTCATTTAACAGTTGGTTGACTTCCCTTGTAAGTTCAAATATCAAAACCAGAAATCCAAATCTCAAATAAACCCATCAAAAAATATTTAAAACCCTTAATCTTAATATGTAGTTGATTCGGCACAGAAATTTTAAATTTTAAACCGACTAAGAGAAATAGGGAAACCTACTTCCAAATCAAAGGTTTCAAAAGCAAATTCGAATTCCTCAAATCAAAATTTAATATTGTTTAGTTAGGATGACTGTCTGAAGGTGTCACCGCTGAAATAGTGATATAGGCTGGTATGGTTATATTATAATTACAATTATTGTATATGTCAACTGGACAATTAAACACCAAAATTAGCATTGATTGACTTTTTTTCTACTAATCTTTGACTGGCTGGTATGGTTGAATGTTGGAGAATTGATATTCAAAGTTCCTTGACCTTGTTGAATGTTGGGTCTTCATACATTTTGTAAATAGAAATTTACAAAATAAAACAACCAAAAAACAACTGCTGTATTACTGATGTGGCGCTGACCAAGAAGGTCAATTATCAATTTATCATTTATTAAAAATACAAAAGGTAGCAAAGGTAGAGAGGTTACAGTATTATGTGGTCACAATCTAACAATCCAATTTCACCATTTAAGGGGTTCACCTCAACGGCAGAAGTTGATGTCACTGAGTGGACTATTTAACCAATTCTAGTCAAAGGGTCACAATTCCACGAAAGTTCAGTTTTAGAATGGGTTCACAAAAACACAGTTAACAGTTTTACATCAATTTAATCATTATTAAAACTATCGAGTAAATCCTAGTCAACGGGTCACAGTTCCACGAAAGTTCAGTTTTAGGATGGGTTTACAAAAACACAGTTAACAGTTTTACATCAATTTAATCATTATTAAAACTATCGAGTAAATTCTAGTCAACGGGTCACAGTTCCACAAAAGTTCAGTTTATACTGATTCACAAGACACAGTTAACAGTTGTATGTAAGTTTAACCATTAAAACTATTGATCATTTCAAATTTGGCCAGGGCTTCCGCAGGTGGCTAAAAACGCCACGAAACAAAGGATTGTCGGCCATTTTATGCACCGTGAGGGAGAAAATCTTCTCCCTCACAAAATGGCCGACCCACCAAAAAAGAACCAATTATAACCTTTCCCTACCTTCTTGAGGTAGGAAAGGATGAAAGCAACCAAACCAGTTTTGTTTGCAGTTGACCGGGGCACCAAAAGAACGTCCTCGTTCTGTAAAAATAAAACTGAAACTTTTGATTAATTATTGAATACGACAATTTCACCAATCGTTTATTGATAAGTTACAATTGACCATCTGTCTAATGGTCTCTGAGGTTGGAACTCGATTCCAGTCTTTTAATTTCAAGTATTCCATGTAGCCTCGGAGTGTAACTCGAGCGTCTCTCTCTGGAGAATGACCAGCGATTACATTTGTTGGATCTTCTCGATGCAATTTTTGATGCTCAGGAAAGAAGAATTTATCTATATATATCAATCCTAAAGGTTGTTTACCGGGCCATAAGGATTGAAGATCAATCCAGGTGATCTCGTTATTCATTAAATCAGTGGGTGTGAATTTTAACAATCTCAAATCACCCTCTCCTTGTGTAATAACTCTTTTACCTCTTAGTATCTCAATGACTGTTGAACGGACCTGATGGAACGGCAAACCAGTAGCCAAATCGATCTGTTGTAATCCGGTTACCTTAGTATTTGAGTAAAATGAGTTCTCCGATTTTACTTCTGCATAGTATATCGTCTGAATTCTAATGACATTACCGAACCAACCGGATATATGAATGTTACCAACGCCTCCACTGCCGTTTCCCTCCATATCTAATGATAGTGTAGGTAAAGATGGAGAGCCCAATTGTTCTAACTTATTCAGTATTTTCGGATCGTATTGACCAGGGATCTTAAACCAAATATTGCCAGTAAATTCTTCTCGAAGCTTTCTTCTGAGTTGTCTTCGTTTTTCTCGGTATTTGTTTGGTTTTTTACTAATTTGGACTGGTAAACTAACTGGGCCTATTCTTTTGATTAAATCGGGGCAGTTCTGTCGAAGGTGTGTATTACTAGAGCAGAATGAACAATTTTTACACTCCGTTTTGTGATGATCCGGCTCAAAGCATAAGCTACAATGAAACAGAGGTATTGGAGTAAGTGTAATCCACCTCAATCTTCCAGTTCGTTGCTTCACTTGTTTAGCTATTTCTTTTATTTTCTTGAGTAGGAAGTTATGAGCTTGACTTATCGCTTGCGATGTATGTGCTGTAACAGTTATCTTCGTGTGTTTATGCATTTTCGGCGGAGTTCCCGACATTTTACACCCTTTTATATTTATTTTTGAAACTCCATAACTGTTGACGAGGTTCCATGCATAGCAGGATAGGATCAGATAATGTTGATACAATAGTACACTATTTGCTTCTCGCCCTTCAAGATACTTAGGACAACTCCTCTGCTGGTGATTCCGCTCCATCCTGTTAGATAAAAGATAAAAGAGAGAAGAATATGATTAATTAGTCCCAATCACCGGGACTTTTAATTAAGATCCATCACCGGGTTTTATTCGACTTAGTCCAATCACCGGACAATGTGTTTTTTTCCTATTTTATTTTATATTTTTTTTTATAACCCATCACCGGGTAATATGTTTTCATTGTTATTATTTTTTTTTTATTTTTTCCCATAACAGTTTATATTTTTTTTAAAATCCCATTTAATAACATTTATGTAAAAGTATTGCTTCTGGTTGACCTTTGTCTTTTGTCCTATTTTTATCCCTTTTTGTTGTAAACTATTGAATACACAGTTCGTTTTGGAGTCAGCATAAAGCGGACACTAAGGGTGCATAATAAGAAACAAATGGTCATCAGTAACGTAATTGCGATCCATTTAACATAATCAAACCTCCAACTTAGATTTATTTTCTCAAAGCTAGAAAGGACTTTCTCCTGAGCTGTCTCTAGAAGTTCAAATTCTAAGGGTGCTACCTTAATTTCTTGATATTTTGGTTGGAATAATTTTAAATTTATTGCTTGAGTATGTTCAGTTACTCTAGGACCTCTAGAATAAATGAAAAAAGTGTTCGAAGTATATTTCATTTCATCAATACTAAAATTAGTATATTTCGATAGTTTTATAACTTGATTTGGGCATACGTAAGAACCAGAATATAATTCAATTCTATGCCCAGCACAATGAATCAAGTAGTGGTCACCGAAGTTTTTAACTTGAATCTTCTCTGCCACAATTGTCTCGTTTATGTTTTTTGATACACAATGCTCATCTTTCCAGAGGTGTGTTTTATTGAAACTATTTGAACAATCTGACGCCCTTTTGAACATAGGGTTCGAAGATTTTAACTCATTTTCGTCAACTTCACAAAACTGATAAGTAGTAGTATTTACCAATAAGAATTCTGGCCCTTTATAGACAATTTTACATGTGTGTGTCTCATTAGTTTTGTATAGTACGAATGGGTCAGCTTGGTATACCTTTGTGACTTGATCGTGCCTAAAGGTTGTGAAATTTAAACTTAAGATTGGGAATTTTTCTATCTCGTAAACCCTTACTGAAAGTTTTTCAATCACTGATAAATCACAGTCATCGCATGGCAAAGTTATTTTCAAATTCTTGAAAAAATGCGGATCTAGTGTTGGTTTGATCTGTTTTATACTTTCATTAAATTTTTGCATAGTTAACAGCTGATTGTTGGCACAGGTTACAACATCAGCTGCTTGAAAAGAAACAATCGGTATTAGTCCTTGTATAACATCAATTTGATACTGTTGTTGGTTTATCACTCTTGTAATATTTATCAAATGTTCGTTTTGAAGTTTTATTGCCTTTTGATATTCAGCATTTTGTTCTCTAATTGCTTGTAAAACTGGTGTAAAATCGACCTCAGGAGTCATAACCTTCTTGTAAAGGTATGCTACTCCAGTAAGTACAACACCACCTACCATTATAACTGCTCCAGTTACCACGATTGCAGTAATCAACTCTCTTTTTAACAGCTGAACTTGTCTCTCTTCTTTCACTGAGATTTCTGGGATGAATCTGATCGGTTGAATATATTTTTCTTCAATAAATTTTGTACAGTAATCTTGTAAAGCAATCATATATTTTCTCGTATCTACGCACCGCGAATAATTTTTTCTTAAAGGACATCCTAGCGCGTAATCACTCCTATTCATTATTAATCCAAATTCATCGTCTCTGAAATTGAGCATCTCTCTACAAGGATTTGAAAAAGCTATAATTATTCGTATCTCTTGAGTCGCCTTTCTTGGTTTGTAACCGGTTTCCTTCCATAAAATTGTATCTCCAGTCATAAAAGGATTTATTTGTCCATTAACTAGACAGATCAATCCGATCAAAAGTATTAGCGTAACAGATAAAGGAGAGTGTTTAGAGTTTTGTGGATTTGCACGCACTCTTCCCACACTATTCTTTTGCAGTTTGGTATTATCAATTGGTTTTTCAATTTTTCTTTGTGTAGATCTATGGAAAGGTTTGAGTTGACTTCCATGAACTCTTCTAATTTTTCCTTTTTCTCCTAAGGGTAAAATTCTGTAAGTCGTTTTCCCAAATTTTTCAATTATTTTATAAGGACCTACGAATTTCGGCGTTAATTTTTTTGATCCTTGATAAATCCTATACATAACTTCTTCTCCTACATTAAAAGTTCTAAGTTTCTTCATGTCATGTTGGATTTTCTGGTTTTCTTTTGATTCAATCGAGAACAATCTGGCCTGATCTCTTAATTGTGACCATTGTAAGATTGATTCCCTAACGGTTTTGGGTAAGTTTTTAAAGGTATTAGTGTTCAAAACAATATCAATTGGTAGTTTTGGATTTCTTCCATATAAAAGGTAAAAAGGAAAACTTTTCGTTGACTTATTTATGCTGGTATTATAGGCAAATCCCATCACCGGAATCAATTTTGCCCATTTCTTGCGATTGCCTTCTTGACAGTAATGCGTTAACATGGTGCAAATGGTTTGGTTCGCCTTTTCGGTTAATCCATTTGTAGCTGGATGGTAAGAAGTCGAGAAAGACCATTTACTTTCCATGAATGTTTTTACTTCTGCAACTATTGATGAAATAAAATTTCTTCCCTGGTCGCTAACAATTGTTCTTGGACAACCATGACGAAGGAAAATTTTATCTATTAAGAATTTTGCAATGCTCTCTGCCATCAAATCACCGATAGCTTCGAGTTCTACCCATCTAGTAAGATAGTCGGTGCAGACAACAATATACTGTTGTCCATACGATTTAGGAAATGGTCCTACTAAGTCAATTCCGATTTTATCAAATGCGTTATTAACTACAATGGAGTGAAGTGGGGCTTCTAAAGTTCCACTACCCCTTTTATCTAACTGACAAATAAAGCAGTTTTTAACGTAATTTGTGATATCTTTAGACATTTGGGGCCACCAGTAAAATTGTTTGATTTTATTGTATGTTGAGAATAAACCTGGATGTCCAGATATCATGGCGTCATGATATTCTTTCAAAATCTCTGGAACCAATTCTCGAGGGAGAACTATGTTCCAGGTTTCACCGAAATGGTTAGTAGTTAATCGATACAAAGTTCCATTTTCTAGTCTAAATCGACTCATTCGTTTTCTCTCTTTTGGACTTTGAACAGCTAGGTTTTCTAACTGAGCTAATATTTTACTAATTCGAGGGTCTTGTCTTTGTTTTGTTATTAAATCAAAATTTTCTTCAATATTTTCTGTAATTAAAATAGTGAATAATTCTTCACATTCATCTTTTAAATTATCTATTGAAATTTCTTGCATTGGGTAGCGGGATAAGCAGTCTACATCAGCGTGTTTTTTCCCTGATTTATAAGTAACTGTGAAGTCAAAGGACTGCAAGGCCATTGCGTAGCGCTGCAACCTTGCTGGTAAATTCTTTTTTGAATGTATGTGACAAAGAGCACAATGGTCTGTTACTACCTCAAATTTTATTCCTTCTAGGTAAACTCTAAATTTCTGTACTGCCCAGACGATTGCTAAACATTCCTTATCGGAAATCGGGTAATTCAACTCAGCTCCGCGGAGTATTCTACTAGCAAAAGCAATTGGGTGATAACCGTTTTCACTTTTTTGTAAAAGTATTGATCCTAAACCATACCCTGAAGCATCAACTCTGAGTTGCGTTGGCTTACTGGGATCGTAGTGCGCAAGCACTGGAGGGGTGGTTAATTTCATTTTTAGCTCGTTGAATGCATTTTCTTGCATGGGTCCCCATTCAAAAGGTAAATCTTTTCGAGTTAAATTAGTTAAAGGTCTGGCAATAATAGCAAAGTCTTAAATAAACCTTCTGTAATAGGAGCACAGGGCTACAAAAGACTTTATATCCCTAACTGTCCGAGGTGTTGGAAATCTTTGGACTTTCTGAATTTTCTCAGGATCTACCTCTTGTCCTTGTTCGCTAACAATATGTCCTAGATAAAGTATTTTTTGTTTAAAGAACGAACATTTATTCGGTTTTAGGGTCAATCCTGCTCTTTGAAGTCTTCTGAATATCGTTTCTAATCGTTCTAAGTGTTCTCTTTCAGTTTTAGAAAAAATGAGAAGGTCATCAATAAAAATTAAGCAAGTATTGTAAATCAGCCCTCCAAGAACTACACTCATCATTTTCATAAATGAGGGAGGTCCATTTGCTAAACCAAAAGGTAGTCGAGTATATTCATACAAACCACTAGGAGTAACGAAAGCTGTTTTAGGTTGGTCAGCGGGATCTAGGGCCATCTGATGATAACCTGATCTCAAGTCTAACAGAGTGAAATATTTCATTCCTTGAAGACTGTCTAAATAATCTTGAATATTTGGTAATGGAAATTTATCTTTTACTGTGATTTCATTTAATTTGCGGTAGTCTACACAAAGTCTAACTTCTTCAGTTCCTTTCTTGGCCACCAACACTATTGGTGAAGCCCAAGGAGAGCATGAAGGAATTACGATGCCTTCATCTATTAAATCGTTAATTGATTTTTCTGCAATTCTACGTTTTTCTTCTGACATCCTGTATGGTTTTTGGGAAATTGGAGGATGAGAGCCAGTATTTATTTGATGTACAAAAACGTTAGAAAACCCCAACTCTTTCGCAGTAGCCGCGAAAGCTGGTCGGTACTTTTGAATTAGTTTTTCTAATTCTTTTTGTGTTTCCTCCTGGATATTCTCATTAACTTCTAACTTTAGTTCCTTAACCATGCTATTAACTAAAAGTTCAGAGTCTGGAGTTTTGGCTTCACTAAGGAAAGACAAGTTGTCCCCAAAATCACCGGGGTCTGCAATGCTTGATCTTTCACTCATTCGAGTGGAAATTGTCGCTGTTTCTTCGTTTTCAGCTAATAATTTAGCCAAAGTTTGCTCAAGGAATTTAATTTTTCTTTCATTAGCTTGATTAAATACTAGTTTAGCATTTGAGCAATCGATCCAGAATTTCTCTTTTTGTAAAACATTGAAACCTATTATCCCTTTAAGATTACAAGGAAGTTGATTTAAAATTATTATTGGTGTTTTTATTTCGACTTCATTCAAGGTGTCATAAATGATAACAGTTTGATAAGATTCTCCTAAAATATTCAAAGGAGTATTTCCTGCTGTTAAGTTTGTTGGTCCTCTATACTTGTAATAGTCCAAATCAAGCTTGACGAATATTTCCTTAGTAAGGATAGTAATTTCTGATCCTGTGTCTACAAGGCACTCAACAGTTTTGCCTTTTATTTTCACTTTAGCAAAAGTTAAATCTTTGCTATTGTTTCTCTTAATCTTACTAATGATTGATAGGACTTGTCTTCTGACATCACCGTCATCATCGTCTTCTTCTAAATATTCTCGATAGACTGTTTTTACCACTTTAGTTTTCTTTTCATTGCTCGGAGATTTAGATCTTGATCTAGATCTACGTCTAGCTCTAGGACTTGGTGATCGAAATCGTCTACGTGATGAAGTAGGAGTTGAAGAAGGGTTTGGTGATTCCTCTCTTGGAGGTCGCATAGATCTCGGAGGAGATTTACTTAAATTTTTATCGGGGGTGTAACCCCTTCTTCGATAACCAGAACAAGTCTGTGGTTGTTCTTCATAGTCTTGCCTTCGAGAAGAACGGGGAGAACGCCAAGATTCTCCAAGATTCGACTCTTTTGACCAACCTGTTCCTCTTGGAGCGGTTGGTCTACTAGGGCAATCAGTTTTCTTGTGCCCTATACCATTGCACTGGTAGCAGTGTAAACTTTGATTTAAATTCATTGCGTTCCTATTTGGAGTAAAATTCACTCGTTTTGGCTCAGTGTGCATATGTGGAAGCTGGTATCTAGGCTGGTACCTATTTTGATACTGCTGATTTTGATACTGTTGGTGTTGATAACTTGGTTGCTGTTGAGGAGCCTGATATTGGTATGTTGTTTGCCTAAATCGATTTTCATTTCGGCTGTAATCTCTGTCTCTTCTTCGTGTTTCTAAATTCATCTGAAAACATTCAAATTGTTCAGCTAAATTAGAAAGTTGTTCCGTTAAAGAACTGATTTGTTTATGTAGAGGATGTTCCTCACCACTATCTTCTAATAGTTTTATTTCTCCCACCGATCTTTCGGCATAATCTAGTGTCAAAATTTAAATTTTCATTAGTGGATAATAGGTCCATTCTAGTCTTAACTGCTGGATTTAATCTTCTATGGATAAAACTGTGAACTAAATCTTCGTTCATCTCTGGATTGATTTTGCGACATAAATCTCGTATGTCATAAGCATAGGCAAAAGCTGACTGACCAGGCTGTTGCCTTTTCTCGTTTAATTCTCGCATTTAACTGCTTCTATAATTTGAAGGGGCTAAACCCTTAACCATCTTTTCTTGTAGTGCATCAAAAGTGGAAGGCATTTCTTCTTTCTTCAAGGTTTTAATACAGCATCTATACCATTTTGCTGCAGTTCCATTTAGATAGGCTGGAAGAGCCTTTAATTTAGTTTCATCATCCCATTCTAAAGCAGCGGCAGCAGCTTCAAATGAGTCTAACCATTCAAGCAAATCTTCACCTTCATTATCTCCGGAGAAGTTGCTTATGTGTATAAACTGATTCACTTGTTGGCGTTCTTTAGACTTTTTAGTCATGCTAGTTACTTTTGCCTCTGTTTCGGACATTTTCGAGTTTTATTTTACTTAAACCGGCTGATGATATATTGTATACATATACTGAATATCAGCGATAATTTTATAAATGATTATGAATATTGGTGAAATAATTGTGATTAGAACTATTACTTTAATACTGGATTCGTTAATTGTATAAGTGAAGTAATTTTCTTCTGTTTCTAAATCTTCTGCTAAATTATACGAAGTTAATTTAAGTTCATAAACTTTGTCTTCCATATTAGAACCCCAATTAAAATCCAAAGAGTTAAAATTATGATGCAGCAAAATGTTTTACACATCTTTCTTATTTACTCATCACCGAGCAAATCAATATACCCCATCACCGGGTTTCTTATTTGTTAGAATGAAGTTGATTAAATTGCATATAACAATTAATAAGATACTCAAAGGTAGAAAGACTTGAGTAACTATTTCAATATCAATGAAGAAGATTACTGTAGTTGGACTGATCATCAGTAAATCCACTTAATTTATTTTGTTACTCTGTTTAATTGTTGTTCTGTTGTTCAGTTCAATTGCTCCTTTTAGTTCACTTCAGGTAATTAGTTTAATTCAGTTTAGTTAATTCAATTAGTTCAATTCAATTAGTTAATTCAGTTCAGTTAATTCAATTCAATTAGTTAATTCAGTTCAGTTAATTCAATTCAATTAGTTAATTCAGTTCAGATGGTTAGCCATCAATTTCTATGGATCAACTTAATTCAACTCAATATGGTGAATAAATTCCCTTTAGTTCAATTATTTGATTCAGTTTTTGTATCATCAGTAATTTTAATTTGCTTCCACCAATTTGTTTGATAAGCTTATTCTACCTAATTAATTGAGTTCAGTTAATCATGTTAATCTAGTCTAGTTAATGCAATTCTACTTTGATTAGTTACTTCAATTTTATGCAGGGGCTTCGATTTAAATTCACTTAATTCACTTCAATCAAATCAATTCAACGCTTTCGACCCAGTATTCTGGTGAATTCAATATTATCAGTTTTACTTCAGTTTGGTTTAATTTATTAATTTAAATCAAATTCAATCAGTTGATGCAGTTGAAGAAAATAGTTTAATTTAGTTCTTTAATTAGTTAATTCATTTTAATTTAACTGGTGTCTCTCAGTACTTTCGGTTTTTCCCCCTTGATTATCAACTCAATACTTGATTTAGTTATGCATCAATATTGTTTAATCTATTAGGTTAATCGAATTCGGTTTACTTCAGTTCAATTTATAATTTCTTATTACGGTAGGTAATGAGGTCATTTCATTAAGGTTAATCGGTCATCCGAATTTTAACTGAATTAAGGTCAACTTCAGGACATATGATATATAGAAACCTTTTATTTCTCAACCCTATTATGCTGGCTTTACTTAAGTTCAGTTCTTATTCAGTATTTTCGAGTTAAAATAGGTTAATAATTCATATAATATTGATTGATAGTTAAAATTGGCTAATTGACTGTTTCATCAACAAGAACGAAGCTGAGGTCAGACATGAGTCTTCGAGACATGTTAGTTCTTTTTAAATTAAATCCGAGTAATTATCGTATTTTTGTAACTTATTTAAAACAATCCAGAGGTTGATAACTCTATTATAATTCCTTAGTCACTTCAACTAATTTGGTCTACTGATTCGGTTTTAATTATAAGGTTAATTTAATTGTTGGGAAATTTATAAACTTAACTTAAACAAATCAGGTCCAGGTTCCAATGAAATAAGTTGAAATCCAATATTATCCCCGCTAGGATGCCAAATTGTGGCGCTGACCAAGAAGGTCAATTATCAATTTATCATTTATTAAAAATACAAAAGGTAGCAAAGGTAGAGAGGTTACAGTATTATGTGGTCACAATCTAACAATCCAATTTCACCATTTAAGGGGTTCACCTCAACGGCAGAAGTTGATGTCACTGAGTGGACTATTTAACCAATTCTAGTCAAAGGGTCACAATTCCACGAAAGTTCAGTTTTAGAATGGGTTCACAAAAACACAGTTAACAGTTTTACATCAATTTAATCATTATTAAAACTATCGAGTAAATCCTAGTCAACGGGTCACAGTTCCACGAAAGTTCAGTTTTAGGATGGGTTTACAAAAACACAGTTAACAGTTTTACATCAATTTAATCATTATTAAAACTATCGAGTAAATTCTAGTCAACGGGTCACAGTTCCACAAAAGTTCAGTTTATACTGATTCACAAGACACAGTTAACAGTTGTATGTAAGTTTAACCATTAAAACTATTGATCATTTCAAATTTGGCCAGGGCTTCCGCAGGTGGCTAAAAACGCCACGAAACAAAGGATTGTCGGCCATTTTATGCACCGTGAGGGAGAAAATCTTCTCCCTCACAAAATGGCCGACCCACCAAAAAAGAACCAATTATAACCTTTCCCTACCTTCTTGAGGTAGGAAAGGATGAAAGCAACCAAACCAGTTTTGTTTGCACTGATAAGATAAAAATTCACTTGTTCAAAGTTCGCATGTCTCAAAGATGTGTAAGTTTATATAAGTTGGAAAGGTAAGTCGTAAATTTAAACACAATAAAGTTGAAACAATAAGACTTAGATGTTATTCAAAACACTAATCAACAAAACACAAAAAAACGTTAAATATCTGAAAAGATAACATAAAATTATTTTGTTGATCCCGGTCAGGCCCCCATTATTGTTGCAAAAAAAATAAATTCATAGAAAATAACATTTAAAAATTTGTATTCGGGTAGACGATCCCCGGCCTGAAAAATCTGCCCTAAAACAAAAAATTGTTCGGGTTTTTATTCCTGAAGAAGAAGAGTTGAACTCCGCCATTTTCTCCCGTTGCTAACAGCAACGGGTTGGCGGAGGAAAATGGCCGCACCAGGTAGGTCGGGTTGACCTAACCTGGTTTCCTTTATAGTGTCAAAATTTTTAACACTTTATCTTTCAATTTTGTTACATGAGCTTAGTGGTATGTTGGTTGATCTTGTTCTATTTTGATATCGCAAGATATTCACTGAAATAATTGGCCTTTTCACGAAATAACAGATTGTGGCAAGCAATTTTGTGATTGATATCAATAAAAGACAAATAGTGATAATTCCATGAGACAAAATGATTAAACTTTTCTTTATCAATTCCATCCATGAATCTGATGTATTGATGGCTTCTTTATGTTTCGAAACCAAACCTTCCAATATATATATTCAATTCTCTTGGGAAATTTTCAACAACTTTGACGATTGTTTCGTTTTTTATGGTTTAAGCTGATGAATAAACAGCCGCAATAAGTTCTTCAAGGGTTTTTGGAGCTTTTTGGTAAACTGCGTCTTTCAAATACTCCCAAAGGTAATAGTCACATGGCGTGAGATCCGGACTGTAAGGAGGCCAAACAATTCCACCACCCATTTTGTCTGGAAATCCATAGGCAATGACCCTGTTACCGTAATGTTAATTGAAAATATATTTTCCGGGATCTTACCAAGAAGAGTAATTGTTGGTCTTGTTGATGAAGCAGCCTTTGCTGGAAATTATGAAGATCCCTTTAATTTTGAAAATGCAAATATTTCTCAAAGGGGTATGTCCAGCCTAAACTCACATCCGTCAAAATTATTTCAATGTTGATTTTTTGAAAGAGCATGACGAAAAAATATGTTTAACATTAAAATGGGCAAAATCCAGTCATCCGGTTAAGTCATAATCGCAGTCGAAAGATGAAAAGTTTTCAGGCTATATCTTGATAAATAATTGAAATAAAAAGTTGAAACATGATTATAATGAGTATCTTATAAGCCTAAATATGCATACAAAAAGATAGCCCTCTGAATTATTTTATTCTTGAGTTATAGCGATAGGTCACTTTTTCGTTTTTTCGAAACCAAATCTACAGATCACAGTCTAGAATCTTTTTTAATAGCTAAAAATGTTTGTTATTGTTGGGTGATAACCCGACGGCTCTTATTTGATATATAAAATGTAGTTCGGTAGATAAAAGGGTCGATCGGGAAACAACCTTAAATAAACTTAATTACATATCTCTGTAACCTGAAATCCAATAAACTTTAAACTAATGTCATAGTGTTTAGAATTGTCAATACTATAATAAATGAATATCTTAAGATCATTCGAGGTCATTTAAAAAAAGTATCACGAAGGCTCTTGCAAATGCATTTAAAATATCTGTGTAAAATATAAAATATTTTTTTATAATCTGTGTAACTATACTTTGTTACTCATTTATTATAGTATTGACAATTCTAAACACTATGACATTAGTTTGAAGTTTATTGGACGTCAGGTTACAGAGATATGTAATTAAGTTTATTTAAGGTTGTTTCCCGATCGACCCTTTTATCTACCGAACTACATTTTATATATCAAAAAAGAGCCGTCGGGTTATCACCTAACAATAACAAACATTTTTAGCTATTAAAAAAGATTCTAGACTGTGATCTGTAGATTTGGTTTCGAAAAAACGAAAAAGTGACCTATCGCTATAACTCAAGAATAAAATAATTCAGAGGGCTATCTTTTTGTATGCATATTTAGGCTTATAAGATACTCATTATAATCATGTTTCAACTTTTTATTTCAATTATTTATCAAGATATAGCCTGAAAACTTTTCATCTTTCGACTGCGATTATGACTTAACCGGATGACTGGATTTTGCCCATTTTAATGTTAAACATATTTTTTCGTCATGCTCTTTCAAAAAATCAACATTGAAATAATTTTGACGGATGTGAGTTTAGGCTGGACATACCCCTTTCTCTAAATGTTGACGGAAATTCTTATCCTACAATACCTTATCAACCAACTTTTCCTGATTGTATGCGTGAATATGTGAATTTATTTCGATGTTTAGGACAAGATGAAGGCATTCCACAACTTGATTTAGACTATACAACTTATAAAACCTCAAAAACTCTTTTTGGTTTTGATTTGGGAGGAGGATTGGGAGGTGAAACAGGATCTTTATCATTAATTAAAAGAGGAGCTGTTAGACTAGAATTGAGATTCTCAGGAGAAACAACTAAGGCATATAAGATCATTGTTTTGGACAGTTTGATAACTTGATTACAATTGATAAAGACTGAATTGTTACACTAGACTACTAATGTTGACAACTTTAGATTTAAAACGGATTTTAAAAAATGTTAACATTCAGGCTTTAATTGGACCATCATTTTATCTTCGTCAATAATTTTGAATCTTGTTGCAAGAGGATTAGCAATTCTTTTTGTTGCTACTCTTTCTCCCATTGCAAGTTCAAATTCAATATGCTTTCGTTTATCTTCCATTAATTTTCCATAGATACTGTTCACAAATAATTTATAAAGTGATGAAGCAAAAGTAGTTTTGGCTTGTTGACGCTTCTTTGTACAAAATTCAATATATGGTTTTAGCCAGGCTTTTTGTTTGAATGAAATGATTCGATGAACTTTTAGTACTTTTGAGCCATTTTCAATGTAAAATTTCAAATTCCGGAAATGAACTGAATATCTTTCTCTTGTTAAAAATGTTGACACAAGCTTTTCAGTAGCAACCGGCTTAAGTCCTTGCTTCACAAGTTCATCATATAATTTTTTGGCATATGGGCTTAGCATTTCATGTGTTACTTTCATTTTATGAGGTGCTAAAGGAAAATCATTATATGCATCATGAAGTTCTTGTGGATACTCTAAATCAATCTCCAAGATGTATCCAATGTCTCCATCATCAGGTGAATTTAAAATGTGTTCGAGTAATTTATCTTCATTTGAAAAATTTACCCATTTATAATTTCCTATAGGTAACATGTCCATCATTGCATTGCCGTAAAGATTGTTTACATCAAAGTACATTAACCAAGTTTGTTGGCCATCATCATAATTTGTTGATGGATTATTAGCAATTGCGTGACGTTTTGCAACAGTAGTGAAGCCTCCTCTAATGTCACCTTCAATCAATAACAACATATCAATTTCCAGAAATAATTCAATTGATATTTTTGTCATTTTTAATGCAGCAGCATAAGCAAGACCAGGGCAGGTCATGTAATGAGGTGGATCAATTCCAAAATCATCAATACTTGTTTGTCGAAAGTTTTCAAATACTGCAGCAAGCATTAAAATATCAAGCCGCAAGTAAATATCGATCAATTCTCCAAGATTTTTACAATTAAATTGATTCCAAATTCTTTTCAAACGATCATACATTTCTTGTGTAATGTTAATCGTTCAAAGATGAGTGAAAAGCAGACATTGGTGGTAATGTTTGGTCATTGAATTTTTCAAGTGATGATAAATATTCATATGGTATTGATGCTTTTCCCATTAAATCAGTCAAATCTTGATTAGGCCATTCTTGGCGTAAAAATTCTTCTTTTTCATCTTTAGTCAAGCTGGAACTTAGTGCATCAAGACTTCCAGGTAAAAATGCAAATGAGTCAAGGAAATCAAGATTATCAACATACCATCCAATATATTTTTCCATTGATGAAGGAATAAGTTTTAGATGTTGTGTAAATGTATTACTTTTGATTGAATCAATCAATAAGTGTCCATCATAATTTTTCAAATTATGAAAAAATATTGGAATTCGATTTGGAATTAAGTAATTCACATTACAAGCATTATGAGCTGCACCTCTGAATTGGCCCGTTGAATGATCATGATCACGGACTCTATCATCTTCAAGAGGCTTTTCACAAATCCAACAGTTTGTCGCTTTTTTATGTTGATTCTTCATTCGGTGACATTTTCAACGGTTGCAATGAGGTGTTTAAATAGTTGCGTGCATATTCAATTGATTGTTTCAGATTAATTAGAAATTTGGCAACAATATTTTCACCATGTTCATATTTTCTGTCAATGATTTTACGGTTCCAATCAACAACAATGTATCCATGACTACAAGGTTCTTGAATTGATGGTTTCAATGGATCATCTGTTGGGACAATTAAACATTCAAAGTCACAATAAATAATAAGTGGATGCTTAATTTCTTTTTTCAAATTTGAACGCTCAGAATAATTTCGTCTTGGTTTATAAGGTGTTGGATATGGCATGATTATTTTTTGAGCAGGTTTTGATGAACAGTCAATTAAATGTTTTTTCAATTGAAACTCGTGGCGCCAACCATTTAAACATCTTTCACAATGAAAGCGGCGGTAATTGCTTTTTGAATTTAAAAGGCGTGCAAAGTTTGTTATATAATAATAATGTTTGTTGATAAAAACAGCCGGACATGTGTTGATAGTTGGTTCTTAGTAACATAGAGTGGAATCACAAATTTATGATTGGTGTTATAGGTAAAAACACTAATTGATATCGAGTTTTTCTTTTCAAAGGATTCAATTGAGCTCAATTCAACTTTTCCGCGCCATTTTGAAAAGTCGTGTTGATTTATAAATTGCTCATATTGATGAAATCGTTCAGGATGATTTTGAATTGGATGAATAGCAGCTAAAACTGAATACATGAAGCAATCACTTTACCATTCAATTGAAAGTAAGCACCTTTTTGTATAAAGTTCTTTTGGTAAAATGTTTTGATGGCAACCTCCTCGGTGTGGTTGATAACGAGCAATCCAAACATCAATTTTGTTAATATCAACAATAGTAAAGCCACTTCCTCTTTCAGTATATTGATCAATTATTTCTTGCATCTCCGTAAAAGTTTCTTCAATTTCATTATTAATATTATCTCCAGGTAATAAGGGTGTAAAGCAATAAAAACCAAATAATAAAGTAATTAGAAGAAAAAGATTAGAAAGCTTAGACGATAAATTTAATAACTCAGTTAATAACTAATACCAATTGACGTAAATTAGTCTTGATGAAAAGATAAAAACACAGTATATAATAAGACCCTTTTTCCTATTAAATCATATTCCAGTTCAACCTGTTAGAAACTCATTGTCTGAGTTTTTTTATTGTAACTTTTTACTCTCTGGTGAAATAAAGAAAATTTATAGTAAACCAGTTTCATCCTTAGTCACTTCGAACCAACATTCTTCATTCTGGTGGCCATTATGAGGGGTTTGTGAAACTATCATCAGCCGCTGCCCCTGTTATTACTGGTACTGCTGTTTTCAAACTACTGCCTCTGGTACTACTGCCTTAATACTGCTGCCTCTGGTATTCAACTGCTGCCTCTGGTACACACCTGCTGCATCATCAATCAACCGCCGCCTCTGGTTAAACTACTCTGTGCATTCTTCTCTGCCTGCTCTTCTGGTGTCTTTGGTATCCATTGCGTCTCTGGTCTCCTGACTTTACTGGATCCTTTGGTCTCTCATCAAATGGTAAAAGATTCTTTTATTCCTTTCTTACCCATCCTTTCGTTTTCTAACTTGATTTTTCACAGCACCGCTTGATCATTGTCTGATCTTCGGTTCTCTTGATAGGGAAAAGTCTTTCTTCTTTCTGTTGGAGTCAACAGTAACCCGATTTGTATTCATACAATGGATACAAATCAAAATCAGAACACTCAATCGACAATCAATGCAATCACTAACGGTCCTAACATTAACATCACCATCAGCACTTTCGGTGGAGATGGTGATGAGGATGTTCTGGACTGGTTAGCTGATTTTGAATATTCAGCCAAAATGCTAGGATGGAATGACGAAGCTATGCTTAGAGCCTTACCAGCCTATTTAACTAGAACGGCGAGAAGTTGGTATCTACACTCTTATGTTCATAAGAACAAAGAACCAGCTAGTTTTGATTTACTTAAGAAAGCGATGGTTCAGGGTCTTTGTTCGTCTGATTATAGAGGAGTTCTTGAAAGTAGATTACTCAAAAAGATTTTGTGTACTTGTACTTTTTCGATTTTCTCGAGATATCTAGATCGGACAAGTTTCTGGTTAGCACTAATGGTCTCGATTCAAATTGCTCTACAAACCTACAAAGTCTCAACTTAGAACTTGGAAGTCAAATTTTTACCCTAACTCATTCGAAGAAAACCAAATCGATAAATTCAAACGGTTTTTTGCGATTTTCTATGGAACTAAAAGTCGTAAGAAAAAACTGTTTTTAGATTCATGTTACTCATGACTGTTTACACCTAAAAAGTTATTTCTACCAAAAAATTACTCTAACTGCAAATTTATTGATCATTTTGATCTTCGTGATTAGAACATTTGCCACCCTGTAACTTTTCTCAGGTCAATTTCCTCCATGGGAGATTAGTGTTTTCATAGGTTTCCCGACCCAGAGATTCCATTAGAGTCACTTTCAATTTGATCTGTCCGTACCAACGAGGTTACTTCCCTTGTAAGATACTTTACTTGGGACACATTATTAGTTCTGCTGGCCAAGAACCAGACCCAGAAAAGATCCGTGCTGTACAAAATTTCACAGTACCTACAAGCCTTCGAGATGTAAGATCATTTGTTGCACTATGCTCTTACTACCGTAAATTTATCCGTGATTTTGCTAAAATAGCCCGACCACTAACGCAACTCACCAAGAAAGAAACTCCTTTCGTGTGGGCAGTCGATCAAATAACTGCCTTTGAAACATTAAAGAAATGTTTAACTACCGCACCTGTTCTTGCTCATTTCGAACCTAATAGATCAACTCAGTTAAGAACCGATGCATCAGACATAGGAGTTGGAGCTATTCTTCTTCAAAAATACGACGAAAAATGGAAACCTATTGCCTTCGCAAGTCGTCAACTTCGCGGAGCTGAATTAAACTACCCAATTTCTGACAAAGAATGTTTAGCCATAATCTATGCAGTCGAGAAGTTTAGACCATACCTAGAAGGTCTCAAATTCGAAGTGGCAACTGATCATTGTGCCTTATGTTTTCTACGATCAAAAGCTAAACTTCCAGCCAGATTAATGAGATACGCACTAACTCTTCAATCATTCGACTTCGAAATCACTTACAAATCTGGAAAGGTACATGCAGACGCAGACTGTCTTAGTCGCTATCCTACGATTGACACAGAGTACAACCGTATAGGTTTAGACGACGAAGAACAGGGAGATGATATTTTCACACTCCTCATTTCTGAAGAATCAGAAGACACTGGAGAACTGTTGTCTGAACAAAGAGCCGATCCCTTTATTCAGACAATCATCAATCAACTCGATAATATCGAAAAGTTACCAAAGAAAGCTCAAGACAAATTAAAGTTGTATCACCGAGTAAAAGACGGTATATTGGAAAGAAAAATTACTAACGAATTTGGTAATTCATGGGTAGCTGTTTGCCAGAAAAATTGAAAGAAAAGATTTTGCAATCTTACCATGATGATGTTACTGCAGGTCACACCGGTTTATACCAAACTTACAGAAAAATCCGCGCAAAGTATTACTGGCCAAAAATGAATAAAGACATAACCAAATACGTCAAACAATGTTCGTCATGTCAATTGAATAAACAAGGCCTTGGTAATTCAGATGCTCCTCTTAAGCCTATTAATGTTTATGCTCCATTCGATAAACTAGGTATTGACATTGTGGGTCCACTGTCCAAGTCCGACGGTAAGAGTTACATAATCGTCGCTACTGATTACTTTACTCGGTGGGTGGAGACAAAAGCATTAACAAATAAAAGCGCTCAAGGTACAGCCAGATTCTTAATCGAAAACATTTTATGCAAACACGGTTGTCCAAAAACAATTTTAAGTGACCAAGGACGAAATTTCATAGCTGACATTGTCCAACAGCTCGCCAAATTTATGTCTTCAAAATGGCATTTTTCAACTCCATATCATCCACAAACCAATGGACTAACCGAAAGAGTGAATCGTACACTTTGCCAAATGTTAATCCACTACTGTCAAGAAAATAAATCTAATTGGATTAAAGCTCTGCCTTTGATAACATTTGCCTACAACTCTAGCGCAAATCAAAGCACCAAAATTTCTCCATTTTTCCTTCTGTATGGAAGAGAACCAACTCTTCCAATAGACATTAAATTAGATAACAGATTGACACCAACATCATTAACTGAACATCAAAATTTTATCAACACTAAATGGAAGACCATCAAAGAACAAGTGGCAATTTTCTCCGAAACATCTAAAGAAGCCCAAAAAGAATTTCATGATTTTAACAAGAAACTCAGGACATATGAAATTGGAGACATGGTCCTTAAGACGAAATCAGTTAGAATCAATAAATTAGAATCACGGTACGAAGGCCCATATGAAATTATTGATAAAATTGGAGAAACTACTTACTTAATCGCAGAACCAAACAAAAAAGACAAACAAATTAGAGCTCATGGTTCACAATTGAAACCCTTTATTGCTGATTCACCACCAGCGGAAACAGACAAAAAGGTTGACTAAGTAATCTACTCCAGGAGACGGAAGCCTAATGCCATCAATCTTCTTTTGCTTTGCCTGTGCCTTCTACCTATGCAAAATTGTTTTGAATATGGTTCACCACTAGTCTGGCGAGATACTGATCATAAAATCCTGATTGGAAGGAAATTCTTCGATCTCACTGTGCTATTAATGAACCCTTGTCAAGACATGGGTCCTTACCCAACGAAAAACTTTAGACCAGAATCAGCATGGAAGAAACCACCTTACTTTCACACTCATCATGAGCCAGATGGCCCAAAAAGATGTGATACTGCGTTTTATAGTTGGTTCTTACCAAATGCAAGTTACAGTGAATGTCTAAGAATAGCAAAACAAGAATCTTACGTTATGTGGTGTAAACCAGAGGAATCCTGTCAACGAGCTATTTTTGATATATTCCTCCGAAAACTTAATAAATATTGCCTCGATTACACAACAAAATTACTCGAACCGGTTATTGCCGAAGCTTGCCCTGTAACAAACATCTCCAGAAGAAAAAGATGAGACGGAGTTACTTCTTTCTTATTGGCAATAGCTGTGGTTGGAGCCACCACTTTCATGACGAGCTCATCAAATCAAAGAATAGATACAGAATACAATAAGATCAACCTCGAGTATAACAAAGAAATCAAACGTTTGATGGAATCCGTTGGAAATACTATTTCAAACTTAACAAAGGAATTGATAGACGCTAAATTAACCCTTAACATACTCGAACAAACTTTACCAATATCAAATTTACGAAATACGGAAATAATACATCAAGTCCTCAGACTAAAATCCGTATTTGAAGAAATCATCGAAAGACCCAAATTCTTACCGAACAGTTTCTTCACTGCTCTTAAAATCAGACTCCCTTGTGGAGAAGCATGCAACATAAGGACCATCGAAAATCTACAATGCACTTCAAGGAAACAAAATGAATCAGATTTTGAGATTAACCTTAAGTTTTCAATTGAATTATTGAATATCAATATGAAAATAGTTAAAGCCGATCCTTTCACTCTCATCTCTAGAAACAACTCGGAGATGTGTCAAAAAACATATCGTGGACCAAAATACCTGATGGTAAATCAAACAAAACTCAAATCAAAACTCATAATTGTGTTCAAGCAAAAAACGCCGTACTTAAACAACCTCAAATTAAAATTGTTGAGGATTACTTCTATATTTACTGTAGGGGTCATAACACCACCTTATTCAAATTGAACAAAACGTGTCCTGATCAGATTCTTAAAGTTTGAAGATCTATCAACTTCACGTTAGCAAATCAACCCTACACGGTTTCCGCCATTTCAATCTTCCACACTGAAACAATTTCCCCTTGGATAAATTTAATCAACTTACAAATCATGCCTTATGAAACATATCAACTCGATCTAACACCAATTAATGTCAAGTATCTTGAAACATTGATCAAACAACAACAAGATCTTCCGATACAACAGAAAAGTTGGTTAGATACTGTCAAAGAATATGCGATAACATTGACTTTTGGTTTCTTAGTCTTTTTGATCATCATTTTCATAATCCAACAAGTGGTTACTGTAATGTTGAGTCGAAAAAGACCAGTTATTGTATCAGTTGTAGGTCAAACAGCATCAGTGACACGAAAACGAACCAAGGATAAACCGAAGATCAGACAAAAGAAGATCAAAACGCGACAAAATCCTATAGAAGAAATCCCTCTTAGTTCCTTGTATTAATTATTTTAATTCACTTTTCTTTTTTCTTTTTAGTTTCCCTCAGCTAGATCTCTTTTAGATAAACCATCTAAATATCACCGACCGGCCCAACCTCTACAATGTCTAACGTTCACAGTCTGCTCGTACTTCCTCTTTCTGTCATATGAGATCCGTAAGTTCTTCAGGTCTGATGGTTCTCCGAAGGACAATCGATTGACTTGGACCACCTTCCATATCACCAGTACTCAACTACACGAAAGAAAATTCGCAAAGGTAACTGTCTCAGCCACAAATCAAGAACAACTTCAAAAGGGAGAAATAAGGTTACGCGAGGTCCTGATAAATGATACTAGTGGCGTAAAAAGACTTCCTCATCAACACTGCACGATTTGCTTTAGTCCAGATCATCAAAAAGGTAATTGCCGTCATTGTGCTGCCTGTGGTAAACCAGATCACAAGATCACCTACTGCAAAGGGGTATGTCTCACGAAAAAGTGACCCTCGTCAATTTGGAAAAAACCTTGTTTTTTTAAAAGTAGACATCAAAAAACTATGTTAGGTGTCATCAAAAGTTCTGTGAAGTGTCGCGTTCGGTCACAATCACGCTTTAAAGTTGAAACATTTTTCAGTCGTATCTTGAGAATGAAACATGATAGAGAGCTGAAAATTCGTATGAATATATTTAATGATAAGATGCTTAGCCTGACGAAAGATTTTTTCTCTAAACTACTCAGGTCGAGTATTATAGACGTTAGGTCATTTAACTTCAAACGGAGCGCGTTCAATCACCTTTGCGTCAGGATGAATTTTGATCGATGCTAAATGATCATCACATTGTTGGCTATAGCCTGACGCGACAGATTTTTGAAATAGTACATAGTTTGTCTGTTTTAGTGAATGACCTCAATCAAATCGGAAAGCTGTAGCTTCTCAGTCATTTGACATAACTGAATGAGAATTGGACCTAAAGACTCAAAATCGATTGTACATTGTTACGACATAATGTCAAGGTCATTCAAGGTCATGCAAAATTTTGCATTCATTTGATAGATCACTAGCTATGGATAATGAGTTTGTGTTTATTTTGACATTATTTTTCAAATATTTGCTCGGTACTTAATGTAAGTTAATAGATTATCAAATGAATGCAAAATTTTGAATGACCTTGAATGACCTTGACATTATGTCGTAACAATGTACAATCGATTTTGAGTCTTTAGGTCCAAGTCTCATTCAGTTATGTCAAATGACTGAGAAGCTACAGCTTTCCGATTTGATTGAGGTCATTCACTAAAACAGACAAACTATGTACTATTTCAAAAATCTGTCGCGTCAGGCTATAGCCAACAATGTGATGATCATTTAGCATCGATCAAAATTCATCCTGACGCAAAGGTGATTGAACGCGCTCCGTTTGAAGTTAAATGACCTAACGTCTATAATACTCGACCTGAGTAGTTTAGAGAAAAAATCTTTCGTCAGGCTAAGCATCTTATCATTAAATATATTCATACGAATTTTCAACTCTCTATCATGTTTCATTCTCAAGATACGACTGAAAAATGTTTCAACTTTAAAGCGTGATTGTGACCGAACGCGACACTTCACAGAACTTTTGATGACACCTAACATAGTTTTTTGATGTCTACTTTTAAAAAAACAAGGTTTTTTCCAAATTGACGAGAGTCACTTTTTCGTGAGACATACCCCTTTCTCAAGAAAAGCCCGATAGATCCTAAACCAGCTATAGCAATACAAAAGCCAACTGGTATACATCAATCAAGAAAAGCTAGGGTTCAAGCAAGGAAAAGACAGTCTTTGAATTTGAATAGAGTTTGGTGGACTATTCTTGGTAAATTCGATCCATCGCTTCTACAACACCTTAAACCAATCGGTCCAGATGATGATCTAAAAGAAACAATAGCCATCAACTTCATTGGAAACAATCATGATGGTAAACCTCTCCTTACAATCATCACAGGATATTTTGGAGGTTCTCACGGTGTCTGTACTATCTATTGCGCAGTTACCAAACAAAATGATTTAAGAGACTTTAAAACTCCAATAACAGGCATCCAAGGTAACACTGAAACCACTGAGTTCTCTGAAATCCAGAACACCATCATCACTTGTTGCACCAACCGCAAAGTAATCTTCTTTGGAGACATAGCTGAATCCCTGAATAAACTTTGGTTAGATTATGGGACATTCTTGAGCGCCAACACTGATTTTATCAGTCTACAAGAGCTTTATGGACCAGAAAAAGTTCCTCTTACGGCACTTATCAGATTCCATTTTCCTAATTCAGAAACCTTCAAACAAAATCTTAAACCAATGGACGGAGCTAATCATGAAAAGGAAACGCGATTTATATTACGATTGTACAGGGTGATTGATAATTGACTCCGGATGTTTAAATTTGAATTGCGCGCTTATTTTTTGTTTGTTTCGGGTATCCGATACCTTATCCGATAGCTCTTGACCCAAAATATCGATATGTACACTCAAAACGGACATAAAGAAAATCAGACAGGAACCAGCCACACCCAAGTGCTTTTTTTTCTATCTTTGCCATTTTACGTTTTTTGATAGCTTTTTTGTTTTTATTTTTTGTAAACCGTGTTTTAATAAATTTCAAAGTTGCGGTAAGTAATCTAGAGGGTGAAAAAAAACCTAAGGCAACTAATGTAAAAAAATGGCCTATTCTTACTTTTCAGAGATCAAAAATGCCAGCTAGGCTAACAACGGAGTATAAAACCTATGTAGTTGTCGAGTACATTCGTACTGGAAATTGTGCGGAGGTCGTTCGACGTTTTCGGAGAAAGTATCCCAATGTGAATTCTCCGAGTGATAAATCAATCAAAGCACTTTATGAAAAATTCCTGGTAACTGGCTCCATTCATGACGATTTGGTTGGCAAAGCTGGGCCACCCGTGAAAGTCCACACACCTGAAAATATCGCGCAAGTTCAGCAATATTTTCGGAGGGCAAAAGCTTTGATTAGACCTTGTGCTGCAGCTCTAGGACTTTCCTATTACGCGGTATGGTCCATTTTGCACCAAGATCTTGATTTCAAAGCCTACAAGATACAGATGTGCCAATATCTTTCAGAAGCAGACTTAGAATGCAGAATGTCGTTTGCTTCTACTGTGCTAAAAAGAATTGCTGACGGACTGATAGATCCTTACAAAATTTGGTTTACTGATGAATGTCACTTTCATCTTAGTGGCTTTGTAAACAAACAAAATCATCGGATCTGGGGAACGGAAAAGCCTCACATACCTGCTACAAGGCCTCTACATCCAGAATACTTATCAATTTGGATGGGCATAAGTGGCGCTGGCCACACAGTGCCTTATTACTTTGATGGTACTGTCACTGGTAAAGCATATCTGAAAATGTTGAGTGAATTTGCATTCCCAACGCTATCAAATCGCAACACCATTGATAATTTCTATTGGCAACAAGATGGGGCAACAGCGCACCGCACAAGAGAAGTAAAAGATTTCATCAGGAGTACCTTCAATGACCGCGTAATCGGCCTTGGTTTCGAAAGTGAATAACCGAAGATATGCGAAAACGCATAGTTATCAATTTTATTAAAAGATTGGAATTGCTCGAAAAGGTCGAAAGGCAACATCTTGAAAATGTTATCTAAATTTAATTGAGTATTTTCTCTATCGAAACATGTATCGCACATTAAAATCGCACTATGCATTTTTTCGCAATTAGAGATCAAACGTCCGGAATCAATTATCAATCACCTTGTATGTAACTTATTATAACATCCTAAAAACCTATGGAAAGGTTCCTACTGAACTGGTCACGTAATTGGTTAGTTGAAGGAAAAGATATCAACTGGTGGAAGCAGAACAGAGACTGTTCCGAAAAGCGGCCGGAAGATGTAAAGCAATAAAAACCAAATAATAAAGTAATTAGAAGAAAAAGATTAGAAAGCTTAGACGATAAATTTAATAACTCAGTTAATAACTAATACCAATTGACGTAAATTAGTCTTGATGAAAAGATAAAAACACAGTATATAATAAGACCCTTTTTCCTATTAAATCATATTCCAGTTCAACCTGTTAGAAACTCATTGTCTGAGTTTTTTTATTGTAACTTTTTACTCTCTGGTGAAATAAAGAAAATTTATAGTAAACCAGTTTCATCCTTAGTCACTTCGAACCAACATTCTTCATTCTGGTGGCCATTATGAGGGGTTTGTGAAACTATCATCAGCCGCTGCCCCTGTTATTACTGGTACTGCTGTTTTCAAACTACTGCCTCTGGTACTACTGCCTTAATACTGCTACCTCTGGTATAGCTGCCTTAATACTGCTGCCTCTGGTTAAACTACTCTGTGCATTCTTCTCTGCCTGCTCTTCTGGTGTCTTTGGTATCCATTGCGTCTCTGGTCTCCTGACTTTACTGGATCCTTTGGTCTCTCATCAAATGGTAAAAGATTCTTTTATTCCTTTCTTACCCTCTCTGCTCTCTTTGGCTGAATTCATGGAGTCTTTTATAAACTTTTTAAGTTCATTTTCGGTTCTTGAGGCTCTTGCAAACACTTTCAGTCGGAGGTAAAGTAACGCACAGTCATGCCAGGAGATCTCGGGGGCATACGGGACAAAAAACTGCTCAAAGTGCATTGGATTGCAACTTAACCTCCACGGGGCAATCACTGAGCTACTCCAACGAAGCTTTGCAATTTGCATAGCAGATTGATTTCTGTTAGGTTTTTGCATTCAAATGTGAATAACTCACGAACCACATATGAAGTAGCGATATTACTCGACCAGTGAGATTATTTAACCTCGAAAATTATGGTGTACCCTTAATTTGACCTCTAACACCATTAGGAGCGATTTCCGAAAAATGAACTTGAATGACCTTGATTTTGAAATATAGCAAATAAGTATTCGCGAAATTTTCATAAAACTTTTTTCAAGTCTCTATGTAACTCACAGGCCAAGTAATAGCCGTTTAACATCGGTAAAATTAGCTGAAATGCCCTGTACATTATATTATTGTATTAGTCCCGCGAATAAAAAGACAATTTGAATTTGAAATTGACATGGATCTTTATTTGGATAAAAACAAAAAAATTTAAGATTTTACAATTTTATAATAACGTTTAATTGTCCGATTGACTTTCCAAAGTTGACAATCTATCAGCTCACAAATGTCTTGAGCATGTTGATTGCTCAAAGAAGATAGAATTTTTCTTTGAGCTTTAACTTTCCGAGGCATTCCATATATTTGAAGGCCTTGTTTCTCAATCTCAATTGCAGTCTTTTTCGCACTGCATTTGGAGCTTTTTTTTGTTTCCTCAAGAGAAACTTGCTCCATGTCACATATCATTTTTTCGAGCTCTTTCGAGTCGAATGTGGAAAAAGAAAAACCCGCAAAGCGAGTTGAAAGATCCTGGAAAGAAAGAGAAAAGGAAAGATAAGCTAGATGAAAAAGCTTTTAAAAAAACTTACATTCATTTCAATGTCGTTGTTTTCATTTTTATCAATCTCCATTTGGTAATCCATTTTGTAACACAATAAAAATTTGTTGATTAACAGATCAATACAAGTTTACTTTTCGAAAGCTGGAGTAAAAGTGACCAATTTTCTCAAAGTATACTATGATAAACCGAAAATTAAGCCGTAAACATCTGCAGAACTAGGACGCTTAGCATTTAAAAAATAAATCACCCAACCTTGAATCGTTATTGCTTAGCCGTTTGATATACTTGGTTGTTCATCTGACAAGAAACTATGACTTAATTAATTATGTTAAAACTATTGTTTGAAGCTTCAAGCTTGTTGGTATAGGCTTTCGGCTTAGAATCCTGAATTCATGATGGAATTATGATTGATAATTTTTTACTTATGAATCTATTTAGGCATTATAAATGAATCAATTTGATACTTCAATCAAGTTTCTAGCTGGTCAAATAAGCCTGTTATTAAGGAAAACTCATTTTTCAGAATTTTCATGATAACTCCATGATAATGATATTGGTTATTCAGATCTCAAGTTTTCTAATAGATTTTAATATGTTCTATTGAATGATATCATTTTTAATCATTTCCAATGATTCTTGAGTAAAAGATGGACGTTCAAAGTTATTGGATTCAGTAGCTGTAAATGTACCAAAAGCTGATTGGTTTTCAATGAGAAAGAAAAAAGTTAAAGGTAAAAATGTTTAATTGAAAAGACAAAAAGTATAAAGGTTACAAAAAAAAGACAAAAAGTATAAAGGTCACAAAAAAATTACAATCAAAATACAGAAAAATTCATTTTCGGGTTTAAAACTGCATCATATTCCTCTTGAATATGCTGAGGAATAT
Source organism: Tetranychus piercei (assembly GCA_036759885.1). Taxonomy (NCBI): domain Eukaryota; kingdom Metazoa; phylum Arthropoda; class Arachnida; order Trombidiformes; family Tetranychidae; genus Tetranychus; species Tetranychus piercei. Next base: position 16,904,575 of record CM071877.1, read on the forward strand.
CAAATGTTTGATCTTCTTTAACTAAAGATGCGTCAATATATATTATCTTTGCCCATGGATATTTCTTTGGTGGTGGCAAAGATAGTGGAATTTTGTTTGTTGGATATTCTAATCCTTCGATGAAAAGTCTTTTTTTGCAATCCAATTGCAATTTTTTATGATAATTTTTCGTGCTTAGTCTAACTCCATAAATATGATCTTTTAAATTTTTCAATCTTTTGAAGGGCGCTCCACAGTATAAACATTCAAAGACAATTGGATTATCCTTAATCCTTTTGGTTGCTTTAACTTCCTCCTCCTCCAAAGCAACAGCGTTCTTCTTCGATTGTTCCATTGACATTTTCCTATATTTATCAATATTGTCAAAATCATCAAAAATTGAAATGGGCGCCCAGTACGAAGGATAGTTAAAAAGAATGAAAACATCTCCTTCCTCATCGATGGCATAACCTTGGATAGATTTTATTGTCCATGCCGATGACATTGGTTTTATACCAGTAGTTATCTCCAGCCGTGGTCTTTTAGCTTAAAGAGAAAAGAAAGAGAAAAGAAAGACATTAGATACATCATAAAACAATGGATAGAATTTAAGTTATTTTACCTTTTTTGTGGTGGTTCATCAATAACCAGATTATCATCTTCGTTATTCTCGGTGCTGGTGGATGGTTGTGGTGATGGTGGTGGTGGTGGTGGTGGATTTGAAATAGGAACCTCTTCAATGAGAGTGGCTGGAAAGAGATAGAATAAGGTTAAGAAAAAGAGATAACCAAAAGAACTTACTTGTTAGCATGAGGATAGCGGCGAGCTTCAAGAAATTGAACATTTTTAAAATGAATAAAGTTGAAAACTTTGATAATTAAAAACTTTTAATAATTAAAATAAACAAAGAAGTTGCTTTGGGTCAAAAACATATGATTCAACGTTGCTAAGTGACCTGAAAATGGCCGTAAAGTTGGCCTTTTAAGCGGGCAATTAAACGTTGAAATACGTTCAAAATTAATCATGACTGAAACCGTTGAATAATTAATCATGCATGAAGGCAGTCGTGCGTGAAATCAACCATGCATGAGGGGGGTGGCGATTTTTGGGTCATTCCCGTTTCCGTTCTGTGGAGTTGTAGCGTATGTTTTGGTACTACTTGTAATTTTGCATAAAAATTAGATTGAAAAAAATTTTAACTCCGTTCTGTTCAAAGAGTAAAGAAGAAGAGATAGCTCTCCATAGGAAACAATAGGAAGCGAGGTTGGCGGTGCTCGGCTAGAGGCGCTCACATCAGTCACTTTTTCAATTTCTTTCAATTTAATCTAATTTTTTAATCTAATCTATCAAAATACCTTTGAATTACCTTAAAGCGCCCTCATCAGAACCACTTTTTAAGCTTCACAAAATTGTATTGAGAGAAACCTCTTCTTCTCTACTCTTTGGTTCTGTTCCTCATCCACAATTAAATGATTTATAAGGAGGATCTGCAAATGAATAAAGAAAATCGCTTGATGAAATATTCCGAATAACTTTTTCAGATGTAAGTTTTTATGCTGATATCAAATATCTAATTTATTTGCGAAAATGATAACGCTTTCATTGGAAAAATGCGTTTGAAAAATTTGAAATTGCGATTTTTATGACATAAAGATAATGTTTAAGCCAGCTAAATATTATGAAAAATTATGTAATCGAGTATGCTTAATAATATAGTCTAGATTTTGTTCCCGTACAAACAGGCAAACAGGGTGAAAATTGAGAAAAACTGATATAAACGGATTTTTCGGTGTATTTTTTAGATATTGGAGTAGTTCTTGAAGCCAGCTGATTTCAATGAAATTAGTTGTATAACTTAATGATGAATAATATGGTTTAGGTTCGATGTTCGAGAAAATAGCCAAACAGGGTAAAAATTGAAAAAAACTTAACTGAAACAAAGCTCAAATAGTGTCTTTTTAGACAATTAAGGAGTTCTTGAAGCCAGCTAATTATCAACGAAATCTATGCAATTTAGGCTTTTGACTAATATAATCTAGGTTTGATGTCCGAAAAATTGCCAAACAGGTTGAAAATTGAAAAAAACTGAACATACAACAAACTTCAACTCGTTTTTGTTGTATATCTTTTAAAGTAAGACAAATAAAGAAAAACAGATTTAATATTTGTAATTAGCGTAAAGTTTTACTCTAGGAAAAATTTATAACGAAAAAATTCGAGAACAGGCGAATTCGCAGATCCTCCTTAAATAATAGATTAAATGAGATTTTAATTAAGAAAAAATTAACGCAATTACTTGCATCAAACAAGTTTGGCATCTTTAGCCATACTATAAAATACAGATTTATCGTTTTTCAAAAGATTTTCAGGCGAATCATGTTCAATAATTTGACCTTTGTCCATTACGATAATTTTGTCATAGTCTAAGATTGTATTTAAACGATGGGCTATTGTAACAATAGTACAATCTTTGAATTGTTTTCTAATTGTTTGTTGGATCAACTCGTCTGTTTCTACATCAACAGCTGCAGTAGCTTCATCAAGAACTAGAATCTTAGATTTTCGAAGCAAAGCTCGTGCCAAACATACAAGTTGCCTTTGACCAACACTGAGATTATCTCCACCTTCAGTAATTTCATGGTCCAATCCGTTATCCAAAGAGACTACAAAGTCTTTTAAATTAGCTTGTTCAATGGCATTGTATATTTCATGATCAGAATACATTTCAAAGGGATCAAAGTTTCGTCTAAATGAACCAGAAAACAGTACAGGATCTTGAGGTATAACTGTTAGTCTTGAACGAAGATCATGAAGTCCTAATTGAGTTATATCTTGATCATCAATTTTAATAGTTCCTTCAATGGGTTCAATCAATCGGAATAGAGCCAACGTTAAAGATGATTTACCAGCGCCAGTTCGTCCAACGATTCCCACCTTTTCATTAGAGTTTATGCGACAAGTGATTTCTTTCAATACCAAATCGAGACCAGGTCGATATCGAGTTGAATATTTGTTGAAGGTTATATTACCTTTAGATGGCCAGTCTTTTTGTGGTCTGTGAAGAGGGTTAATCCATGAAGCCTGAAAATGAGGAATCAAAAATATGATTGAATTCCTGGTTTGTATTCAATAAGTTAAGCAGTTTTATAAGCAAAATCGAGTCATAACAAGAAAGAAAATACTCACTTCAACAGGTAGTTTGGTGTATTCCAAGCAACGCTCAACGGATACCAAATTATTTTCAATATCCGAAAATGCACTGACTAGCATGCTTAAAATACTTGTTATTTGTGATGCATAGCTTATAGTAAGTCCTGTTTTACCTGGACTTGAGCTATCACGAGAAGTTACAGCTAAAAAGGCTGTCGCTGTAACTATAATGTTACCAAGTATTTGAAGTCTAATTGAAAGCCATCGACTAGCAGCAAGATTAGCTATAGATGTACTATTGTTCACATCAACTAATTTGAATATTTTAAAAGTGAACTTATCTGTTGCTTGATACGCCCTGATTGAAGATGATCCTGCAACTGATTCAGCAAAATATGAATAAACAGGTGATCGAGTAACTCCGTCAATGCGTCTTAGTTGTCGTGAACTTGCGATGTATATTTTCTAAAAATTATAGAAAGGTATAAGTAGAAATATATATTTATAATATATATATTATAGGTAGAAATTATTTCAAACCTGCTAGTTCAATTATTTGAGCTAATTACCTGAATAAATATATAAACTACTCCAAGTACCAATAGTATTATAATCAGAAAGGGAGTTTCTATAGATATGATTACAATTGATGCAATTGAACTGAATAACTGAGACACAAGAAGCCGCAAGTTAAATCCAATAGTTGTGTCAGCTGAACCAATATCTGCAGTGAATCTGTTCAAAATCCGTCCTGATGGTGTTGAATCGAAGAATGACATTGGAGCTCGAATTAAACGAGATAGCATTTTCTCATGAATCCAGCATGCACCATTAATTACTGAAATACTCAGTACCATTGTGCTGACAAAAGTCAGAATAGTTTGACCAGTACCAAAAAGAGCATAGACTATAAGACGTTTATTACGCAAAGCAGTGTTATTGAAATTAAGAGGATCCAGAGAATCCTCTGACCAAGCAGTTAACCATAAGTTTGATCCGACACCAATCGCATTTAATGCAGCAAAAAGGATCAATGTGACTGCCCAAGCTTTCACTCCGATAGCAATAAAATAGTCAAGATAAATTTTGATATTTACTGATCCAGTTTCGACATTTTCAGCTTTAATGAGTTTGAATTTATCATCTTTTGAATCAGGTTGCTCATTTTTCGAGATCACACTTGAACTTCGAATTATACTTGAACGTGATTTGCGACGGCGAAGACGAATGGATGATGTTAATGAATTACTGGAAGATACAGATCTAGTCAACGATAACTTCTTTTCAACTTCAGGATCTAAAGCTTTTACAAAATCTTTCTCTTCAGGGTCTAATTCCTCTTCTCGTTCAGCCAGATACTGTACTATGTAATCGAAAAATTCACCCTTTTTGGCCATCAGTTCACTATAAGTTCCATTCTCGTAAATTTTTCCATCTTTCAAAACAACAATCTCATCGACTTGGGGTAAAAATGTGATTCTATGAGTTACCAAAAGTCGAGTTTTATTTTTGAGTATACCTTTTGGTCCAATAACTTGATCAAACAAATGTTTAGCAACATGAGCATCAACCGCTGAAAGTGGATCATCGAAGAGATAAATGTCTGAGTTTGAGTAAGCTGCACGAGCAATTGAAATACGTTGTTTTTGTCCACCAGATACATTGATTCCTTTCTCACCAATTTCAGTTAAATCTCCACCTGCTAATATCTTCAAGTCTGGTGTTAAAGCACAAGCTTCAATAATTTGATCATATTTCTCTTTGACAAAAGGTGCATCAAACAAAATGTTATCTCTAACTGTTGCATTTTGAATCCAGGATGATTGAGGTACATAAGCCACTTTACCATAAACATTTACAGAACCATGTTGTTTGTGTAAGTCACCCAGAAGAGCAGATAATAAAGTAGATTTACCAGACCCGACAATACCAACAATAGCAACCAACTTTTTCTTTTCAACTTCTAGGTTAATATCTTTAAGAGTTGGTTCTTCATCAGGAGACCAGGAAAAGGTTGCATTCTTAACTGTAATCGGTGTGGAAGAATCAGGATCATGACGAATAGATTCAAAGTCAAGTTCATCTCCAGCAAGAAATTTATTTACTCTTTTGAGGGAAACTAAAAACTGCAAAATAATGAAATAGAAAAAGAGATAAATTAATAACCCTGATATTTATAATTTAAATTCCGCCACCACTACAATACTTACACTTGCTCCATAGGTTAAAACCATAGGAAGCAAGCCTAGCGGCATAGTCAGGAGATTTATCAATGAAATTGTCACAAAGGCTTTATTCGCGTCAAGGGTATTATTTCTATCAATTAGTACATAAGTTGTAAAGGAAACAATTGTAATCTAATGATAAAGAAAAAGAATGATTATTGGATTCATTTACATGTTTGATTTGATACCTACCAGAAAAGGTACCGATGCAAAAGCAATTGTAATTCCTCCCATCCAAATCGCTTGAGATTTCAAATATTTGATTTCTTTACGTCTTATTGCTGCAATCATATCACCAAAAGCTTCTTCCCATGCATATAATTTCAAGACTTTCATCCCACTCAAAACTTCGGAAATAAGTTTTGCTCGAGAATCTTTTTGTTTCATCAGAGCTATTTGGCATGATCGAAATCGAGTTGTAATAAAACCATTGAGAGGAATAACCAATAAAATAACTGATATGCCTATGATTGCTGAAACACCTAACTGCTTCCATAACAAGTAAATTGTGATCCCCAACTGGAGTGGTGCTGACCACAAAACGTTAACAGTATTAGTGTAGTCAATAACACGTTGGGCATCAACAGCCAATATATTGACAATTTCACCAGTTGTATAATCACGTTTTCCAAGGTTCGAAAGCTTGATAGTCTGGAAAATTATAGTTATTAGAATTAGAAAACAAGATAAATCACTAAAAATAGGACAAAAACACGACTTTTTTACCTTTTTATAAATTGTTGCAGCGAGTGCTGACCTCAAGCGTATCGACGTCATTTGTGTCCAAAACTCAGATTGTGAGTCGAGGATTGATTGTGTGAGTGATGAAACAAACATAGCAATTGCGATAGTATAACCTTTCCATATCGGTTGATCAGAGACGACAAATGACAATAAACCATCCAATAGTTGTGGACTAGCAAAAACCAATAGACTCGAAAAAAGCTTACATACGGCACCAATAAGTAGAGTAGGCCAAAAAGATTTAAGCAAAATCTTCAAAATGTTCACTTGATTCTTCTTCTGATCAGCTCGATGGAATTTTGCTTCTACAGAAGTGATCTTTTTCTCAATAGCTAATGATGTATTTTTCCCGCTCAAGTTCCATATATCTGACTGTTGAAGAGTCTTACGGTAACCTCGAATTACCATCGAGTCAAACCACGAGAAAAATAATCTACCCGTGAACGATGAACTCTCGTAAGGACATTCATTCTGTTAAGATTAAATTTATATAAGACATACTAATTAATATAAAGTATATTAATAATGTATAATAATAAAACGTATTCTATTTACCTCAATTTCTTTAGTGAATATTTCTCTTTTTGTATCAGCAAAACAATAAAGAAACAGTTGACAAAGTACACCAGAAGTTTGTAATGATTTGTTGACGACATCAGTCTTGTCAAATGACCAAATGAATTCATCCTGTCGGTTTCAAATATTCAGATAGTGAATTAATTATGTGATTGATTGGACTACTAAACGAATCGAAATACTTACATGATGGTTCAAAGTAACTATTAATGAATAAAAGTTCAAGACAGAATAGATAGTCATAAGAAACCAATAAATGGTTAAAGAGACTGAAGTGTGAACTCCTTTGAGCCGATAATACCAAATAAGCCATGATGCAAGAATCTGTAAGAGACGGGTTCGGATTAAGCATACAAGATAATCAGTAAAATATAAATGATGATTAAATATTAATTAATAATTATAATCTATAAAAGAAGCATTAAAGGAGATTAATAACATAACACCTGATCAGAGTTTATCAAGTCTAGACTCTAGACACTTGAAGACAACTTACATAAGTTAAAAGCTTAATAGATGGAGTTAGGTAAGCAGTTGGATAGACAACTTGATCATTTTTAAATTCAATCAAAGAGTCGATCAATTCGTAAATGCTTGATATAATGAGAATCGAACCAACAATCTTAAAATTAATTAAAAAAGAAAGAAAAATTTGAAGTTAATAATAAAATTGAAATCTAAATCTTGACTTTAAGTTGTTTATACTCACTAATTTTGAAATAATTAGTAAAGTCCATGGAAGTTTTTTGTATGAATTTGTTGATTTTAAAGATGAAATTGAAAATGGTGTTGAAAGGTAAATGAAGAGTGAAGTAAACCAAAGTAAAAAGGTGTCACAGAAACAAGGTGAAATAACGAATGAATCGGAGTTCCATTGTTCAATCAAATCCTGTTGGATTCATTAAACCAAATTTTAGTTATTTAAATAAAGATAATATAAATAAATAAATAAATATTCACCCATGAATTGTAACCACAATAGCCTTCAAGTACCATGTTGTAAGGTGATTCGGCTAAATTAGCATGTCATAAGTTGTAACATCAATCTTTTTACTCCTTCAACTGAAGCTTTTAGTACTTTTACTGAATATTAAAACCTTTTATTAACTTCTAAATCTAACAGAAAAATTCACTCGATTAAACTTGCATTCCAGTCGAAATAAGTACTCAACTACCATAACATAGCTATCTCCTCCTTGGTGTTTATGCATGGGAATTTTGCTTTTTGATAAGCAGTGCAGTCCTCAAGTACTCGCAGTTGTGATTATTTTTTAGCCAATTTGATTATTAATTACTCTTCTGGGTTTTAAAGCACCTAACAGAAATTGATTAGATTCTCATGAATCTCATTGCACTTAGTGTTATCACGATATTTCACCATTCTTGTCATCAGATTTGCATCAATTTGGGTCAATAAAGTAACATTTATTGATGAAGGTTTAAAAACATAAAAGCTCTTTAGCTTCAAATGATTAAGATAATTTAATTTTATTTAAGATTAATTATTTAGGTGATGATTTCTAGATTATCTGATTATCTAGTTTTCTAATTTGAACAAAATTCATCTTAGTTGACTGTTGTCGAGGACTGTTCTCAGTCTCTTGACTCGTAACATATTCCACAATCTATTCTCATTCGTTATCAAGGTATTAAGGTATTATCAATCTCGAACTTCAACTCCATTATTATCTTATTACATTCTCCGATATTAATTTCATTCATGGCTTGAGCAAAATATTAAGTTTACAATGCAAAAGTAGCAGTAAAGGAGGGTGACAGAAAGCCTATGTAAAACTGCCCATCGTGAGCCAGACTTTTGACCTCACCAATCAATAGAGGACCGAAATACATACATGAGTCCCTATAGGCATAAATTTCCAGGTGCGGACTTAAGGCCTGAAAAACGCGTTGGAAGGTTGAAAAAAATAACTAATAGATAATCACTTTTAAAGCTTTTTTAAGGTTGATAAATGAAAGAGGAACATGATTATTGTTTCTATTTTTATGTGAGATACTTCGTTTGCAAATTAAACCAATTTAACGAGAAACAAAAATATATAGATGAACGCTAGAATCAAAATGTCAGTTTGCCAGACATTTGACAAGATTTTTATAGGTTTTTTTAGATGGTCTTTCATCTGAGCTTACTTAGAAAACTGTCAAAGCGGACTTTCGTGTATTTTCAGAAATTGTGAACTTTCACCCCGGTGCTGCCTATTCTTTATAATGCGTGAGCCAGACATTTGACAAGATTTTTATAGGTTTTTTTAGATGGTCTTTCATCTGAGCTTACTTATAAAACTGTCAAAGCGGACTTTCGTGTATTTTCAGAAATTGTGAACTTTCACCCCGGTGCTGCCTATTCTTTATAATGCGTGAGCCAGACATTTGACAAGATTTTTATAGGTTTTTTTAGATGGTCTTTCATCTGAGCTTACTTATAAAACTGTCAAAGCGGACTTTCGTGTATTTTCAGAAATTGTGAACTTTCACCCCGGTGCTGCCTATTCTTTATAATGCGTGAGCCAGACATTTGACAAGATTTTTAAAGGTTTTTTTAGAGGGTCTTTCATCTGAGCTTACTTAGAAAACTGTCAAAGCGGACTTTCACGTATTTTCAGAAATTGTGAACTTTCACCCCGGTGCTGCCGTTGCAAGAAAAAAGGTTCTTTGACAGCTATTCCAAAACAAAAGAGGATCGAAGTGATTCAAACTCACAACATCTTCATTCCTACCGGTGCAAGATGTTGTAGTGTTCACTTTTATGAATCTGATGATTGGAAGAAACTGCAACCTGGCCGAGCTGAGATGACAAATGATGAACTGCATGAAGCTGTACAATTGTGCAGATCAGAACTTCTTGCACGTTCATTCAAACTTCCAATTCCTCAGCTTGTTGAAGATGATGAAGCCATGGACACATACTACAGAAATTGGACGAGTTTGACTGTTTCACAGTTTAAAGATTTGCTCACATAATCATCTTGGGAATTATATTTTGGACCCCGAGAATAACTTAAATGCCAAAAGGAGAGACTTTGTGGAAGCTTCTGATGATGATTTGTCAGAGTTTCCACGATTATCTCTGGATGACATTTACAGGATAACACTCGGGACTTATCAAATCCGAAATATTTATTCTTATATCAATGCCTCTATCATTGGTAATGAAATTCCAATTTCTGTGTATTGCCAAGCAATATCAATCCCGGACTTGACAACAATTGATCCTATTTTATTCAGAGCTAGGATAATCTCTGCACATAAATCGACGGGGAAATATTTAACATATATCCTAATAGATAAGTGTGCTCACCTTGTGGACAAAATAATTGCATATTATTGCCAATGCAATTCTGGTATGCGGACAGTTGGCTGCTGTTCGCATGTCGCATGCCTCATTTGGTATTTGTCCACAGGGAGACATTCACCCATCCGGCCTCCAGCAGCAAATCACTTAGATTCGTTTGCTCACAAACTTGGTGGTGTGGATGAGAGAGATTCTGGCTCTGATGCGGATCCATAAACTATCTCATGGGCGAAGCAGCCGAGTTAAATCTCAATTTCAGTACCCACATGAGATAGTTTATGTTACGCTCCAACGTGATGTTTTTACGCACGTTTGGATAAGTCGTGGTCATCAGAAATCCAACTCCTCCTCCTCGCGGTGATGGCTGGTTAATGCTAACGGAGCTCTGGTTATTAAATAATATCAATTATTCAAACTGAACTCAAACGTTTTGATATCAAGTTCAATTATACCACCCACAATTCAATTAATGGCTCAAATATCGACATTCTTGACAGTTGAAGGGGCAGTTGACGCATGCCTGAGTCATAATTATCATTTAACAGCTCGCGATTGTTAGTTCGGTTATTGTAAGCATGATAAGTTCCGGTATATAGCCATACGTTTAATTGTTCTATAAGAATTCAGTTTAAAACAGTGAACATACAAGTATAAGGGAGAATATACAGGTTATCTCGTACCAAACATAAGGTAATCTAGTGAAAACGTCATTTTGTAACCTTTTGTAAGCTACAGAGAGACAAAGATTGCACCACATCAGAGAATTCATAATGGCGGACTCAAATATTGACTTTGATAAACAATCTGTTAATCTAAAACCATTATTTACAACATTTTCGATTAAAAAGTTGAGAAAGTATATTGCAAATAGCTTTTTCAAGCTTAAAACATTTTTTTCACTAGTAAAAATCTTTATTTTCATTCAAAATATGATTTAAAAAATTCGACTTTTGACCGGGTTTTTTCAACCTTAAGTCCGAAATTTTCTGTAGGGTTTTGAACATTCCTTATAGAATCGAGTGTCCTCTATCGATTGGCATTGAAAAATCTCTGGCTCAAAAACAGGCAGAATCTGTCACTGTCCTTTACACAATCTAACCCCTACACAATCTAACCCTTCTATGCAATTTGAATTTGCAATTTGCAATTAAGGATAAATATGCATATTTTTTTTTATAATTTGCAATTTAATCAATACCATTTTGTTTTCCTTGAGACAGGTTTTTCCGTGATCTCAAACAGATTAGTTTCTTTAATCATCTATTTTGATTTTGAAGTTTAAACTTTTTGTTTTTTTTGACATAAATATAAAATAGAAACTTTTAAATAACAAGGAAAAAATTGATAAACAGTTATGTCTGCCCTTGATTAACGAGGAAGAAAGTTGTCTAGCTTATCCTTGCTTGTGCTATGCATTGATAATAAGTGAATTAAGATTACCTTATTTTATTTTTTATGCATAAATCTTTTGATTAATTGTAAACAAATAAATCATTTTTCATAGAATTCTGAACCAAAAATAAAATTGAAACATAGTTTCCATCCCAATTGACCCTGATTTTCAGGTATATAAGTTGATTTGCTTTCAATTGAAAATCATAGCGAGAAAAGTTCTCCAAGTCATCGTTTTAACTTCGAAAAGTTTTATCTCTTCGATTCAAAAAGTTAAATTCAATACTTTATTCAATCGAAATGTAAGTTTTTATGAATGGGTTGTATTTATTGTTTTATATTTAATCAACTCTTCTTTCTTTTATTTTCAGAAATCTTTGGAACTCTTGGTTTTATTCATTCGCTTATCACTGTTACCTCGAGTTATACTGGTTCGCTGGTTTTTCACATATCTGGTGCGCGCTTTCTTGGCAATTTCTTACTTGGTCTTTTTTGGTTTTTCTTGCTGCTATACTATATTCAACTTAAAAGTAAGTTAAATATTTTACTTTAATTTGGTCTTTTACCTTGATTTTAACTTTGAATTTGCCTTTGCTTTTGCTTTCGATTTTTAAACTTTTGTTTTGAATTTAACTTTGAATTTGAATTTACCTTTATTGCTGTTTTGTCTTTGATTTTAAACTTTCACTTGCATTTTAACATTGATTAGTCTTTGCCTTTGTCTTTGTTTTTGAACTTTTACTTTGGTTTTCACTTTGATTTTAACTTTGTCTTTTCTTTAATTTTGTCTTTGATTTTAGATTTTTACTTTGATTTTAACTTTGTCTTTTCGGCTATAATGCACATTAGCCCCCCCTCTGATCTTGATGAAACTTTGTGTATATACTTATTTTGGCGCGAGATTTTGATTTATGAAGTCCTGCATTGCGGAAATTCTTACTTCCGGAGATACCGGAAATAGCTGATATCTCGAGACGTAGGATAGATACATGCACACATGGTACATCACTCGATAGAAAACAATGAGTTCTATACACATATGAATTTTCATGCATTTATGCGCATGCGCAGTAAAGTTACATAGGAAAAACCATTGAAAAACAGTCATTTTTTCAGATTTTTCCGGCTAGTCGATCAGAAAGGCACCTGAATCGTACCGATGACATCACATGCAATAGTACATCTCATGTTGTATGTGCGTATGCATTTTGAACAAATTCTGATCATGTATAGGGAAGTTAGAACTGTTAGAATTGAAAGTAAGTTACCATACCCATTGACAAGTTGTTAAATTGAAGATCTCCTATGGACTCACATATCAAAATTCTCAATTTTGTTGTTTGAAACTGCTCAGGAAATGCAACTAGCACCACGCGAAGGTGGATTTAATCAGTCAACGTGGAATTGCATAGGAAATCTAGTGCTTTTTGGTCTCAACAAGGGTTCACGGCACGATGGGCGCTTGGGAAGGGTCACCCCACCCCCTTTTTGAAGGTTAAGGTGGTGCGAAGCGCCACCTTAACCTTCAAAAAGGGGGTGGGGTGACCCTTCCCAAGCGCGCTCGGCTGCTTCGCAGCCTCGCAACAACCCCCTCCTGCATTTTCCCTATTTAGTATACTTTAACATACCCTATCCTTACCTTTACGTAACCTTACTACCCACCGTACTTCTTTTTACTTCACTTTAATTTACCTACCCCGGGCTAACCTTACTCCACCTTAGCATTCCTTACATACTTTACGCCATCATATTTTTAAGTCCATCACACTGAACTAAGCTAATTGTACCATACCCCACCATACCTTGCATCAACATATTTTACAAACCTTACTTCCTCTACACTACCTAACGTTACACTATCATATCATTTCTGCTCCTATTCGGAATTTAACCATGTAAGTCTATGCGAAATATGCAAAGTTTATATGGGTATACATGGGTATACAAACTAACTTTTCCATTCTAACAGAGCTAAAGTCTCAGTATGTTATCGGATTTCTTGCAAAATGCATACACACATATAACATGAGATGTACTATTGCATGTGATGTCATCGGTACGATTCAGGTGCCTTTCTGATCGACTAGCCGGTCAAATCTGAAAAAATGACTGTTTTTCAATGGTTTTTCCTATGTAACTTTACTGCGCATGCGCATAAATGCATGAAAATTCATATGTGTATAGAACTCATTGTTTTCTATCGAGTGATGTACCATGTGTGCATGTATCTATCCTACGTCTCGAGATATCAGCTATTTCCGGTATCTAAGGAAATAAGAATTTCCGCAATGCAGGACTTCATAAATCAAAATCTCGCGCCAAAATAAGTATATACACAAAGTTTCATCAAGATCAGAGGGGGGGGGCTAATGTGCAGTCTTACCGTCTTTTCTTTGATTTCTTCTCTGATTTTAACTTCGATTAATCTTTGCCTTTGTCTTTGTTTTTAAACTTTTAATTTGGTTTTCAATTTGATTTTGTCTTTTCTTTGATTTTTGTTTTTGATTTTAACTTTGATTAGTCTTTGCCTTTGTCTTTGTTTTTTGAACTTTTACTTTGGTTTTCACTTTGATTTTAACTTTGTCTTTTCTTTGATTTTGTCTCTGATTCTAACTTTGATTTGTTTTTGCCTTTGTCTTTGTTTTTGAACTTTTACTTTGGTTTTCACTTTCACTTTGAATTTGATTTTGTCTTTTCTTTGATTTTGTTTTTGATTTTTTGAACTTTTACTTACGTTTTCACTTTGAAGCTGGATTTGACTTTGTCTTTTTTTTGATTTTTTCTTTGTTTTTAAACTTTTAATTTGGTTTTAACTTTGAATTCGACTTTGTCTTTTCTTTGATTTTTTTTATTTTAACTTTGATTAGTCTTTGCCTTTGTCTTTGTTTTTGAACTTTTACTTTGGTTTTCACTTTGATTTTAACTTTGTCTTTTCTTTGATTTTGTCTCTGATTCTAACTTTGATTTGTTTTTGCCTTTGTCTTTGTTTTTAAACTTTTACTTTGGTTTTCACTTTCACTTTGAATTTGATTTTGTCTTATCTTTGATTTCTTCTCTGATTTTAACTTTGATTAGTATTTGCCTTTGTCTTTGTCTTTGAACTTTTACTTTGGTTTTCAATTTGATTTTAACTTTGTCTTTTCTTTGATTTTGTCTTTGATTTTAGACTTTTACTTTGATTTTAACTTTGATTTGACTTTGTCTTTTCTTGTTTGGTTGTCACTGGTTTTCACTTTGAAACTGAATTCGACTTTGTCTTTTCTTTGATTTTTTTTTATTTTAACTTTGATTAGTCTTTGCCTTTGTCTTTGTTTTTGAACTTTTACTTTGGTTTTCACTTTGAATTTGACTTTATCTTTTCTTTGATTTTGTCTTTGATTTTAACTTTGATTTGACTTTGCCTTTGTCTTTCTCTTTAACTTTGACTCCGATTTTAACTTTTAATTTGTCTTTTCTTTGATTTTGTCTTTGATTTTGCACTTTTACTTTGATTTTAATTTTGATTTGACTTTGCTTTTGTTTTTGTTTTCAAACTTTTACTTTGAATTTAACGTTGAGTTTGACTTTGCCTTCGTCTTTGTCTTTGTATTTGGTTTTAAACTTCCACTTTGATTTTGGATTCCAATTCATGTTCCAAAGCAAGTTATTTTTGTTGACTTTATATTTCGATTGCGATATCGATTTTTAATTCATTTTTGACTTTAGGATTGAACTAAAATTCGATTTCGAGTTCGAGTTTGAGTTTGAGTTTGAAATCAAGTTTGGGTTGACTCAAGATTTTGATTGAGATTTCGATTTCGAATTAATTTTTGACTTAGGGATTGAACTAAATTGCGATTTCGAGTTCGAGTTTGAGTTTGAGTTTGAAATCAAGTTTGGGTTGACTCAAGATTTTGATTGAGATTTCGATTTCGAATTAATTTTTGACTTAGGGATTGAACTAAATTGCGATTTCGAGTTCGAGTTTGAGTTTGAGTTTGAAATCAAGTTTGGGTTGACTCAAGATTTTGATTGAGATTTCGATTTCGAATTAATTTTTGACTTAGGGATTGAACTAAATTGCGATTTCGAGTTCGAGTTCGAGTTTGAGTTTGAAATCAAGTTTGGGTTGACTCAAGATTTTGATTGAGATTTCGATTTCGAATTAATTTTTGACTTAGGGATTGAACTAAATTGCGATTTCGAGTTCGCGTTCGAGTTCGAAATCAAGTTTGTGTTGACTTTATATTTCGATTTAGATTTCGATTTTGACTTAATTTTTGACTTTAAGCTTGAACTAAAATGCGATTTCGAGTTCGAGTTCGAATTCAAGTTCGAAATCAAGTTTGGGTTGATATTACATTTCGATTGATATTTCGATTTTGAATGAATTTTTGACTTTAAGCTTGAACTAAAATGCGATTTCGAGTTCGAGTTCGAATTCAAGTTCGAAATCAAGTTTGGGTTGATATTACATTTCGATTGATATTTCGATTTTGAATGAATTTTTGACTTTAAGCTTGAACTAAAATGCGATTTCGAGTTCGAGTTCGAGTTCGAATTCAAGTTCGAAATCAAGTTTGAGTTGATATTACATTTCGATTGAGATTTCGATTTTGAATGAATTTTTGACTTAAAACTTGAACTAAAATGCGAGTTCGAGTTCGAGTTCGAATTCAAGTTCGAATTCAAGTTTGAGTTGATATTACATTTCGATTGAGATTTCGATTTTGACTTAATTTTTGACTTTAAACTTGAACTAAAATGCGATGTCGAGTTCGAGTTCGAATTCTAGTTCAAGTTTGTGTTTACTCAAAATTTGATTGAGCTTTCGATTTCAATGTAATTTTAACTCGCGACTCGATTTTAAGTTCGATTTCGATTTAATTTTTGAATTCGACTTGATCTTAAACTTGAATTTGAATTGGAATTCGAGTTTTAGTCACCTTAGATTCTGATTTTGAGTCAATTTCTGTCTGTACTTACGGTTTTATGGTAATTTTTGTGCTTGACGTTGCTTTCTATTTTGCTCTTGAGTTCAACTTTTTTGAAATGAAAATTTGAAATTTTCACAAATAATTTATTCTTTTAAAATAATTCAATGCTTAATAATTTCAGACTATGTATCGAGTTTGTCAAGGCAAAAATGCAACTTCATTGAAATTTATCAAAGTTGCTGACAATAATTATGATGAATCTGCTGACGTTATTTTGAATTTTGCTGATTTTTCAATCACCATAGATGAATTCATAAATTTGTTGAAAAAAACACCACCACATTTTATACATTCAATGCTAAACACAATCGTTTCTATCGATTGTCAAAAATCTGTTGCATTTATTTCAAAAAGAAAATTCTCTCAAATTTTGACATGCGTTGATGAAATAACACGTAACCAAATTTTGAACTGCAATCAATAGAGACATTTCATTTCAAAATATTTTACTATTTCAGTATTCCAAATGAAAGTAATAACTGAAACAATAACGAAGCCTAAATTAGATGTTGGCTTTCGTGCTCCGAGTAACCTGTTTATTTCGAAAAAGAAGAAAATGTTTCGAAATTAACTCACCCAATTATTCCCAAGGATCTATCATGTCATACTGAAAAAACATCTAATCCATGTTTAGCTGCAAAATATGTAAAATATTTAAAAAAAATCCATAAAAAAGTTACTGGGTATGGCAAAAGTAAATAGGAGGTGTATTTTGGCAATAACTTTTGAACCACTTGGAATTTTTTATTGATTATTTTTTTAATTGAAAGGGACAAAGGTCGGTTGATTATTTTATCAATTGTTCAAAGTGTGACCCTTCGGTGATCACTAGATGGCGCAAACGGGTTTCGAAGGCATTGCAAGAACGGGTGATATAGGCAACGGGAATCTCTTCAAATGCTTCCATTATTGCATTTTTAAGTTCTTCTTCTGTTTGAGGATTGTTTCTGTAAACTCGGTCCTTTAAATAACCCCATAGAAAAAAGTCACAAACATTAAGGTCGGGCGAATAAGGTGGCCACGGAGTTGAACTTGTAGGACAATTAAGGGCTATTATATTGGACCCAAAGCGAGGACAAATTAAATCCCATGTTCCTTTGGTCCTGTGAGGGGGAGCACCATCCTGCATGAACCAATGATCTCCGTGCTCTCGGGTATTTTGGACTTTAGGAAGAAAATAAGTTTCCAACATCAAATTATAAGCTTCCGCATTAACTGTTGAAGGAAAAAAATAGGGACCGATCACTCCTCCACTAAAAATACCCGCCCAAACTGTCACTTTAACTGGGTGTAATGGTTGAACAGAACAAAAAGTGGGTCTTTCCGTCCCCCAAATTCGACAATTTTGTCTGTTGTAGACTTCATTGTTGAGGTAGAAATGAGATTCGTCCGTGAAAATTATTTTGTTCACATCGACTTCCCCAGAGTCAATCAGTTCTAGCATAGTGTTTGCGAAATCATAACGCTTTTCTGGCGCATCTCGGCTTAGTTGTTGTTTGATCTGAATCTTATAAGACTTTAGTCCTAAATCGTCCTTCAAAATACGGCCAACAGAGCGTGTGGAAGTGCCAACAATTTGCGCTAATTTATTACTTGAAATTTTAGGGTTTTCTTCAATCACCTCTTTAGCCGCCTGAATGTTTTCAGGGGTTCTTGCGGTTTTCGGTCGACCACTTCTAGGTTCGTTTTGCATAACAAACATTCCATTTTCAAATTTATCAATCCATCTTTGAAAAAAATCAAAAAATTAAAAAAAACACCAAAAATTTCGATTTTCAACTTACTCATTGATTGTTTCATTCCGAGGGGGTTTTTTTCCGTGGGAATAGGTTGACCATGCCTTTTTTGATGAACTAATGTCACAATTATTAAGAAAATAATGCTTAATAAAAAAAGCTCTGTCTTTATCAGAAAAATTACTCATTTTTTCAAGTTAACTAAAACTGACCGGAAACGGAAATAATAATCAATCGACCATCTGAATTGGCCACACAAAAAATTTGGTGGCGCTACCTACAATTGTTTTTGGGTTATTGCCAAAATACACCTCCTATTTACTTTTGCCATACCCAGTACATATAAAACATTACACTGTAAATCTTGTTCAGCGAAAAAGCCGCTAAAATCTATAGATAGAAAAAAAATTGTTGATAACTTTTCTGGAAAATTCATAAATTCAAAACTTTGTATTTTTGCTGGTCAAAATATGTGTCCACGAGTTGACCAAGCGATGACTTGGTTAATAAATTGTAAATTTAAGCGTCATTTTATGAAAAATTGTAAAATTCATTGTAACATCTTGCGAAAGATGAAAAATAATCTTGAAAACAAAAGAAATGTAATTTTTGCAATACTCCGCTAATAAAATTTTTTGTTATTCTATTAGAAACATGCTTTCACCAATTATTGAAAACTGGACTTGTCCACAAGCAACCTCTGCACTCAAATTATATTTCAAAATGAAACACCAAGATAAACGCATATCTTCTTTTGATAATACCGATTTGCCAAAAACATCAATTGAAAAAATATCTTCTTTTGGATTTTTTTCACAAAACAAAACTGAAATCTGCTGCTTTTGCTGTGGCTTAGAAATTCCTTTGTCTCTGGTTGAAACTGATTTGAAAGCATTACATAAGTTATTTAGTCCGAGATGTTCATATGTACTGACACGAGAGCTAGGTTTCGATATTTTTTTCGATACAGATAAAAATGCTTCATATTATGCACGTCCTAAGGCAAATTTTAAAGAAGATCTTTCGGAGCCTGCTACTCTTCCGGTTTATGTAATAAAGAAAAACGATTCTATATTTGTTAAGGAGTTAACTGATAAGATTTGGATAAATCCTGAAAAAATTTACCAGCTCTTCAGAATCAGATACAACCGATTTCATTCTTTTGAAAAAGCTTCAATTTCACTGCGAAGTAAAAATTTACTCGTTGAAAATGGATTTTTCTGGACGGGAGATGGTAGAACAATTCAATGCGCCTTTTGTCGATTAGGTATTGAAGGAACACTGCCATGCATACCAAACACTATCCATGCACTACTTTCACCAGATTGTCCTTATTTGAAAAAAGAAAGTTTCGATATTGAAAGAAGTTTATGCACTGTATGTTTAGTAAGAAGACAAGATGTTTTGTATACACCATGTCATCATACTGCTGTCTGCCATAATTGTGACAAACTTTTATTTTTGCAAGAATCAAAAAGCTGTCCAATATGTCGCACGAAAATTGAAAAGCGATATTATTGCATTTCACCTTGAGTATGTTCTTTTGAATTATTGAATTATATTTTTTTTTAATGTTCTTTGGAACTTATATCCTATTTTCTCTTTTCTTTTTTTTACATTAGGAAGATGGCACGATTTTCATCACGAAGAAGCTTCCCTAAAAGTTTTCTCCGAAAAAAGCAGCCCCTGCATAAAAAAATTTTACATTTACTCACTCTGCTACGAGAGGAAAAATACATTTATGGACAATCTCTTAGGGAAATGAAGAAAATTCTGCGCAACGTTCTTGACACCTCGTTGCTATTAACTGAATGTCGTTCCTAATGTTGTCAGGTAGCTGATACTTTGTTTGCAATCAGGAATGGAGATTTCGTTACGACCAACGAGCACTTGGAGTTGCAAGATTCTTTACTTTCACTTTTTCTTTGTTCTGTTGATTCATCATAACATTATTTCATTTAATTCTTTTGATTTGTGAAAAAATCTCTTTTTATAATTCAATCTTATATATGTTTTCCTAAAAAATTTCAATTTTGTTTATGCATGCTTTTCTCATTTGTAGATTTAAATTGTTTTTTTTTCGTATATTATCCAACAATTCAAGATTAAAATTTCATTTGATTTAAATTAATGATTTTTTTTTATTTTTAAATTAAAATTTATACTTTTTATTAATAATAATTTTTTTTTGTTATCTTTTTTAGATGCCTTTCAGAAGAGTAAGCAACGCTGATAGATTATACTATCATAAATTTCTTTTCAAGGCTCTTCCGCTTCGAGTTGGTATCCGTTATCTAACTTTCTTCTTGGTGAACTGTAATGGCTTCCTGTGTAGAAATGAGATCAAAAGGATAGATTACATAGTAAACCAGGTGATACGCAACAGAAGGTTGCATACACGCCGCATTTTTGATCTATGTAAACTGGCCAAAGCACGGAACAGTCTGTTAAAAAATGAAATATTGGATGCCGATATTGAAGATTTAATTCATCTTTTATATATTTTTTATAATGAAATAACAAAGACGTAAAAAATTAACATTTTCTCTTATATAATTGTTTTTGAAATCTTTTTTCTTATGACTCATTTTTTTTGCTTTTGTATCTTTTTCATACATTTATGTTTTTAACTTTAACTGTAATGATTTCAATATTTTTTCGTCGTTGTTTTCTCATTAAATTTTTTTAATTTGAATTTTCGTTTCTGTGTTTTTCGTGTATATAAACATCTCTCGTTTCAAAACCAATTCATTCAGGAATATAGACTCAGAATGGAAAAGTTTATTAATTTTTTCGCCTACAAACCGCCAAAACATAATATTATTTTGTGCTATGATATTTGTAAAGTGAGAATTTTGGAACCATCCTTCACAGCAAGACTCAACCACTATTTTCCAGATAATTTGTTCAATAAAAGTTTGAAGGGATCTTTAGCTGGTCCTGTGAAAAGGAATGAAGAGAATAGTTTCATATTGAAGGTTAAGTCTATAAGATTGTCCTATTAAAAAGTTAACTATTTTATTTTCCAAACAGAAAAGGTTGACTCTTATTATTGCGATATCATCTTATACTTTTTCTGGACTGGACAAATTTCTCATCATAAACTATCTATGCGAGAAAAACTTGAGCTAGCTTACGCCATGGATTTCTTCGGTATAAGGTTGATTGAATACTCATCACAGTATGATACTATTTATGAGCTTCAAAAAGATTTGATTACCCTAGCACGATATTCAAATGACCCTGAAATCAAAGATTTGATTAATTATTTGATTCCAGACTTTTATAATGAATTAGATTATCAATTTTAAAGCTTCCTGTCTTTTTCAACCTTGATCAAGCCTAAATTATTTCAACTCACATGAGTAATTTATTTTCAATTTGTTTTCAATTTAGTTTTCTCGTCATATTCAGGATCATTTGGTTGTTTTAATTAATCTACAACCTTGAAAAAAAACCCAAACGTATTGCACAAGCAATTCACATAATCAAAATAATTTCGTATTGTGTACAGAATTTAATTATAAATTATAATTCAAGGTAATATAGCATGAGTCTTGTGACAAAAAAGGAGATAAAAGAAATAGTTTAAGGGAGCTCAACCTTGAGTTTACATATAAAAGTTCCTGAGAGCCTGTTCAATTCACAAAATGACTCTCTTCTTCAGTCGATGTCATTCAAGTGCTTCACCAATTTCAAAAGCTACATCTGGATCAGTTGGTTTTGATATTAAATCTTTTGAACATGTGATATTACCAGTTGGCAGGACAAGAATTATAAAGACAGGAATCAAAGTGAAGCCGCCAGCAGGAACTTATGTTAGAATAGCTTCTCGCTCAAGCCTTGCATCTCAAGGTGTCGTTGCTCACGGTGGCGTAATAGATCCTGACTATACTGGTGAAATCAAGGTCATTCTTCATAATTGTTCGGATAGACATTTTATTATAAAAAAGGATATGAAAATTGCACAGTTAATTGTTGAGAAGGCGGAGTTTCCTGAATTAATCGAAGTAGAACACATAGTTGATTGTGGTGAGCGTGGTGAGAAGGGATTTGGATCGTCTGGAATTTGAAATATAAACCAAACCGTTCATTTCTTCATTCATTCAGTTTTTACTTTCAATCCTTCAAACATGTCTTCATCATCAAGTGATCAAACCAGCTTATTTTTACAGAAACTCAAGAAACGTGATAGATTCGAACATTTTTTTGAGAAATTATTAACTGTTGAAATCAATCCCGATCTAGTGATATCTGTTGAAAAATCTCGTTATCAGCATGATATTCATATTGACTTGCGACGACAAAAGGAAGTGCAATACTGTGGAGAGAAGATGATGGTACCGACTAAAGAAGGATTTTTTTTCGAATCAATGAGTATTCAAAACTCATAAAAGAAGTCGAGAATACTTTTAACCGAATTGCTCAATTCTTTGAAATAAATGAGGCTCCTGGAAGATGCATTACAGGTAAAGTTTGTGAAATCGAAAATAAACTGGAGTTATGGTTTAAGACACATTATATGCGATCAAAAATTTGCTTGAACGGATCTGAAACAACAAAGATGCTTGCTAAATGTCAAGAAATTGATGCTGTACTCGTGAAAGAAACTCATAAAGGTGTCGATAAGCAAATCAACGCACCCCAACCAAACCAACAAAAACGAGATAGTTTTCCGCCTTGGTTCATTAAATTATTGATTATTGAAATTTCACCGAATTTAGTGATTACTGTTAAAAAATCACGTTATCAGCATAGAATTCATATTGAAATAAGACGACAAGAGGAAATGGAATTTTGTGGAAAGAAAAAAATGCTACCGACTGGTGATGGTTTTAGTTTGGACGTTTCCGAGTATGAAAAACTCATAGAAGGACTTGAGAATTCAAAATGTAACACTGACAAATTCTTTATAATGAATGATAGCCGTGAAAGATACATCTTTGGTGCGGTTTATGAGATCGAAAATACTGTAGAATTACGTTTCAGGCACAATTATATTCAATCAAGCATCTGCTTGACTAAACCTGAAATTCAAAAGATCCTTGCTGAATGTCATGAAATCGATGCTGTTGTAGTTAAAGAAATTTATTAATTATATAGATTTACTTGTTACTTACTATCTTTTTACAGTATTCATATTTGTGCAAAAACTTACGTCATTATTAGACGGGACTTTCCCTAATGAAAGATTAGTGAGCATGGTGAGAGAGATGAAGATCATCTGAATTTAGGTATAAATACAGAACTATTCTGATTTTTCAGCATTAAGTTTCTACTCTTCAATTTGTGCTGAACATGGCTTCAAACAGTGGTGAACAAGACAATACAACAAAATCTTTTCAACGAAAAAAGTTTAGTGAAGAATTTGAACAACTACTATCAGTTGAAATTTCTCCTGGACTATGGATTGCTGTTCAAAAACAAAAATCTGGTGGTAATATGTATGTTGATATTCGTCGTAAAAAAGAAGGAAAATGGCAAGGAAATAAAATTTACATCCCTACCCCAGCTGGTCTATTTCTAAGATACCCTGAATACGAAAAGCTGAAACAAAAATTGGAGACTGTTATGAACAGCATGGAAAAAATCTTTGAATTCACTCATGCTTCTGGAAGAAATATTTCTGGCGTTGGTAAAATAAATGGCTCTATTGAAGTAAAACTCAAGACTGATTACAAGGAAACCAAAATTGTTTTGTCTCGTGAGGAAGCTGAGAAGTTAGCTTCTAACTCGGTTGCTGATGGCATTGCTGCTGCTATGGTGCATGTTATTTATGAATAACTTTACTCCACTTATATTCACATTTTTTATCTCATTTTTATATTTTATTCTCTTTTTCTTTGAATTTATTGATTTTGATTACTTTATTTTTTTTTCTTTGATGTACTCTTGTTATAAAAAAAAATAAAAAAAAGTGAGCGCTCACTAAATAATGTGAAATTATTATTTAAAGAGAAACTTTTTCGGATAAACTTCAGAGATGAAAATGTTTTCTTGTGAAAAATGTGGTGAAAATTTTATGAAATATAAGTCTTTAATTTTACATAAAACTAAATGTGAACAAATCACTTGTGAAAAATGTAAACTTCAATTTAGTAAATTGAATTTTCTTAACCATCTAATGGGATGTAAAGCTAGAAAGGCAACAGATATTGGTGATTTTGCGACATTCAAACTTCATAAAAAGGCCTACAAAAATACACTTACAGTATGTGTTTTGCTTAAATTCATTAAACAAAAAACTGATGGCGAAATGGATTCTACAGAAATCTACAAAGTCTCACAAATGCATAGGCTGACAAGTATGCATAATTATCAAACATTGATAAGGGACTGGATCAAACAACTGGAACTATCAATTGATCAGTTTACTCAACGTGGAAGTGGATGGGTACTCGAAAAAGTAAAAGTACTCGAGATACGAATTGGTAAACTGAAAGAGCATAGCGGAGGTTGTAGAACAACAAAACTTCCCCTTGAACTACATCGTAAAAAGAGTTTGCTTTCACCAGATTGTAGGAAAGAGTGTTTTAAATGGTCTGTCCTCATGGGACTACATCCACAGAGAAGACATAAAGAAAAGCTTTATCTTTACAAGAGATATGAAGAACTGTATGATTTCAAGGACGTTGGTGAAATGACATCAGTCTCTCAAATTAAAAGATTTGAAAGGCGAAATGATATTTCTGTTAATGTTTATACATTGTCCCTTGATGAGAAAAAGAAAATTGTTCCTCTAGTTATCAATGAAATACGTAAAGAAAAACATGTAAATTTATTTCTTTATAATGAACACTACTATTGCATTACCAATTTTAATGCACTCATCAAATCACATCGTTCATGGGAACGATTTTACTGTTATTCGTGTTTATCTGGTTTCAGAGATAAAGATTCTTTGAAAAAACATGAAGTTGTTTGTTACAATAAAGCACCGCAGCGAATTATTTTACCAGGAACAGCTAATATTCCAACCAAATGCAAATTTGATAAAATACAAAAAACAATACGCTCTCCATATGTTGTTTACGCAGACTTTGAAGCATTGTTGATGAAATCTGACAGAGCTCTCACACGAAATACTTTCGAGTATCAGAAACATGAAGCATGCTCATTTGGATTGGTTGCTGTTGATTGGAATGATAATATTATCTACAAAAAATTTTACAGAGGTCTTGATGCATCAGAAAAATTCATTGAAACTTTAAAAGAGCTACGAGAGTTTCTTCAAATACATTTAGATTTAAATAAAAAACCAGTCTCCCTAAATCATACTGAACGCCAAATTTATGAAAGAGCAACTCAATGTTATGTTTGTCATAAACAATTGAATGGTGATAAAGTGCTTGATCATTGTCACCTGACAGGAGAATTTCGAGGAGCAGCACATAATCAATGCAATCTTAAAATGCGTTTACCTGACAAACTACCAATAATTTTTCACAATTTAAAAGGTTACGATGCGCATTTGATTATCAAAGGACTCAAGACAGATTCAATAAAAAAAATTAACGTAATACCGCAAAATACTGAAAAGTACATTGCAATTATAATGGATGATTTCCTATTTTTAGACAGCCTTGCTTTTTTACTTTCAAGTTTGGATACATTGGCAAATAATCTTTCAACGGATGAAAAGGCCAAGTTTCTAAAACAAGAGTTTTCTGAAACTGATTTACCATTGATTCTTGCAAAAGGCGCACTCCCATATGAGTATATGGATTCTTGGTCAAAATTTGAGGAGAGAAATTTACCACCAATTGATAAATTCTATTCGAGTTTATCGCAGAAAACAATTGATCAACAAGCATATAACAGACTTGTTGGAATATGGGATCATTTTGAATGCAAGAATCTCGGTGATTTTCATGACATTTATCTTAAAGTTGATGTTTTACTACTTGCAGCAATTTTTCAAAACTTTCGTGCGACAAGTTTAAAACAATTCGGTTTAGACCCATGTCATTATTTTTCAACACCTGGGCTAACATGGGACGCTGCCTTAAAGTTTACTGAAATGGAATTGGACCTATTAACTGATATTGATATGATTTTGATGATTGAAAATGAAATAAGAGGAGGGATTTCATGTGCCATGTCGAGATATGCCAAAGCAAACAACAAATTTTCTCCAGAATATAATCCAGAAGAGCAAACATCATTCATTACCTATCTGGATGTTAATAATCTTTATGGTTATGCATTGAGTGATGTAATGCCGTGTAGAAACTTTGAATGGGTACCACAGAACATGTTTCAAAGTGTCATTGATCAAATTTTACATTCTAATGAAGACAGGAAAACAGGCTACATTTTAGAAGTTGACCTAGATTATCCTGAATCATTACATGATGCTCATAATGATTATCCACTAGCAGCGGAGAAAATCATTATTGAGAATGAACAATTAAGTACTTATCAAAAAGAAATTGTCAACATGTTGGCAGAAAATGGAATCAAGCGCTATAAAACTAAAAAACTCGTTCCAAATTTAATGAATAAGAAAAAATATGTCCTGCATGAACGTAATTTACGTTTTTATATTGAAAAAGGAATGGTCCTGAAAAAAGTACATCGTATCATTAAATTTACTCAAGAACCTTGGCTTCGTTCGTACATTCACATGTGCACGGAAAACAGGAAAAAAGCAACTTCATCATTCGAAAAAGATTTTTGGAAATTAATGGTCAATTCTTTATATGGAAAAAGTATTGAAGATAAAAGAAAACACAGTAAAGTTAAAGTTTCAACAAATGGACGACAAACGCTACAACAAATACGAAAACCAATGTTTGAACAATTTTACATTCTAGACAATGATATAGCGATAATCAAATTGAGAAAGTTTGAAGTTATTCTAGATAAACCTATATATTTAGGCTTTACTGTCTTGGAATTGTCAAAGTTACCCATGTATAAACTGCATTATGATCATTTCAAGTCTAAATATGGATCAAGATTATCTCTCATCTACACTGATACGGATAGTTTCATCTACAAAATACAAACAAACGATTTATTTACTGATTTGAAAGAATTTGATTAC
The DNA here is from genome assembly GCA_036759885.1 of Tetranychus piercei. Taxonomy (NCBI): domain Eukaryota; kingdom Metazoa; phylum Arthropoda; class Arachnida; order Trombidiformes; family Tetranychidae; genus Tetranychus; species Tetranychus piercei. The sequence goes on from CM071877.1 coordinate 16,931,712, forward strand.
CTTATGGATTTTTCTGACTATCCACAAACTCATTTTCTTCACAACATTGAAAATAAAAAGAAATTAGGGTACTTGAAAGATGAAATGAATGGACAAATAATTGATGAAGTAGTTTCAATAAAATCCAAACTTTATGCTATAAAGTATGGTACAAATAAAAAATTGACAGCTAAAGGTGTTCAGAAAGCAATTGTAAAAACTAGCATTGCAATAGATGACTATAAAGATTGTTTATTTTCGAATGTTTTGCTCAAACATACAAACTATCGATTGCAAAGTAAACATCATAATATTTCTTCCGTGAGAATAAATAAATTGTCTTTTTCACCACTTGATGATAAAAGGTACATTCTGGATGATGCAATTAGTACGTTAGCATTTGGACATTATAGAATTAAAAACTTTCAAGGTATTCAGATAAAATACTGAACATTTAAACTTTATCCTTTAATCAGCCTAACTTTCCCTATATGTTTTATTTTTATTAATTTTTTTTTGTTTTTTTTTGTTTTTTTCAGATGGCGAAATTGAACTTCAAAGAAATGAGAGCTAGGCGAGAAAAAAAATGGCCGAAAAAAGTCGCATACCATTGGTTAGAAAGCGGGCATCAAAAAAATTTGAGCTAACTCTAGACTTATTCAAAAAAGCATTCGACAGAGGTTTAATTAAAAGTTGTCCAGCAAATTGGGATCCGTATTGGTATTCACCTCATGCGCCAGTCAAATGCAAACTCAAAAGTGATGGTACCATTGATTTTGGCGATTGGGCAGATCCTGGCGACCAAAATCTAACTTGCGCCAAAAAAACCAAAATGGCATGGAAACAGAATTGGATGCTGAATGGGATGCTGGATGGGATGCAGGGTTGGATGAAATGCCTGCATTAACTATTGATGAGGAGATGGCTGAAATAACCGACTTGATGTCAAAAATTTTGTAAATGAATTCTTTATTGTTTTGTTTTTCTCAATAAATTTTTTTAATTAAATTTTCATTGAATTGTGTTTTACTGATCAGGAAAATTAAATAGCTGTCCTTCAACGTTTTAATTTCATAGATTGATTAGAAGGGTTAGATTGTGTAGGGGTTAGATTGTGTAAATTTACTACTACTGCAAACACTTTTGTAATAACAAGGAAATTAAGTGATCATGGAGATCAAAATTGAGTTGGCAAGTTGCCTGTTGGATGCAGAAATGCACAATATCTTGATATGACTGCTATACTTTAATTATTAAATCAATCATTTAATAAACCTGATAATCTAAACAATTCTAGCGATCGATTTTCAAACTTATAATTCCTTTAGATCTTTGAATACACTTATTCATCTGTAATCTGAATCACTAGATGGAGTCACACTCGTAACATTAAACATTTGATCATTCATTAAATAATTATTATGATCGTTTCCAAATTACCTATTAGTCTTTGATTGAGCAAAGCTAAAGTTGACTTGTTCAATTTGGAAGGCACTTAAAATTGATGATTTAAAATCAGGTGTTAAAGTTGAAAAATGATTGATTCAAGTGAATAACCATTTCAGTAATGATAGCATAGATGAAATGAATACAATAACAAGCAGTAAGTGTCTAAAACGAATAGAATCATGAAAAGTGGATTACAATTTGTCAAGAAGGTAAACAAAATGTTTCAGAGCTTCAGGCAATGAATACAAATAAAGAAGCCAAAAGTGAATTTCCTATAAATAATAAAACTTGAACTGTTCGTTATTCAACAAAAAAGACAGAAACAAATGAGAAGAAAATGAAAAGCTCAGAATGATTGTGAGAATCAAAATCTTGAAAGGTTTTATGAAAATTGGAGTGAAAAAAGGTCGAACACAAAATAGACTAAACTAACATATTAGTAACGAAAAGCCAAAATGAAAAAAATGAGTAAATAGAGAGAAAAGAAATGAGGAAAAAAAGTTGATAAAACAATGGTAACATGGGAAAGAATAGCTAATGTTTTATATAGATTCAGAGTTGAAAGTGAGACTTCTCAGTGTTTGTGAGTTGAGGGAGTAGACAAAGTTCATCATCATGATTCTCACCATTACCAACATGATGATGAGCTCATGTTAACAGCAAGAACAGGTTCAGGTCCGGGAGTTTCCACCAAAAAACTACTACAGTTACCTCACTCTCTGTGTCTCTCCTCTTAACCCCAATTGTATGAAATATTTGCAACAAAAAAAAGTCGAATTTTCCTTTGTGAAAAAAGGTTCATCTTTATCTTCATCATTTTGCCATCATAAACTGAGTGTAAAGATGAATGCTCCATCTTCATCATCATCATCCTTTTTCAATCATTTGATCTCAATCCATCATCGATTCTAGTATGTTCAACAGCCCAGAAATGTCGATAAATAATCTTATCTCTGCATCTTGAAGCAAACCAACTTGAACTTTTACATTTCTTCAAATTTTGGCAACTTTCCGAGTAAAGAATGGAGTCAAAATGAGTAAACTCGAAGATCCCAAATGTTAACCAGAAATCAACTTGAGTAACGAAGCAAAGTTCAAACCTCAAGAATATTCGTAATCTGAGAAAAAAGTAAAATCTAAGGAAATGGTGATTACATTCTGCTCATAATTAATCCATCTTTTTACATGCCTATTGTGATTAACTAATTTTACCCTTCAACCCTGTATAAGGAGAAAAGAGTTTGGACGAGAAAAGATAATTAAGCTTAATTGTTTAATCGTATGTGTACATTTACAATGGATACAAATGTTTATTTACATTTCAATGTGTTTACCGTTTCCATTTTCAATTTGTTAATCTTTACCATTTCATCTTATCCAACGAGTCGATAATGTTTCAATTGAACTCTGTGAATCTTGCAAGCTGGTTAAATCCAATTGTTGAAATTAGCTTTAAACCCTTTCAACCTTTTACACTTGTTACTTTGATAAATTTCAAATCCTGGTAAACACATTATGTCAACCAGTGAATCCAAGATAAACCCAGATGCTGTTGGTTGGATGAAAACTGAATCTGGTTCACCAACATCGTCTGGCAAGGGAATCTCAACTGCGACAGCATCATCATCAACTAAGCCTACAATCAATTTAACAACATTGGATAAAATAAAAAGATTTTTCTTCTCCAAGGAAGAATGGGAAGCTTATTTGATCGAAAAATTGGAAGAACAAGAGAAAAAGAAAGGTTTGTTCTCATCTTTTACCATCCATTCCATTCCTATTTACCTTTCATCTTTGCAAGTTTACCCAAAAAAGCAAGACAAATGTTTAATATTTTAGTCACAATGGTTAAAAGCTGGAAAACCAACGTTTCTTTTCACCATATTTATCTTATTCTTGGTCAATCCATCAATAACATTTTTTTATTGCTGTTCACATCAAGTTTATTGACTTGAAATTATTTACAAAGGTTTCACATTCAGACTAAATTAGAGTGAATTCAGTCAAAGCTGATCGCTTTTCAGTATTTGGTCTTTTCAATCATTTATTCATCATAACAGTTTGACCATTAGCTTGATGACATCTTTTTGTGTTCAGTGTCAGTTCAATCGTCATTGTTGACTAAAGTTGAATAGTTGAATAGGCTTAATCAAACAATCATAATGATCGAGCATTTTGCGTTTCAATTAGAGAAAAGATGTGAGAGAAAAACAAGTATTTCAATTTTTCCTTTTTACTAACTGCGGGGCAAAAATGAAATTGGATCGTACCAAATGAAATGAAACATTTGAGGAAATTTGAATAGCGATTGTAACCAGAGATAGTTTCAAGCTATTCATAGCTACATTGTTTTCAATTGCACTTGTTATCGAGGAAAGTTGAGCTTCCAATGATAAACATGAAAATAATTACAAGAAAAAAGCTAATGATTCTAATGAACTAGTGATTGATGGTCTGAAAAGAATGGAAAAATTGTCAACTTTCTTGTTCCTCTTTTCTTGCTGTTTGCCAGATAGTTTAAAGGTAAACAATAAATAATGATTCATGAAGATGAAGATGTGAAAATGAATGGAAACTAGGATTTAGTCTTGATAATGGTGAAGAGGAGGTGTTGAAGGTGAGCATGAATAAGCGTAACGAACTCAAAATTTTATCATTACTTTGCCAATTTGAATAAGCATAAGACGAAAACTTGAAGCTGGTAAACATGTTTACAGACAATGAAGATGAATTTCGAGTGAAACAATTTTCTAAGGGCAAAAGTCTGGTGAAAAACAACAACAACTGATTACAATTGGTATACAGATTGAATAATGATTGATACTGAATGCAATTTTAATGTTAAATTGGGCGAGCAAAGCTCAGCAGAAGCAATAACCATGCAAATAGAGTTGAAATGGATCGATAAGTTGAGTGGAAAAAGGCAAATTTTCAAAAACAAGAAAATCTCTATTTGTTACTGATTCCTCAAAGTGAACATAAAAAGTGAATGGAAAATTTTTGAGGTGAAAATGTCCAAAGAGCTGACGATGAAGGGTAAATAAAATGATTGAAGACGCTTGTTGTCAAACATTAGATTTTGGTTCCAAATTTTTTACATTTAATTCTCGTTATCATGTCTTGGGTGGAAGAGACGAGTTTCTTATAATTTTTTGCTTTTCTTAGTTTTTTCCTTTCTCTTCATTTTTTCATTCTCTTCATAATATTGTTCATTATGTATTTTGATGGGAAAATGAAGCAAACTCTTGTTGTAACACGAATATGAAAGATGGATTGGAGATTCAGGAGGGCTCAAACTTGTATTCAGAGAAAGGTAATCATGATAAACAGAATGGATTAAAGTATAAGGATCAGCATGAGTTCATTTTTTCCATCTTATTTCAATATTAGATGAGTGAATGTAATTTTGTTTGTGCCAATGAAAAGTTTCTAGTTTGCTTCAGTTGAAACTCTCGTTGAAGCTCAAGCATCATGTTTAACTGCCAATCAACTTAGATCACATGTTAAATTGATTATGTGATAGATGGATTAGTCGTGTTAACCGAATCTCATTTTTTCCATGTAAGACCAACCATTATTTCCTCTTCTCAATTCATCCAATTTTGTTTTACTTTTCATTGGAGAAATAAATTTAACTTTTTTGTCACTTTTCATCAACTAATTGTTAGTCTTGGCTGCTCAAGTTTGCGTGAAAATAAAAGGCTTGACTGTTGTCACGCGTCGATATTTTATTGAAACTTCAATGTTCCAAGCTGTAAAGTTGATCTTTCGATTGATTTTGATTAAACATTTCTTGATTTCTTCTTTTTATTGAACAATTAACGCTAGAGACGATGTGAAGCTCTGTTACTCATTTTAGTGATGTTTTTTGTCCTCTTATTGTTACTGAAATGCCATTTGTCAACATTTGTAATACAATGTATTTCAGTAATAGTTGAAGTAGAAATGTTTCACAAGAGCATCTGAATTGTAAATGAAGAGTTCATATTTGCAATTCTAACTCTGATTGTCTTATAAACTCTGATTGAAACTTGAGCATGATTCTTGTTTTATGTGGTTGTTGGTTTAATCGCAAAGAGACAAATTGGTTTAACAGTGGTTCGAGGGTTGATCTAGCTATTTAATACAAGCTAACTGGTCAGATTAAATAACTTGCAATGATTAGTCTTTCCTCTAACAATACGTGCCTTGATATGCATTTTTGCAAGTTTTTTGACTCTTCTTGAATCTCAACTAGCACATCTTGATACATTTTTGGCATGCATGGCTTTACAAGGCAATTATTTTCTGTTGAGCGTTAATATTATGTTGCTGTTGTTACTTTCTTGATGATGATGATTGACCATTTTTATAATTGTTGATGTTTCTATTCTAGATAGTCATTTAGATTGGCGAAGTAGATTAAAGTTAATAGACTTGACCATTATAATAGCAAAAAGCACCGAGGTTCGTTGGGAAGAGCTCATTTAGCTAATATCTTTGGTTCAACTTGGGTTAACCTTTGAATGCAAACTAACTTAAAGACAAGTTAATGATGAAAAATCCTTTTCTATTGCTATTGTGTTCATTGAGCTTTGGACAGCATTTGAGTAAAGATTGTTTACTTTCCCATTGAACACAATCCTTTGCAATTAGAAATGATTGCCTTGAGAATTTAATTTCACCAGATTAACAAATCACTGAATCAATTTGAAAGCAATAATGAAAACCAGTAAACAAAAGAAAAGACGAACAACTTAAAGCAATGAAAATGCTCAATGAAAATAAGCAGTTTGTTGATCAACTGAGAACCAAAATTTTGCTCGTTTACTTGAATTGAACTTGACATCTTAATCTTTGACTAAATCGGGTCAAATCTTGTCAAAGGCCATCAAAAGATTCACAATAAACATGAATTATTCACAATTGCCACTTGAGTTACAGTCGTCACAACACAATAATAAACATCAAGTTAATCAATAATCTTATAGAAACATGTTTGTTCGTTTCAACCGATGTTGATTTTATGGAATAAAATGTCAAATATTAAGCTTGTTTCAATGAAAACAGACATGATTAGTTAATAATAGTTGATAGCAATAATAGTTAATTTCATTGTTGGCCTCAACTCATTGTCTGTGCATTATATTGCACTTTTCAACCTCAATTGAAATGCAAAGTAAAAATATATTAGAAATGAACTTTATTACTTTTCTTCTCTTTTCCCAGGTAAATGCAATAAAAGCAACAATGAAATTGTATTTACCTGAACCTGTAATTTTATACCGAAAACTTTTCCTTTTGACGATAAATTTCAGTGATACTTGAAAGTCATGGTTAGTGGTTTGATAGCCAAATGAGAAGACTCGAGAAGAACATGAAAAAAGTCATGTCAATGAGAACAACGAGAATTTGGTTTTCCATTCGAGTTTAGATCGATTCATGATCAAACTTTTTCTTCTGAATCCATGGCATGTTCACCATCAACACTGAGTTTGCCTTGGTTCTCATCAGATTTCATCCATCTTTATCTTTTAATCATGTTAGAGTATTAATTGTAACGATTAGTAAAGGTTATAATGAATCTTCTTTTCAACCTCAATTCCCGTGATTATTTGTTATCAAGTTAATCTTTCAAATAAATCAGAGCAAAACCTAGTAAAGCTTGATCAGATATTTCATTATTTTCCGTTAAATAACCAACTATCCATTAAATGAACTTTTTTGCAAAAACCATTATTCTTTTTCTCATTATTTTGTCTTTAGACTTTAACTCAAAACTGTGAATCAAAAGCTCAGCAAAAATCTCAAAAAGCTTCATTTTATTGATTCTTATCTGATTCAATCAAAAATAATTTTCTAACAAAAGATTTCACTTTTTCTTTCAATATTGAAACTGAGCAGAAACTAAAGGTGAATCCGATCCAAAAATTATTGAAATAAAAAGAGATAAATGGGTGTAAAAAAGATAAGAATGAAGTCTTTTCCGAACTTGGAATTCTATTCGCACCATTGTCCTTAGCATTGATGAATGTTAGAACGTGTTTAACAGTTTAATTTAGCGTTGAAATACTAATTATCACCAGAATCGATGACAATCATTAGTTCAAGACTATTATCTGAGTTTATTGTAAGAGCAATAATGTCTTCGTAACTGAAGATACTGTCATCCATCTCATGATTTTACTCTAAATGAAAGCATTTTTAATCTGAAAAATTATTTAAAGATTTTTATTTAAATAACTTCTTTTATCGGATTGTCCTTAAATCGAATTCAAAAATATCATTGAATTGCTATTCTGAGTAAAAGTAAATTCATTAATTTTATCTAACTTTTCATTAATATTAACAAAATTGACTAAAAAGTAAGAGTAAATTTGCAAATCTGTTTACTCAGTTCACTCAGAATTCACAGTGAAAATGTAAATTAATTTATTTTATGTTAAAATATTATTTCTAATCATGATTTAGCAGTGAAATTGTTTCTAAAATACAATGGATGAAATTGACTATAAAGTTGATAAAGGTTGCAAGAAAACAATATTAAAATTCATTAAAATCTGTCAACAAAGTAATTTTCCAAGTCTTGAGTTAACATCAATTTACTTGTTTAATTTACAATTGCTGTTGAACTTTCTGTTGATGAAAATTGATTGTTCAATTTACTGAAAGCTCAATTCCTTTTCTTTACTTTTATTGATTGATTTGCTGTAATTACATTGTTGCTGAATTTTTTTCACTTTTTTCTCTCTTTCAACTTCTAAATTGTTTCATAAATATTTAAACCAAATTGAGTTTTTACGCTGATTCCATGTGAGGTTCAGCCAAATTGATATTGCACGATGAAGCACTGAATAAATTTTTCATACTTTAACTCTGGAAAAAGTCTCAAAATTATGAAATTTCATTTTCAATTTTCTGCTCTTTTCATGATAAACATTTTCTTACCTTTCATTGCAATACCTTTATTAAACAAGGTTGACTTTGCCAAGCAAGAAAAGACTAAAGTTGATGAACAAAAATAGTTTCATTGTTGTGCATTAATTAAAATGATTAACTTTTGCTTAAAACCTTTCTTCCTCTGATCTTAATCAAATCTCTTTAAGTTTAATTGTTAATTAAAGTGAAAAAACTTGCAGCAAACACAAAACAAGATTAATCCAAGAATTGCAAGTTTTCTAATTAAATAAACTCAACTGGCTATGTTAATTGATTAAAAGTGATTTAGAAGGAATTAAACACGATTAAGCTTGTTATTGGGTGAAGAAAATTGTTTAAAGTTTTTCAAGCTCAACAGATTTCCATTGAAATATTTTGATTAACAGAAACCTTAACTTGGCATGCAATTAACTCCTTCCCCTGCTTTGCCTACCTTTAAATGCTTAACTAACATTTAATGCTCACGCAATTGCTTTCTCTTTGTTTCATTTCTCTTTTCCCTTTTAACCCTTTTAACTACTGCTGCTTACCACCACTAACACCTTAACACCTGAAGGAGGTGATTTAACTCTGGAAACTAAATCAGATAGTACAACCAAGAAGAACGTTGTTTCCTGGTTGAAAACAGTTTTTCCGAGTCAAGAAGATGCTAATTCATTTCTTAAGATACAAATTGATAAGATGCAAGAGAGTCACCAGTCAGCACCTACTTCACCCAATGTCACTTCAACCAGTTCACCGTCAGCATCGGCTTTCGCTTCGCCCAAGGAGTTGCAATCGGAGGCCAAATTGACTTCGGATAAGCCAACATAACTTGATATTAATAACTTGATCTCAAATTCAATAAGTACTCATAATAGACTCAAAGTGATTCAAGAACGATTATAAACCATGGTTACCATGATAATGATGTTTATAAAGATTAAGGTGGATGATGTTTGCAATAGTCTGACAAACAACATTGAATCCAATACTTTAGTCGCAACATTGAATATGAAAGTTGACTTTTTTTTGTAATTTTAACCTTTAATGTTTGTTGTTGTTTGCAAAAGTTTACATTTTTTGTCGTTTCTTGTTTATCATTGTTAACAATTGATGTGTTGATGAACAAGAGGAAGAAAAAACGAAAAAAAAAACGAAAAATTTTCTTTTCCTTTTTTACCTTTTTCTTGCTTGTTTCATTCACTTACAAAGCACATTGTAACAATATTAAAAATTCCTGTTTTTCTTCTCTCATTGTTAATCTCATATCAACCAATGCTGATCTACCCATGATTAACATGATTTCACCCTGAGAATTGATCTCTGAACCATTCTCACTCTTGTTCATTTACTTTTTCCTGTTTTACCTGTAAACATTACCTTCTTCTTTAATCCAATTGATCACTCTAATCTTGCTCTTCTAGTCATGACTTTTCAACCCGTAAACATTATCATTAAATTCAATTGTACAATAACTTGTGCTACTATAATTAATGCAAAGAGAAGAAAATTTTCCCCTTTTTTTTCTTCATAATTCCAATCTGAATCATGGCAAAGTCAACAGAGCAGGTAAATCTTTTGCCTCTCTTCTCATCAACTACAATAAACGAAATGAAAGAAAAAGTATTTTCATCAAAACATTATTATCATTATTAACATTCTTATTGTTATCACAACCTTAAGCCGTGAGAAATGATAATTTCTCCTCCTCCTCCTTTACTCATCTTTATCCTCCTCCTTCAACTTTCAATCAATATGGTTGAGAACATGTAAAATGGTCATCACTTAAATTCTGATGATGAAGATGATGACCACTTGTATTTCTCTTTCTTCTTCTTAGTCTTCTTCTTCACTACCTAAAACCAGTTTCAACTGAATTGCTGAATCTCCATTCCAATAATAATTTCTAGTCGTGATGTTATCTCTTCATTCATTTATCATCATCCTCATCATTATCAACAGAAAAAAAGCCAACTTGAAACACAGAATTACCTGTAAAGCACCAAAGAAACGTTTTGATCTTTGTTCATGACTTTTTCACTCTTCTTTTGCCTTTACTGGTTTCCTCTGAACAATTCATGATAAAAGTGAAATGAACAGCCAAAGAAAAGGAACAATCTTTTTTCTTCTTCTTCTTCTTCTTCTTCTTCCAAAAAATGTTTCCATCTTTCCTTTTCATCTTCATCTTCTTCCTGTTTTCACCGAAAATCTCTTCCTATTCAGCCATTCTAATCACCATTTTCCTTTTTTATTGTACACTTTAATCATCTTTCATCATCAATCAATGACCAAAAATATCAATCACAAGTTTCAATGTTGATATCAGACTAATTCAATTAATCAATTAAAGTGGTTTTATTTCCCAGTCAACTATTGAAATGACAAATAAATCACAATCTTTTTCAATCCAAACACACTTATTGGCGTATAATAACTGAAATTGATGCAATATTGGCTCTATTTAACTCCCAGTAACCCTTGCATTCTTTGCGAATGAGGATCAATGAATATTCAGATTCCCAGGGAAAGACAGGCATCATCTCTTAGGCAACATTATTCAAGATGGTTAAGCCAGTTTTATTGCTTACCTTAGAGAGAAAGGAACAAATAAAAACAATTGAAAGGCAAAATATGTCAAGTATAATATGGATGGATAAAGATGAAATCGAATGAAGATAAATGAATGGAGATGATTTAATAATTGTATGAACAGGTAATGTTTTTGATAGCGATTAACTCATGAAATCTGAATTTCCTGTCTATTGATTTTCCTCTCTTCTTCGTCGTCTTTATCACATCATGTTTCTCAGTTTCTTGCTCACAATTCATCATCACCTTTAGCAATCATGGTTAGATTGTAGGATTCAAGCGAATCAGCGGATTTCCATTTCGGCATCAGACTCAGAGAGTATCTAAGAAATAGTGGCAATAAACATGAATTGAATCTTTCTCGAGGAATCGATCATTTAATCGATAAATATAATTTCTAATCTTTACTGAACTTAAGAGAACTAATTTTAAGAGATTTTGACCTAAAATTTTTCATCAGGGCAAGTCAAGAACGACTGGTTATTTTTTCGTTCATTTCGCCCAAATGTTTCTGGATTTCGATATATTTGGAGCTAAATCTTTTCCTCGGCATATTTAGCTTTACATATTGCCCAGAACCTCTCAATAAAACGAATTGCAAAAAATTGAACATTTTTCGTCTTTGCTAATTTGAGGCTATTTTCCGCTAACCAGTGCAGCAAAAATAAGCTTTGAGTAATGCATTACTTTTCCCATAAAGTAAAATTACTCTTTCTGAGAGTACACCGTGTTTGGCTTTATTCACATATTCAACTCCCGTAATTAAGTCTACTTTTGGCATAAAATTAATCAGGAAAGTGCAATTTTTTATTTTCTAACTTGTTTTTAATATTCTTGTTGAAAACCATTATTTTTGTATTTAATGCCACTATTTCTTAGGGACCCTTTATTCAATCAATGCAAGTGATTTTGTCTCTTCTTTCACAAATTTAAATCTCATTTTACAAAAATCCAATCAAACATTTTTCGTAAAGTATTTACAAAGTCTATTAAATATTGTACTTTGAAACTCCTTGCGTTATAGATACTGAAAACCGTCTTGAATGGAGCACCTGAAATCACAAAATTGCTTTTGATTCCAATTAAAAGCATTCAGATACTAACTTCATTTTATTTGCCAGAGTTGGCAATGATTCTGTTCATGATATCATAATTGGTAACATGGTTTTAAGCTGTTGGGTCGTATATTTTGTTGTAGCACATTCAAGGGCATTCGAATGCTCATCTCATTCCAAATAGTTCAGGTGTGAAAGGTTCCAGAATAACGGTTAATTCTTGGTGTTATTTTCTCTAGATAGCATTTTTCTATTAGCCATAGTTCAAATATGAAGTCTCTGACACAAACCGTCCTCGAGAACTGGCCATAAATAGCCATGAGAGTTGATTAAAATGTCGTGTTTTATCAATTTTCAGCTCATTGATTCGAGGAAAACATATCTGCTTTGATAGATTCATGAAAACACAAATCAAACTCGAACATGGTTGTTGTATGTTAACTGTTTTAAGGTTAAGAGCTGGAAATTGCATTAAAATTAGTAACATAGTTATCAATCAATACTGGAGTTGAACAAGTTGAAGAAACATTGTTTTAAGGTTCGAAATTTGGAAATCAATGAAGACTTGAGCATGTTCAATAAATTTCCATGAAACAAGAAAATGTCATTTGAATTTGTGCATTTCTCTTCGAAATCTTTTGAAAATAGAAAATTGAATATTTGCTTTTTTTGCTTCTCAAATCATATTACGAATGTGATACCTAAAGGACAATGTTATTTTCTGCATGCATTCAGGATCCTGATAAATGCAAAATATTGAACCCATTTTGAAAGGCAGAATTCGAGATTCCATAATAGCTAATTATATTATGTAAACATTTGCATTTCACAGAAGAAAAAAAGTAACCTGAACAGGAAAAGACGAAAGAATTAAGTTTAATATTGAATGAAGAAGAAGAAAAAAGTATTCAGTTTTCACATGAGTATTCAATGTATCTTTGTGCATTTGGATGCTCAATTGTTTGTCTAATTTAAAGATTTTACTATCAAATAAGTTTTCAACTTTTCTTTTCTCTCTCAGCTCTTTTCTCAGTCTAATTGAAATTATTGAAATTATTTCATTATTTACATTTAGAGTGAATGTTTCTAATTGTTCATCTGAAACCTTCGTTATTATATCTTAACATACTGACAATATTGGCAAACACTTGAACATTGTAATTATACACTAAATGTATTACATAAAGGTACATGAACAACATTGAGTTGCTTTACAATTTCATCATTGCGTGTTCCTTGAATAGTTGAAAAGTTCAATTGGAACACGCAAATAGGAATGAATTAAGGTTTAAAGATACATCAAGTTACATCCATTGACTATTCAACATCAGCTAATCATTTCTTTCAACTCTTGTCCGATGACATTTTCATTAAAATGAATGATGAAAATTTCACTTCCAATGATCTACTAATAATTTAGTATTTATTCAGCTAAAATTATTACATTCATAGGGAAATTAATTTTGATGAAAATGAAGGCTATTAATGAGTTTAGTCAATTTTGAGCAGCTTTTTATTCAATTCAAGGGTTTAATGGAAGAGAAATTAATGGAAAAAATTTGCCTTTTCATCAGAAAATAGCATTCTATTATTAATAATATGGTTTCAACCTTTACTAGCCTGTTAATTGAACTAATTAAATTGACGCTAAACTTGAAAGATTGAATAAAACAATAAGATGAATCTGAACAATGAGGAACAAAGTTTGATCAAAATAGTTGCAAACTTTTTGGCTACAAAAACATCTATTATTATTAACAAGAAAAGGTTGACCAAAGGGAGTGCTCTTCATGTTTCTCATCCTTGCGGTTGAACAATAATCATTCACAATCTGAATCTTGAATCTTGTTCAAAAGTGTTGTTTACTTTGTTTCTTGTTGAGCAAACACAAGAGCTGTAATAGCAAGCAATTGAAGGCGTTGTTTTCAGAGAAATACTAAAATGCTATTATCATCATCATTACCATTATTATTGAACAACTTTCATCTTTTCTCATCAACTTTTTGTTTTCTCAAAATGATTCAACTTGAAAAATGGTGAAAAAAAGATTCTTTCCGTTAACACCTTCAAGCAACAATTATCTCATGATTGTTTTTTAATCTGCCATGTTTGTCTACTCTGTATGGTGTGCAAAGGAAAGTTCAGAAACAATTCAGGAGAAACGAGAAGAAAGTTTAAATCCTAGACTCGATTGATCTTTTATTTACAGGTGAACAGGCAATTTCTTTTCATTTTGTCCAATGAAATCAGTAAATCAAAATTGCCTGACTCAATAACAGTTGATCATAAATCTCAAGAATTTATCATAATAATTCTGCAATCCTTGAACTGATCATTTCTGAACCTTATTAGCTAATCAAGCTGAGACAAAAAACTCTGTCATTCCTTTAGTCTAATTAATTGTGAATAAAGTTGAACCAAAGTCTTGCTTCTATTGATAACCAAGAACAAAAAATTGCCGAAAAATAATTAATATCAAGTTTGCACTTTCATAGAGATTAAGACTGTTAATTTGCCAATCGATTGTTGTTAATCCAATTTATATTCACCTTTTTTCATCTCACACAGAGCGACCCATCAAAGCGAAGCGAAAATGGTTTTTTGGGCTTTTTTAATCAAAATGTAATTTAAAGTTGACGTTCAAAGTAAAGTTCAATCCATGGCGAGGAAAAGTGACGAAAAATCCAAGCATAATCTTGCTGAAGCTCATCGAATGGATTCATAAGTTCTGCCTTTTTTGATTAATGATTGAATAAAGATGTTTAATACAAGTAATAGGAAAATGTTTAACCTTTTGCTTTGAAAAATTTACTATTAAAGCTATTTGTCAAACTGAATGTACTGTCGAGTTTATTTTTAAATCTATTCAAGTGTTGACTTTGTCGAAGCATCAAATTGCACCTTGGATTTAATTTGATTGACTGAAAGTGTAAATAATGGGTCGGGCGAAAAGTATTTCAGTAAATATGGAAAAACTTCCCTTGAGCTTCTGCAATTTGATCTGATGGATTATCATTAAAAGGTCAAGAAAATGTTGATGAATACAGTCGAGATGAGATTGAGCTAAAGTCATCTCTTTGGTTGATAAGTTGTTCCAAAATTTTCAATAGTAATTGTCTGTTTTCCTCTTCAACTAATCAATTCAATTGTCAAAAAGCGAAAAGAGGAAAGACAATAAGGTGTGTCTGATGAGCAAATACAACAGTGAATTGCCTACAGGTAAAGAAGAGTCAAAATGCTGAGATGTTGAGAGTCAAGGAAAGGATAATTATTGTACATTTCATGCTGACAAGGGATGGCAACACGCAATCAACTGAACCTTTGAAAGGTTAAGAAAAGGTAAAGTAGCAACCATGGGAATACATTGGAAATGAATGGAAACAAATTTGATTGAATACAATCAATACAAGGTCTAATGAACATGAAATTACATAAATCAAAAGCCGCCTTCATTAACATTTCAAAGGGCAAAAAGGTAAATCATGTATTCTGAGTTTTGAGAAAGGTTGAGAAGAAAAAAAATTGTTTCAGGGAAAAATTGATTTTTAACTTGCAAATGAACTTATTTCCTCAGCTTTATGGCAACTTTATTCCCGTTATTTTTTGTAGTTTTACTTTTTTCAGGTAAAACACCAACTGGTTAATAATTGATTGTTTATTATGATGATGAATGTTTTGAATAAATGATATGTTTATGGTGAGAGTGAAACGGCTGACTCGACAAATGTGTTTCCAGCAATCAATGGCAACCCAAATTAAACCTCAACTTTTTGCACATTTTGCTTCTGATTTAATTTTCCTCTAATCAAGTCGATGACATTTTATGCATTTGCTTTCAATCCTTTTTCATTTTAGCCTTGCTAAGGATTGTTTGCTGTACAATTATAACCTCTGGTTTATTTGAAAAGCTAAAGGTCAGTCTTTAATTGTACCTCTGAGTATCTTTTATTTATTTTGCGTCTTCTTGTTAACATTGTTTCAATTACAGTTTGTTTTCGTTGCTTTTACAAGTTATTAGTTTTTCTTGAAATGGCTTGTGCTTCGTACATTTTTTATCTAATTTTAAAAAATCCTCATAATTCCTGACCTTTATAATGGTCTCCTTCAAACAAGATACTTTTTCCATCTCTGTTTTTACAGAAATGCTGAGCTCCAAATTCAATCTGTTTTTGCAAAGTGGTTTACATTCAAATTTCGCATAAATTTAATGAAATGAAAAATGTTTTCTTTAAGTTTTTACGATGAATTATGGCACATTAGCATAGAGTACGAGTAGGTGTAAGTTATTTAGGTTTAATTTGGAAATATCGACTTTCAATATTGAACATCAGTTCCATCGACAGAACATCAAACTGTTTCTCTTCCTTCAGTTTAATTTCAAGTAACTGCCAATTAATTGATATTTTTACACAAAATTTTGTGCCGCGACTTCATCAACCAGTAACACCATCATGTGGAGTGAAAACAAAGTACTCATTAGTTGAATATTCTGAATGAAAGAGTTTTGGTGATGTATTTTCAAGCTCAAATAACCTGTGTGGATAAATTAAGGGACTTTGATTTAACAATCAATAGATTTTTTTCAACTCAATCAATATTTACGCACATAATTAGAGATCAAATTAAGCTACTTAATCCGAACTCAACGACTTAATTGACCTTAAAGATACAGCAATTCTCATGAGAGTTGAATTAAAGTTTCAAGCTCCATAATTTATCCACTCAAGTTAGCAGTTTGTCTTTGCCACAGTTGGAGTAAACATGTATTATAATAGCACTAGCGGACGGATATAATGGACGACAAACCAGAGCCAACTCCATGAAGTTTGCATATTATTTTGTAGTATTATTGAACTGTTATCAGAACTTTATTTGCATATTCTTCATGCTTCCAATTGAGATAAAAGGTAAGGCGGTGATGATGGTTTTGGCCAAACTCTTTAAGACTAACGATTTTTGGATTTTTATCTGGATTAATTTGAAGGAACCAAAAAGGAAAGATGAAAAGATTGTCAAAAACAACATCAATCAAATTCCTAATTTTTTCATGTTCTCCTTGTTTTGTAATCTTGTCGTCAATCATAGTCACCGATGAAAGTTGCAACTCTCAATAGTTAGCTAGTTATCATTGTGAGTTATTTCCGAAAACAGGTAAAGAAAAAAACGCCTTGTGTTTAAACATTATAATATTATTATATTTCATTTATCTTTTTAGGTTAATCAACGATAGCGTAATTAATCTTGAATATCAAGGTAGCCATGTAAATTAAGGGTGATATTGATGCATAAAACCAGAGCTTCTAGGTAGTTCAAAAACAAAAACTTGCAAAGCAATGAAATGAACTATTAATAAATAAAGGATTAGATTCATTGCTTTCTTATACGTTTTGAAAGGTGATTACTTTCCATAGGCACTTGAATTAGATCATGAATGAGACTCGCCTCCAATTTCTTGCATCTCTAGCATGGGACTGTTCTTGAAGTTCTTTCAATAGCATTCAACCTCTCATTCCTATTATATTATTATATATTTAAATCAACAAAATTCGCTTCTGAATCTCAGAAATCAATTTGTTTTCATTTCAACTTTGAATTGGAGAGACCAAAAAACATTACATTTTAGGTTGTGGAAGCGCAATTATAAAATAGATCTTTAATGGCTCAAAACAAAAATTGGCGTCTAAAAAAGCACTTTCATCGAACTCAACAATTGAAAATTTTACTCGTGATTACTTTTGAGTACGTGAATACTTGGATTTCCGTTGAATCGCACCGCGATGGTCTTTAAGTTTACCTTCTAATAATAAGGTACCTTATGGTTCAAGTAAATTCGTATTGTAATCTTCAAAAGAGGTTCAAGAGTGTCACCAAAATCATCAATGAAATAAAAGATATTCATCAATTATTTATATGTTAGATCACAAGATTATTTTATAAACTAATCATTAGTTTCTTAATCAATATTTCGTCTTCATCAAGGAAACTCATGATCACCGAATCTGATAAATATTGATTGAATAATTTTGAATATTGATATTTTCATGATACAACCTTCATGTAATTAACCAGAGCAAGTTCAGATGAAATATTCTCAATGGTTAATAAGCATAACAATACTTTATTTCTCAATGATTAATTGAATCGGTAAAATTCACCTTTTGGAGTTTCTCAATCATTTATTATTGCCATTTGCGATTCTGAGTTTATTTTAAATAATGAGGAATCTTTGTAATTAAATGAAATTTCTAGTTGATTTGCTTAGCAAGTTTGTAATAACATAAAATCCATTTTTCAATGTTATTAAACGCTTTTTGCCTAATGCTTATGTTGGTCATATATCAGGCAAGACCCAGCAATCAGGAATCGTAACCAAGTAATAATGATTTATCCGTGTTATAAACCTTTAGTTAATCACTGAATAAACAAATGTTAGTGGTTGAGGTCAATCAGAATTACGTTAATCACTCTTCCAATTTGCAATAGTAAACTCTAATCATTGAAGCCAATTTGCAGATCAGTTTAAAATAAAAGCCTCAAATCAATTTCTATTCAGTATTAGTGTTCAACTTTTCCCAGTAATTTAACTTTCCTTTACACTTTTGTTAATTTAATAATAAACCATTTTAATTTCAATCTTAAACATGAAATTTTCAAGTTTATCAATCACTTTACTTGGTGTTTTCAATGTCATTACTGCTTCAACCGATGGTAAGGCATCAACGTTGACTTGTAAAATTTTGTTTGTAATCAATTTATTTTTGTTTTGTGTTTAGTTAAAGAACCAAATAGATATTTAAATGAGTTTGTTGGATTGGTCAGCGATCATGTGGAACAGTTAGAAAGAAATATTCCAGGTGAGGTGAAAATAAACGGTTTTGTGTTCCTAAATACATCAACATTTATTTTTTAGGTTGGAGTTCTAATGCTACAATTGAACAAAACGTTGTTCAACTTGTTGAAAAAGCTTTCACTTTTGGACCTTTTTCAGGTAAGAAATGTGAATCAAATTATTTATTTTCTTTGACGATTGAATTTCTATGCATTCAGGACTGGATCCATATGGAAATTTAAGGACTAGTATTGTAAACAATGTTGTTAGTTTGTTGAAATCAGAGCTTCCAGGTAAATTATTTTATTGGTTCAATCTAACATTATATTTACATTACAATGCTTTCAATGTTTTCATTTGCCTTTTTCTTCTAGGTTTTGATGAAACAAAGTCAGTTGGTCAAAATGTTGCTACTTTGACGAATGATCTATTTGCTAGATTGCCGTTTCCATGTAAATATGAATGCCTAATCATATTTTGATGAAATTTTACCATTGCGTTTGATTTTGTTTGTTCTGTTTCATACTTTGATAGATTTTCTGAAAAACAGAGTGAAAGAAATGTTGATTGAATCGGTAAACAATGGCCTTTCAGATATCAAAGATTCAGGTTTGTATCACTCTTATTCTGAATCGGTTTATACCTTCAATTATTCTTGATATTCAAGATTTATTAGATTTGAATTTTATCTTTCATAATCTAGGGCTTGGTGCTTCAAAGAGAGTTGATTCAGATATACAAAACATAGTTAATAATTATCTGGATAGACTTGGAGGTGAGCATTCGTTTCACTGTCTTACATTTTAATATTTTATTGAAATTGTTTAACTAGTTATTTATAATACAAAACCCAAAACCTATTCGACAGTTAAAGATGAATCTCTCATGGATATCGTTAAAAGGACAATGAAAGCTAACGAAGGACATGGATTCGATCCGAGAAAAACTCTTAGAGAAAATGTTTCTAATATGATGACTGCAATGATGAACGAAACACTCCAAATATTCGCACATCAACTTTGAGGAATAATCTTCAAATCGGTTTGCATCAAATCGAGCTTTATTCGATAGCATTATGAACAACAATCATTAAAAAAATCTTAAAAAGATAACTATACTATTGCATTCTATACTAGTAAATTTTGTAACGGTTGAACAAACTTGACTAAAACAAAAAATCAGTTGCGACTGTGTTTCATTTATCATTTTAAGATGATGCATACAGAAATTTTCAGTTGAAATAGTAAAATAATTACCGTATCAACGCGCATAGTGGCACCGTGCTTATAAAAGAGTACGCCATCATATAAGCGACTTTGGAGCTAATGAGTCTGTGTGAAACTAGAGTTTTGTGTGCATTTGTGCCTCTATTGTACCAAAGTTGTGCCTTTAAGAGTGACATTCTCATTTGGAAGCACGGTGCCACTATGCGCGTCGATACGGTACTTTGTAATAAAGCTGAAATGATCAATAACGTATTGAATATTGAAATACAAAGTTTTGATTTTTTATATGAAATATGATAGAATATGATAATTATTATTAATTTATTTAATGTTTTTATGTGATGAAATGAAATACATGATATTAGATTAGAATACATGGTAAAAAATGAAAACTGATGGTAGGGCATGATTTAATAATTTATATCAAATCAGCAACATTCATAGGCATTTCGTCAATTTGAGTACTGTAATATTGTTCAATATCTCTAAGGATTCGAATGTCATCATTCTTAACAAAATTAATGGCAACACCTTTTCTACCAAATCTTCCTGATCTACCAATTCTGTGAATATAAAGTTCTCTGTTATTCGGTAAATCATAATTTATCACAAGAGACACTTGTTGTACGTCAATACCTCGAGCCCAAACATCAGTAGTTATCAATACACGAGTCTGTCCAGATCGAAATTCTTTCATTATAGCATCTCTTTCTTTTTGTGGCATATCACCATGCATTGATGAGACAGTGAAATTTGCTTCTCTCATTTTTTCGGTTAACCAATCAACCTTTCTTTTGGTATTACAAAATATTACAGCTTGGGTAATGGTCAATGTGTCGTACAAATCACACAAAGTATCGAATTTCCATTCTTCTCGTTCAACGGCAACAAAAAATTGCTTTATACCTTCCAAAGTAAGTTCATCACGTTTAACCAAAATACGTATTGGATCAGTCATAAATTTACTTGTCATTTCCAAAATTTCATGAGGTAATGTAGCCGAAACAAGTACAACTTGAGTAAAAGGTGGTAAATATCTGTATACATCATAAATTTGCTCTTTAAATCCTTTATTTAACATTTCATCTGCTTCATCAAGGACCAACATTTTTATTGATCGCGTTCGTAAATTACGTCTTTTTATCATGTCAAAAACACGACCAGGAGTACCAGAAACAACATGTTGACCATAATCCAATTTTCTTATATCCTCACCAAGATTTGTACCACCAATACATGCATGACATTGGACATTCATATAATCTCCAAGTGCAAGAATCACTTTCTGAATTTGTACAGCTAATTCTCGCGTTGGACTTAATATCAAAACTTGTGTCTCTCTTATTTGGGTATCAATTGTTTGAAGTATTCCAATGGAAAAGGTAGCTGTTTTACCAGTTCCTGATTGAGCTTGGCTAATTACATCTCGTCCTTTTATAATTGGTTTAATGGCTCTCTGTTGAATTGCTGAAGGTTTTTCAAATCCATAAGCATAAATACCACGAAGAAGATCTTGTCTTAATCCCATTCCATCAAATGTAGGTATAACCTCGACATCTTCACTTGTCTCAAATTCAATATGAGATAAATCCTCTGGCAATTCTTGCTTAGATCTACCACTTGAAGAAGCCATCATCTCACAATATTCACAGATCACAATTCAAAAATGATATGCAAGAAGATAATTTCAACTTTAATGTGTTTTCAAAAACCCTAAAATGAAATTTAGATGATTACAATTTATACTTTTTTTACCTTGTTTTGAAAGAGTTTAAACAAAAAATTAAACTGATTAAAATTTTTCATGCCTTACGCCTGCGTATTTTACTAGATATTTCGCTAGATGGAGCTTAAAACACTAAAATGCGCACTCAAAAAGCGCTACTTACAAATAATTTTTACTCGATAATTCATTTTAAATTGTTTTTTGATTTTTTCACAGTTTCTAATTTCTAACAATTATTATCAATTATTTATTCTGATTTTAGTTTTATCCTTTACAATATCAGCATAAAATCTTATAACTGTATAAGATTCAAAAAAATATACTTGAATAAACCGCGAGTGTATCTAATAATTTGTTATTGTAATTGGCGGTTTAACCAATATTCACAAAATAAAAGTCTACATTGTTTCACCCAAAGATTAACAGTTCATCATGGTTAAAGTTAAGAATTTTGTCAAAATTGAATCCGATTTCACTGCATCAATTGGAAAAGGTCAATTTTTTAGACTGTTAACTTCTATGTTAGAAAAACCAAATCGTAGAGAATGCAGTTCCATAAAGAACTTATCACTTTTACTAGATTCATCAAACTTTCATTCTCTCCATCTCCTGGAATCCCTGAAAAATTGTGGCTCGCCAAATTTTGTGAGGCTTTCTACAAGTATTGACCATCATTAGTAAAAGTAAAGTTGTTACTTTACGGAAGGTCTCATTATGAGAGGTTTGAGTGTATTATCAAGATATAGCCTGAAAAAGGTTTATCTTTCGACCGCGATTGGGACTTGACCGGTCGTTAGATTTTGCCCATTTTAAAAATAAACATAGTTTTTCACCATGCTCTATTAGAAAATAAACATTGAAATAATTTTGACGGCTATGTGTTTAGGCTGCACATACCCTTTATGCAATAATAATATCTATTGATATCTCATTTTTCAGTTATCGTCCAACTCTAATTCATATCATATCAAAGATTTTGATCCTTAGAAAGTTAAAGCAAGTTAAGTTTGATAATCCAAGTTCTTGTTTGGATCAATTGGTGATCATGGACGAGCATGATATTCAGATTTGAATTTAATATTCTGAAATTGTTTATTGAATTGAGACTCAAGACTTAATTGAATGATTAAAAATACATTTCAGGGTAATCATGATCATGTAATTATACAACTTAAAATGGTTTATTAACGCAATCAAGCAATGGTTAGATAGTTGAGAGATGAATCAATGTAGGATCCAATTTGTTCACTATAATTACTTAGAAATGATTTATGGGTTCCTTGGACTCGATATGTTGTCACTTTACCATCAACATACTGAAATAGAGAAAAAATTAATTAGTTTTTGTCTCACAAACTATGGAAACAATTTCTGTTCAACTAAGATCAAGATAGAGCGTTGAAACTTCGTTTGCATATACCAGTCAGTAAAATATATTGATTTCGTAGCATACTTCGACTATCTGAGGCTCATTCGAAGTTAAACAACTAATAACGTGATCCAAGTATTGGAAAGGTTTTTCCTTCTGTTGGTCGATAGACTACTTTCAGGTACATGCACACGAAGTTTCTCAATCTTGATTGGCTCAAAAGAAATCGTCAGAAAGTGTTCAACTTTGAAGCGCCATTGTGGCCGAACGCGTTACCCAAGAAATATTGGAAAAAAAGTTAACAGCGTTCTTTTAGACTCCGTTTCATAAAATATATTTTTAACTCTGAGATGTTTCATGTTTGGTGGCGGATACTCCTTTTATGGCGCTGCTACTCCATTGTGAAACTTTCAACTAAAACGTGAGTTTTAACTTAAACTCATTTCTGACAAGATATATAATACTTTGCAACAAACTGTGACTTATTTTGTATTGTAATTATTCTCTACTACTAGTATTTACCTTTGATAAATTATAATCTGGACTTGAAAATTCTTCCCCACAGTCTTTTTCTGGCTCTGTGCTTCGAATGAGAACCAAATCACCAGTGAATTTTTTCTCAACCTTATGGAAGTAAATCAATTTGATTTTATGGAAATAATGATCAGCAGCCTGAGAAAGTTCATCTCCATTGCATTTAAATGCGGATACTTTTGAGATTATTTCAGACATGAAATTACACCTTTCTTGTTTCGTTTTAAATTTTAACAACTGTGTCTTCAGTTTATCACTTGATTCAACTGGAACGAACAGCGATGAAAATCCAACGAGGTAGTCAACATGAGCTTCATTCTCATCAACAACCTGTTTTTGCTTAACCAATGACCGAGCTCGGTTTTTCACTAGATCAGGAGAAGCATCAAGTAAAACTAATCTATTTACACTTTGAGTACCGAATTTCTGCTTTAATTGGATAGCCACTTCCATAGCTAATAGACCACCAAATGAATAACCAACCAAATCAAATTGTGCCTCATTGGGAAACTTTTCACGTATTTGGCTAGCATAATGTTCAGCTACTTGTTGAATTGATTCATATTTAATACAATCAGCTGTCCAATTAACTCCAGTAATTGGTCTCGTAATGTACTGAAGAACGGGTTTGATTGATATGAAATTTCCTTCAATGGGAGGAAAGTAAAGTACACAAGAGCCATCGCGAATCGTTAAAGGTACGAAAGTATCATTTGATATGGTAAATGGATCGATCGATAACGACATAGCTGCATCAGTCAATCCATTTCCATCAGCTGATCCTTCTTTTTTACCTCCATTTTCATTCATTGTCTTCTTTTTTTCTTCTATTCCAGGCATATCTTTTATCTTAATATTTCTGATTTCTTGAGTTGATAAAACAATATTATAATCACGTTCTAAACCTTGATTAATTTCAACAGCCATCAATGAATCGAGGCCTAAATCACCTAAAGTTGATTCAGGATCAAGTTTAGATGGATCTTTAACACCAAGAATGTGACAAATCACTCGTAATAATGATTCTTTCCCTGCACTAGTCGCTCTTCGTTTGTCAGCCAATACAATCGATGAAACAACTGGATTAGAAGTTAACAAGAATTTATCAAGCGTTTCGAATACTGAAGGAAGCCGCTGAAGAAGCATTCCCGCAAAACTGATATCATTTCCCACTACCATCTCCGCAACAACACCTACATCACCCAAAGCCCCCCATTGTATGGCCAGACCATGTAATCCATCAGCTCGACGTTTCTCACACAGCCTTTCAAGAGAAGAGCTAGCAAATCCATAATTAGATTGACCAGGATTACCTTTGCCCGATGCGATTGATGAAAAACCCACAAAATAATCTAAATCAAGTCCAATTGAACGAGTTATTTGATCAAGATATAATGCTGCTAATGCTTTAGGTGCTATAACCTCTTCGAACGTTGAAATAGTTTGATTTTCAAGCAAAGCATCTTTAAGAACCATTGATAGATGAAAAATACCTCCAATGGGACCAAGAGAAGAGGCTTGTTTCAATAAACGCTCAACTGATTCAATTGTCTGACAGTCTTCATTGGAAACAATTATTTTCGTATTGAAAAGCTGATCTTTTTGAAGTCGGTCCAACATAAGGTGTTGATAAGGCTCTCGAGGACCTCGTCTAGATGTCAATATGAGTTTAGTAGCGAATCTTTGGATCATCCAGTGAGCCAACTCTAACCCTAATCCTCCTAATCCACCAGTAATTATATAACATTTATCAGGACGGAAAAAGGTTTGACCAATGGCAGGCAATATCTTTGGTCTTGGAATCGGTTCTGTTTTCTCATCACGCATTTTGATTAACACTTTACCCAAGTGTTTACCACTTGCCATGTAACGGAAAGCTTCTTCAACTTGATCGCTCTCAAATATTGTGCTCGGCAAAGGCTTAACTTCACCAGTTTTGATACCGTTTTCAATCATTAGTTGAATTGCGTCCCAAATTGCTTGGCCTCGCTCTGGATTTTTGATTAAAATATCTTCTTGAAGATGGGCTAAACAACATGCGTGATATGATTTGTTGTGGTCTAATATTGTTGCATCTGTAATAGGATAAAGTAATTTGATTAGTATCTCAAAAGAGTAGTGTTCTTAATTTCTGTCCTTTTTTAACCCTGTAAATGCTTCGTAATTCACAAAAATGTTATTAGGTAAACCCAAATCTTTCTGACCATTTTTCAGTGATTTATTTCAAACTATTAATTAATAAAGTATAGATCATTTTTTCAATTTTCATCTAATAAACAATTTAATTATTCTGATAAAAATTTCGAAAAATCTCATTTTCTTAACCATTTTTCATGAGATTTCATGAGATATGTAGGATTTTAAATAAAGTTGCAAAAGATTGAAAAAATTCTCGGAATAAACCAAATAATCATTCATATATTACAGTTTCAATCTGGTCCCGTCTTTCATTGATCACCTCACATAATAATAATCTATACATCTATACATATTAATAAAATATATCAAGTCAAAGCATCAAATTTTTGTGTAAAGATTGTGGCTGAACCGAGAAATAGTCAGAACTCAAGTTACTAATTAACTTACGTTCAAACAGTGCGAATGAGTGCAGAATCCGTATGTAGCATAGTGTTCAGGAGAAACACTCTTGGTTGTTCAAGTTTATTGTTGGGTTAAGAGTATATGTAGAATTGCCTTTCGAGTAATGAATAAAGAGTTACACGAAAATCTGGTGCTGCAACTGCACAGAAGGAGATCGAAATTTAAACTTTAGACTTATTCTTACCATAGTTTTTTCGTTAAAAATTAGGGTGTTTTGATGTCGATTGGCTCTATTCTAATCGGTGAAACAAATGTGTCATTTGTTTTCATCAATTTAGGTTCCTGAGGAAATCATGTTTTAAAAGGCAAAGGAAATAATCGTATTCTAAAGCACTGTAAAATGGTAAAATTATTTTTATTTTGATTTCGTTATGGTTCATTGTTGGATGACTAACAAGTGCGAAAACTGATTTTCGAGTTGATAGCTGTGCCCTGATAGACCATTGAGGACTTGATAACTGAACCCATTTGTGTAATTATAAATCTCTTTGATTGAAAGCTTTTGATGAAATGACTTTCAAAGTTTAAACTTGGATTGCATTTTGTCTAGTCGTAGAACTAGATTTATTTCATTTTTTGATTCTCATTTTGACGTGTTTTATCATTAAGAATTTAGGTCTTTCAAATTTAGATTGCATTCGATGTGTTAGAAATAAAAAAGAACTTTTTGATCAGTCATGTTAGTATTAATAAACTTATTGCTTACCAATTTTAGTGTCTTGAACCAAATCATATTTTCCTATTTCAATAAATCTTCCACAGTCAGCGAGACATCGAATTGAAGCTTTGAATTTATCATCGGCCAGTGAATTAAGAACTAGATCCACTCCTTGACCATTTGTTACTTTCATGATTTGCTCTTCAAACGACGTTGATCGAGAATCGGCGATATGCTCATCATCAATTGATGGATATCGTTGTTTAATGAAATCTCTTTTGGCCTGAGTTCCAACAGTAGTAAAGACTGTACAATCCATTGCAAGACAGATTGATATTGCAGCTTGACCAACTCCTCCTGAACCAGCATGAATCAATACAGATTCACCGCGTTTCAAATTACCTCTAAAGATCAAACCATAGTAGGCAGTGAAAATAACGACAGGAACTGTTGCTGCCTCAGCTAGAGTCCAATTATCAGGAATTTTCATTCTGTAGTACCTTGAATCGATCATTAATGAAGTACCTATTGAACCACCAACACAAATTCCCATAACTCTATCACCATTAGCATCAATACCAGAATACTCCATTCCTACATGAGACTCAACCGTTTGGTAATGATTCTGTGGATAAGCACTAAACGGAATCCTTCCTGAAGCAACCATAACATCTCTGAAATTAAGTGATCCGTAATAAACACTGATCATATCAACGTTGTTCTTCATTGACTCAACAGGTAATGGAGATGGCCAAGTGTCGAAATGAGCCTGAAACCATCTGAATGAAGATAAATCACCTTTTGTTGTGAAGTCAATGAAACGATCTTTGGTATCAACAGTAAACTCATCGAGATCTTCGAGTAGCTGAGATGATAAAGTTCCAACACAATTTCCTTTAATTACGTTGAACGCCAAATCTTTTTCAAGAATCTCATCTGGGATTTCAATTTGTTCATCTTCTTCCTTTGTTGGATAGTATAAGCATCTCAATAGGTTACCTTTTGGCTCTTTACGGAGACAAGTAGTTAATCCAAGAATACCGTTAGTCGATCCTGACCCAACTAACCATATCTTATTATCCTTTTCAATCAGCTTCTCTTTCAATTCATTGACCCAATCATAACTGTTTATGGTCACTCGAATAGTTGAGAAAGCTGACCTTTCTAATGGAACGCATTTTCGAGCAAGAATCGAAATCCATCCTTCACTGGTTAAATGTTTTGTTGCGATCAAAGTGAATCCTGTTTGCTTGAATGTTGACTTTAAACCTTCAATGTCATTGAATTTAAACTCATTTTGTGCTATCATTGAATCTAATTGTTGTTCAACTGAAGACAATTTGCTTCTGGTGATGAACAGGATAAAACCACCTTCCTTTAAGCACTCATAGGTGACTTCCAATGTTTCTTTCAGTTTGAACGCATCATCAGCAGGCAATAGATTCTGGAAGTTAAAATTAACTTGATCATCTCTCAAGACAATCAAATCAGATGAATGAATATCAATCATTCGCTTAACATCATTATGAAATACAATTACTTTAGGACCATTTGTTTCAACGAAGGCAAATAAAGACTCAGGAACTACAAATTTTGTTGTTGAACGGATGCCAATGAAATTGAAGTAATCATTGATATCATCCGAAAGCGAGTCAATAGAAAAATTGATGTCAGAAACTAAGATCTGCTTCAATGAAATATTTTCACCGATTATGGACAATTGTGGCTCCAAGCATGCTTTTAGTGGCTTCTTCATCAACATATCATTAGCTAAAAATTTTTGATTCGATTCAATGAGACGTTTAAATTCACCTTTACCATCTTTGACTGTAGTTTGATTGTCGTCAGTTACTTCTCTTGTACAAGCCAAGTAAAGGATATTTAATAATGTATGAGATTCGTCTTTGAGTGACAACATTCGTTTAATTATCTCCTCATCATTAATTGAAGAGCCAGAATGGAGGTTCTCAATGCACTGACAACAATGTTTTGAATAAGAATCCAACCCAATTGATGTTTTTCCTGCCAATGATATCGATTGATCATAAGGAGTAAACATTATTGTCTCAAGACGTGCAATCTGATTATCTTGACGACGATCAACTGGAGAAGCTTTAACTCCTTTAATAAGAAGGCCTGGTGCAGCACCGATGTTGGCATCTTTATCAAAGTAAATATCAATTGTTCCCTGTGTTCCTTGAGGTGCTGATCGTCTTGAAGATTCAAACGATTCTAATGTAGCCTTTTCATTAATTAAAACGTATTCAATATAATTTGGTACATTTAATTTACGATCTGATGAGCCAAGAAGTGATAACTGTAAACAGGAATCAGCCATGCTAATCCAATGAGCCGTCTTCTTGGTTCGACCCCAACTACCATCGGATAGAGCTTCAGTTAAACCCTGAAATGAATCGCCATAATCGTAACCACGAACACGAAACTCTTTATAAATGTCTTTGGGTCCCAAAGTGATAGCATCGTCTTTAATTGGTCGATGAACAAAAGCATTTTCAAATTTGTGATTGAAGTGTTTCGGAATCCTCCATCTGCCTGTTGCACAAACGGTATTAACTTCTTTAATTGTAAAATGATCGCCTTTTTTATTGAAACAAACAGTAAATTTAGTTGGTGAGTTTAGGCTTAAAATTGTAGCTCGATATAGCTTTACATCGAAAAATTCGATTGGTAAATCTTCAGGAGATTCATTGCGTTCGTAAGCAATGTTCCACCAAACAATGTATAAGTAACCAGTTGCTGGAAACAAAATTCGTCCATCAATACAATGTCCATGAATGAATTTCCACTCAGGATTCATCAAATCAACAATCGTCTCCAAATCTTTTTGTTGCAAAGTGAAATATTGAGGATATGTAGTGACTAAATATGACGCTGAATGGTCCCATTGAAGTAGATGTCCAATCGACGGTGTCTCACGAGAAACAGGATACTTTACAGTTGGATAAAGTCTTTCAACTGAAGGATTGTGTCCAGCAATATAAATCTCACCGAGTGATTTGAAAATTGACAAAATTCCTTGTTGATAATTTGATGATGAGTTACCGATTTCATGGCCCAATATTGACATTCTTATTGATGATGCACCCAATTTATCAGATAAAACATCCAACGTCCATTGAGATGAACCCATTTCAATGAAGATGCCATTAGTTGGTAAATAAGTTGATGCTTCATAAAAGTAACTCGGCAATTTTAATAATCGAGTGAAATAGTTTGCTGTTATATATTGACAATCGTAATCATCCCAACGTTTAGGTTGAGCTGAGGTTATCAGCCAAGTGTCAGAGCGTTGTTTACAGTTGGTCAATATGGTTGACAATTTGGTAGCAACAGAAGCAGATATTGATTCCATAATTGATGAATTGAATGGCATTCCAAACGAGTCTAACCATTTACAGTTGACTGTTTCGTACTTGGCTTCAAGTTGCTTAACAAATGCACTAACCGAGTCAGCTGGACCTGTGATTATTGTTGATGATTTTGAATCCAATGATGACAATTCAACGTCACTTGGTTTCAAAGATTCAATTTGTTCCCAGTCAAGGTTGATCTTGACCATTGCACCTGATTTGTCGAGTGATTGGGAACAAGTAACACCAATCCAGTAGGCAACCAGCAATGCTTGTTCACCAGTAAGACATTGATCAGCATATGCTGCAGCAATCTCACCTAATGAATGACCCATTATACCGTCAAGTTGTAACTCCAATAACTTGATCAATTCAAACAGAGCCATTTGAGTAGCGACCATTGATACTAATGATGTTACCAGTTCTCGTGAGGATTTACCGTTTTCTTGAGTGAGCAGCTCGATCAGGTTAATTCCGAAAGGAGTCAAGACTGAGTTTAAAGATTTCATCTTTTCATGAATCATTGGAATTGACATTAACTGGTGACTTAGATTAATATCAACAGAGTAGCTGAATAAAGGAGGGAAAACTATCCAAAGAGGCTTCCGACGTTTAGTTTCTCGGGAATCAGACATTATTATTGATTGATTATTGTCCAAAAGCAAATATCCTCGATGTTTTAAACCAGTTTCTGGTTCGGTTTTGCTAACATCATTGAGCAAAGCTAAAAGATCACAAGTTAATTTACCTTTGTGAGATTTAATGAAACTCTCAACCTCATTCAAACCCTGAATAGTTCGATTGTTGAAATTAACTAAACGAGGAATTGATTTGTCACTCAACAATTTGTCTTCAACTGTGGTTCGCTTAGGATTAGCAGCTAACACTGAATGAACATTGACGCCACCAAACCCAAATGAATTGACTGCAATTAAATCCTTTTCATAAGGAGTCACTTCCAATACTGGTTTAATAACTCCTTTAATCAGTGGCTCAATGAATGGATTAGGTTCATGGAAGTTTATATTTGGAGGAATCAAACCATTTTGAAATATCTTGACCACCTTTGTGATTGAACAAAGAGCCGATGCACCTTCACTGTGACCCATGTTTGATTTAAGACAACCTACTAACAGAGTTTTGTCTGAATTGGGTCTCAATGCTTTCGCCAGAGCAGCGCATTCAACTGGATCACCAGCTTGTGTACCAGTTACATGAGCTTCAATATAATCAATGGTCAATGGATCAATTCCCAGCGAACTGTAAACTGATTGCATCAAACTCAATTGAGTCTCATATTTTGGGAATGTTACTCCTTCTGGTTTGTAGCCGTCACAATTGGTTTGACAATCGAGGATTCGAGCATAAATTCGTTTGGAGACTGACTCTCTCTGAATAAACATGGCAACAACAGCTTCAGATCGACAGTAACCGTTAGCCGAGGCATCAAGACACTTGGATTTACCATCAACTGCGAGCATTTTCATTCCGCAAAAGGCAACCGATGCGATGGGACACAGTTGAATACCAGACCCAGCAACAATGGCTTGGTCACATTCACCTGAGTTAATTGATAATAAAGCTTGGTTAAGAGCGGAAAAGCTTGATGCACATGCTGTATCAATCAATATTGCTGGTCCATTCCAATCAAATGCATAGGATATTCTGGATGCACCGATCTCCAAACATTCAGGAGGATTTGATCCCCCTTCACGAAGAGCGATCGACGTATCCTTAAAACAGAAGCCGAAAAATAAGCCAGTTTTACTCCCACGTAATGAGTTTGGATTCACACCTTGAAGAAAGATAATTTATAATAAGAATTCAATTATACAATCATGTTTTCATGTTCTTCATCAGAATTATGGATTTATTGTAATTTTTAAGTGATATACTGTATTAATCAGTTGCTTATTTGATTAAAGTGGCTATTAAATCATTAATACCTGAGTCCCAAATAGCTTCGTAAACTGTCTCATGAAGTATCCTTAATTGAGGATCTATAAAGTTGACTTCTTTGGGATCAACACCAAAGAAATCAGCATCGAGTCGAGATATATCTTTCAATCTTCCCGTAAGACGAGGTATGTTCATGTAACCTGTAAATAAAATAAAAGTTAATCAACATCTGACTGAATTAAGTTTAAAATTTACTTCCAACTACTCAAATATTCATCTATACATCTATTCACAAAAAATAAATAAAGTCAATGTATAATATTGGAATTTTACGATGAGTTATTTTTGCGTCAAAATGGTAGACACATGGAAAGGGTTCTAAAATAAATTTATGAACAAATGATGGACATGATTTGACTACAGCAACAGTAAAATAGGTTGAGCTTTCTAGGAATTCAGATTCCTGAAAAAATCATGTGCTAACAGGGAAAGAATCCGTGTTCTAAGCATCATGAAAGGGTAAAAGTTATTTGCTTAATTTTATGACGTTATGGTTTATTGAGATTAATAAGTATCAAAACTTTTTATTCTCGAGTTAAGAGCTGTGATCTGATGAACTTTCAGGGACATAAGAACTGAAACCATTTGTGAAATTTTGACTTTCTATTCTATACCTCAGATCTGTCAACTGTTCGACTCGACAGTAAACACTTTATGCAATATTTTACTTATTATAATGAATATAATGAATTGTAGCAGAATCACACGAAAGCTTCTATGGGTCAAAATTAAAGCTTTTGTGTTTAGAAAATTCAAGAATTGTGTTTAAGAATTGGTAACTTACCCAATGGCCAGCGACTATCATCAGCAGTATATAACTCCTCTCCTGCCAACAATTTAGTCCAAAACTCTTCAGTACTGTCTGATTCAGGATATCTTCCAGAGATTCCTGAAATTACAATGTTTTCTTTGAATTTCATGGTTGATTATCATTAGTTAAATTTTTGTTAAAAGATGTAAAGAAACAGTGAACGGAAACAATGAGAAATGGTGAATACTTTCTTTATTGTCTTTTAAGTTAACTGTGCTCAGTTAGTTAACTATTAAGTTAACCAATAACAAAATGGTTCCCGTTTATTCAATTTAATGGTCTGATTAAACACTAATTATATTCAAAATAGTGATTGAAATAATATAAGTGTATATTAGAAGGTATCTGGCGATCATTTGATCCTTGTTTGCTGGAATTGTTTGTCTAACTCCATTTAAATTAGTAACGAAACGAAATTAGCTATTACTATTTGCCACAATGTTTCTGATTAAATATAGCCAAACATTTTCTTTATTTGTTTGACCTTACGTTATTTATTCACTCTGTTATCATCAGTTGATTCTCTAGGAAGAATGTATTTCTTGCATCTGAAACAATAAAGGGGTATCTGCCACCAAAAATCGACCATCTCAGAATTTGAAAAAATTATATTTTATGAAAATAGGTTTAAAAAAACTCTGTTAACTATTTTCAAAAGTTCCCTAGAGGGACGCGTTCCACCACAATCGCGCTTCAAAGTTAAAACAATAAGCAAAAAGCTAACAGCGACTTTTTCCGATATGACATTTAGTTTGCCTGTTTTCGCGAGTGGCCTCATTTGGTCGATGGGCTATAACTTCTGAACCAATTGACATATTGACATGGATCTTTCACCTAAAGGCTTAGATTCACTTGAGCTTTACTATACATAAAGCTCATAGTCATCCAAGGTCGATTTCAAAAATGAGTTTTGAATTAAACTGGTATTTTCTGCTTCGTACATATGCAATTTTGAAATCATCAGAGTCTGATCTGACTGTTAATATTGCAATTTAAGCTCATAACCGACATACCAACGACTGTTCTGTCCAGTTTGGTTTGTTCAGCGCATAACTACATTCACAATCAGACACAACTTGGACATTGAAAATGATATGACAATGTGAATGTCGTTATGCGCTGAACAAACCAAACTGGACAGAACAGTCGTTGGTATGTCAGTTATGAGCTTAAATTGCAATATTAACAGTCAGATCTGATGATGGAAAAGATATTTAGTAACAATTCTAAGAGTAAAATTCACAAAAACTGCATAGCACTAATCACTATAATAATCTATAGTCATTTTCGCTTTCAATATTAAATAACATTTTTTATGCCGACTTCATATTAAAAATGATATTTGTTGCTCATATATAATGTTTCGGAACTTTTCCCAGTCATTCAAATGGATAGCTAAGCAATTCTATCATTCTGATTTTTTCTCTATGGGATTTAACATTGGGATTGAGACTCAAGGATTACCCAAGTTATTTTTGCTTACATGATGAATATTTGAAATGTTGCCCATCTTTTCTATTAGTCTATTGGTCTTAATGTTATAAAAAAAGTTTCAACGATTGTGACCTTTCTCGAAGCCTAGCGGCGGTTTTGTCCGTTTTTTTCGACCCTGATTATTTCCGTAACCTTTCATCATGGAATTATTTTTTTGATAAGTATGAATAGTAATCATCAAGATCTATCATAAATTCGAGTATCAATGTTATTTAAAAGCTGGCAAGCGTCCATTGGCCTCCGAAGTCGAGCCCCTTGGCCTTGATTATCTCAATTTCTAGCCTTCTCAGCCAAAAAAACTTAAAATTTTTAAAATCAGCACATAAAATTCTATTTGTAAAAAACTTTTGAGTTCTTAACTCGCAAAGACAAAAAAGTTAAAATTTCTGGAGACCATCCTTTAGAAATTAAAAAAAAGTAAAACCAATTAGAATTGAACCCAAAACCTTTATAGTTACCCTTACACCTTTAACCACCAAGCTAAACTTCAATTCATATTTAAAATAATTTTAATAAATGATTATAATAAAAATGTCCGAATTTCAAACCCAAATATTTCAGGAACCAATCAACTCACACGGAAAACCCTCGATAGTTTTTCATAACTACCCTTTCTCTATCGATTGACGCTAGTCCCATTCAAATCGGTTCTAGTCATTACGATTAGTTCCCTTGTTAGATCTTACTCAAAAATTGCTAGTGCTAGTCATGGTTTAAAACAAATCAAGAATCGAGTTTCTGTGTTATTTTGCTGAAACAAATTCGGAGGAAAAGAAAAGTTAACAATTATTGGTAATCTTCGTCGTCCTCATTATCCCAAAAATTTAAATTATGGCTTATCGACCTTGAATGTTAATTACAAAATTACATCTTCCACTTTCATGACGACTACAGTAAGGGCTGAGATAATGGGACGCTGAGATAATGAGACTCAATTTATAAACGATCCCTTAAAAGTAACCATTTTCTTACTGTCATGTGGATAGGACATTGGACCTGTATACAAGGAACCCTGGGATCGAGTCTCTCTCGGGCCCTCTTGGTTTCTCTCCTCTCTATCTGTCTTCTTTCTGTCTTTCCCCTCTTTGTCATGTGGATAAGACACCAGACCTGTATTCAAGGTTTCCTGGGGTCGAGTCTCTCTCGGGCCCTCTCTTTGGGGAACAATTATAACATGGATAAGAAATTTGAATTAGAAGATAAGGATTAGAAATTATGGATAAGAAAGTGGTATCATAATACTCTTTTAAAATGGAGCTTTGTCAAGCCTTGTATGGCGCGTAGGGGTTAGACGAAGGAGCTGCCCGGCCATATGGCACAAACCGCCTATTTTAGGTGGTGAATTCTTTGTGATTATTGTAAACAAGTGTAAAAACTTGTAATATGGAAATGAATTAATACGAATTTGTAATTTGCGCACCAGCGAATAATTGTGCCTTGGCACGCCCCCAATAAAAATTCTTACTTTAATATTAAATTTGCTTGTAGACTTTACAATGTAAAGTGAGCTATTTTCACTCGCGCTCTATAAATAAGCTATTTCAAGAGAGTCCCATTATCTCAAGGTAAGTAATTTGTTTTTCAATCATTTCTAATCATTACAAATTTGGTGTTTACACCAGTTATTATACAAAATTCGGCTGATACAAAATTTGACTTATACAAATTTAAAAACATACAAATTTAAAAATATTATATTTCTTATTATTTATGTATTAATTTATATGTATTTATTTATCACCTCTGTAAAAGGCGGCGATGCCTTAAAATGGGGAGCTTAAATGTCTCCCTGGTTGCTTTGTCCTGTATAAACAGGAAAGCAACGCTTCTGTATAACACAGTCTTTGATGAATAAATTATCTCAGCCCTTACTGTAATTTATTCAATGAATGGCTAACCCAATGGAATTAGGAATTGAAAATTACTGGAAAAAATATTGTTATTTATTGATAATTATCCTGCTCAAGATTTAACTCAAGAATATGAATTTATAAAACTGCCTCCTAACACATCACATTGTCAGTCTTTTGATTGTGGCATTATTGCTAATGTTAAAGGTAATTACAAGTCTAAGCTTATTCAGAAAATTGCTGAAATTGAGAATGAAAATATTGATATTGTTGAAATCAAAAAAGAAATTGTTTACTAAATGGAATAATGTTGTTAAACGAACGTTGGTTTGATGTTGAACCTCTTACTATTGTTAACTGCTTTAGGAAAACAGGTTTTCATTAAAGAATCTATTTGTTCGATAGATGGTGACCAAAAAAATTTCTACAAAACAACTGGGTGTAGTACTGTATTTATATTCTCCCAGTTTTTAGTTCACAATTCCTTTTTCAAAATGGCTTTG
This sequence comes from Tetranychus piercei, assembly GCA_036759885.1. Classification (NCBI taxonomy): domain Eukaryota; kingdom Metazoa; phylum Arthropoda; class Arachnida; order Trombidiformes; family Tetranychidae; genus Tetranychus; species Tetranychus piercei. The sequence goes on from CM071877.1 coordinate 16,968,615, forward strand.
CTCAATTTTCATGACTAAATTTTTGAAATTTTCTAGTAATTCATAAGTAAAATCAGTAATTTTGAAAATAATTAAATAAGGTAAAGTAAATATAATAAAATATATAAAGTACAGCACCATCTTGCATGTACCGAAACTAATCATGGCAATTTTGCGCTTTAGTGAAGGGGATAAAATAATCTTAACATCAGTAACATCTCTAGGTAAGAGTTGCCAGTAACATTGTTGCAAATAAATACAGGCCAACAATTCCTTTGGTACAGATTGCACACCATACAGTTAGTCTCTTAGGCTTCACGGTTGTTTCGACATAACGGGCTTGATTTAGCCCAAAAGCGACAGTTTTGCTTATTGACATATCCTGATAACCAGAAATGAGCTTCGTCACTGAACCAAACACAAAAGACCTTTATTTTATTCAACATTGTTTGGCCAAATGCAAGTCTTCTTTCTTCATCATAGTCGCTCAACTGTTGCAAAACCTGAATTTTACTGAATGGATAAAACGTTACCTTTGTTTTCAAAATCTGGCGCAATGATAATTGTGGTATCTGTAATTCCTGTGAAGCTCTACTTATCGAAGTGTCTGGATTTTGCTCATGATGTTGCCCGACTCTTACAATATTTTCAGGAGTTGTGACAGTCACTTTTGCTTCAGAATGGCCTTTCGCTGGTCTAAAATGCTGCCAGTTTCATGAAATTTTTTCCGGCCAATATACTACCTAAGGGCTTTCCTTGCAGCTGATAATGATAATAAAACAAAGATGCATCAATGTAATCATTCGATCGTTTTTCATCAAGTTATCCTCATTGAATTTCAGATTTGAAAAACAGATCTCAGATTTAAATCAACTATACAAAATGTGTGAGAAAAACAGTTCGATTCTACAAACTTAAATTCTCTTCTATGGGCTTTAACATGGACTCTAGCGCCTAGCTCAATCCAAGTTTCATGGCTAATAAATTTTGCAAATTCACAGCAATACATAGCCATGTAAAAAGCTTAACTTGTTCAAAAAAATCCCGTTTGATTTTCATTTTTTTAGCTTCCCTGAGTAGCTAGATGTTAAATAAGTATGATAGTCGAGGATTCAGTTTAAAAATATCGAATATTATAATAATATAATATTTAAGAATTTTTTAATGCTCAAGTAAATAACGATTTCTGATTTCGCAATAAAAAACACTATTGAAATGTGCGAAAATGAGGAAATGTATTGAATTTTGTCAAAAAAATTAAATGCACTTTTCCCTCGAGTTTTTTGCTTTTGTTGAGTGCTGACATCTAGGTAAACTATAGAATCAAACAATTGTATTTTATACTTTTAACAATTATTCCGGTCCAGTTATTCCCCTTCAGCCTTTCTAGTGGAAAGTTTCCGCCCTTTTCCCTTCAGGGGAGTCATTAGAGAAAACTAGTTGCTTAAAGTATAAAATTTAATTGTTTCCCACTATAATTCACCTAGATGTCAGCACTCCAAAGAAGCAAAAGACTCGAGGGAAAAGTGTAACGGAAAATCAAAAACGAAAATCATTGCGAGTTGCAATTCTAAACATTTTCATTATTTAATCTTTTTGTGTAAATGTATTGTTACAGCATGAGAAATCAATCAAAAATAGTATCTCAATAGTGTTAATTCAATGGCGATTTTGCCAATCTTCGGGATTTGATAGCTTTCAATAGCTGATAGAAAATTCAAACATTTACAAATTGGATATTATTTGATAGTTAATGTGGCATTTTTGTGGCATTGATCAACTTTTTTGACTTTGTGACCATATTGCACATCCTAAAGGTTCGTGATCAAATTTAAAAATACTGTACATAAAACTAACTAGTTAGTTACAGTTTGCAGTGAAGCAAAGGACAAGAAAGTTGAAAGGTAGTTGAGGTCATTTTATTGAAATAAAATATGAACTTGCACAAAATAGATCAGAAGACTTATCAGCCTTTCAAATCCTGATTTTTCAGGTTCTTCTAGGATCACCAGACATTGTTTTAAAATCACGAATAAGACTAGGATTTCAGTTGACAAAGGATTACAATCCTTTCTTACCACAAAGAAACTATCTTAACTCACAGTTGAAAGTGAAGCTTGAATCACTAATTTTGGTTAACTTAACTCAAAGGTTTAATTTGGCTTATTTTAGCGTTTGACCAGGATAAGTATCAATATACTATTGAAGCTAGAATCAGCTAAGAATGAAGGTAGATAAGGGTAGGCGGAAATAAGCGAAATCAACTGAGCAGTATGACAATCTTAGAGATCACAAGAACTTAAATGTAGAGAAACTTTTAATTAAACATAAATAAGACATAGAAATGGCACAGTACTACAGTACTTTAGGAACTTGAGTAATCAAATAGGAAACAATAATCAAAAGAGCATAATCAGTTACAAAACTTAGTTAAGTAAACAGAAGCATTTTAGAAGGTAAGAGCATGAACTTAATTAAGTATAAAGAGCACAATTAATAAAATTGATCTAGATATTTATACTAAACTTAGCGAAAGGAAATTGACCAAAATTAAGGAAAAGAAAAAGAGCTGAATACAGTTAAATTCCGTATATTTCGATTTTTTTGAGTGGTGACACCTATGCGAACTACAGGGGGAAACAATTAATTTTACAGTTTAAACAATTAGTCCAGTCAAGTGATTCCCCTTTAGCTTTTCTAGCCCTTTTTTCCCTTTATCTTTAGGGGGAAATCAATCGAGTGGACTAATTGTTTAAACTGTAAAATTAATTGTTTCCCCCTGTAGTTCGCATAGGTGTCACCACTCAAAAAAATCAAAATATACGGAATTTAACTGTAGTCACATCGGACCATATATCTATAGGGTGTTGCTAAAGTTTATGTAAGGAGAAAAATTATTCCCGCTGCGTAGAAACAGAAAATGGTTTTGTTTATTTTCTGACTATCAGACGATTTAAACCTGGCGCCCTTTCTTTGCGCAACTTTATCCACCCTCCTCTACATCACGCGTATTTTACTAGATATTTCGCTAGATGGAGCTTAAAACACTTAAATGCGCACTCAAAAAGCGCTACTTACAAATAATTTTTACTCGATAATTCATTTTAAATTGTTTTTTGATTCTTTCACAGTTTCTAATTTCTAACAATTATTATCAATTATTTATTCTGATTTTAGTTTTATCCTTTACAATATCAGCATAAAATCTTATAACTGTATAAGATTCAAAAAAATATACTTGAATAAACCGCGAGTGTATCTAATAATTTGTTATTGTAATTGGCGGTTTAACCAATATTCACAAAATAAAAGTCTACATTGTTTCACCCAAAGATTATCATAAGGTAGTATATTTTGTTGTTTTTGGTGTTTTGATTTTCTTCAAGTTAATCAGCTATTTTTTTCTTTAATCATAGTTAACTATTATAGTATAGTTTTTTAAGTCCACGACAAACCAAGTTACATTGGTCATAAGCAATGGAGAGAACTCTAAAGGATAATATTGACAATTCTTCAAGTCGACCAAGTAATGGACCATCACAGTCTCGCCTTTCTCGTACAAAACAACTACAATTGGAATATAAATACAAGCTGATGAATGAAGAGATAAGACGACTGAAAGAATCAGGAATCAATTCAAAGGAAGTGACCGAGAAATCTAAATTACTAAAAAAGAAACTAAAACTAGCCAATGATCTCTCAAAGACCGCTTTTGATTCTGGATCTCAAAGATGTATTGAATATGATGCTGAATACTTTTTTAACGGAGCTGAAGTTAATCATCTTGTTGTTAAATCACTTCAAGTTGATAGTCAAGCTTTTGATCCGTTGTTTTTTGCTGAAAAACTAAGGACGTATATTGCACCAGATACAAGAATAAGGTTTGTATTTTGTTTATTATATTCAATCTTATGTTTATTTAACATTTCAATACAATATGTATTTTTCTGTGTTTCAAATTTTCATTCAGAGATGATACAATTGACGAAAATGAACTTAAAATTGAAGACTTCGTTGATCTTGGAAAGAAATGTGCTTATTTAACCAATTCTGCGCCAATACTTAATTATTTATATGGATCATTTGAACCAGGTGAAGTTATTATACCAACTAAACAAAGACGAGTTGGTATCCGTAATATACTTACAGAACCCAGAGAAGAAGCTAAAAAGCCTAATTCGAAGGAAGGTATTGATGAAAGTGATGATCTTAAAAATGGTAAAGAAGTTGAAAGAGTTTATAAGGAATTGAATGATATGTACAAAAAGGAAAAAGCTCCGATTCAATATTTCAAGTCGATTGTTAAACCTGGATCATTTTGTGATACTGTAGAGAGTATATTTTATTCCGCTTTTTTAATCAAAGAAGGAGTACTTGCTGCTAAGGAATCAAAAATTTCTGATGACCAATATGCTGCCTTTATTGAACCACAAGATCCAGAAGAAATTGCAAAATGTCAAGAGAAAAAGAGAAAAAGTAAAAGTAGAAATAATAATGAACATAGTGATACAGAAGAAAATTCAGAAAATGAAGAAGATGAAAATGAAGAAGATGAAAATGAAGAAGATGAAAATGAAGAAGAAGAAGAAGAAGAAGAAGAGTCATCATCTAGTCATCAAAGTATTTTATCTTTCTGCATGAATGACTGGAAAGCTTGGCGTATCAATTGATATTCAAACATCAATATCCATTAAATGTCAAATTTATCGCAAGCTATTGCGCTAGCGTTTATTTTTGATAGAAATCCAAATATTACAATATTATACAAAAATTCGGCATCTATTCTTGATGCAAAATATTTCCAATTAAATCAAAATGATATTATGAGAAAGTATGCTTTCCAACATTAATCTCGTCAGACAATAATGACAGGTTACATTAAATTCAAAGCCCAGTCATCGAGAGTATAGTGCAGTTTAATTAGAAATTTATCATTAATATTCTTAATTGAGGCCAAGATAATCATCCATCAAGGTTCCAATAGCAAAAATATCTTTAGCATCAACTCTCAATCCAACTATTTTCAGTCGTATCTCATCGTCTTGTTGAATGACAATATCCTCATCTACTGTTTTATAGCATGGTGGAGACTGATTGGCATCGAATTGCATATCAGCTGGAATAGAGTGTCTTGAAATAAAACAGGACAGTGGTCCGATTTCTGTAAAAATTCCAACTTTGTTAACCTGTGTTACCACAGCATCCAACACTTCACCTTTAAATGGCCTAAAGACAATAGCCCGATATTTTATGGGGTAAAGGACAAAGCCAGAGTTTTGTTGTATCAGTCCATGGCCAATGTGATCAATTGTTGTCACAGCTATTATAAATCCATATTTACCGGTACAGGAGCCTTCCACTTCACTAAATAGCTTTTGCTTCACTACATCTAAAAGCTGTGGACCAAAATATTTTGGATGAAGTTGGACCTCATGTTCAAGAGCTATATGATAGAACATTATCTAAAGCTGGTGAAGTGAACGAAACAATAAAATGAAATAAATAAGATGGAAATCGATAAAAACAAGATAAAAATGACAAAAATTTAATTCAAAAACAAGCGGAAAGTGGTTTTATACGCTAACATATGTGCGACCAACGAACTGGTTACTGTAACCAAGTAACCAAAATTATTAAAGAGGGAAAATCAATGGACTAAAATTCATTTTTGATTTAATTATAATCTTTTGTTTTATTAATAACATTGCATTCAGGTTTAATTTTTTAGAATGTCGAATTACGAATTAGCTAACAGTTTTATTTTAAAGATTCAAATTTTGAGTTCTATAGACTTAGCTGTTTTGAAATTCTAAGCACAAAAATAATTGTGATGCAATGAAATGCATTGAAAAGTTTTGAAGCTGAAAAGCAAGTTAATTAAAATAAAATGATTCCCCAACGATTGAACTTTTATCACCTAACATTATTAAATATAAGTAACTTTTGGTGAGAAATTTTATAATCAAACAAATTATGTGGGATAAAATAATTCTGGTAGATAACTTAATCAGCATTATTTCGAAATTGTGTCTTAACTAATAAACTATGATTAAAATACAGATATTTATTTGAATTGTTTTAGTCACATTTTAATAATAGATATAAATTGAGAAATTAAAATGAGAAATTAAGGTTGAAATTAGTGTTAAAAGACAGATGGCGATGTTAAAGAACTCTTTGAGCGGGAATTTTTGTAGTGAATGGAAGAAAAAGCGCCAAAAGGCAAAGAAGAAACAAGTTTGTTTAAAGTTATTAAACAAAGGACATTTAAACTTGGTGCTCACTAGATCTTTAACTTTTGTCGTGTCATATTGTTTTTAACATTTTTTGACTATTGTTTCATAGTTTTTTGCCTCGATTAGTAATTTAATTTTTTTGTGAATCATGTTTCCATCAGTGTTTACAGCTATGAAAAATACAACATCAACTATGACACTATCTAAAACTCCAAGCAAAACACCAAGCAAAACATCAAGCAAAACACCAACTCGTCAAACAAAAAAATCATCTTCTTCATCAAGTCTTAGTTCTAAAAAATTGCGTACACCTAAATCAACCACAGCAACAAAATCTAAAAGGAAAAATGATTTGGACATCATTTCTAAATGCAAAACAATTGACAGCTATTTCCAAAGGAAAGTTAAACAATCGACGAAATTGGAACCCAAAAAATTATCAAAATTTTTTGACGATGTCGCCCGGATTGAAGAGGGTCCATTGAAAGGATTACCATCAAGCTTGCTTGACAAAATTAAACCCAAAAAGTCTGATGATGGACAGATAGAAAGAAAAAGATTGCTTCAAAAGTTACCTGAACTATTGAAAATTGTTCATCTTTATTTCCTGACTGATCCAAAACCAATACAGCTTGGAATATTGATAGAAAAATGCATAAATTCTTATTATACTTATATTTCAGTGCCGGATACTGAAAAACAGATTCGATTGGCATGTGAATTATTTCCTGAATGGTTAACTATTATATCTATTAGAAAAATTGAATTTGTTAAGCATATCGATAAGAAAATATCTTTAAATCAGCTGAATGAAAAACTTCAGAAAATCATCAATTCTTAGAGCCAAGCATAATCTATTAAAATGCGGAATTAATCATGATAAAATCATGCAAGAATCTCAGATTGTAAACATGTATAAATCAAATTATTATACAAATAAATTATTTACTCTACTTAAGTTCGACTTAGATGTATTTCTGATTACATATAATTTATAAATGCCAAATCATATAAACAATAAGAAAAATAATACTGTGAATTATTTTGTGGACACAGTAGTGTTTATTTATAATATCGAAACGCTTACAAGTAAGTAACTTGCAAAGAGGAGATACACTATTCTTTGGTAACATGTAAGTGTAAGATTAATCCAAATTATGAAATTATATGTTTTTTTTGAATTAAGATAATAGTTACATTTTCGAGTGTTTATTATTGATGTTTGAATATCAATTGATACGCCAAGCTTTCCAGTCATTCATGCAGAAAGATAAAATACTTTGATGACTAGATGATGACTCTTCTTCTTCTTCTTCTTCTTCATTTTCATCTTCTTCATTTTCATCTTCTTCATTTTCTGAATTTTCTTCTGTATCACTATGTTCATTATTATTTCTACTTTTACTTTTTCTCTTTTTCTCTTGACATTTTGCAATTTCTTCTGGATCTTGTGGTTCAATAAAGGCAGCATATTGGTCATCAGAAATTTTTGATTCCTTAGCAGCAAGTACTCCTTCTTTGATTAAAAAAGCGGAATAAAATATACTCTCTACAGTATCACAAAATGATCCAGGTTTAACAATCGACTTGAAATATTGAATCGGAGCTTTTTCCTTTTTGTACATATCATTCAATTCCTTATAAACTCTTTCAACTTCTTTACCATTTTTAAGATCATCACTTTCATCAATACCTTCCTTCGAATTAGGCTTTTTAGCTTCTTCTCTGGGTTCTGTAAGTATATTACGGATACCAACTCGTCTTTGTTTAGTTGGTATAATAACTTCACCTGGTTCAAATGATCCATATAAATAATTAAGTATTGGCGCAGAATTGGTTAAATAAGCACATTTCTTTCCAAGATCAACGAAGTCTTCAATTTTAAGTTCATTTTCGTCAATTGTATCATCTCTGAATGAAAATTTGAAACACAGAAAAATACATATTGTATTGAAATGTTAAATAAACATAAGATTGAATATAATAAACAAAATACAAACCTTATTCTTGTATCTGGTGCAATATACGTCCTTAGTTTTTCAGCAAAAAACAACGGATCAAAAGCTTGACTATCAACTTGAAGTGATTTAACAACAAGATGATTAACTTCAGCTCCGTTAAAAAAGTATTCAGCATCATATTCAATACATCTTTGAGATCCAGAATCAAAAGCGGTCTTTGAGAGATCATTGGCTAGTTTTAGTTTCTTTTTTAGTAATTTAGATTTCTCGGTCACTTCCTTTGAATTGATTCCTGATTCTTTCAGTCGTCTTATCTCTTCATTCATCAGCTTGTATTTATATTCCAATTGTAGTTGTTTTGTACGAGAAAGGCGAGACTGTGATGGTCCATTACTTGGTCGACTTGAAGAATTGTCAATATTATCCTTTAGAGTTCTCTCCATTGCTTATGACCAATGTAACTTGGTTTGTCGTGGACTTAAAAAACTATACTATAATAGTTAACTATGATTAAAGAAAAAAATAGCTGATTAACTTGAAGAAAATCAAAACACCAAAAACAACAAAATATACTACCTTATGATAATCTTTGGGTGAAACAATGTAGACTTTTATTTTGTGAATATTGGTTAAACCGCCAATTACAATAACAAATTATTAGATACACTCGCGGTTTATTCAAGTATATTTTTTTGAATCTTATACAGTTATAAGATTTTATGCTGATATTGTAAAGGATAAAACTAAAATCAGAATAAATAATTGATAATAATTGTTAGAAATTAGAAACTGTGAAAAAATCAAAAAACAATTTAAAATGAATTATCGAGTAAAAATTATTTGTAAGTAGCGCTTTTTGAGTGCGCATTTTAGTGTTTTAAGCTCCATCTAGCGAAATATCTAGTAAAATACGCAGGCGTAAGGCATGAAAAATTTTAATCAGTTTAATTTTTTGTTTAAACTCTTTCAAAACAAGGTAAAAAAAGTATAAATTGTAATCATCTAAATTTCATTTTAGGGTTTTTGAAAACACATTAAAGTTGAAATTATCTTCTTGCATATCATTTTTGAATTGTGATCTGTGAATATTGTGAGATGATGGCTTCTTCAAGTGGTAGATCTAAGCAAGAATTGCCAGAGGATTTATCTCATATTGAATTTGAGACAAGTGAAGATGTCGAGGTTATACCTACATTTGATGGAATGGGATTAAGACAAGATCTTCTTCGTGGTATTTATGCTTATGGATTTGAAAAACCTTCAGCAATTCAACAGAGAGCCATTAAACCAATTATAAAAGGACGAGATGTAATTAGCCAAGCTCAATCAGGAACTGGTAAAACAGCTACCTTTTCCATTGGAATACTTCAAACAATTGATACCCAAATAAGAGAGACACAAGTTTTGATATTAAGTCCAACGCGAGAATTAGCTGTACAAATTCAGAAAGTGATTCTTGCACTTGGAGATTATATGAATGTCCAATGTCATGCATGTATTGGTGGTACAAATCTTGGTGAGGATATAAGAAAATTGGATTATGGTCAACATGTTGTTTCTGGTACTCCTGGTCGTGTTTTTGACATGATAAAAAGACGTAATTTACGAACGCGATCAATAAAAATGTTGGTCCTTGATGAAGCAGATGAAATGTTAAATAAAGGATTTAAAGAGCAAATTTATGATGTATACAGATATTTACCACCTTTTACTCAAGTTGTACTTGTTTCGGCTACATTACCTCATGAAATTTTGGAAATGACAAGTAAATTTATGACTGATCCAATACGTATTTTGGTTAAACGTGATGAACTTACTTTGGAAGGTATAAAGCAATTTTTTGTTGCCGTTGAACGAGAAGAATGGAAATTCGATACTTTGTGTGATTTGTACGACACATTGACCATTACCCAAGCTGTAATATTTTGTAATACCAAAAGAAAGGTTGATTGGTTAACCGAAAAAATGAGAGAAGCAAATTTCACTGTCTCATCAATGCATGGTGATATGCCACAAAAAGAAAGAGATGCTATAATGAAAGAATTTCGATCTGGACAGACTCGTGTATTGATAACTACTGATGTTTGGGCTCGAGGTATTGACGTACAACAAGTGTCTCTTGTGATAAATTATGATTTACCGAATAACAGAGAACTTTATATTCACAGAATTGGTAGATCAGGAAGATTTGGTAGAAAAGGTGTTGCCATTAATTTTGTTAAGAATGATGACATTCGAATCCTTAGAGATATTGAACAATATTACAGTACTCAAATTGACGAAATGCCTATGAATGTTGCTGATTTGATATAAATTATTAAATCATGCCCTACCATCAGTTTTCATTTTTTACCATGTATTCTAATCTAATATCATGTATTTCATTTCATCACATAAAAACATTAAATAAATTAATAATAATTATCATATTCTATCATATTTCATATAAAAAATCAAAACTTTGTATTTCAATATTCAATACGTTATTGATCATTTCAGCTTTATTACAAATATTGGTTTCAATAAATTTGAAAAACGTCTCTTCATCAAAGATTTAATGAAAATAATGTATCACAGTAGCTATTAATCTTCGCATTTGAACCGTAGCAGCTTTGAACCCAAGTGATCTCAGATTCTTTAAATTACAAGTTGATAAAAAATTTATGAATTTACAATTTGATTCGATTTGCTAATTAAAACAGGAAGCAAGGACTGTTCAATGATGACTTGCATGTAATATTAAGATAAGCTAATTCAAGTTAAGAATTGATCATATTATGGATTTTCTCAGTTAGATGGCTGAGAGTCAAAGTTTTATCAATAAGCTTTATATAATTAACTCCTCGCAAATTCACAATCGTTATCCATTCAGGAAGCACCTCACAAATCGTTTTAATTTGCTTTTCAATATCTGTGGCCGAAATATAAGTATAGTATGAATCAAGCACTTTGTCACTCAGAGTTTCCAACTTAATAGGCTTTGGACTAGTCAAGAAATAAAGATGAACAATTTTCAACATTTCTGGTAGCTTCTGCAGCAATTTTTTCCTTTCTGTTTGTTCGTCATCAGGCTTTTTGATTTTAATTTTTTCCAGCAATGTTGATGGTAATCCTTTCAATGGACCTTCTTCGATTCGGGCCACATCGTCAAAGATTTTGGTCAGTTTTTTGGGTTCCAGTCTCTGAGTATTTTTAAGTTTCTTTTGGAAATAACTGTCTATCGTTTTGCATTTAGAAATTATATCCTCGTCACTTTTCTTCTTCAATGCTAGAGATGACTTCGGTGTTCTTGTTTTCCTGGCACTTTTACTCTCTGACCGTTTTGTTTGTCTAGTCGGTGTTTTAGATGGTGTTTTAGATGGCGTTTTAGTTGGTGTCTTAGTTGGTGTAATAGTTGACTTCTTTGTTGGTGTCTTGCTAATTGCATCTTTTCTGGTTCTTCGCACTGATGTAGCCATAAAAAAATACAATGGGGATTGAAGAAGTTGCCAAATGAAATCACTAATTCAACAAATCAAGTTTAAAAGGGCAAATGCAAGAAACAATGTTAAAAACAATATGACACGACAAAAGTTAAAGATCTAGTGAGCACCAAGTTTAAATGTCCTTTGTTTAATAACTTTAAACAAACTTGTTTCTTCTTTGCCTTTTGGCGCTTTTTCTTCCATTCACTACAAAAATTCCCGCTCAAAGAGTTCTTTAACATCGCCATCTGTCTTTTAACACTAATTTCAACCTTAATTTCTCATTTTAATTTCTCAATTTATATCTATTATTAAAATGTGACTAAAACAATTCAAATAAATATCTGTATTTTAATCATAGTTTATTAGTTAAGACACAATTTCGAAATAATGCTGATTAAGTTATCTACCAGAATTATTTTATCCCACATAATTTGTTTGATTATAAAATTTCTCACCAAAAGTTACTTATATTTAATAATGTTAGGTGATAAAAGTTCAATCGTTGGGGAATCATTTTATTTTAATTAACTTGCTTTTCAGCTTCAAAACTTTTCAATGCATTTCATTGCATCACAATTATTTTTGTGCTTAGAATTTCAAAACAGCTAAGTCTATAGAACTCAAAATTTGAATCTTTAAAATAAAACTGTTAGCTAATTCGTAATTCGACATTCTAAAAAATTAAACCTGAATGCAATGTTATTAATAAAACAAAAGATTATAATTAAATCAAAAATGAATTTTAGTCCATTGATTTTCCCTCTTTAATAATTTTGGTTACTTGGTTACAGTAACCAGTTCGTTGGTCGCACATATGTTAGCGTATAAAACCACTTTCCGCTTGTTTTTGAATTAAATTTTTGTCATTTTTATCTTGTTTTTATCGATTTCCATCTTATTTATTTCATTTTATTGTTTCGTTCACTTCACCAGCTTTAGATAATGTTCTATCATATAGCTCTTGAACATGAGGTCCAACTTCATCCAAAATATTTTGGTCCACAGCTTTTAGATGTAGTGAAGCAAAAGCTATTTAGTGAAGTGGAAGGCTCCTGTACCGGTAAATATGGATTTATAATAGCTGTGACAACAATTGATCACATTGGCCATGGACTGATACAACAAAACTCTGGCTTTGTCCTTTACCCCATAAAATATCGGGCTATTGTCTTTAGGCCATTTAAAGGTGAAGTGTTGGATGCTGTGGTAACACAGGTTAACAAAGTTGGAATTTTTACAGAAATCGGACCACTGTCCTGTTTTATTTCAAGACACTCTATTCCAGCTGATATGCAATTCGATGCCAATCAGTCTCCACCATGCTATAAAACAGTAGATGAGGATATTGTCATTCAACAAGACGATGAGATACGACTGAAAATAGTTGGATTGAGAGTTGATGCTAAAGATATTTTTGCTATTGGAACCTTGATGGATGATTATCTTGGCCTCAATTAAGAATATTAATGATAAATTTCTAATTAAACTGCACTATACTCTCGATGACTGGGCTTTGAATTTAATGTAACCTGTCATTATTGTCTGACGAGATTAATGTTGGAAAGCATACTTTCTCATAATATCATTTTGATTTAATTGGAAATATTTTGCATCAAGAATAGATGCCGAATTTTTGTATAATATTGTAATATTTGGATTTCTATCAAAAATAAACGCTAGCGCAATAGCTTGCGATAAATTTGACATTTAATAGATATTGGAATAGTTATATTTAATTATACAATACAGTCGAGTACCTGAAATTGTCCGTCTTTTGTTTCAGGCGCAAAATTTGAAAACCTTAATTTACAATTAAAATTTAATTAAAAATGGCCCGATAATGCTATTTTTTAGATTGATCTCTACTCAAAGCGTAGTCTTTAGTTGAATTTAATCTATAAGATCAAAAATCATCATTAAATTCGACGATTATTTAATTTTTTAAATTAAATTCGAAGGTTATTTCAATTGATACGAGATGGGGAGACCATCGAATGGACAATTTTTCTCTTCCCATTCAACAAATTAAATTTAATTGTTTCAAAATATTTTAAATTGTCATCAACCCTTTCTGTTTATAAGTGATATATGGGCTCTCAGAGCACCTGAAAATAACAACTGTGATCAATTAAATTTACATTTAATTGAATTAAAAAGGTAAGTAAAAATGGTCATATTTCACGCCAAAGCGTGGAATTTACAGTACCATAAAGATTACCTTATTGGTAATCTTTACTTACTGTAGCCATTAAGAAAAAGAACTCTATGAAAAAGAACAAAAAAAAAAAAAAAAAAAAATTAAAATTACCTTTTAACCCTTGCCCCTTAAATTATTGACTTAATTAAGTTTAATTTTATTAACTTAAACATTCAGCGCTAAAAAACTTCGCAACTGACACACAGTCCATCGACAGCTTACTCTAATTCCTTCACAGAATGACAGCTTTCCCCTTAAATCTCAGAATTTGCTTTTCTTTTTTTTTTTTTTTTTTTTTGGGTGTGGGAGTGGGTCACATTGTAAATTAACGATATTGTTTCACCAGCCATTTTGTAAAAGAAAATTCAATGTAATTTAATCATATTTATTGTATCATGTTTATTGTACCAATGTATTGTATAATAACTTGTATTCTTGTAATTCCCCCTCCAACGGTAGCATACGCCGTTTTAGCGTTGTACACTAAAGTACATACGCTTGGTTACTATCCACTTATCGAGAGTAACCGTTTGGGAGAGCGGTATCCCTATTCCCGTAATTGGGTGAAACAATAAAGATTTGGGTACTGACAATTTCAGGTACTCGACTGTAATAAGGAATAATTATATTTTAATCATAGTTTATTAGTTAAGACACAATTTCGAAATAATGCTGATTAAGTTATCTACCAGAATTATTTTATCCCACATAATTTGTTTGATTACGAAATTACAAAAGTTACTTATATTTAATAATGTTAGGTGATTAAAAGTCCAATATTTGAGAAAGAAGTTCTAGTTTAAAAATAAAGAAAATTCAGAATTTATGTTTCAACAATTGAACACTTGCAGAATTCAGCATTAATAACACTATAACAATTTTCGAAATGCAATCGTGAAAGCTTCTCTCTCGATAATTCAATTTCAAATGCAATGATTATCCCGTGGATTCGTGTTCTTTTATCACAAATCATTCAATACTGCGAATAATAATTAGATTATTATTAATTAATCCGGGTTGCAGCATTCCATTCTAAAAATACTCGACAGATGGCGTTACGTCTAAATTGGCTGATTCTGAATCAGTGACTCAAAAGCCATGTGGTAACATTTACCACAAACATTTAACACAAACAAAATTTTGTCTGTGATCATTAATTTGTTGATTAAATTGATTGTGAATTTTCCCGTTTATTTCCGTACTTTTTACCTTTATTGTGGTGCTGACATTGTTTAGATATTCATCAAAATGGCGAAATCATTGCGAAGTAAATTCAAGAGGAAGATGAGAGCCATAAAACGTGTCCGATATGGGCAAAAGGAATTGGACAGGCTGAAGAAAATGTTAGCAGAAGCAGCTAATAATGAATCAGTCGAATTGGCTAAACCTAAAGAAGTTGAAATGAAATTAACTGATGAAACAAAGCCTAAAAGTGATAAGAAAGGTTTGTTTACTCTTAATTTAGACCATGTGTTCATTCAATTGCAAACATAGGATTCTGAATGTATTTTCTTTTCAGATGATTTCATGGAAATAGAAAAGCCGAAGCGCAATGCAAAGACTCTCATGGATCAACATGGTACTTTCCCAGTTTGGGTGCATCCAAGACAACGTAGAAAATTGCTTAAGAGAAATAAGCATAAAAAGAAGAATATAAAGTAATTTATTCTTATACTCTTCGTCTTGTGTAATTACTATTTGGTGTCAATATTTAATTCGGCATGAAAAAAGTCGCCCTTGGAAAATCATGATGACTCAATTGTCACGAGTTGCCTTATTTTTTCAATATCATATTCGAGGACGGCCAACAATTATAATTGAATGTACAATACCTTTAAATTAACTGATTAAAAACCTTGGATTCGGAAAAGCTTCAGCAAGTCTTATTTGATAAGTAACCAGCTATGTTGATGAAGTGAATAAGTCTATCGACTTATAGATAATGTGTTTGTTTACTGTTGCAAAGTTAACTCATCTAATATTTTGATACTTCAACATTGTGTCTCTCCTTATTTTAACTGTAGATGCATATAATCAGTTAATAATTAACTGATAAATTATCATTTACTATGCAATTACACACGATATAAACTGCATTTATATAACGGTTTAGTTAACCTATTGAAAAAAGTCAAATCATGATAACAATTGATGTACTGGATTGTTGGTTATTTACATGAATCATTTCTACAAATTGTGGTCATAATTATAATTTAAAGTCGTGATTAAACTCACAATCAAGAGCACCAAATGAACATCAGAAAATAACAATAACCTCGGTAGTTGCATGATTTCAATTTGTTTTGATGATTATTTATTATTCAGTTGAACAATCTTTTTCGCCTTCCATGATTAACAAATTGACTCTTTTTTCTTTCCTTCCTTTTAACTCACTCAACTGTACATGAAATTACTGCTGAACCATCCCTTCCAGTATAACTTGCCAAAAGCTCTCTCTATCATCATTCTCTCCAGAATATTCTTATTTACTTACTCGTTTCATCTTCTATTGGATTTAAAGTGTATAATGTTAACGGGCTTAATATTGAATAGTAAAACATGATTTAACCTAAACTTCTCAGTCTCTAAGAGTAAATGGTTAAAATTATATTTTTTTATTCCTTGCCCCTGATTGAGTATTCATAGAGTCAAACTATACCGATCATCAACATCACCACCTAATGATTCTCGAACATTAAATCAATTTAACTAAAACAGTTTATTATACCATTAAATATACAGTTGAAAAATAAGCTTATTTACTCGCCTCTTCATTGCGCTTTATTTTTCTTGTCAACTTGATAATGTTTTGCCTCTAATTATTGTGCTTTTTTCATCCTGTTTATTTATCCATCTAAATAATCATTTCACCTCGTTAATTAATCATCGATCATTCAAATCTAATTATTGTGAATCAGAATGACCTGTGTTTACTCACTTTATTCAACAAATAATCAGCATTGAGTCGATAACAGCCATCAACACCATTGTCAACGTATTTTAATCTCTCCATTTTATTCATCTTTACTAAGCATAACAAACGTCGTCCTATCTAGATCTTTTGTATTGTTAATATTTGAATCCAGTGAATTAATTTGATTAAATACATGCCAATGACTCCTAAAGCTGGTAAAGATTATTATAAAATTCTTGGATTGTCTAAAAATGCAAGTGAAGAAGAAATTAAAAAGGCTTACAAAAAGTTGGCTCTCAAATATCATCCGGATAAAAATAAATCACCTGGAGCCGAGGAGAAGTTCAAAGAGATTGCTGAAGCCTATGATGTTTTATCGGACAAGGAGAAAAGACAAGTGTACGATATGTGTGGCGAAGAAGGATTGAAAGGTTGCTCTGGTTCTTCTGGTCATCCTGGTCACGCTGGAGGAACCAGTTTTACTTATACTTATCACGGTGATCCAAGGGCAACTTTTGCCCAATTTTTTGGTTCAGAAAATCCTTTTGAAGCCTTTTTTGGGTTAGTATTTTTATCTCTCAATCAAACCCAAACCATGACTTCATTTTGTCATGATATTGATCCACCTTGAATCCGTAGAGTTTACTTTCTTATTCTGTTCCGATGTAACACCAAACTGTTACTTCTTGTTATTGCAGGCTCTTACACACTTCAGTCAACAAGTTGATTTCCATTTGATATCTGTTGCCTATTATGTAATCGCTTAGTATTTTCATCCAATCAGCAATCATTTCCAACCATTTAATCAACCTGATGACATATGATTTCTATGTTTGTAACCTTCATGTCGATTACGCATTATATTAGCATTAGTTTTAATCATTTATTCGCTGTATTTTCCAGCCAACCTGCATTTTTCTTTCAAAATTATTTCCATTTCATGATTTTCTGGTTTCGTCTTTTGACTTTAAATTTTCCATTCTTAGGTTTCACCTATTATTACTTGATTGTGATTGATTTCCTTCTTTCACCAGTAAATGGTTGTTTCTCTTGAATCTCTTGTTTCCTTGAGTTAACCAGAAAATCACCTTTATTTTCATCCAATGAAACATGGTAAGACTTGCTACCAGGAAGAGTATTCCTAGTAATATCTTCAATACTGAGATTCAAAATATTGGCTTGGAAAACTCATCTAAACAACGATATTACCCATTTCCAAAAATACCTCTAAACATTCCAATTTCATCTTCTCTTTCTCTTTCCCTTCCTCATTCATCGCATTCAGACATAGTAAAAAACTAAGCCAAATTGAGAAAAAGGAAACTTTTACTTCTTCCTGCTTAAAATAAATTGTAATTAACAAATCAAGCAATCAATCTAAAACTCGATGACTCTAGATTATCGATAAATTCAAAATTGTATTCCAATGGAGACATTTTTTCTGTTTTTCAACTCTTTCAAAATGATCAGACTTTGATTGACTCATTGAAAATGGTTGATCCTGCAACATCAGCCAAAAAAATTAAAAATACAATTTTTAAATCAAATTACTCACATTTATTAGTCTGATATTGAACTTAATAAAGTATATTATTATAAGTACTGTTAATACTGCTGTGTTTGGCAAAGATTATTGCAATCAATCATTTTCAATTGTGAGTTTTTTTCTGGTTTAACTAACCGAGTCAAATCATTAGACAATCAACTTGTAACATTTAAACAATCGACAAATTAACTTATTATATATGTTGTTGACCTTGTTCATGAAAATTTTCAATTGTTTCAAAGATTTATCTCAACAAATTTATGTTCATAAATGAACTCTTGGCCTGCAAAACCCAGTTTAATAGTCAAATTAAATTTAGAGCAGTTTGCTCACCAATTTGATTTAACCAGACAAAAATTATGTATGAAAAAACTAAATTAAGATAGCTAAGTGACTAGTTTTAGTTATAATTGTCAGGGTTATGGTAATTGTTCAAACTTGTTCAATCTGTGAATTTAGTGTGAAAATCAGACTAACCATAGCGGTGGTGAATTTGATTGATGGATGAGGTTAAATTATGTCTTTCAAATTTCAACGGTTTCACTGAGAAAATAATTTAAACAATTGATAAACAATCTGACTTTGATTCCATTAGATTTATCTAACCTCGTTCCGTCCATCGAAAAAAATGTAACAAATCTTATGGTTTGGTTTGAAGCCAAGTTGAAATTTGAGTCCAACGATTTAACGTGAACAGCAAAAATGTAAATTGCACCAATTTAGAAGGGTTCATTTAATTTCACAGACATACTTAACTGTCAAAATAACCAATTAACTCTCCCTCCAATCCTCCAATCCAAATTAAAATGTGTTGATTATGATTTATTAATAATTTTTTTCCTTCCATTTGATTCCAACAGTAACTTTGGTGGTTTAGGACCACAAGCTCAATTCTTTGACCTGGATGATGATCTAATGGAAACAGATGGGTTTGGACCATTTTTAGGACCTCGTTCCAATACAAATGGTGCTGGAACCGGATCCAATCCTTTCAGATCACATTCATTTACTCCCGGTTCAACCAATGTAAATAGGACTAAATCTGGTTTAAAGCAAGATCCACCGATTGAACATGATCTTTATGTGACATTGGAAGAAATTTTGAAAGGTTGTGTGAAAAGGATGAAGATAACCAAGAAAATATTAAACCCAGATGGTAAATCATCGCGTAAAGAGGATAAAGTTTTAACAATTAATGTAAAACCTGGTTGGAAGGCAGGAACCAAAATCACTTTCCAACGTGAAGGTGATCAAAATCCGAACAGAATTCCAGCTGATATTGTTTTCATTATAAGAGATAAACCTGATTCACAATTTAAAAGGGAAGGCGTTGATGTTAAATATATTGCCAAGATAACTTTGAGAGAGGTAAGGAAAGATGAGGAAAAGATGAAAAGAAGAGGGCAAAATACACATCACATCAATTTTCATCATTTTTACTCTTCTTTCTCATTTTCACTTTATTCATCATCTTTACCACTTTGATCTCATCTTCTCATCTTCATTTTCACTTTCTTTCATCAATAGCAAGCAACTTTAATCATGTGCTTGCTGTTGCTCGTTATTTTCAATGCGCTACGTTAATTTGGATTAAGTTGTTATAAGTATATTTATATACCGAGAGAGAGACACACACACACATATATGTATACACATGTATTTATATGTCTACCATCAGCATGTACAGAAGAAACCTCGCAACTCGTCATCATGATGATTGCAAATTGTGAACGAATTATGCCAACCTGGATGTTTATGTCTTCAATTTTGACTCATTCAAGTTGAAAATGTTCTCATTCTGTCATGGATACCAACGAAAATTAGCAAATTTATAATGTCACAATGAGTCTTGCTGATTAGGCTGATTGTTTTTTCAGGCAACCAATTCTGGTCGAGGTTTTACTGACAAGCTTTATCAATTTAATGATCAAATTAATTTCAAGCCATACATTGAAATCAGTCAATTTTAGATGAACAAAAAGTAGCTTTGATATTGATTTCTTCTTAATCTAAGTAACTGGGAATAACTTTTAACTCGAGAAAATATTTTTTAAATGTTGAACAAGTTATTTTTACGACTTTTAGACTAGAATGATTTCAAAGATTGATATTAAACAATTTTTTGATGATATCAAATTGATGTGAATATTTGCCAAGAAATTGTGTGTTATGTATTGAATATTAATGGATTATCATTTGAAAGAAAAATCAATACTAATACAGGTTTTATTTCTTATCCAACTATTCAGGCTTTATGTGGATGCATGGTTAAAGCTCCAACAATTACTGGAGGACGAGTTCACCTTAAGTTAACGGACATAGTTAAACCAAATACAATTAAAAAGATTCCAAATCAAGGTTTACCTCATCCTAAAGATACTGAAAAGAGAGGTGATCTTGTGATTGTGTTTGACATTCAATTCCCGGATTCTTTGACTGAAGATACTAAACAAATTTTATGGGACTGTCTGCCTTGATCTTAAACTATTGAACAAACTTTTGCTTTTAATTATTTCTTGGCTCCACTCGGATGGCACCATTTCAGATTGGTCTGTGCTACCTTGTTCTTGTAATACCTTTTTTGACTAGACTATCTTACCTGTGAAACAAGCCAATGAAAAAATCAAAACAAATATATTGAATTAACTTTTTAAGATAAAAACTATCTTGTGAACAAAAAATATTCGCATTGTTATTAAATTAATTTTTTTGCTCGTGTACAATCTCATCTTTCTGTATTCACTCATTTAAGTCAAATTATTCAAAATAAACCATCTGTAGTTCAAATATCTGGCCAGTTTAATGGAGCACACAATCTGGTTAAATTAAAAGTACCAACCAGAATATTGATTTACCATTTTATTGATTTTTTTTATGATCAGTATTGTTCTCGGTTCTCAATCATCTTGAATGATTTATATTGATTAATGAGTTTCTTTGTGAATATTTGACAATTTTGCATTCAAAGGTTATTTCATTGATTATTTGTTTGATCAAACTAATCAATGTTAAATATTGTAACAGTATTATTGTTATACATTGTTACATATTGAGCAATTAATCAACCAGCTAAATGTGTGAGCTGGAAATGCTTATTGCTAATTTACCATTATTTACCTTTGTATCAATTCACAAAATAATCAAGAGCGGCGATTAATTATATTTTTGATGAAGATGAATCGTACAATTGAAAAATTGACGAATCTATTGTTTTTCAGGTGTTTCTTCAAAAAATGGAAACTGAAACGGTATATAAGGCGAATCAAAAAGGGTTTCATGTATCAAACATTTTCTTTGTGTCTTACAATCTTGTGTTAAGCAAAGTTAAATTATACCCAAATCCACCTCAAAAATGGAATCAAAAACCGTCATCTTCTACGTTGTTGCCCTCGCCTCAGCCATCGTCGCTGTTATGGGTAAGTAACACTATTAACCGTACAGTTGGGTTATAAACTAATCTCAAAATTTAATACTCCTTTTTGATTCGTGCCTTTTATCAGCCGAACCAGAGCCCGAACCAGAACCCCTTGTTGATCTTATCAATGGTATTCTTGGATAAACCTTGAAATTCCTTAATGAAACTGCTGTTCACTTGGAAATGATGATGAAAATAAAAAAAATGTTTAATTGTTGAAATTTACAAATTGATTCTTTTATTCATCCATCGATAATTTGCGCGACAAATTTCTCTCAAATTTAATCGGTTCACATTAAGCAGATTAATTTATTGTAAATTTAGCGAATCAGTGAACATAATTTAATGCTAAATTTGATGATGAAAATTTACACAAAATAATTGGTTCATCAATCTCATAAAATAGATGAACCACTCGTAATATAAAAAAATTCATTGCATGAAATTGATCGGTTGGTTGGGCCAAAAGATTGAAAATTATCAAGTAATCAAAAATGGAAATTAACTCGATAATCAGTCTCAAATATACTTCTAAACTCGAAATCAAAGGTGGGTTTTCAAATTGAACTTTACCATTCGATATTGTCTCACTTAGCTCATCGTTGATTGATTAAATGTGTTCATGTTTTGTATGAATTAATATAGTTGATCTTCAATTAAATAATTTGCAAAAAACAGTACAACAAGTACAATTTGGAATAATTGTAACAATAATATTTACAAGACCAGTCAAGTAAACATTTTTGCTCTAAGATCACTTAATTTTTTTCCTAACCACACTAAGGTTAATCATTGATATTTGCCAACAACCAATTAACAGTGTGAGAGACTCTATGATAGATTCCTGGTTGTCTCGATTGAGCACAACCAAACCCAGCTGAAGTGATTCCCGCTAAGGCCCATCGACCATTCAAAAATATCACCATTGGTCCACCCGAATCTCCCTGCAAAGCAAAAAGAAGGGTAAGTTAAGTTAATTTTTGTTGAATGACAGTCTTAATAATGTGATAAAATCAGTCAAAACAAATTATTACCACACAAGCATCTTTTTGTCCATCTTCATAACCAGCACACATCATTTCGGGGAATATTTTCAAGTTAATTCCTCTGGTTCGATGCCATTTTTCACACTCTTCATTATTTATTACAGGAACATCTACTTTCTGCAATAATCTTGTTCCATAACGATTACCTATTGAAAGAGGTTAACATTTTTAAATTAATTGGCATGGCTTTTGGGTTATTTTGTCCAAATTCATTTTCTGGTAAAGTAACTTACTTAACGCTGGATCAGTTTTACCCCAACCAGTTACTACTCCATACCAAGATTCAAATTTAAACCCATTTGGAGGTAAACAAACGGGTAAAATATTACTTGAATATCTAACTGCTCTGTCTAATCTAAGGACTGCTATATCGTATCTGTCAGGGTGTGAGGCTGAAAAGCGAAAGTTGGGATGCATTTTGACTTCCGTTACACTGAAATATTGCGGAGGTTCTTCTTGGTAACGAGGATCCTCAATGTCATGGGCACCAATGATGATTGAAAGTTGATTCAAAGGAGCTCTGCAAAAGATAATAAATTAAAACACAAAGTCATTAATACACTTGGTTGTCACATTGTAAAGTGTCTTAAACTTACTGGTAAACACAATGGGCCGCTGTAACAACATAATAACGATTAATAAGAGCTCCTCCACATTGGTGTTTTGAGATTTTTATGTGAACCTGAATGGAAAAGAGAAATTAGAATTTTAATATCAAGATAAAGAACGAAATCAAAAATCAGAACCAACCTGCCATGGGAATTCACCAAAATACGCATCCTGACCACCAATGATTCTACTTGTTGGCTTAGCAATTGGTTTCCCACAAACTATCAGAGAAGAGAAGAATCAATGATCAGCATTCATTCAACGTTAAAAGCTTGTTTTACTAACCATCGTCACCGATGTAATTCCGAGAATGCCGTTCTTTATTTAAAAATGAAGGCAACGGACGTGATCTCCGAACTGTATTACGATAAACATTATCTAGTGATTTGTTATCCTCATAGGAAGATGACAGTGATGGAAGATGAGATTGTGAGGGTGAATGAAAGGCTGTTTGGAGTGCATGATCACGAGAAGAGGTTAAAGATGAAGATGAAGACGAAGAAGGTGAAGTAGGTGATGAAGATGTTGGCGATGAGGGTGATGAAGGAAGACGTGATGATGTTAGATGATTGTTAGGCAACTCAATGCCCGGTGGAATTGGTAGATTAGTGTTTGAATAATCACTGGCAAAATTTTGACTCGAAGGGTTGTAAAGCATACAACATGTTACGGATATATCACCGCCACAGCCTTCTATCGGAACACCACCAGCTAGATAGCACAGTAGACTGAAGGTACAGGCTGGTTGAGACCTTTGAAAGGTACATGTTCCGGGATGACGGACCACGGGTGGATAAGCTGATGGGTAACCTGGCATCAATGGCAAAGATCGGATTAGCATGAGACTTAAGAAAACAATCCATGATCAGCATTATCAATCATCTTGCATGACAAAAGCTCATGAAATAGCATGCAAACACATTGATACACGACTAGATGATTGAGTGGCTATTAATTGGCAAATCAAATTGTAATCTCTTAGTCTAAGTTGTCTAACCATTTCATTTGTGACAACTTTTGGGTCCAAAAGATTGAATAATCATAATTTTATGCTCAAACTAATTAGTATTTTCATCTCGTTAAGTTAAGTTAATTTTGTACTTAAATATGATTGGAATTCATGATTAATCCTTTTTCATTCAATTGAGTAAATTTGCGAAAACATTAAAAAATAGTTGATAAATTATTTAGAAAGTTTCACAGAATCAATTGAATTAGTTATTTTAAAGTTGGAAGGTTTGCTCCAAATTAAGGTGAAAAAGGCGAAAGAAACATTAAAAATTCAAGTTAATTAAAACATTAACATCAATTGATTGGTAATGCGATTCTTCCGGTTAACTGTCAAACCAGTCAAACTATCAGCTGAAATTGATAATCAATCAATAATTATTGTAAAGGCAAAAGAAAATCGCAATGTTGGTTTAAGTCAAGAATATAAAGCTTTACTTTATATGAATAGAAATGAAGTTGATGATCGAAATAAAAGTAAAAATGATTTTCTATCAATCAAATGATCATTTAATTGATTGGAAGTGATGTTGACTCTTAATAATGCTAAATAAAAGCCGATTAATACGAGACATTGAATTCATACAAATAATACATTGAGATTATTCAAGTAGTGGGTTTAAGGTAAATGTGATTGAAAAGTAAGAAGATAATCCGGATTTAGGTTAATTTTAATACGGAAATGGTGATTAACATGAAGATGAACAAAATGATGAACATGATGAGGATGAGAAAATAGGACAAAACAAGGTCATGATTATGAATTTAATGTTAAGAATAAGTGAAAAGTCTTAATTAGATGGGCAATTGAATAACGTACCTTGACCTCAAGATCCTATTTAACGTAACAAAACCTGATTATTGTGTAAACACAATTAGATATGAATATAAACAAAAATGGTTTACTTTTACCGTGAAAAGGAATGGATAGAAAGGTAAAAACAAAAGCAAAATATCAACAGGTAAAGCGACTCAAAAAGCATAACCAAAAGTGAATGTAAAACAAGAAGAAATCGATTAACGTAAAAAGATGCAAAATTTAAAATTAGCATCGAGTCCAAGTAATATGATTAATTTAA
Organism: Tetranychus piercei; assembly: GCA_036759885.1. Classification (NCBI taxonomy): domain Eukaryota; kingdom Metazoa; phylum Arthropoda; class Arachnida; order Trombidiformes; family Tetranychidae; genus Tetranychus; species Tetranychus piercei. Next base: position 16,994,072 of record CM071877.1, read on the forward strand.
TGGTTAATTGTTGATCAAGTTTCAAATGGAAACAATCTTGGTTCATTAAACGTGATTAAAATGTAACTTCACCAAGATTAACAGGCTAATATCGAAAGTTGATCAATCAAAGGATAACATTTATATTGAGGTGAAATTAAAAAGTTAAAAGGTTGATTTAGCCTGAAGGTAACAATGAAATTAACTTTATTCATCTAACAGTTCATGGTAAAGGTGGACATGAGATGGTGGAAAGATGGTAAAACAAAGGTTTAAATGATAAACTATTTTATGTAAAACAATTGGTTTCATATTAAAATATACGCGGCAAAGGCTTTTTCATTCAATATTTGATTAACTTTGAAGAGCAACAAAATTGATTCAAAAGATAACATTTATTTAAAGTTGACCTCAACATGATCTCAATCATTTAAATATTATAATCTTAATATAATCTTTAGTCCAATTAATTAGCAAAAAAGTTAAAAGCTGACCTTTAATCGTGTCGATGATATTACACTTTCGCTTAATCATTAATACTTTCATTTTGATATTTTTCTGGTTTGATTGTCAAACCTTTTTGTCAATTTTGAGTGAACAGTTTGATCGCCGTTAACCCGATCTCTTATGTTTTTATTGACTTCTGTTCAAAAACTGTTACAATTGATGAATGATTTTACTTGATTTGTTTTAAATTGTTACATATTAATTGATAAATGGATTGACCTTGATTGGAAAAAATGATATTCAACGATATTTTTGATATTATCATTAATAATGATTAATTGGGAAAATTGGTTTTGCTTTTTGTTTTAGTCAAACATTAATCACTAATTGGAAAACAATTGATGGCGAAAAAAGAACCAACAATCAAAGTGTAAATTGTTGCCAATTAATGGGATGATTGACGTAAAGTAAATTCAATCACCTTTTTTTATGTGTTCGGCCTCAGGTCACAATACGTTTTAATCAAGTGAAAACAATTTGAAATGGTTGGTAGACAGTTTCAATCACTTGATTAACAATTGTATGATTAATTTAACTAATGATGGGATGGAAAGAAAAGCAAAACTTAACTATTATTCATTGATCCAGTAAATCACATTTTGTTTACACTTAAAACTGGTTCAATTAAACTGGTTGAAAGTGATCAATAATTAATTAGTAAACAATTGTAATGAAGCTTGTAAACTGTTTAAATGATTAAACTGAAACAATTAAATGATGTAAAATGAGAAGCGATTCATTTTGTTTTGTTTTTTTGTTGGATTCACTTTTGACCAAAAACTGGTGTAAACACCAGAACCAGAAAAACATTTTGTTTTAAAATAGACTAAAGCTAAACTTCAATTGAATTCTAGTCCAAATGTTTGAATTTAGGTTGAAAGGTTGGCTAATTAATTGAGAATGAATACAATGTAAAAGGGAAAGTGATTATTGTTGACCAGCAATCAATTTTGATGATCGTTTGTGGATTAAAAAGCATAACCTTTCTGGTTGAACACGACTTGGGTGGACAAATTTTAGTGTTTTTCAATTTGTAAGGTTAAACTGATTGAGGTGATAAATTGTGTCCTTTTGTGATTTACGGATACAATTGTTTCAGATGAATCTTAACTGTGCTTTACTGGGTTTCATTGAGATTATTATATTTAATAATCAAAAGAATTGAATGATGAACTGATGATCTGGATTGAATGAAGGTTGAGAAGGCAAAAACAGATTGAAACATTTCAAGGTTAAACTGTACTTATAATAGGATGTTAATGGGTGAAATGATTGAAAGCTATTATTTCTGATGAAACTCATTAATCTAGATAAGATGGAAACGTTTCCGTCTTGAGATGAAACTTGAGTCTTGCGTCTTGTTTTGTTAATGTTTTACTTGGTTAACATCAAAATCGAGATTGCAATTGTCTGGAAAAGGTTGAAATTAAAAAGAAATGAAAATTTTTCATGTAAAAATATGTCGATCATCATGCAAAACCTAAACAGAACGAACAGAGTTTATTGTTGTGTGTAGCATGACATGTAAATTGTGAATTAATTTAAATGAAATTATCATTAATAAATGTAATGCTATTATGCTGTAGTGATATAAGATGAGAACGAGGATGAAGCAGAAAAATTGATGTTAACGTTTAAAAAAGCAGATTATTTTAAAGTCATTGTTACGCTTATTTAATTTAAAGATGAGCATTACTTTTGCATTAAACATTTCATGATGATAAGTGATAAAAACCAAGGTGTTGATGATGATGATCAGGAAAGAAGCTTAAAACGGAAAGATTATGACTTACTTGGCTGTGATGCGACGAGAACACGCTCTAAATAGTGTAACAAGGCAATTGAAGTGATGAGGATGATGATAGGGGTTTTGGACAATTGCATGAGTATACATCTCATCGCGTCTCATCTCTCATCTCATTTTCCCTCTTTTCTGGTCTTTCGTTTTTTTCCTCTTTCTTTTTTCGAGTTGTCACTCGTCGTTTTCTTGTGATGATTCTGCGATGTTTGCCTGAATGGTGACGGAGAGGAAGATCAAGTTAGGCAGGTAAAAGCGATTAACGGTAATACCAATTGTTACGAACTGATAACTGGGAGAAAAAATAAATACAGCAAAAATTAAATGAACCGTTCTAATAATTGATATTGAAACTTTCGCTATTTTTTCCCTTCTTCAGTTTCTCAATGTTTTGGTTAGATTTTCATATTAAAATTCCTAATATTTAAAAACCATTGCAGTTGAACCAGAAATAAGGTAAAAGTGAACCTTGAAATGGGTCAAAATGCAAACTATTTCAAGAGTAATTACGCTGATTACATGGACTTTCAATAGTTTTGTTTATATTTTGTCATTTCTATTATGCTTTTTACTGCTTTTGAGTTACAATTTTTTGACTTTGTCCAATTGCAATCGGTTTTAATGGCAATCCTTTATTTTGTGTGTTTGGACATAAACAGGTGACTATGATTTGAACTTAACCTTGTTGTTTGAAAGTAGTCAGACAATTATTGAAGTTCAGACTAAAAAATCATGCTTTAATGTTGATTGAAAAAGATGACAAAATCAGAATTTATTATAACAATTTATTATAATTGTTGGGTCAATTATTTGTCAATATTTTATTTTGCTTTTCATCAATTTTTTAGCTTATAACTTATGAATTGAAAATAATTTAGATAGCATAAGATAAATTTCATTCTCGTTATCAATATTTAATGGAGGTTGCTGGGCATCTTTCGACTTGTTTTCAAGGGAAAGTTGTGACTTATTTTTGGATTGACCTGAAAGTGAAGCTGGTCAATGTTTTTCATGCATTATTATTCAGAGATTGCTTTGAATTGAAGCAATTACTGATAGTTCTTGTATGAATGTGTAACTAGTTTCATCGTCCTTAATGGTCGTTAATCATTAATAATTTTTATGCACTTCACTTTAAATCGATAAATTACAAATTCATATCTAAAGGTTATATTCAATAGTTCAATATTGAATTATCTAGCAATGAATAAACTCAATTATTATAATGTTTGATAGATTCAGAGGTTTTTCCCTCATAAAAAGTCGATTATGAGACAAAATTGTTCAACAAAATAATTGTTTATTTTTAAACGTTAAATAATCCAGTATTTAGCTTGGAATGATCATAATTAAAATTGTTCAAATTATTTCAATGTTTCACTTATTTTAGGTTAACTTAAGAAATGGTTTATGCCATTGGGCGTAAAATGAGGATAGACTATTAAAGTTAATGAAAGCAAAAAAAGATGCAAGTTATTATGGTAACTTTTCATTTAACCAGTTAAACTGTACAATTAGGTACAACTTTAATTTACCTTTGGGCAGTTGATTTAGAGAGTGAACTACAAAGTTGTGATATAAATGCAATTAACTCTCAACAGTGGCTGAGTAAACGGTAAAAGTAAAGTGGTAAAGATTATGCTTTAAATGTTAATGATGGTCAAGAGTGAAGAAGAACCAGAAGGATTGTCACCAAATTTTCCTGTAAAACTTGGAATTTTCATTCAATGTCAATTTAGATCAAGGACATTGGTATAAAGGTCACTTAATTCGTTCTTTTTCTTCTTCTTCTCAAAGTAAAACACGTAAATGCACGCTGTAATCACTTGCTTTTCTCATTTTCTATGCACTAATATCAAGAATAATCAAGATGAGAAAAGACGAAAAGTGCTTAATTGATCAAATCATAACTGTTTTGTTTTTAATTTAGTAAACTCAAAACATTTTGCAGTCCATTATTTAGTGTACAATTAACTCAATTTAACGACAATTATCCTGTAAAATTAAAAGGCAAGATTTCATTTTCACTTCAATCTGAATTTTATTACATATTTACAGCTTTTCATCATCACGATAGGCAAGTTGCTCTTTGGTTTTGCCTTTTTCATCTTGAACTTGCTGTTTTTGTTCATCATTTTTACAGCTAAAAATACAATGTTTGGTAAACAAATACAAGAATGAAATTAAATAATCGTTTAAACATCCTGATGGCAACTATTTCACACGCTTCATACCTTTTTTATCTTCATCTTATTTTTTGATGTTCACCATCAAGATCATCCGATTTCATGAATTTGTGAAAGCTGCTCACAACTTTCAAGCTTAAAAAGCACTTTACCTGGATCAAGTTAAACAGATAAGTTAATAGACAAAAGCAAAAACAGTTTTACCCGAAATGACGGTGTGAAAGAGTAGGTCACACATTATTGGATCTGAAACAAAAATTGTCGACCCAATAATCGGAAATCATTTTGTTCAGTTATAATTGTTTTGCTTTTCAATATTTTCTCCAGATTATCAGTGAACATCGACCATTTTTCTTCTTCTTCATTCTTTTCATGTTATCACCAACAATAACGGGTTTCATTCACATTGACTGAAAGGGAATAAAGTTGGAAAATTTGAACTGGTTCGTTGGATTTGATAAATTCAAAGGAATGGAAAGAATTCTGGTTTTTAGAAGTTAAATTGTTTTCTTCTTCTCTTAAATAGAGTAAAGCTTAATCAAGTATAGAAACCAGGGAAAAGGGAAGTGAAAATCAGTACAAAGAAATGAAAAAGGAAGATGATGATGATCAGTAAAGAAGAGAGGATGACAACAAGCTGAGTAAAACTGAATTCCTTTACCAGAATGTTTGTAACAGCATATCGGTGCAACTTTTTGCTTCTCGCATTGTTTTATTGTTTCTCTACCTGTTGACTATAAACATGATGATGATGATAAAGATAATGTTCATCATCAAAACCAAATCATGCTTATCTTACTCAAAATTGCGGTCAATGAATTAATTTTGCTCATCTCACCGGAACCTTTGTCTTTAGATGGTAACATCATGTATTATCGTGTATTACATGTACTTTACCATTTTTACTGGATTAACTATTCAATTAGAATGAATGACTTTTGCGTAAAAATTTTAAGGTAAAAGTTGAGCAAAAGAAAGTTGATTAATTACATTGGCAAGATTGAGGTTGAGATTGAGGGTAACTTTGCAAATCAAGTTGCAATACTTTCACTTGTTGAGAGACATTTTCAATTCACTTTTAATCTCTTCTTCTCATGATACTTTGAAACTCTCTTTGCATCAAAAATCTGGTTTAATTTTTGTCTGTAAAATCAGATTTAAATGGTTAAATGATAGGTAATCAGGCATGAAATAATGAACAGGGAAAAGGTTGTAAAATATGTTTAATATGCATAACAAGGCAAAGAAAAATGAAGCAGCTTTTGGTGGTTTACCTTTGTTTTCATTGCCTTTTCAATTACTTTTACTAATTTTATGTTTTACTTCTTTCTCTTGCTCTTTGATCAAATGCATTAAGTTCATCGACTGAACTATTCATAGGAAAGAAAAGGTCAATAAATTGAAGGAAAATGATGAAAGATCGGAACTGGAATCTTATTGGAGAGGAAAGCCCGTTTTTTGACAAACTTCAAACTGGTTAAGGTTATTGAATCCATCAACGGAACAGGAGGAAACTAGAATCAAAACGGCATCCTTAGCGGGTTCAACGAGCCAATTTTAAGGCCTTTACACTCTTCTTGTCTTTTTCAGTGTCTTCCTTACTGTTTCTAATAATTAGCTTTAATGGTTAGTAAATGAGTGGACAATGGAAAGGAAAGCCCTAATTATCCATAAAATGCAAATGCAGAATGGAAATGACAAGGTCAAGTCTACCTTTAACTATTCATCTTCAGATTCATTCATCTCATGAAAGATTTATGATTTAACCATCAAAGTATTGTTAACTTCTTATAATCTAATCAAGTTTACTTGTCTACTCAACCAGTATGATGGAGGATAAAATCAGCTGAAAAAAGATGTTTTCAAATATTCTGGTCTTTATCATCTTTAGGCCATAAGTTTTGCCAAATTTTTAGGTTTGAAATCAAATTGATTAAACGACGAATCAAGTGCATAATTAATTCACCATTAACCTTTTATTAATCATTTTGCTTTATAAAAAATATCCAATTTCATTACAATCTTTTTTCTTGCTTCATTAAAAGACGATCACAATAACACAATGTTTCTTAAAGTGTTGGTGGTTCCATTTTTATATTGACCTCTATTTGTATCCATCGCCCTCAGACACTTTCATAGCTGACCTCAACTTTGATTTATTATTAACGGTGTTTTAAATTAACGGAAACTCTGTTTGAAGATTACATACAATAACAATTGATTCAAAGGATTGTCCTGTTTACGCTAAATTTATTTTCAATCCTCATCTCATCCTTTTTTTTCTTGTTCAGTTTATTGTACGTAATTCTTGCAAGAATGGCCCAGTTAATTCCAAGTGTTTGATTCTGAGTCTGGATTTACTTGGATGGGACACTGAAAGATGTTAAGGAGGAAGAGGACCTAGAAGATAAAGAGGAAGACAACCTGAATCAAACCTAAAAGGTTGAAATTTATCTGCAAGAGAAAGTTGATCATCTCTTGGTTCATCTTCTTTAACTTTTAATTAATTTAACTTCAATATTGTCTTTAACCTACATCCGGATAACATGTTTAAGACAATCAAGATAATTCAACCTTAATTGGACTTTTAGCTTTTCTCCTAATCATTTAACTCTTTTATTCTTCTCATTGATCCAATCTTGTAAGCTTTTTGTTCAAATTACAGTTATATTGTTTATAATTGCATTTTTCATTCAATTTTTACTTGATTCACCCTCAATCTTCTCATAACCATGTAAACAGATCAACATTCATTTTCGGATGATTGGTTTGCAATAATTACCAAACAATGTTAATTAATAGTAAACTCATACATTCACAGTACTTACTTGTTAATCAAAGACTAATTATTACCGACAATTGTATTCACTTTCAAAGATCAAACGGAGATGTAATTTCACCTGATTATTGATAATCAGCTCTCGTATTTTCCAAGTGATCTGAATTACTTTAACAAATGATTTTTTTGCTGCTTTCATTACAATTTCAAAACAAAATCGATAAAGTTTCGTGTGTTCAATCATTAGGCAGAAATAACCAGTAGAAACAAAACAAACCAACAAAACCTGACTTTACACCAACATCAGATAATAATTAAGATTTAACAGTGTTTAGATTTAGTAGATTTAATGATTTGTTTCGTTTATCATGGTGATGACCTCTAATTCAAATTGCTTTACAAATTATAAAGAAACGAGTTCCATTAATATGATTAACAATTGATTTTTTCGCAAAGCTTGACAAGTTGAGCTTTATCATAAAATTTGAATCGGTTCAATGAAAGGTACATGGAAGTTGATATAAACTGTTCAATTATTGTTGATCTTCACTGATGATGATAAAGATGATGATTGATGAATTGGTTTACTTTGTCAAATTTAATGAGTTGACCTCAAACTGGTTGAGATTGATTTATCGACAACAAAGGATCATAATAAGAGAATAAAGTCAAAAAATGAAGATGAAAATGGATAAAATAGATTTAGAAAGAAAATTGATAATTTTAATTGATTAATAATGTCTACTGACGTTTCGAAGAGTTAAATTCAAAATCATAGTCTCGAGTCTTGTTGAATAGTTTGATATTAGTGATACATTCACAATAATTAAAAAGTTTAAGCGATATTGAGTGAAAAAGTCGAAGCATTTAAATTTGATCAACTTACCAATCTTTTTTGTTATAAATTAGATGTATCACAGTTGATTGACCACGGTTAATTAAATATTTATGTGAGTCTAACTAGTGAAAGATTACTCCGTTTTGTTGATAACACAAGTAAAAGAGAAGCAAAAAATACACCAACTTGCCAATTTGATTGAAAAAAGTGAATGAAATGATAAAAAGCGAAACTTTATTCCAACATCGATAAAACAAAAAATAGATAGAATTTGATCAAAATTACTTTTAAATGTGAGCGTGTGAGATACACACACTATAAGAAAATGTTGACGGTAAGAAGTTTCATTTGACGTTTTCTTTAGGTGTGAGTGAAAAAGGATGATGACTTGTAAACTGTCTGTTCAGATCGACATCAAAAGTTTAACTGAGCCAGGTAACTCCAGGTATCCGTTAAATCAGATCATTAACTAGCTCTTTCTGTCAAGACTGATGCCGCTCCTCCTCCTCTTCATTATCACCATCATCACTATCATCCTCTTTTTACCTGCTCTTTCTGCTTTCTCTCTTTTCTCTTTACCTCTCTATTTTTCCTTCTCTTGTTTTCCTTATTTTAAACCATATCCATTTTAAAAAGTTTTGATGTACAAGATGAAGGTAAAACTTGAAAGTAAAAAGATGACTGAATATATACATACATATACATATGAATAGATTAGATGGTAAATTATAGTTTACAATGAGTATTCCAGAATCGCTCCAAATCATCTCTATCCCTATAATCAGTAAACTCCTTTTCCAAATTTGCGGTTGTTTTTCTAATATTATTGAAGTGATTCAAAACATCTTTCAAAAGCTTCTCTTTCATCAGGGCCAGCTTTTTCATAGACTGTTTCCTTCTTTCAGTCAATTCATCCAGAATGACTTTCAAATTTTCAGCCGCTCTTTCCGGGTTATCTTCAAATTGAATATCATAGGAAGATTTAACAGGAGATTGGAGTGATGCTTTTCGTTTTTTACTACTGGCAGTTAATACACGGGACTTGGTCAATGTTTTGTAAGGCGATTTCTTGACTGATGAAAAATTAAGTTTAACCCGAGTTGCGGGTTTCTTGCGTTTATCTTCGTCCTTCAATGAAACGGATATGGCTGAAATATCATCGAATCTTGGTGTAGGCTTCAGAAAATTGCATTCCCGAATTGTTGACTGTAAGTTACTTAACACCTGTGAACCTTCTAAAGCAGAAACTGATTCAAGAAATGAGGAGTCTCCGGCGTTGAAGAACCCACTGTCGTATAAAGATCCCATCGTCGCATCTTTTAAGTGTTTCGGTATTTTCATGATGAAGAATGAAAAATGCGCTGAAATTTTACAAATCAATCTCTCTTTGATTACTGACATTTTGTTTAAAGAACATTGTCGCTGAAGTCGCAAGTCTTCCATAAGATTTGCAAGATCTTTTCCCCGTTTAAATGAATTTGTGGATCCCATGATGATTAATAAACGGAAAGAACGTTATGACACTGATTAAGACAAGAAAATAGATAAAAACTAATTAAATAAAATTAAAAAAAAGGAAAAACCGAAACACAAACAAACACAAGTATGGTTGAAGAAATTTTAGCGGTTAAATTTTAGGATCAGATCTTGAATCAGATCCAATAATATCTTCAGATACGGTTCATTTTTTTGTATTGAAACATTTCAATTTTTAAATAAATTTTATTGATAATTGATAAGTCATTCCCTGACCTGAATAACAAAGATCATTTCCATTTAAAATAGTCATCATTTGAAAAATTAAATTTGATTTATTTATTGAATTCAAATTATGCGGTAATCTAGATCACTAGTGTTTAGCGTCATCTGGTGTCATTCGTTTTTAAATTTATCTAATTTTTTTTCTAATTTTTGTTAGAGTATAAACAAAATTATCTGATTCTTTGAGTATCATTATTGGAATTTTTCATCTGACTGACAATATTCCAGCAAAGTTTCAAGTTTAATTTAAGTAATCATCATATATAATGTTTTCAACTAGGAATGTAGAAGCTGACCATAAGGATTTAATCCATGATGTTGCTTATGACTTCTATGGAAGACGGTTGGCTACTTGTTCAAGTGATCAGAGTGTAAAGGTAAACTTGTTTTTTCGAGATTGATCAATATTTTTCCAATCCTAAGATTGTTTTAATATAGAAAAATGTTCTCGTGATAAATTTCCTTTGTTTTGCTCTGTTTTATGAAACTTTAAAGGTTTGGGATCTTGGTGAGGATGGTCAATGGCATTGCACTGCTAGTTGGAAATGTCATACAGCATCAGTTTGGAAAGTTACTTGGGCACATCCAGAATTTGGTCAAGTTTTAGCAACTTGTTCATTTGATCGAAGTGCAGCTATCTGGGAAGAATTGCGTAAGTATCTAATTGTCATCTTTTCTTTATCTCGTTCTCGAGCGAATAGTTTATGCAGCAGTTTTCATTTTGAAATTTATTTTTTTAGCGGCTGATGGTTTAAGTGGGGAATCTAACCAATCTACTTGGGTTCGTCGAGCTTTTCTTAGTGACAGTCGTACCTCTGTTACCGATGTTAAGTTTGCGCCTAGACATTTAGGCCTTTTACTTGCAACGTGTTCAGTCGACGGTAGTTTGCGAATTTACGAAGCTCCTGATGTTATGACATTAAGTCAATGGTCTGTCCAACATGAAATAAATTGTAAAGTTTCATTAAGCTCAATCACCTGGAATCCATCTCGCATACATCCTCCAATGATTGCTGTTGGTGTTGATGATGCATCCGCTAGTGATGGTAAAGTTATTCTTTTTGAGTTCAGTGAAAATACTCGACAATGGATAAAAATAGAAGTAATTAGTCTTGTTAGTGACCCGGTGCATGATATAGCATTTGCTCCAAATGTTGGACGTTCCTACCATTTACTTGGAATAGCGTCTCGCGACGTAAAAATACTATCTATCAAGCCTTGTGATGGACAATCTTTAAGTTTACCGCATCAATCGCATCAAGGTAACACAAGTCAACATGCTCCAAACCAAAAGTTTGAAATTAAACAAGTTGCCCAATTTAACGAGCATGGAGCACAAGTTTGGAGGGTTTCATGGAATATTACTGGAACTATTTTAGCTTCTTCAGGAGATGATGGCTCTGTTCGGTTATGGAAGGGTAAGCTTAATTTTTCTTGCAAATGATAGAATTATTTTTTTAAAATTTGTTTATTTTTCAATTTTAGCTAACTACTTGGATAACTGGAAATGTGTGACAGAATTAAAATGTCAAAATAACCAATCTGGTAATTCTAGTAGCCAAGATGATAATAAATCAGGTAATTCGGATGGTAAAAGTACAAAAGGACTACGAAACTTCAGCTCTTTGGTTAGTCCAGGTCCAATGACTCGCCACTGACTCTAATTTCAATCGATTTCTATTGTTTTTTAACCTTCATCTTTCTCTACAATTTAAATACTGCCAATCTCATTCTCCATCAACACTCATTAAGAAGGCGGAAAGATTGTTTAATTGTTCAATTAGTTTGTATGGTAAATGAGTAATAAAAAGTTGATACCTTTAATATTTCTCCCAATCGTTTATTCCAAAGACTCAAATCGATACAAGATTACTAAAATCAAATACTGACCAGCTAATAATGGATCAGGTGAATTGATTTATAGCAATTAGAATACCATAGTTTGATTGTTCGGAATTTGAGCTTCCCAAAAAATCTTTCATACGAACCGCTTTTGTTTCTGGATTTTGTGAATAATATTGAGTCAATATTGAGAACTTCTCAATGAGAACTTCTCATTGAGAAGTGTTGAACCGCTCAGCGCCATCTACAACCATTTAATGTTTAACATGTGTTGAAAGTTATTGTTTTTTTAAATTTTGAAGTTCTTGTTAAGTATTTTGTTGTGTATCAATTGAATTCTCTAATTAATTATATGATTGAACAAATTCCCCTCTGGAAATGACAGATTTTAAAGAAACTAGTGATGTTACTATACCTAAGATCAAGGAGCCTCTTACCTCGGGTGCATTTTATTGGCAACACGTGTTAGAGCAACCCAAAATTGTCAAAGAGACAGGAATCATTGATAAATTGGATTTAAATGCATTCAATAATGATTTACTGGTCACATCCAGAGACAGAATTTCTATCTATAACGTAAATAATCTGGAGTTGAAAAGAACCTATCAAAGTGTATCTTCTAGGAAGGTAGATTTTGTTCGTTGGGCATCTTACCGTAAAACTGATTGTAAGCTGTTCACATCATCAACAGATGAAGGAAGAATCAATATATTTGATGTCGATAATAGTAAACCCTTAAGAGTAATGAGTTTTAATTCACCTCATGCACACACTAATTCTGTTCGTAAGTCTGAATTCATTAGTTACAATCAAGTAATAAGTTTCTCTGACGACAAACACATAAAGATATGGGATATTGCTGATGGGTCTATGGTTCAAGAAATTGGTTCAGGTAATGTAATTCCATATTCAATCGAATTGTCTTAATGTTCATCCATATTTATTTCTTGCTATTTTAAACAGATGAAAGCAAAACAAAAACAGCACACGAGGATTACATTCGTGCTGGTTGTGTTTTTGATCAAGGATCTCTTTTGGTAGCTTCTGGTTCTTACGACCATACTGTTAAAATATGGGATATTAGGGAAAAATCACTCAAACCGACCAATCAATTTAATCTTAACAATCCGGTTGAATCTTTAATTACCCGTGGAACATTCTTAATAGCTGCAGCATCTAAAACCGTTAAGATCATCGATTTAGTAGCTGGTAAAGTAATGCAAACGTTACCCAATTTGCATAGTAAAACTATCACCACATTATGGAACTATGATGATTTTTGGTTTACTGGTTCGCTAGATGGAATTGTGAAGATTTTTGACACCTACTTTTCATATGTCACTTCGTTAAATTTTGTACCAACTCAATTATTAAGTATGGCTGTTAATTCCAAAGCCTTCTCTGTTGGAGCAGCTGATGGGACTGTAATTTCAAGACGCTTCAAGTCGAAAGAAAACGAAGAAAAAGTCAAAGAGCTTCTCAATGCTCACATTATACGAAAACAACAGCATCAAAGATATTTTCAATTACAACCCGATGACGATTTTAATGAGCAATTTGCATCAATGGACGATGATACGCTAGTTGTTAAAGATATGGAAAGAAAAAAGCTAAATCTGCAATCATACGACAAAAAACTGAAGAAATATCATCACGCCAAAGCTTTGGATTTGACTTTGCAACGAGCTGCTAAGAAACCTGAAATTGTCGTCAGTATGATGCAAGAATTAAGTAGAAGAGGAACTTTACGTGCTTCATTATCTGGTCGTGATGATCAAGGATTCCGTTGCATTGCTAACTTTCTAATTAAAAATATTCGTGATCCTCGGTTCAATCGAGTTTTAGTTGACGTGGCAATCATTTTTTGTGATATTTATCGTTCATCTATCCAATCTTCAAAAGTTCAGGCAGAACTATTCAAGCGTATGAAAGATGAAGTCGAAGCAGAAGAAAAATGTTTGAAGCTCATGATGAATCTTTCCGGTCAAATAGATATGTTGCTAAATAACTCTTTTTCAAATTGAAGCAAAAAATTAAATATTATTTTCTTAATATAATTCAGTATGGTTATTATATTTCAAAATTATCGGCAAGCTTTCGTGAATTAAAGACCCTGAAAGTCTTCTGGAAACAAAATCTCAGTTAGTTTGCTTTAAACTGAATTCTACAAATCCAAGATGTTTTAATTGACTCTTAAGCTTACGAAGTTGGTAACTTGATATTAGTATTAGAAAAAGTTAATAAGTTGAAGCTAACATCTTGAAATATGGTTTTATACTCTAATTCTGAACAAACCGTGAATCTTCTAATCAAGACATGATTGGGTTAAAGTTTAAACGATCAAATAGAGTTTATTCTAAAGTTAAATGGCTATCAAACTGGTCATCTATCTTACTTATCAATCTTTTGGTTTCACTTGATAATGTTCATGGTTTTGATTTTGAGAATGAAAATAACAACGAGTCTACTCTGATTCCAATTTTCGATTCCGGCTCTGATTCAAATGGTTTGCTTGTTGGTGGCTCAGATGAATATTACGAGGATAATAATAATGCCACTGAAACATCTAAAAGTGATCAAGAAGATTACATCGAAACATCAGGTTTCTCTGGACCAGGAGGAATTATTGAAGACTATGTTCCCGAAGGAAATGATGAAATTCCTCAAATGATTAACAGAGTGATTGGAGGTATTCCTGCTGATGACGATACCTTCCCATACATAGTCTCTTTGCGCTATGGTTATAATTTTGCACACATTTGCGGAGGCACAATTTTATCACCAACTTGGATTCTAAGTGCCGCTCATTGTGTGAAAAAGTAAGTTATTCATAGTAATCTTACAAGAAACATGCATTTAATAGCAATATAAATTAATTTCTGTCACAACTTTAATACTACTCATTTAGTAATCAATTGAGTTTTTATTTACAGAGAAACACCTGAATTATATCGCGTTCAAGTAAATTATAACAATTTCAAAGATCAAAGAGATAGAATGTATGTAGTGCAAAAAATATTGGTCCCACCTCGTCGCGGTGCTTACGCCGATGATATTGCACTTTTGAAACTATCTGTACCAATTCCTTTAGGAGACAAAGTTATCAATGTTAAGTTACCGAAATATCCAGCAAGATCAGGACAGAAAGTAACTGTTGCTGGATGGGGTGCAGTGGGGAAAAAATCCACTAATCGACTGATGACTGCTGACTTTCCTTTGAGAAGTTCAACAGAGTGTAGAATAGTTTTTCGTAGAGTATTTAATGACGGTATGATTTGTGCTGGAATCAAAGGAGTTGATGCTTGTCCTGGTGATTCGGGTGGACCATTAGTAATAAAGGGTCCAACACCTCGAGATGATGTTCTAGTAGGTGTTGTATCCTGGGGTCCCCCTTGTGGAACGTAAGTTTATCTTAAACATCCTCTGATGAAGTGTTATATATTCTCAATTGTTAAGTCATGGTTTCATGTTTTCAATATACATTACAGCTCATATGGTGTTTATGCTGATATTTGGCACTATCGGTCTTGGCTAGAATCTAATACTGATCTTGACGATCCTTATAACGATCATAGATTTCCATGGCATAGCTATGTAGATAATGAACCAAACAGAGGTCGTCCAGGACGCTACTGGTCAAATAAATGGCGATCTGCAGAAATCAGTTCTTGGAATGATAATCCGATAAGTAGGACAATATCTAAGGTTTTGGAGCCTCTACGGAGAAATCAAGATAAGAATGATGATTACAATGACTCAAATGATCGTCACTGAATCTTGTTCAAAATTAATTGTTCCTTTAAAAACTGAAATAAAATCTGAATGAAATTGTTAAATTACAAAAATGACGCATACAACTTTTTGATTGAATAAGATTTGGTGAAAAATTGTTTTGTAAATTTTTTAATCGTTCGATAATTATCATTTATTGGAGAGGATTTATTTATTCTACGTAATTGTTAATCGCATGACTATTTTCATAGTATTTAATCTATCAATTACTATTACATTTATCAAAAATAATAAACAATTCAATTTACATTGTATGAATTTGTCTGATAAGTTATGAAAAAAATCTTCGATAGATGGCTCTAGACGTAGAAAAAGGCTTTTGTTTGGTTACATTGAAAGAAACCGCCAAAAAGTAAGTTTGTTTTCCTCTTTTAAACTAATTTTACAATAATTTTATGACAATTTGCTGTTTAATAGCCATTACCTTTAACCTATTATTAACTTGACCTTTTTCTTGTGTTATTAATTTCTAGTTCGATTCAGCATTCTGTGTTCAAAAAATAAGTTTTCAATATGTCCTCGGGTCCTCGGAGAACAAGAACCGATTTGATTCTTAAATTGATCTCTCTGTTGAAAGCTGAGGAGCTATCCAACAAACAGATTTTCCAGCAAGTCGAATTAACAGCTCTCGAAGCGGCTCTCAAAGATGATCTCGGTCGTCATCAGTGGCTCAACAATTTAATTAACACTGTTGTTTCGGAAGCGTGTCCTGTTTCGCAAGAAGAACTAGAATTGTAAGTTATATTGTATTATCTTTAGAAGTATTACTTATTTTTGTTTTATTCTTCATATAGATATGCATCATCAACGGCATCTGGGGTTTTCAAACCTGCCGAATATGAGGACGTCAAAGAAGAGGTTCAACATCTGGAAAATAATATTAAAAAGCTGAAACATCAAATGGCTTTTTTGGAAGAGAGGTACAGCCAATTGGTTAGAATGAAAGAGACCGAAAAAGAAACCAAACTAATCACCGCAGAATTACGGCTTAAAAGTGCACTCCAAGAAGTACAACATTTTATTGATCGTGATTCTATTTTTAATGATCCATATGAAAATGTTGCTCATCTTGTGACTAGATCGAATGAATATTTCAAGGAAGTTTCCAATCTTGATCGTGATCGCTTGCTTGACAGTTTGGCACTGGCATCGTACTCTCATAACAAACAAGATGTGCTTCACCATTTTCTTAATCATCTGGGACTACTTTTTGTTCGAGTGCAAGATAAATTAGAAAAATTCAAAGATCATTGCAACAAACTTCGCGTCTATTTCAGTGTTAATTTGAAAAAAGATATCCTTTGGAGAAGTGAATTCAAGGCATTTATTGACGAATTAGATAAATGTCCTGTACAACAACCTAGTCTTATCGAACGTCCTCATAGCCCTAAAGAAATTCTTGACACGGAAACTTGTTGGGCAACAGTTGAACAGATTCGACTTATTAATCAAAATTATATTGATTATACGAAAAAATTGAACGATTTTACTGAAAAAATCAAAACTATGATTGATTTTTCTCTTAAACGTTAATGTTTGATGGATTTCCGGCTTCTTTTTTGCTTTAAAATGAATCGAAGATGTTTTTACGTTATTTTTTATTCGCCAGGTTATCACTTCATTTTTGACACATATCCGGAATCCATCTCAAAATTAATGACGTAAAGTATGCTTTGATGGACAATCTTATAAATTTTAGAAGCTACCCCGCACAATACAGTTTTTGCTAATATTGATGTTCATCAACAAATAAACCTGTTGTAAACCTTTTGGATAATTTATTGAGTTTTCATTCTTCACGTTTCGTTCTAATTTCAAATAGCCCGATTGATATGAAATCGACAACCAATAATAATAATGATAATAATAGTAAATAAAATTTCTTTTTTCGATGTGCTTTGTAATTGAGATATTGTTTAAAATGTGGTAATTTTTTAATAAATTATTGGAAATATAATTTTTGTAATTTATAAAAATATTTTCAAAGGGCTTCAAAGTACAGAGAACACTTGAGGTTTGAAAATAATGGCCGCAACGCCGATCATAGAAAGAAAGATGTTATTTTTTGCTGAAATTGCTAGCAGGAGTAACGATTGGATGCTTGAATGAGTTTCAACTAATTTACAGATATTCAAAATGAATTTCTCGTCTTTGATGAAAATATCAAACAATTAGTCCATTAAATGTACAAGTGTAAAATCAAATCTTATTGACATCAAGTTTACCACTTCACCTTTTCTTGAAATTATTGCTTAATGATGATGCTTCATTGTCAAAAGAGAAGGTAAAAGTGATCCACCGACTAGCGTTAAGAGCTCACTTAATTTAAGTGCTTGATGATGAATAATTTCCGGTAGAACATGCACAGTTGCTACATAGAGGAATGTACCACCGCTGAAAAGCATTGCAACGCCCGTGGCATTGTAATCAGAAAGGGTCTCTTGTGCGGATTCATTTATAGCAAAATAGGTTACAAAAGCTCCGACTGGTGCAGCCAAAGAAAACGCCAAGAGATGATTACGAAGTTTTTTTCTATCTACACCTTCATGCATCAAGAAGGTAATTAAACCAAAAGCTGCTGGAGCCTTGTGCAACATAATGGCAAAAAATACAATCATTTCCACATCGGTGTGAGATGTGGTTGCTGCGGCACCGAGAGCTACACCATCTGCAGCAGCATGGACAACGAGACCAATAGTTGCTGTTATCTTGGACGATGAGACCTTTCTAGATGGTCTAATTACATGAGAGTTATCACTTCCAACTCCCCCAGACTCTAAATTGTTATCACTGGTTGTTGATAGGGTTGAATAACTAGCCGAGCTGGTGTGTCGAGTGGCAAATTGGTCAATGACAAGCATAAAAGCAAAACCAATCAGCAATGAGAGACCAATAACAGAATGAGGTAAATCTTCAACTTCCTTTAAAGTTGATGACGCTGATGCTTTTAGATGGTTCTTATAAGCAGAGGCATATATTGTATTGACTCCTTCTGGAATGATAACTGACAAAGCTGTGCCAACCAGAATACCAGAGCCTAAAATGGTTAGAAATCTTATTTTTTCCTCTGAAAAGTTAAATACCAGAGGAACTGTACCAGCAAAATAGCTGCCAAAAAGCATGGAAAAGGCAAGCAGGGTAAGCATGGTCAGCTGCTCCATTTTCTTGCTTTATTTTGATAGGCTTGTTAACAATAAGAATCACTATTTGAGAATATCACATTTAAGCACAATAACCAGACTTTGTTGGCATAATCAAAACCATCTTTAAACGATTAATCAGATATACAGGTAAACATCCTTGAGATCTAGTGGAAGAAGAAATAGATACCAGATTGGATGTTCTGTTGAATTCACGAAATAAAAATTTATATTATATTGACCATTGACCATAAAATATTTAGAAATTCTTACCTTTATTAATTTAGAAGGAAGATTAAAAATGTTACCATTTATCAATGCTTATCAGATGACTTCAAGATAATGGAGAGAAAGTAATAAATCTGATAAAATAATGGATAATTGGTTATACACTCTTCCCTAGATTCATTATTCTTATCGTCATCTTAAACAACACTAAACGGTAAAAAACTCGGAAGACTAAATAGTGTGTTGATTTAGTGACAACGTCACAACAATTAAAGAGAAAAAGTGTGATGATGATGCTTTGTAACCAGCTTCAAGTCAAGACACGGTTCATGTCATCTGATGGGTTAACTGAGAATCACTCAATGTTGATCCGTTACATGAAAGTGTTTAAAGACATTTGGTTATAGTTTATTAATCATACAACTTTCATGAATCATGATAAAAATTATCGACAAGATCATGCAGTCCGCAATTATACATGGAGATTATTTAATAGCAACTAGATAATTTGAACAAGATAACAAACCCTGGTGATGGAGCGCGAAACATGAGTTTTAATATATTGACAGTACCCGAAAGAGATTCAAAAGTCTAATGTATTAATAATATATCTATAATAAATTGGTAATAATTACTTGATAAGCGTATTAATAGTAATAATAATTCCAACCCCGTTAATGTAATTGTAAAACTCACTCAGTAATTAAATCAAAAAACATTTTATAATAATTAGATCAAAAATTGAACTGATGATGATTAATTCAAGCTGTTTACAGTCAAACTCAATGTTTATACAGCAGCAATGGTTTAAATTAATGTCAATCATGTTTATTGCCATTAACTAAATCAGAAATTATCTTCTACAATAGAATTCATAAAAATGCCTGATTGAAAACAAAGATCTTCTAAATGAACCAGTAAATCAAAATACATATGGTGAGATTACAAGCATGCTTTTCAAAGAATGGCGATAATTTTTCTTGAATAATAATAAATGAAATTTCATGAAACAATAATTACTTAGATTTTAGTCAAAATGTTTACAAACACAATAAATATTTGATAAATGAGTCATATTGGTGTGCTTTTAACGCATCCAAGAACTGACTCGATGAAAAACTTAACAGAAAACAGTTATACATAATTAGTTTTGATGGTTCGAATACAGTACTCTAAAACAAAAAATAATAATTTGATTTATGATTGACGTAAACAGGGGCTATTTTAGCAAACTTAAGTGAATATTGTTTAAACAACGAAACTTGAATGGAGCTAATGATGCAAAATCACGAAACAAATTCAATAGAAAAAAATAAATATCAAAATGAAACTAAATTGGTTTCGTAAAGCCCCATCCAATGTTAATCAAGTGAAACGACCCGCCATGCTAGCCTACAGTTACGAAAGTAGTTCAATTAATTTACCAATTAGAGACCAAAATATTTAGAAGACTTGGTATGAAGAGTCCATTGAGATGGTAAGACGAATGAATGGAAATGATTCAACATAAGGAAACATATCAAAATGCTGGGGGTAAAGCAAGGAGTACTGGTGATGCTGGTAAACTTCGTCTTGATAAGTCTTGCGAGAATCTTAGTTCGGCCTCCATTCTCTTTCTCTTGATGAACTCTCGGATGACTAAATTTCTCCAATTGCAGATAGCTGTTCCATCACTTCGGTATTCTTCAACATCGGGGTTCTCTCCTGCAATAACATAAACAAAAGATTAATAAGATTGAGATAAATCTGAAACATATAAGAAACAATTCTTATAATTGCTTATGAAACTGTAAGAAATTGTAAGATACCAACTATTAGAATATTGAAAATAAATATGGCATTCTTTTTAAATTTTTACATTCAACACAGCCAAGGTTTAAACGGAACTTGTTTATTTTACATAAATAACTAAATAAGCAAAAGTGTTTCTAAAACCAAATATATTTATTCTGATTTTATACGCTACAGCCTGGATTATTTACGTAGGCGTTAAAATACCTAGCAGTTAAAAAATGATAGCTGCTAATTAAATTGATTTTATTTCTATTCTTACAAAAATTACTTTGTATCTTTAATAAAAACTGATAGAGTTGAGCTTCGAATTTTCGAGAATTTTCTGTAAACTTGATTGACTAAAAATCAAAGGTCTGTCTTAAATTGTACCAAGGTGATGAGTAGAATAGTCTAACATAACACAAGAATTTAAATTGAATTGAAAAAAATACTAACCATAGGTAGAGAGATACATTCTTCGCCAGATGTAATCGTCATCTAAAAGACGTTGCCAAGTTTGATTTACTCTCAATAAATTCATGATATCTTGTACGTTTAAGTATTCAATCAGATGGTACAGTATTTCACTTGGCAATTCGGTGATCCTGATGGAGAGGGCATTTTTTATCCGGTAAATGAACTGGTATTTAAATTGATTAACAATTTCTGTCAAATTTCCTTCCAGTCGTAATTTGGTTCGAACTGATTCGTCTGGTGTATCATAATATGATTTAAGTATGTGACCCGAACAGCATAACAAAGAACCAACAGGTGCACCAATTAATTCAACCACTGATGTTGACAATTCATTCCCCAATCGATCACGATGAATGTAATTGTATACAGCTCTAAACCGGTTAGGGTAAATTTCAATGGACACTTTCTTGAAACCTTCCTGGTTAAGCAACTCGTTCAGGGTACAAGTAAAAATTTTTTTCACATCCATATTAACAAGTAATAATGGAGGTCGTCAGTTAATCAACAGAGAACAAGCTTAGCTCAATAAAACTTAATTAAATTACCATTAATGAAAATACGAATTTGCAATCATGTAAACGATCGTCAAATAATTAACAAGACCTTATTGAAGTTATGAAGTAAACATTGACAAGAAAAAATAAACATTATCACAGTTTAAATACTGCTCACCAGAGTGAGGCACCAAATAAAGTTATTCCACAACAAGCACATGAGTGACATCTATTGTCCAAAAAGACTAGAATAGCAAAAATCTTACAAGAATTTTCGTTTGAATTCAGCAGATAAAATTGTTTCTCCGCAAATCGATATAATCTTCTTGATCACTTTTAGATGTTTCAGTGGCATTATTATTATCCTCGTAATATTCATCTGAGCCACCAACAAGCAAACCATTTGAATCGGAGCTGGAATCGAAAATTGGAATCAGAGTAGACTCGTTGTTATTTTCATTCTCAAAATCAAAACCATGAACATTATCAAGTCAAACTATCACTTCTTTTTGTCACCGCACAAGAAAAGGACGATTATAGTTAGTAGACTACATATTATTAATTGTTTCTTACATCAACTTTGAACAAAAATTGATGACCAACGATATTAAATCATTTGCTACACTAAGTCTTTGTGTTTTATGCAGGTAAATATTGGTACATGTAGATCGAATGAAGAATGAAGATGCAAAATTGTTTGTTTTTGTTTTTATTAAATTTTTATCTTGTTTTGTTTATCATTTACAGAATACAAATATTACGTGGGATCACATTGAGATAAATTTTGATAAAACTGACCAAGATGATGGTCAGATGATAATAAAATAATAAAAAAGGAAGAAAAACGTGAAAATGAATGGAAAATGAGAAAATCTTTTTTCATGTGTGAATCGTAAAGTGATTACTATCATGATATCCAGGCCTTACCTTTGATAACCTTTTGATTGTTAATAGTAATTTATTCAGAGTCACGTTATATAGATTAACATTGAAATTTTAAATTAATTTGTCTTATAAAATGATCATCAACATGATCATAACATTACGAAGTTCAACTGAAACATCGACAGTTAAACTTCGCAAAGATACATTGTAATTACAATTGTATTTATTGATAGATATGGCAGATCGACTATTAAGATAGTGTTTAATGATTAAAGTTATCTCCTAATTCACCATGAATCTTGAAATTGGTTGAATTTTTTAATTGGCGATGAAATACCTTTTGTTTGACTACCAGAATTTGATTGAATTTGTTGATTATCTTTGGATGCGCATTCTGGATCAGTATAGTACTCATTGCTTGCTTGTGAGTCAGTGTAGCCTGTTGAGCTTACTTGAGAGATTGGCTGAGATTTATATACTTGACTTGATGAGGGTGCATAAGTATTTGAATAAATAGGTCGGTACGAAGGTGATGAAGGGGCAGGGTAGCTTGAGCTTACACTGGATGAGTAGTCAGATTCGTAGCCCGAATTGGCAGGTGCTACTTTGACTTGGGAATCACCTGAGTAGCCATTTAAGTAATTAGTTTGGGTGGCTGGTGCAGATCCATATGATCCTGATGAGTAGCCATCGTCACTGTATAAAGACGATGATGGAGAGGATTGTGAAGTTGAAGAGGAAGAAGTTGGATTAGCAGATGAAGAAGGAGATGAGGATGAAGCTGCTGAATCTGTTGACTGTTCATAAGTAGATGCAGAATCACTAGCTCCTGATGAGGTATAACTTTGTGGGATTATCTGAGGTACAGTTTGGTATTGTGAAGAGTAGTTGGGTGAGCTTGGGTAAGTCTGCTCATTTGTTGCAACTTGACCGTAAGTTGAACTAGCTGGCTGAGAAGATGATGAACCGTAAGATGAAACAGCGGGCTGGTAAGGTGTTTGACTGTAAGCTGAAATAGCGGGTTGAGAAGATGAGGAACCGTATGTTGAAACTGCTGGCTGGCTAGACGATGAACCGTAAGATGAGCTACTGACTGGCTGGGAGGCTGTTTGACCGTAAGTTGAACTGGCTGGCTGGGATGATGAACCATAAGTTGAAGCAGCTGGCTGGTAGGAGGTTTGACCGTAAGTTGAAGTAGCTGGTTGGGAAGATGCTGATCCGTAAGTTGAACTAGCTGGCTGGCTGGATGAAGAACCGTAAGTTGAGCTACTGATTGGCTGGGAAGATGTTTGACTGTAACTTGAAGCTGCTGACTGGGAAGATGAACCGTAAGTTGAAACTGCTGGTTGGCTAGATGAACTAGTGTATGTTGAGCTAGCTGGCTGAGAAGATGATGAACCATAAGACGAGCTACTGACTGGTTGGTAAGATGCTTGGCTGTAAGTCGAAGTAGCTGGTTGGGAAGATGATGAACCGTAAGTTGAGCTACTGGCTGGTTGGGAAGATGCTTGACCATAACTTGAAGCTGCTGACTGGGAAGATGAACCGTAAGATGAAGCAGCTGGCTGGTATGATGATGAACCATAAGTTGAACTAGCTGGCTGAGAAGATGTTTGACTGTAACTGGCTGATGATGGAGATAATGATGCTGAAGAGCCAGTGTAACTATTGCCAGTAGTTAGACCGTTAGTCTGACCAGGGCATAAGCATTTGACTTGGTTATTGCGAAGGTATAATGGAATGGCAATTAGGTTAGATTGAGAGTTAGAAGCACCAGCAGTGACAGGACCGACACCAGCACCATTCCCGTGCAATAATGTACCATGGTTAACTGATGCTGCTGGCTTTAAACTGTAACCAAGCTTTTCTTTGTTGATTAATCCTCTAAGAGCAGCTAAATCAATTTCAAGTAATTGATGATTGTATCCTGGAAGCTTAGGACCAGCCGAGAAAACTTGGCTAATTTGCAAAATAAAAATAATCACTAGACCGTTATTGGATGAGAACATATTTGCTGTAAAAGATTTACTAATCACAAAATGAAATGTTTAACTGGTGTAAACACTTGATTATTAAAAAGATGTTCAGATTGCTGTTTAGATTAATGTTTAGAAAACGTTAGCCACTCAGTTTCAAATGATTCGTGAAAGTGACTTGAAACGAAGAAAAGATGTCCAATTTATGTGTTTCAAGATCAGATTGATCGACGGATCAAAGGAGCAAAGATTACACCGCTAAGGAGGGAAGATCAAAATTATGTTAACGCGTTTCAATAAAGATGATACTGATAGAGGGCAGATACAAGTGCAAGCGAAATGGTAATGTTAAAAGATGATAACTTGACCTCAAGACCGGGTTTATTTAAAGATGCTTAATTATTATTGAATTTCACCCTCTAGGCTTAATTTTGTTGTTTTACCATGTTTTTTTGTTTTTCATCATCTTTTTCACCTTCATCTTCGCCTTTATCTCTATCATCAAGCTGAATCGACAGTAAAATTTTTTCTATTATCAACAATAACTGAGATGATTCCATAAATAGTCACACTAATCATCGATTCATAAAAAATATCACTAAAATGTTCAATAAACTCACTTCAAGTTCAATCACAAACTCAATCCTTTTTCAATGTTAATATATACAAATTTCCGGTTCACTGTGCAAATGTTTTCTTTCATTGATAAAATGCATCTTTATCAATTTACTAAATCAACAACTTCGACCTTTGAATGTAGATTTTCAATCAAACATTAAAACTGTAACTAAATTAATCTGAGTTTTGCTCAAAATTTTCAGGTTCAGGTTCAAACTTCAATGTAAGCTGTTTATTTATTAGTGTAAAGTGAAATGTTTTTCATGATCCTAATCATTTCGTGTAATAATAATCTTTCCTAAACAGATGATACAATTCATTCAAGTTAAAACTTTAAATTGTTGATCTTTCAACCCATTATTTACTGGCAATCAAAATTGGAGAGTTTGTTTAATATAATTAGACAAACCATAATTTACTATTCTTACCTCAATTTGCTTCTGAAAACCCAAATCCAACCCAAAGTATTAACTGTTCAACAACAAATATATTACCGCAACAATCAGTGAATACAATCAATGGCTAACCCTTAATGGTTAACCGATAATTTGTGGTCATCAAACGATTAATTTTGATGTTTAATTGCTAAATCGTGAATAATCGTTCAATAGAAACATTAAATAGCTGATTGATCCAATTGTTTCAATCTGTTTCTATGTTTATTCATTGACCGGACAGATTTGCAAACATTTAGGTTAACAGTTGATCAAGAAAAATGATGTTAATTTGGTAAGACATAATGTAATGTTAATTGTTACAGAGTCTCAACAATCTTGGATAATTAATTGTTAACAAATGAATAGTCACTTATTGCTTAAATTAAAGCTGACTTGACCAGGTTATTATGATTTATACAAGAACTTTAATGCACAATTGTGAATGTAAATCAACATCATTTGGTCTAATTCATATTGTCATATCAATCTAAATTAAGATAAACTCTGTTGTTGATCTTGTGGTCATTTAAGGGTCTATTTTTAATTAATAGGACATGAAAAGATTTATTTGTGCGAAAATTAAATGAAAAAATCACCTTAATTAGACACACATTATAAACAAACATATACAATTAATGTATTATTTAAGTCTATACTTAAGGGCAAATGGTTTTGTTGAGATCCAATGATTGCATTGATACATTGTATGTATTGATGTACAGATCAATAGTATTATATTATATATTATTAATAATTGGATTTATCAGTTTATAAATGTTGTTAGCAACATGTAACACACAAATGTAATTGATAAAACGTGGAAATAATTAACAGTTTCATTTTTTAATACTGTCATTGATTTTGTGATTGCTATTCAATGATGCAGCATAATAGAGGTAAAAGGCAAATTAATATTAATACATGTAGCATTCCGTCCATTTTGAGGCGCAAATTGTTTCAGCACTGAGTTTTACATGATGAATGGATGATATCTGGATGTATAATAATTGAACATGAAATAGATATTTAGGCTTTTGAGATTTCAGATTCATCAAGAAATCGCAATCACTTCACAAAATAATTAGACAGAGTTCGACCCAATTCAGCTCTTGGTGAGAATCGAACGCTAATCTCAAGATGCAAGATACAACATATGAACTTATAACATTGTGAGTGGTAAGTGAGAGCTAACATTTACTGCAATTATTTGTTAACAGGTTTAAAAATAGAGAATCAATAAGGCATTTGCTTTTAAAAGTGAAATTTAGCACTGCTAATAATATGAGCACAAAGATCCAGTTAGGGAAACAACAAATCACATGAATTTCGTCGTTACATTGGTGTTCTCTTAAATAAAATTCAACAAAAGACTGTCGTTTTTACAGATAGAATTATTTGGTAGTTGGTGAAGATGTTACTGATAATTGAACGAATAATGACCTGCAAAAATAGCCTGGAAGGCAAGAGAAATGATTCAAAGATAAAGATGGTGATGACCCAAGGAAGAGTCGCTTGTAACATTAGCAAGTTGATCGGCGCAAGTATCAAGATGAAGATGAAAACGGTAAAAAGGGAGAAGCGACAAAATTTTAAGTTCATTGATCCGATAGGAGAAAATAAATTGCAATTAATTATATTTAACTTTCTTCTCGCCCAATTCAATCAAACAAGCTATTAAACGCGAATTGCAATAACCAAATTAACACAGAAACACACACAAATCTCAAAACAGGTGACAAGGAAACCGCGTGTAACTGTAACGGCATGTAGCGGTTAAGTAACTGTGCGGAATCAAAGTAGAAGCCAGATGATAATGAAAATTGAAATTTATTTTTGTTTGCAATTTTAAATTGTTCATCTTATTATGTCTGTTTTATAAATTATTTTTTACTGATGATTGGTGATTGATCAAAATTAGTGATGATGAATGACATTTGATGCGAAACCAGTTAGTTACCCAAGCCTAAGTTAAATGGTTAAGTGTTTTTCAAGGGTTGACCAACATTAACTGCAACTTTATAACTTGTTATTTTCAAATTACGTTTTATTATTTTTATTTCAAATGAAAAGTGTATCAAACACCAGCAAGTTATTACTACATATATCGTCAATACAAGATCATTTGTCATCGATTAACGGCTGAAAATCAATCAACTCACTGTTTATATGCTAATTGAGCTAAAATGACTTAAAATATTCGCCACTTATTTGTCTGATCAATAATTAAAG
Source organism: Tetranychus piercei (assembly GCA_036759885.1). Classification (NCBI taxonomy): domain Eukaryota; kingdom Metazoa; phylum Arthropoda; class Arachnida; order Trombidiformes; family Tetranychidae; genus Tetranychus; species Tetranychus piercei. The sequence goes on from CM071877.1 coordinate 17,021,811, forward strand.
TTTGAATGAAAATAACTCATTAAAGGGTCGATGGGTACATTAAAACTGTACTGAAGACAAGGTAAAGAAATGAAAAAGTTAAAAGTGAGATTCTAGTAACGATTATAAGTATACAATTAAGGTCATTTTACTGATGATTATCTTCAATTTAGTTTTCAATTTCTTTAATCTTGTGACCTGATATATAAATATAAATATATATATATGCGATTAACATATTGTCCACTGATTGTAATCATTGATTTAGAAAGTGTATTCACTTTCTTTTATCGTTAAATCTTGTTGTTATTCTAGTTGTTTTATTATATTATCAAACAGTATTTTATAAACATATCATTCCTTGTTTAACAGTTTACCTTTTTTGATATTACATATTGGACTAAATAAGATAAACATCTTCAGAACTAACTGTTACCATTAATTTTATTGTGATTATCTTGAAATTCATTTGATACAGATTATCCCAGTTGTTGGTCAGATTTAGATGAATGATTAGATGAAATATTTGATTTGATATATGAAATTGAATGCAACTTTTTAGGCCTTTTCTCGAAAATTCATGTTCATCAAATATCATGCCTTGGTTTTCATTTTCAATCAATTCATGTCACTTTTAATTGTAATCCTTGAAAAGGATCTTCACTGGTCATTCCTTAAATAACAAAATCTAATTTTGTTTCATTAACATATACTAATCAAAGTGAAATTGCTCCCCGTTGGTGTACAATTTAATCATTTTGTTTTACCAAGAAGCATATTAATGTGGGATAATTAGTTTTGTTTTGAATTATTATTAATAAAAGCTCTTTTTTGGTATCAATTGATGTTATACTTACAGTTATACTTTTGATCGCTATCATTACATAGAGTTGATTTAGATTCAATATTAATTCAGAGTGAAATTAGATTATTAAAATTTTGCTTGAAACGTTTATGATAATATTTAGCAAGGTGTGTGATTGTTAATTTGTTTTATTGTTCATCATCATCAATGTTTATCATTTTGTTTTCTGCTTCATTCCAAATTCACCTGTTTAGATTTAGGTAAGGTTTGGTTATTTAACTTTTATTGATTAGTCAATGATTAGAGTAACTATTAATGGAATTAACATTACTATCTTGATTAACTTGATTAACTAAATCATCTTCATGTTTGTTTTTTATCCAAATGAGGAGTGAAGGGGCTACAAATGATTCCAATTTTTGTGTTGTTTTTTCTTCTTCTTCATTTTCCTTTAATGATTTGCAGACAGAAAATTAATATTAAAATTAAATCGGATCGCACTTGAGTTGAAATCGTTTATATATAGATGAAGATGACCAAGACGATGATGAAGAAGCAAGAAAGAAAGGGAAAAACGTGAAAATGAATGAAAAAAGCAAATCTCTTTTTCATATGTTTAGAGTAATAATAATGATGATAGTGATGACCCAAGCCTCACTATTTAACCTTGATAATCTTTTGATTGTTAATGGTAGTTGGCTCAGAGTCACGCTCCTTTGTTAACAAACAGCATCAGGATTATCATTAAAATGGTAAATCAAATTAGTTAGGTTATTCTTAACATGATCATCAACATATTCGTCATCATTATTACCACTTTAAATTTAAAATTTCAATGTAAATTCACTTGTTTCTTGTATTCATCAACACATTGAGTTACCATCATTGAATTTGCACAGTTCGTTGACATTTCTTTACTTCAATCCGACTTCACTTCTTGGATTCAACAACAGGTAATTTGATTGATAGATTGACATTTTTCCCAATTTAAATGTATCTTTATTTAGGTCTTTTATAATTGCCATCTTTTTAAAATTAACATTGATTCATCATTCTTTTCTCATTGAGCCTTGATCGTGCTACAAGAATCCAATTAAGGTATATGAATTATTAGATGACGAGATTTGTAATCTTTTGGTAACCACAACAATCATATTTTTCATGTAAATCATCATGTCATTTTGCATTATACTCTTCATGGCATTATCCAACCTAAAATATTATATATAATAATATAACAATTAAAAGTCAAAAGCATTAAACAATTTATCTCAACTCTTATCATGTTATCATTTAGATTATCATCAAATATCATAAATTAGTTACCATTTTGCCGTAAAGTCTTTACAGATGTAGTGACAGTAATCAAAAGGCCAAATCGGCAGCTATTTATTTTCTGTCATCCACTTTGAATCTCGTAATTTATTTTCATAATGAAATGTAAAGATGATAAACAAGATCAGCAAGTAAACAGATAAAAATTAGTCACCACCAAACGCAATCCAAGTGACAATCGCTATTTTAAACAGCCGATAAGACGCAATAATCAAAGTTGACGACATTAATACACGGATGAAGACTGATAATATGCTAAATAGAAGATGGAAATATTACAAGTAAAAAGTTAAATTAACTGACTTCACTAAGACTTAAAAATGAGTATTTAAATGAAAACTGAATAAATTGTAAAATTAAGCAATGCATAATTAAACAATTGAAATATAATAAAATACCGGTGCACCGTTGCCCAGTAACCAGTTGGTTACAAAGGCTGTCAAATCTATGGTGACACAAAAGGCGCAATAGTTAAACTAACCAGAACGATGTTGATTTTAGAAAGCACAAGCACTTGGACTTTCGAGTCAAGAGCAGAGATCTGGGTGCTTGTGAACACATAAAAGCTGAATCTGTTTTGAAAATTGATTTTTTATGGATTTTAAAGCTTTAAGTAAAATTATTCTTCAATCGCTTTTATTATTATAAAATTTTTAAACCAGGCAGTATATCGAACTTTACTTCAGAAGCTTTTAAATGTATAATAATAGATGTTTATTTTGTTAATTTACATCATAGCCTAAAGTTGAATATATTAATTGTTGAAAGAATACTGATTAAAATTTTGTCACAATTGAAGTATCAAAGGCCATTTGCCAAAATCAGGAAAACTACCGATGAGTAGAAAAAGTTTCCGATTAACAGTGTTCAAAGTCATTTTTATCGGTGAAAATGTTTTGTGTATTACCATCGCTCGAAACAAATGAATTGTCCGTCAATCAACAACGGAATTTTTTTCCAAAATAAGCTTTCTGTTAGTCTAAAAATGGAAATAATTTCAATCGTCGATAACTCGATAACTATTTCGTTACATTAGAGATACTTACATCGAACGTCCGAACATCTGAAGTGACATTAGAAAAATCAGTTTGATAAAGAAATCCTGTTCCATAACCGAGCAAAATGCGATCGTAATTTGATTTTTGAGCGTGATTTAGCGAAAACTGTCAATCATGAAAAAAATTAATTTCAAAAAAGATTCAGATTTTATGTCACTACAAGCCCTCCAAGTCTCAACTCTTAACTTGAAAGAAAAAGTTTTGCACTTTTAATGACAATCATCCAAATTACATTCTAACTGAATTGATGATGATGGTGATGAGACTAAAGACGATTAAAATGATCATGATTAGATGATCGATAAATGATTTACAAAAATGGCATACAAATCGATAAGATTGATTTAATCTTTGATCAAGATGTTTTCATGAAAAGGCTACTTACTGATCAACCAATAAATATTATACATGTTAATATAAATTAGACTGATGAAAGTAAAGAAACTAACTAAAACTAAAATGATCAGCGATGATTAAAAATAACATGAAAGACTTGAGGTCAAATCTTGAAATGTTCAAATTTCTTAAACCGTCAACCCTTGAATCCATCGCTAACAAATCGCCATTTTTCAATCTTTTTTCATAAACTTTACCACCTTTTCCCCTTTTATCATCATCAAACATCATTAACATCTCCCACAATCAATTTATAGTTGTAATAACATGAGCAAAGCAAATTGACTATCAAAGGTCACTTTTAATTTTATTTCAATTTTTTTCACTTGAAAGCCAAAAATTAGCTTCCAGTTCAATTTATTATTATATTGATCATCAACCTTGAAAACAAGTATACAATGATTAAATTGTACGTGATCTGATTTTTTAGCCAAGATTGTAATAATAATAATAATGATAAAATGGTAATAATGAAGATGATCTTACCTTAAAGATGAGTTATAAATACTTTGAATCATTTTCATCCTCAACATCATCTCAATGATTTTTATATTATTAGCCTCAATTGGCTATTAATTTGAAATACATCAAGATTCATCATGACAAGCCAGATTATCAACTAAAATGAATGCAACGGCAACAATAACGGTTTGAGCTTGCAATCAGATGAAAATTGCTTATTATTAATTATAAGAAACAATAATTAGTATCAACTTATGTGTGTTCTTGAACGTATCTGTAATTGATTTTGAAGTAATGATAAATTTCAAGCATTTGATACATTGTTCAATCTATCAATACAAATAATATCATTATGCATCCCTAAATTGAATTTGATAGTTGAAGGGAAATTGAAAGTTGCGTTTGACTTGAGCAAATAAGAAATGAACGCATTTTCTGTTTTATCAAACCAACTCCATGTTTCAAACTAAATGTAAATACATGCAAATGTACATCAGCTAATTAAAAGATAATTAAAAAATGATTAAATTTGTAAGCAATAGTGGTCACGGGAGAATGGTCAATCACAAGCTATTGCCCATTAATAGATGTGATAATTCAATTTGTCCTCCTTGGCCATTTCATTTTAGAAACTTAACTAATTGTTTCTTATTCGTTCAACTGTTTACCATGAAAGTTCATGACAATCAAGATGAAAATGATTAGACTGCTTATTAATTTGGTTTGGGTTAAAGAGTTGCTTTGTTTATAAACTGGTTAAAAGTATCACCATTATTCACTCTCATTGTATTTTCCAGTCATGAATGTGTTTTCTTGTTGTTGTCGATGCTCATGTTGCTAGTGTTTTGTTGATGTTGATGATCTTGGTGATGAGTATTATCCTCTTTAGATTATATTGTATCACTAATTAATAGCCAATTGAGGCTAATAATAATATAAAAAGATACAAGTGAATATTAAACTGAATGTAAATTTATAATAATAGTGAAATCAGATGTTGATGTTTTTCAGTATTTATAACTCGTCATCGTCCTCATCACCTCCATCCTACTTCATCAGGTCACGTAATAACTTTAAGGTTCCTTCATTTCAAGGTTAAGGGTTAATATTGTTGTTATTGTTGCTGATGATGATACTAATGCTGTAACACAAGACTTTAATTGTAATCAGAACGAGATGGATATTAGAATGGTAATATATTAATTCAAGTTATAAATGTGTTTTTGTTTGCCAAAATATTAATAGTAATAATTAAACTTTTACCAAGAAATACATTATACTAAAATTATTAATATCTTTCAATCTAATGTTGATCTTACCTCTTTCTTTCCTTTTTTTGTGGTTGTACCAATTAGTCTGCAATTTAGTCTTTAATTGTTTATCCTGGCTAATATTACTCGAGTTATTTACATTGAATTGGTGAAACAAGCCTATTGTCCCAACCAGCTTGGTGTAAAACCAGCTAAAGACAGTTATAGCCTTTGTAATCTGTTGGGCAAAATGAAACAAATTGAAGGTTAGCTCGAGTACTAAAATCGATCACCTAATCTAAAATTATCTAAATGTTTGTTAATTAGTTAATAATACATGCTAGAGGAAAATTTGATTTTGCTTGGCATCAAATATCAATGAAAACTTGCATCTTTTCGGTCGTTTAACTCTTCCGTTAAACTTTTACTAATTAAACTCTTCACTGGGTCAAGTGATTTTTGATTGATTTTCAAAGTTGTTACGAAGTAATCAATCATAACTCTTAAACATTAGTAATCGATGTTATTCATTTATCATAATTGACTGAGCTGAAGAACCTAATTATTGTTGACTGGGTTATAACTTTTTCCAGACTGATTTCCTGGGTAGTCATTCAATTAGCAACAATTTGGTCCTTTAAGTAAAAAATGAGACTTTTTTTCAGGATAAATTTGAAGCTTGCGTTTTATGATCAATAAAAATGTGAATAACCGATAACTTATTAATATCAAAGTGGTAAAATAATTTGATCAAGTCTTTATTATGAGATGAGTAGCTGACGATTGGGTGAAAAAGTTGGGTTAAAAAAATTGAATGTGAAATTTTTTTTAAGATTTTCTGCACGTTTACTTGGTAGGTTTACCATTCATCCAAATTTACTATCTTATTTAGTATCAATTCATCAGTTTATCGGTTTCTAAATGGCAATTTTTGAGACAAATTAACAGATTATCTGTTGATATTATTGAACATGCACCATCCATTTATCAATCAGGCCGTTTTGTTAAAAGGTTACAAAATTTAAATAATCAAGGTTAGATTGGATAGGGATAAAGTCCAATAGAGATAACTTTCTGAGATATTGTACAATGAATGCAAGTTTTTGTCGCACTTTTTTGGTCGCATGCTTCAATGGGTCAACGGCTAAAAAATTGCACTTGTACTGGATTTTGTGTTTCGTAGATTCGTTTTTGTTATTGAACGATGATGATATATTAGAGTTTACATAGTTTATTCAGTTTGTAGGTTTATTCAAAAGGTTTATTCAATTTATATTATATTTCTTGTTAGAGTAATGTGTTGAGAGTTGGTTGAATAATGTACTTCATATAACAATAGATGATATCTTGATCTATTGCTCTATTAAGTTTTAGTTTAAAGTTTCAGGTTAAGGCAATTTCACTAGAAAAACGTTTCTTGATTGTGTAGTTTTTAAATAAATTTTAATACACAATTAAATAATTTAAACATTTTGCTTAGTTACAAATATAATTTTTAGATGATTTTGATCACAATTGACCAATTAACAAAAAGTTAATTTGCGATCAGTAGAGTATAAGTCGCTTTGAGATAAGAAATATGATTAACAATAATTGTAATTAATAAATTGGTCAGAAACTATGCTTTATTTACAGTAGGTTTATTTGAATGTAAAAAAATACAGGCAGGCTGTTAACAAAAGTGGAGTTTTTTTCATAATTGTTTTTTTCTTATCATTACACACTTGATATGCTAGAGATGGCGACACCTAGAAATTATAACAAGACTGTAAGTCCATTTTTGTTGACTTAATCCTAACCTCTACTGTACATGCTTTACAGCTATTCGATCAATCGATGTTACATCATCTGATACCGATTAAAAGCTTAAAAAGCTTGAAAAATTGACGAATTTAAGAGTTGACCCTTTTTAAATCTTTATACAGTGTTTAATTTTTGTTTTAACAGTTTTTTTTCAATCTACACATTTAAAATGATTTCTGATGATTCAGATGAAGAGGCAATTAATGCAATTTGTGGTGTTCCTCGCTACGTACAATTCAATGATTCAACGGACAAAGAAGAAACTCACAAACAACGTGTTGTTACAACTTTACCTTTGTATATATCTGATGATATAAAGATAACAGTCAATATCTTCGTTTTGATCAGAGAAATGAAGAAACCACTACCAATCACGATTCGCAAAAGAGATAATGAGGTCCTGAAAAAAGAAACAGTTTGGAAACGAACTGATACCAACCTTCCTGTTGAATCAGAAAATGTAAAACCTACGACTACCATTGCCGGTGAACAGATTGCTATGGAGAAAGAAGATTTAGCTAATATGAAAAACGATGAAATCGGTTTCCGGTTAATTGGCTTCAAACCTAAGGCATCTGTCAAAGTCTATCATTATGTTAGTCCAGGCTATTATATCTACCCTACTGAAAGCGAAGTTAAAGGAAGTACCAAGTTATATAGTGCTCTTCATAATAGATGCTTGGCAAACGATGTAGTTGCCATTGTGAAAGGAGTCATACGTAAATCCTCGACACCTCGCTTAATGGCTCTTATTCCTGTCGATGATGAATTTCTTCAAGGATTTTACGTCTTTGTTTTACCTTTTGCTGATGATCTGCGACCAGTTTCTGTGCCTCAATTATATCGCTACGAGGATACAAAACTGAAAAATTCAATGAGTACTATCATAGAAAGACTAACAAGAACCTATTCTCCTGACGAATTAAAAAATCCTGTTCTACAGAAGTTTTGGTCTTATATTCAAGCTTTAGCTTCAAACGCGAGTGACGCCAAAACGATAACGGATATGACGGATCCCGGTTTTCACTTTTGTGATTCAACCATTCAAAAACTAGTAGCAGAAATACAGCTAAGATTGCCAAAGGAAAATAAACCCAAAAATGAGCCAGATGTCTATGAAGCTTGGAAGAAAGGAGAGGTAAGCATTTTCACTCTAATGAAATTTTCAACAGAAGTCATAATTTGTTAATTGTATCTCTTTGTATTAAACCAGCTTGATAAAATCAAAGTACAAACGATGAAGGAGTACATCCAAGAAAAAGGCATAAACATATCTATTTCGCAGCGTAAAGCTGATTTAATCAACGCATTGAGCAGTTATTTTAAAAAATTATAGAAAATGTTACTTTGATTATAAGATGATGAAGACGATGATGCCAATTTACTCGAAAATGAAAGATTATCCTCAATTGGCCGATTGCTCAGGCTTGATAAAACTTCTTTGACAAAAAAATCACTCACTCCAGGGTATATTTTCTCAGCGAGGTCAAAGGCGCGTCTGAGTTCATCAATTGTTTCAGCTTTAGAACTTTTTGTTCCTAAACTATTTCTGGAGTATTTCGCTTTCAGCTGAAAATGTAATAAAAATGTAATAACAAAAGTTAGTATAACAAAAATAAAATGTGAAAATTAATTACGATTGGAAACAAACCTCGTTGAAAACTGGATTAAGAATCATTGTCGTGTAAGAAGGTTTTAACAAATTTGCCTTCTCTAATTTACTGGTCGCTTGATCTAAGTCTTTGTCTGTGCGTCCAGGAGTTTTACGATTGTTAGGGAATTTTGGGGTGACATAGGAGCAAGATGGATTGTCCGTAGAACTATACTTTTCAGATACATCAGACTCAAATTTGTCTGAATATTGTACTAGTGGGTTTGGTTTCATTCGGTGTTCCCGTACAGGTGATGATGAACTACTAAAACTACTATTTTTGGGAGCGTTACTATCGACAGAAGATACTGTTGAAGTTAATGGAGTTGTGGGACTTCTTGGACGGTATTTATCCTTGGACGATTTAGCAATAGGTATCTCGTCTTTTATCTTTTCTTTAACATTTTTAGGGGCCTGAAAAGAAATGAAAATGAATAAAATGAAAGTATAATGCAAAACTAATGTATTCACAAAACAAAAATATATTTACATTGCCATTTTTAGCATCACCATTCTTAGGCTTCGTTTTGACGTCAACAGTTTTCTTTGGAGAAACATTTATTTTAGTGGATACCTTCGAGACACCATTAATTTGAGACTTGGTGCTGTTGGATGATGTGGATGATGTGGATGATGTTGAAGAGGATAGGAAAGACGATACGGAAGATGTTTCTTTATGTGAATTTGATAAGGATGAAAGCTCAGAATCCTTCACTGTACCCGATTTATTCAAAATAAATGGACTGATCTGGGGTTTAATAGTTAGGTCCCAGTTAAGATTATCACCTTCACTATTGTTCTTAGAGTCATCGCTACTGAAAATAAAAAAAAATGAAACCATGATCAGTTGAAAGATAACAGGCAAAGAATCGAGAATTTTTAATTTCTGATTAAACACCAAAATTTAATCAGAAAGAAAAACTTACGAGTCAGACGCTTCAGAATCACTATCACTTTGACCGCCACCAGCAGCCTTCCACCTTTTATACCGTTCTATTAAATCAATCAAATGGGAATTTTTCTTGGCTTTACGGATGAATGGAAATTTGAGAAGTTCCTTGGCTGATGGTCTCTGTAGAGATCAATTTAATGTAGAGAAAAAAAATTTAAGACAAAAGAAATATGCAAGTTAGGTGCTTCAAGATTCAGATATCATGGTTGGCTAGATATTGAGGTCTTACATTTTCGGGATCCTTGTTGAGACAAGCTTCGACAAATTCCTTAAACTGTTTACTATAATTTCCTGTAAGTTGAGGTGGATTGTTCTTGGGTATAAGAAAAAGAACTCTCATTGGGTGTAAGTCAGAATTAGGCGGTTCTCCTTTTGCCAATTCTATTGCGGTAATACCGAGACTCCAAATATCAGCCTGTAGATACAACATACAATAGTTGCATTTCAGTGAAGGAAACAGGGCCAATGAAGAAGAGGATAAGTGAGAGAGCAATGAATTAGCAAAATATGATTAAATAGTGTCATAGTTAACACTCAAAGAAGCCTTATATTTGCAACAAAAAATAACCTTAGAATCATAATTAGATTGTTTTATAACTTCAGGAGCCATCCAAAAAGGAGTTCCTACAAATGTATTCCTTTTGTTGGTTGTATTAGTCAATTGCCCGGCTACTCCGAAATCGGCCAATTTTACATCACCTTGTTCTGAAAGCAAAACATTAGCAGCTGGAATGCGTTGGCAAGAAAGAAAAAAAAATAACATCGATTACGTCACTATAAACAGCTAGGTATAAACAAGAGCAGGCAATATTTGCCTAGTTGATAATTGTAAACAGAAAATCACGACTATGAGGTCAATCTATTTAGTGAGATTACCTTTGATATCTCTGTGCAATTTCCTTTCTGAATGTAAGTAATCTAATCCTTTGAGAACTTCTCTGAGGATAACAGCAATCAAATTTTCTTCGATATTACCAGCTTTCATTAAATCTAAAGCTGAACCCCCACCAAGATATTCCATGATGATCCATAATTTAGTTCCCTATGCAGATGATATAAAATCTAGTTGAGTCAAACGAGTTTACATGAAAAAATACACCCTAACTGACAATAATCTGCCTGAAAACAATTGCTAACCTTCAGGTATGATCCATAGTATTTTGTAACATAAGGTGAATCACATTGAGATAGAACCATAATTTCTTGTTGAATATCTTCAATTTCATCTTCAGCTTCTTCAAGGTCAATTATTTTGATGGCAACAACTTGTTGGGTCCTATTGTCAATACCTTTGAACACTTCTCCAAAAGAACCTTTGCCAATCCGGGTCAAAAGAGTAAACGCGGAGGTGTTTCCGGATGACTGTTAAGAATAAAACAATAAAACATATAGCTATTACAATGATTGACAGTAGAGTAAAGGGTAGAATAAAAGTAAATAAAAGGTATTTACCGCTGGAGGAATTTCCTCGATCGCTGTTGTTGGTGTATTTGTTGTTGAGGGTGGTTGATTAGCCTGAAAAAAGGAGAAAAAAATGATCAAATACCCAATTAATTAATTAAAATTAAATATAATTTAAGTTAAATACTTACCATTAGAGATGGTCATGAATTGGTAACCAAGTAACTGGTTACTGAAGGGGAGGGAAAACCAAAATCTCGTAATCAACTTTTTCTTTTGGTTACAAGGAGGCTGTACTTTTCTCACAATCAAAGCTAGAGTCTCCATCTAATGAACTGATTAACTCTTGATTTCAATTTTACCTTAATACTAGAAGCTAACTTTAATTTTAGCTCATAATTTACTCGACCTTAAAATTTTTAGTATTGAGTCAGTTAATGTTTAAGTAAAATCATCTATTGCCATAAAAATTGAGTTTCATCCTCTCAAAATCTGTTTAATGTTCAAATTCAATTAGATTCTCTGAAATTTTGATTTTCCAGCATTCTTAGGCTCTGTGAACTCAATATCTTAATGGTTTGGTGAACCCTTTCATGAGTACCAAATGAGTTTATAATTAAAATAGGGAATTATACAAAAGCCGGACAATCTTGAAATTACAGTCATGAATAAATGTTTAGATCTTCGTACACATACGAGTATAAAAATTATTTCATTCAAAATCATTTTCTTTAGCACTCATGTTTTTGGTGCTTTACCTGGGTTGAGTCAGCGTATATCCTTGAGTGAATAATAACAATCTAAAAAAGTTTAAATAGGTTGTGCGAATCACTGTAAGTCTTCGTCACTTGGTCGGGCATCACCGAAAGATAACTTGACCAATTTCTCTAAAACGGTCTCATATTGTGCAGTCTTAAATGCTCTTTCCGGTCACAGTGAGAAGAGTTCGCCTTGATTACGCTTATAAAAGCAGAAAATAAACGTTTGATGCTTTGAATGTTTAGACACTCAAAGACTCTTAAGTTTTTTAGACCCCGAACTTCGCCCGAAGCTAGCAGATTGAACCTCTCAGTGATCGAAACTTTTTTGATCGCAACCTTAACGCACTGGTTTATCAGCTGAGTCACTCAACTACAGCTTAGCCAAACCATTTTTCCAATTTAATTTTATTAAATTCAAATTTTTGTCGTAATAATTTAATGCATAGACAATTTCGAGCCTTTTAGACTTTAAATTCCTGTCTGTCTAGGCCGTCGTCTAAGTTGTAATCTTTGCCTAATAAACTGTCATTAAGCCAGCCACTACCAATCAACCAGCTAGCTTCGGTATCTAGTTTTTTAATTGACTTTAAAAACTGTACAGATTGACAAGAAGAATATTCATTAAGGTTTATGTTCAAAATTGATAAAAACAATTTGTTAACCTGAAATTTTTCCGGCTTTAGTTTTACATTAAACAAATTGAACAATTACATTTATGATATGTTGGTGAATTATGGCGCTTTGTATTGATGCTTTGTGTTTTTTGTTTCATTAAGTGATTTTTAAGTGCTTATAAAACACTTTTAATGCATACACACTATAATAATTTTATTTTTATTTTGATTTTAGGTTTAGTGCCTCCGTTATGGTTGCCAGAAACGCCTGACTCTTAATTGTCTCGTGATTTGTTCACCTGTGCTCTCAAATATTGAAAAAACCACGATCTGTGTCACCTGGATTATGTGAACTTTCTACAAGGGAAGTTGTTCGTGTCACTGAATGTCCTTTGTTTTTTGATCGCACTCTGAGCGAAGCTCGGGTTGTTGGAGGAATTGCACTGGTCATATGGAAAGTTGTAGATGCTGATGAGGATCCTGGTAAGGTTCTGATTTAAAGAAAAGATTTTGATTAATTTGAATTTTTTTATTTGATCTTTTCTAGTTTCATCATCATAAGAGACTCTTTAAGATCAAGGATGGCTCTTGAACTCATTATAATGCCCAGTTGATATCCAAGGAGGTGCTACATCATTCGTGCAAGTAAAGATACAAAATCTCATTGAACCAGGCATACAGATTTGAACTTATTTTTTGATTGAGCTCTATTCGAAAGTTTGAAAATAAAGAGTCTTGATTTAGCTTAAACAATTGACTGTTACTTACCGAGAGACTGGTGCGGTTAAAGATGAATGTGGAAGTGGGGCTGGTTTTAATACAGACAATGGCAATGTTGGCTTAACTGATCTATTACCTTTGAATGATGATCTACTCACAAAACCACTAACATCTGGACCACTTACTGACCCATAACCTGACAACATGGAACCCCTTCTTAAGCCTCTAGTGTCACTAACTGAGGGTTTCAAAGTGTCACCAGAATCACCATATGAATCTGTGACTTTAACTTTGACGGATCTGCGCTTGCGATCTTCTCGAGGTAATTTGTGGTAATGGCTTAGATGTCTAGAGCTTGTGACACCATTTGTATCTTCAACAATTTTTATTCGAGCGTCTTCACTTCTTAATCCATCCAATATTGTGTTATCACATGGTCTAACTGATTCTCTTTGGCCTTGCACAATGGACTCATATTGGCCATTTTGGCTTATAGAAATAGTTACATTTTTGAAACTACCAGAACCACTGTATCCCTTGGCATGTTTCCGTGGAGGCCTTGTAATCTTTTGACCGTTTTCGTCGGTATAATAGTTCAATTTAAGATCACTATACGAGGTATGACGGAGTCTGGTGTCTCCAAGATTGGTCGGAAGAAATGGACAACTACCAACATGATCCAAATTATGCGACTGGAGGTCTTCTTGGTCAGTTTCTCGATGGTAGAAATAGTTAAAATTGGAAACAATAACTGGAACTGGGAGAGCAATGGTCAATACACCGGCAATTGCACAAAGAGAACCAACAATTTTACCCAAAACTCCAATGGGCCTCATGTCACCATAGCCTACAGTAGTCATCGTGACCACAGCCCACCAGAAAGCATCGGGAATAGATTTAAAGTAAGATCGCTCGGAATCGGCTTCAGCATAATAAACTGCTGAGGAGAAAAGAATTACTCCAATAAAAAGGAAGAACATTAAAAGTCCAAGTTCTCGAAGTGAAGCTCTCAGCGTCATCCCCAATATTTGTAATCCTTTGGAGTGTCGAGAAAGTTTAAAAATACGGAAGACTCGGACTAAGCGAATCACTCGGAGTATAGCCAGTGACATTGCTTGACTTTGTTTTTCACTGACAAATTTATGATGATCTTGCTCCTTATCACCAAAAACTGTGGCTAGTGTTATAAAGTATGGTATGATTGCCATCAAATCAATTGAATTCATTATATCCTATCGGTACAAGAAGGAGTCGTCAGTAATGTTATTTAAAATACAATTTTACAAAGCATTAAATTGTTCCTACTTTGGCAAAAATAACTTACCTTTATGAATGCAATTTTGGATGGACAGGAAAGAAAACGAACTGAAAGTTCTACTGAAAACCATATTATACAAAGAGTTTCAATGATAAAAAAGGGTTCATTGACAGAGGGCACTTCATCTTCAATTACACGGGTTATATTGCTAGCTGTTTTGAATATTTTGTAATGCTTAAACTCGGGCAGAGTTTCTAAGCAAAAGATCACAATGGAAATTAAGATAACGGCAACCGAGGTTATGGCGACTACTCGAGCTGCCTGTGAGCTTTCTGGATACTCAAAAAGAAGCCAAACTTTACGTTGAAGCTCATTACATGGCAATGGTTTCTCTTCTTCCTTTACATAACCTTCATCTTCACGGAATTTGTTGAAAGCAGCATCACCAAGTTCAAAGAAACGAACCTCTTCAACAAAAACATCTAATGGTACATTAGCAGGTCTCCGTAAGCGGCCTCCACTTTGATAAAAATACAAAATGGCATCAAAAACAGTTCGACTTCGATCAAAGAAATATTCGTTACGATTTGGATCGTAAAATCTGGTAATTGGACAATTTTCAAAGTAACCAGTATTCCCATTCAAAGTGAAAGGATGCAAAAGGATGAAAAAGAGAATAAGACAAATTGTTACTTCAGCAAATCATGAATTATCATCAAAAAATGAATCTTTAATATAAAAGCATTATCATTATTATCATGGTTTTGTCTTGGTATGCATTATATTGTTGATGCAAAAGACAGAGAGAAAGATGAACAAGAAAAATTATATATACATATGTGAACGTGAATCATTCATAAAGAGCGATGCAATTTATGAATATGTATATTGTAATGTACATTCTGAGCTAGATGTTAAAAGGAAAAGTTGGCAAGTTAATGTTGAGATTATTTTAAAAAGATGATAAGACAGAAATATCTTTCAGCTTTCTATTATCGAACCTGGTTCTGGTTGCTTTTTCTTCTTTGCTCCTGACTTTTCCTTCTCAACTTCCCCCATCATCATCATTTTCTTCCTCAATCCTCACCTTCCAACATCTTTCGAAGGTGAGACACTTGAATTTTGTACAAGGTCTTACTTTTCGCTGTTTATTTTCTTCCTTTTTTCTCCTTTCGCACATCTTCTGTTATTGTTTTTCTGGTCCTATTTATTCATCCAAATAACCAAATTACATACCAAATAGATGGCTTTACTTTCAAGATTACATTTTCTCTCCTTTTTCATCTCCTATTATTACTTTTATCACCTTTCACTTCCAATTTACTCCATTGTCTTTCATTTAGTTCACAAACTCATTCATAATGCACACTAATCTGTCCATTCTAGTCTCTCGACCAAATTACATAAATCACAAACTCAAGTCATAATGTGATTTCAATTCCGGCTTTTCCTAAAGAAAGGTTCAAGTGCAAACATGTTCAACCTGAAGGCACGAAATTGAAGTAACCTTTCACTCGCAAATGTTGTTATGATGAATCAAAGGATAATTTGGTGTCAATTGAAGGCAACATGTGTCCTGTTATATCATTAACTAACTTGATTGAATGCTCCAAATGGTTTGATTCATTTTTTGTCATTTATATTGTTGCTGGTTGAAGACACTTTACTTACCTAATACGGCGATTAGGATCACCTAGAAGAGTATCTGGAAAATTATGAAGAGTTCGCAGTTGAGTTTCAAAACGAAGTCCGCTCACATTGATGACAACCCTTTCACAGAGATTATGATCATGGTCCAGAGGTTCAAAACGAAAAGGCAATACAAGAGATATGTCACATTCAGATGATGCAGGTGAGGGTGATGATGGAGATGAATAAGGTGTTGGTGAGTGTGATGATCCATGAGCAGGACGAGAAGAGTGTTGAGTATGTTTTGGTGATGGATGAGGTTGAGTTGATGAAACAGAAGAGGAAACTGGCCCAGTTGTAGTCGATTGTTTGACTGCCGATGAAGACTGATGAGTTTCCTCGTTGTTGTTGTTGTTATTGTTATTTGAACTTGTATCTTGATAATGAGATTCCGTGTCTTGTTCCGATTTTGACAAAGATCTACGAAGAAAGGAATGAAACAAATGCAAGAAAAACAATTAATAATCAACAATCAAGCAACAATCTTTTGACTCATGGACAAGAGACCAAGTAAAGTGAAAAGAAAGACGAAAGACAAGTTTACAGACCAGACAAAGAAAGTAAAGAGGATAACAGAATAACATGGAACAGATAACAGCTTCATGCAATTTATCACGACTTTGATTTTACTTTTTCAATAACATTCATCATAAACAGATAAACAGACTCACATTAGTTAAGGGAATACAACTAAGTACATAGATAAATGTCTCAACATTGTTTAATCATTTGATGTGTGTATCAACAACAATAACATCAACAATAATAATTAATGAATCAGGTACAAGGTAAACAGCTAAAAGCAAAGATACTCCAAGTATTGAATGATATTATCATATACAATAGAAAGAAGAAAACAAGTTGAGACTGAAATGAAAGAATGATGATGATCATCACTAACTATTTTAATTTTCATATTATATTATCTAATATTTACCTAAAAACCATAGCACTTTGACAAAACTCATAACTTGAATAAAAATCAACTTTACAATCTTTATATTCATAAAAAAACCAACCAAAGCTAATAAAAACAACAACAAGTTAACATTAGCATCTTCATTTCTCCCTCTCTCTCTCTAATCATCATCTCTAATCATCCTTCTTTCCCTTCTTTTCATTTACACTTTTGTACTTTGTTTCTCCTTCTCCATCATCTTTCCCTGTCTTCCCCACTCTTTCCTCTTTCGTCTCATCCTTCTCACCCATTCCACTGATGCATGCTCGTTTCCATCGTTTCCATCCTCACTGTGTATCACCTTACCTTCATCCCTATCCTTCTCATCACCACCGCCACCACCAACACCACCAATAACATCAACATCATCATCTTTGCTTCGCTTGTTTCTCTTCGTTTTTTGTGTTTTTATTTTTACACGCTAAGAATTTGTTCATATTTTTGAAACATTTGCCTAACAAGAGTCAAAAGTAAACCTTGCAAGTTGATAACCAACAACAATTGCATGTTGCATATCAATTGTTAATGAAAGTGAAGAGGAAAAAATGTCAACAAATTTGAAAGAAATTGAATTTTCAATGAAATGGCTAGAAGAGTAGGAAAGATTGAAAAAGGTTGCAAGTTGAACATTTGAAAAGTCGAGTAAAGGATGGAAATGAAGAAATTGTTGAAATGATGTATAAAAAGAATCACAGAAATGAGTCAACATGAAAATGAGGAAAGAGAAGAGGAAAAGAAAGAAAGAAAGAGAATCCGTATGAGAATGAAAAATATGAAAATAGACCTTTTCAGAAAAAAGACTTTTCTAAAATAGATTTGTTCAATTTTAGTTGCTGACGGAATAGTGAAGTTGAAGAAACTCTATCAATGAGTTTATTTGTTGGCATGATTCTCAATTCAATTCAGCTTATCATCTTCTCTCTGATTTCTGGTTGTTCGTCTGTTACTTGTTGTTCTTTCCATTCAATTCTCACTCATCATCATCATCATCATCCTTTTTTCCCATTCAATTTGAGTCTCACTGTTGTACATAGTATATATTAATGGATAAAAACCTTTGTCACAAAAGTCACTTTTATGATTACACATCAACGATGTAAGTTTCCATTAAACTGTTGACAATAAGAGAAAAAAGAAAATTTTGCAAATTTTCTTTCAATGGAACATGAAAAAATGTTCAACAAAATGAATGATGATGCTAATTGCTGTGAAAATGTGTCAACAAATGACGGTAAAACACACAAAAATCTTGCTAATAACTTGCAATCACAAATTGGAACAATGGATTTTTCGCAAAAAAATTGCAAAAAAATAAGCAAATACAGTTAATTTCTTGTCATTTACCAGAAAAATTTGAAATCAATGGAAGCAACAAAAAAGCTGAGCAAATAAAAAATCGCAACTGATGACATTCACCACCTTATTATCTGAGATTTCAATGAAAATCGTTATCTTTTAGTGAAAAAAGTTCAGTAAACATCAAAATCAAAATCAAATAATGCATTCATTACTATTACAGGAGCAACAAGAAAATGCATTTTACTAACGATTCTTCACTTTAACCTTTTTTATTATTCAACCTGTTTTCAATCTTTACCATCTTCATCATCATCTTCATCATCTTCTTCATTCTTTTCCAACTTTCTCTTTTACCTTGACCTTACTTTTTCTCTCTCCTTTCCCTTGCTTTTCCTACATTTTATCCTCATCTTTTCTCCTCCATCAACTTTGTACCTTTTACTTCTCAACTCGCAGAAATGAGTTTCTTCTTCTTCCTCCTCTTTATCTTCTCTCATCATCACCATCATCTTATTTTTTCGCATTTCTCTTTCCAATCTTTTCATCCAAAGAATCAAACCTACCATTATGATGGATGATGTTTCCTTTCCTACTCTGTCAATCTTTTACTCCATCAAAATCTTCTTTTATCCTTTTATGCATTCTCTCCTTATTTTCAATATATCACCATAATCATCGTCATTATTTCAATATGATCAGAAAACAATAACCTTGCCAATAAGATTTGGATGTTAACATTTTGAGCAAATCAATTTTCTTTCCTCGGCAAAGAAGAAGAAGAAAAGTTCGTAAGCTTTAATCAAACATTTATCAAACGTTACCTTTTGCACATTGAACAATGTTCACCTTTTCAATGTGCAATTGTTTGCATCAATTGAACAAACTGAAACTATTGACTTGCAGTTGGAGTCAAATTTAAGTGGATCCAAGTTACTTGAAACTAGAAAAATGTTTCAAGAAAATTGGGTGAGAAAAAAAGAAGACGAAGAATTGACGGAAAGAAGAGTTTTCCAAATTCTTTGGAAGTGGCTGATGAAACAAATTATCATTTCAACTCATTAACAGCCAAATTCTCAATTTAACTTTATCTCTTTCAAGATTGGCTAAAAATAATTAATACAATCTCATAAGACGCGTAAGATTATCTCATAATCTGGGTAAAAATCCAGTTAAAATGGACAAATTCAGTGGCCATGAAATTAGATCAACAGAGAACCATGATCAAGCAGGAAAAACAAAGACTAACTACCCAAATGAAGCAAATAATTTTTCCTTGTCAACCAAAAAATTTGATTCTCAGTTAGATTTTCAAGTATCTAATGCATTATGTAGACCTTTATGAATGTTTCAATAGTTGATCATTTTGAATGCATATTTCATTTATAATTCATGCAATGTTTCAAGTTTAATTTGCTCATGTTTGCAGCTTCATTGATCAACGACGAAATTCATGAAATAGCTAGCAAACAAGGTTTTCAGCAAAATATTATTCTTTTAATGAAGTAAGTCTATGAGAACTAAAACTCGGTGAATCCAAATGCTAAATAAATTATTTTTTCATTCAATGAAAGTTACAAGTTTCAAGTGAATCTCGTAATTTTCAAAATTTTTCATCTCAAATATTCAATAGTTTGAGGTCCTTTCTGGTGCAATGTTTACAATCATTAATTTTTTCACGGTGAAACTTGAGATTCACAGTTTCCATCTACAAATTAGATGAATAGATCAATCAATTCAATTACAATTAACTGAATGTTTCAACAAATTTCAAATTCAATGCATCACAGAGTTTATTTTGATGTTGCATGAAAACAGTGAATATTTTAAGTTGGAAACAAGCATTGGCTCATCTAAGAGTCTCTTGTTTCAAGCCTAATCAATCAGATTTTGAATTGATTCCCAACTGATGCTACTGACATGATGCAATGGAAATATATTACCTTTGAACTTTACATTATACACTTTCCAGGTAAATTTATTTTCTCATTAATAGTGCAAGTGTTCAAAGGTGAATAAGGCTTGTTTAAAAGTCTGTCGAGCATACAATATGCAAAAATGGAAATTGAAAAAATCTTTTTCTTCTTTTCATTCAATTCTTGCATAAAAATATTATTTACTGTAACATAATCAAATTTAACGAGAAAACTAGACTAAAACAAGAACAAGAAAAGTTGAACAATAAATTGAAGTGCATCTATTGTCATCAATTCATTTAAATTATCCTGTTTCTTGCCTCTGCCTTTGTGTCAATATTCAACTTGTTAATATAGCAGGTTGAATGGTGTAAACTTGTTTTCCCATTGTTCTTGAGACTTGATTAACAGCTCAATAGGTTAGAACTGATTAACCACTTTGTCTTTCTCCTCTCCTTTTGTCTTTATTATTGTAAATAAAGTGCCATTTGATTGGCTTTCAAAGTAACTCAATTATCTTATAATCAGTAAATTATAACTGTCAAATACAGGGAATCAATTAAACTCAAGACTGTATAAATTACCATGCATTCACTTCAATGGGTTTTGATGAGTAACAAGGCAAAACCCATACAAACTATCCATCCAAACAACAATGTAATACATTTCCCAATGTACTAACATTGGGAAATTGAGAAACGGCAAAAGCAGAGTTTCTTGTAACCAAAAGTGTCCTCGAATGTAACACTCAGCTTCACAATTAGTCTGACAATGGATTTGATGAAAGATGATCATGATTTAGGATTAAATTTGAAAGATAGAGTTTCAAGGGACGAGTTATAATGACTATTTCAAAGCAAACCTTTTTGCTCAACATTTAAAATTGCAGACTGACGAGGATAGACCCTTTAGGTTGGAAATATTACATATGTATGTTTGATGCTGGAAGCTTAGGTACTAAGAAGTTTTGCTTTTTTCGATTAAATTGTTCACAATTTATGCCAATTACGAGGCAATCGATCTATTAAAAGCTCAATTTTTGCAAATATTTTCTCTTTTCCTTTTCTCTTTCATTCACTTTGCAACTCTGCTAGCAATTTTCATTGTTTATCTTAACGTTGATGAACCAAAAATTTAGTTTTTACTTTACATTTTTTTCATCTCTTCCATATTCACTGTATGTGTTGGTAAAACTTCATGAATTAAGATCAACACCTAATTTTTCACTTGAACGTGTAAACAAATGAACTTAGGCTAAATAAAGTTTAAGTTGCTCAATATTTAAGATAAACTTGATAATGCACAACATCAATGCACTTCACCAATATCAGAAGCAAATATTAGGGGGTCTACCGCAAAACGAACCAAGCTTCTTATTTTATTGAATTTGATCTGATGATCGTATTGAGATGAATATTGGTAGTCAACATCTTTCATCATTCACTTATTTTTTGCAACTAACAAAAATTAAATATCTCAATTAGTTTCAGAGATATTTAATTGTAATTAGAAGAGGAGAAAAAATAAAAAGCAAAAAAATGCTGTATTTTGAAAAATGGTCAAAGGGGGGACCCTATGCATAAACTGTATTTTTGATTAAAATCAATGTTATTGAATAGGGCATGAAAATTTTTGCCATTTTTTAATTACAATTAAATATCTCTGAAACTAATTGAGATATTTAATTTTTGTTAATTGCAAAAAATAAGTGAATGATGAAAGATGTTGACTACCAATATTCATCTCAATACGATCATCAGATCAAATTCAATAAAATAAGAAGCTTGGTTCGTTTTGCGGTAGACCCCCTAATAGCAAAAACAATGTAACTTT
Organism: Tetranychus piercei; assembly: GCA_036759885.1. Taxonomy (NCBI): domain Eukaryota; kingdom Metazoa; phylum Arthropoda; class Arachnida; order Trombidiformes; family Tetranychidae; genus Tetranychus; species Tetranychus piercei. Next base: position 17,043,948 of record CM071877.1, read on the forward strand.
TAAAATCAACTTTAAACATCGAAATGGCATCAAGTTTCAAGATTTGCCTCTTGATTGTACAAGCTCGCTTTCATCCAATTTACTAACCATCATAACCAAATCATGATCAAAAAGAATCATTTTTAATTGCTGTTCAAGCTTTTCTCGGGAAAACCATTGAGTAATCAAAAAATGTGATTTGATAAACGTTATCGACAATAATTTACGATGAAAAAAAAGAGTTTCGTTTAAAAAGCAAATATTAGACAATAATATCAATACCTTTTTCCAGTTGCTTCCCAAAGAGCTGATGCAAGCTTCCACATATCGTGACTTTCATTGAAAAACTCAATCCATTGGATTCCTCATGAGGAAGGTTGAAAAACTCGCCTTTTCCAATGATATTTTCCAGTTTTGCAAGATTCAAATGGCAACAATATTCTTACTTTTCCACTTCACTACTATTGCTATTTCGTTTTCTTACTATTTGATCTAATTTTTTTGTACACAAAATTTTCTTCTTTTTTTCAGGTAAAATTATGTTTTCCACTTGCAATTACCTTTCTTGTTTATTCCCTCTCTTTACTCCTTAATCTTTTTTACCTCCAACGAGATGAAACTTTTTTTCCTCTTCGAAGATAAACAACTTCTTCTCCTTTTTATTTTGATTTATTTTTATATTTTTTGGGCTTTCAAATTTTTCGAGGTTCCTTTCTTTGCTTTTACCTCTTGTGGTTGTTTTTGCTTCTCCTTGCTCTTAGTTGGACGTAAATGGTGATTTATCGTTGATTAGATTAAAAGTGAACACCAAAGGTAGTTGTATCAATTTAAGGTTAAACGTGGTTACACGAGCCATGGATGAGCAACAGACAGCAAAAGGTTGAAAGAGAACGTAGAATAAGGCGAAAAAAAATCCACATGGATAACCAAATAACAGTAATGCAAGGAACCACAAAACACTCCATAATGAGGGCATCATTGTATTACCAAAAATGAAGAGCAAAAAATGATGAAAAAACAAATTTACAGCAAGTTACACAACCACAGAATCAATGAATCAACAAGGCTGGCAAGGAAATTTTATCTCAAGAAGAAGAAGAAGAAAACAGAATTGTAAAGGTAAACTTGAAAAGGAAGCCCAAAATTAGTAATGATGAGTGATGGTGTGTGATGAGGTGATTGTGTAGTTGTTTGGTTAGCAAAATCAAAGAGATCAAAAGGTGGACTTGGATACAATTTAACTATTATCAAATTTTGACCAAATATTCAGAGCATCAAGTTACTCCGGAAGAAACTTTATTCTACTCCTTTACTTCACTCCAACTCTCTTCTTTCTTTCTTCTCTTCTCTTCTTCTCTTCCTTTTCTTTTTCTTTTCCACCTTCTCTCTCTATTCACACACAACACACACACAAACACACTCACCTTTTTCCCTCCTCTTCTCAATATCACCTACAGACTCACTCCCTGTGTGCTGTGTGTGTTGTGTGTGATAACACACAAACACATCAAAAGTCACTTTGTTCACTTTGCTTCCTCATCTGGTTAACCAAGTCATTTGTTGATGTTTGACAATATTTACATGCACCTTCAAGTTGATATGAAAGGTTTGATCGGTAGCACATAAGGTTGTTGAAAAATATTACTCTTGTTGAGGTATTTAAAGATGTTCACAGTTGTAAAATGTATACCTTATTGATATTTGTTGTGTAACACAATTTGATTGCTTCTTGTTATCACGCGTTAGACAAGCAGATGAAAAATAATGATGGCCATGATTATCATGATTACAATAACAAAAATTAGATGTATTTGTATGCAAACAAGTGTTTATAGAGAGAGAGAGAGAGAGAGAGAGAGAGAGAGAGGAAAGGTGGAAAGGATGAGGAAGATAAAGATGTAAAAAACGACGAAACTCAGGTTGTTTGAATGATATGTTTGGTTCCTCGTTTAACCAAAATGGAGATGCTCTCTGTTAGCCTTTGTTAGCTCAAGCTTCCATAGAGATGCGAATTTACTTTATCCTCGAGTTTGCTCAAACACTTTTTACTCCTTCCAAAGCATCATCAGAATAATCATCTTTTCCTTCTTTCTTCGTCTCTTTCGTTTTTTCAATTTTTCTTCTCTTTCTCTTTCTCTTTCACCGAGAATTAAAAACTTTATTTGGGTTAAACAGCAGGCGCGCTCCTTGAATGAGTAAAAATAACCATTTTTCGCAAAACGCTCGCTGCTTTAATAAATGTTACCCTTTGCCCTATTGATTCAGATTTAAAGCCCTTTATTCAAGTTTAAGATAGCACTCTGGATTCAAGTTTGAAACTTGACTATCATGCTCAAGATATGCTCTCAGTAATCAAGCTTTTGATCTGTTGCTATTAAAAATTAAAAATTTATGATTTAGTTTAAAGCTGTGGATGGCTATGGAAAAATTCAATGAAATTGTGTTGATTTAGCTGTTTACTGACATGGAAAGTTATAAATCCCAGCGATTGAGTCGATTAACGTTCCAAACCTTTTACTAGTGAATATGTGCGTGAATTTTTGATACATTGTTTAGTCATTTATTGCCACAATAGTATACCATTTCATAAATTATTTTATCGTGAATGTTCAATGCCATTTTAACCCGTTCATCTATTGTTCCCTTCTATTATTAATGACTAGTGTAACAAAAAAGGCGAGCATTTACCGTAAATGATGTGAGTAGTTATAATATACGGAAAACTTTATTGTGACATTAGATTAAGATAGAAGGAAGAACACATAATACAGTAACAGTTATAACAAAGTGATAGGTACCAACTAAAAGATGGGTTGACAGTCAAAGGTCGGTTACAATTAGCATTAACACATCTAAATAGCAACTTTAGTGTTTAATTCTTACTCACAACTTCGATGTCAACTCTTCCACTCTTCCACACTTGCTAACACTCTTTAAACTCTCTACAAGATGAACTTTTATATCAGGTAAATGGGGCGTTATCAATATAATTCAGTGTGCATTACCATATATATTCATGATACAAATATGGCTAACGATTAAAAGTTAATTAACATCACCAAACGGTAGGAAAATATCTCATCAACCTTATTTGGATGCATCACCGAATACCTGGTCAATATTCACGTCACACTAGCTTTATAATCAAGATGTTTCTGTAATAGTTTTTATTATTATGTAATATTATTTAATTTGCTAGTCAGTTGCTATTATTTTGTGCTTTCGCATTTCAATTTTCATGAATATGCTTATAAATCATTGTCGTAAATCAATGAAGTCTAGAACCAACGAATCAAAGTCCGAGTTTTGGATACAAACAATGTCGATATGCTCGAGGCCAGCATTCGAGGCAACAATTTATAAAAAAGGTGCAGGTTTTTGTGTCCTTGCGTTCTTATTAATATTTACTCATTTTATTTTCTATTCAAATTGCAATATTCCTTTAAAAGATCAAGTTTTCCAATCTTGACAAACGTAACCATACAACTCGTGAAACTGTCAATATATTATAATAATTGCTGTTGAGGATCGCCAACTTCGCAAGCGACTCTGTACAAAATTTCTGACCTCGGATACTAAATGCTTCCCAATTTACTTTATGTGCCTGATCTCGAATCTATGAACCTCAATCTATCTTAATTCGTGAATAATTCAGTCAAAGGAAAGAATGTCTGCTCAGAAACGGTGGTCACCAACACTTTTGTCGATTTTTTCGCTATAAATATTCGAACTGCTCCAAAAATGGTACAGAATTCTTTGAAGTCGAAATTAAAACGATATATTAGTATTGAATTATGTTAAATAATGTGTAATTAAGTTTGATTAACCAAAACCTTTAGTTCTTAGCTAAACTTCATATCTAACCGCAAAATACATTTGACATCCTAATTCTTGTTAAGGAAGCAGTTAAGCATTTCAGCAATCATGAAGTTATCCGCTATAGGTACATATGTTTTGCACTTACTTTTGCACGAAGCTGTATTCAAAAATAAACTAATTTTGATCAAAAATTGTGAAGTTATAGCCTTAAATGAACAAAAGCATCACGATTTTGTCAGTGATTAGTAATCGCTGATTAGACACAAACACAATTAATAATTGAATAAAAGAATGATGTTAAATTGCGTAAGTTGATATAAGGTGTGTGTAAGTTGATAATCAAAGCTTGGCAAAGCATTTCAGTCAACCTTACAGTCAACTTTGCAACCAACTTTTACAACCATTATTGACCTAGTCAGTGTTTTGCTAACGTTTTGCAAGTAAAAAAAGAGCAACAAAATACATAATCGCAAGGAAATGGGCAACATTTAATGCTTATGAACAAAAGCATACAAAAGCTCAACACTTATGATAATGCAAGAGGCAAGCAAAGAGAGAGTAAGTTTTAAATGACCGTTACCTTGGCGGGTCTAACTACACTAGTGCTATGGGCCAGCCTCAAAGATCACGTTTACGTCGATAAACTTTATCCTCAAGATTTTGCCTCTTCATATCTGTGTTAAGAATCGCTATTTCACATTTGATTTGTTTTTCACTATTTCTCAAGGTTACTCTAATTATCAGTTTCAATTTGAATCAAATTCTTAAAAATTAACATAAGCTAATTAGGAAAAATATTACCATGTTTGATTCAGATCCTCCCAAATCATTGTAATCGCCAGTTTTCATATGACTTTGAAGTTGAAATGAAGATTCATAATATGATTATTTATCATGCTATGAGATTACTTGTCACATGTCGTGAATGTGAGTTCGAGAAGATTTGCAAAGCATATAAAGATTCAGCGAAACAAAACATGTTACCAATTGATCAAATTAGTTCACTAGTTGTTGTAATTAAACAAGTAAAAAAATGAAAACTTTGATCGTTTTAGTTGTTCTTTGCTGTTTCACTGCAATCCTTGCTGCTCCTAAGGACCGACAGGGTGAAGCAGAGCATCAAGATACCCAACCTGAACTTAATCATGAAGATCATCCTGTACCGCATCACATTGAACTCGAGAATAAACTAGACGTCATCATTGGTAAACTGGATGAAATTGTAAGAGCAATTGAACGATTGCACCCAAACCCAGAACCAACCCAAAAGCCAACTACAATTGAGCCTACTGAATCAGTTATCACTGATTCCTACAACAGTGAATTAAGTACCACACAGGTTAACAACAGTGAAGCTAGCACTCCTGATTACCGTGAACCTAGTACCACTCAAGTCGACAACAGTGAATCTAGCACTCCTGATTACCGTGAACCTAGTACCACACAAGTGAACAACAGTTAAGACAGTGGTCTTCAATATATTTTATTTTTATAACCAATGGTACCAAGTTGACTTGTAAATGCTTAACTTTTTGCAAAATACCATTGAATGATTAAAATTTAAATCTTTTAATTATTAAGCTATTATATTATTATACACTTCATTCGGAAAGTTTAGAGATCACGCTTTAATTGATTAATTAGATACATTTTTATGGCAATCAATTCCCAACAGCATTATATTGTTATTCAAATCATGATTCATTTGTTTAGAGTCCTTTTTTTACAATGATATTTTTAGTTTATTGTATTTTGATCGGTGCTAAATAATCCACACAATGTTGGCTATAGCTTGATGCCACAGATTTTGAAATAGTACATAGTTTGTATGTTTTATTGAATGACCTCAATCCAATCGGTAATCTGTAGCTTCTCAGTCATTTGACATAACTGAATGGGACTTGGACTAAAAGACTCAAAATCGATTGTGCATTGTTACGACATAATGTCAAGGTCAGTCAAGGTCATTCAAAATTTCATGTTCATTTGATAGAGTATTAGCTTTTGTTGACCTGGATGCTATTACCCACCGGGAGAGCTCCGAACTGTAATCTTTATGTATCTTCATTTGCTTTCCTTTCAGAGCCATGCATGCTGTGAATCTTATAGTAACTGAAGCGCATTCCATACTTTTATCTCTCTGGCTGAATTCATGGAGTTCTTTATAAACTCTTTGAGTTCATTTTCGGTTCGTGAGGCTCTTGCAAATATTTACAGTCGCAAACAGAGGTGAAGTAACACGCAGTCATGCCAGGAGATCTCGGGGTATCCGTTTCAGAACTGCTCAAAGTGTATTGGATTGCAACTTAACCCCCACGTGCTAATCAATGCGTAACTCCAACTAAGCTCTGCAATTTACATATCAGCTTGAATTCTGTTACGTTTTCGCATTCAAATGTGAATAACTCCCGAACCACATAGCGACCTAGGGTCATAACTGATTGTGAGATTATTTGACTTCAAAAATTATGATTTAACCTTAATTTGACACTAACATCATTAGGAGCGATTTCCGAAAAATGACCTTGAATGACCTTGATTTTGAAGAATAACAATTAAGTATTCTCGAAATCTTCATAAAATTTTTTTCAAGCCTCTATGTAACTCAAAGGCAAAGTGGTAGCCGTTTAACATCGGTAAAATCAGCTGAAATCCCCTGCACAAACAAAGAAGTTATACAAAAATACTAAACACTCTAAACTCTAACTAAACCTAAATCTAAGAGGCAAGTCAATTCGAATCATCATCGAGGCAATTTAAAATATCATAATAGCAAAGATAACTGGCAGGTTACTGTATATCATGACTAATGTTCATCTTTTAGTACCCGAGTAATAGCCAAATAACATGGGACAAATTAGTGAAATCCCCTGTATTATGGTACAATGATTCTCGTTTGAATAGAACCAACTTTCATATGAACAAACCCAAATTTCATAAGAGTGAAACCGGCTGACTGTATGGACACAGTGCTTTCATAACAACAAACCAACTTTCAAATGACCAAAACTTATTTTCATAAGACAAAAACTTTCGAGTTAAAGAGTATCTTTATTCAGTACGCGGATTATTTTGTTGATCGTTGATTACTTCTTTTCTTTTGCATCGTGGAATATAAGTTAACATTTATCAAATTGTTAACTTATAACATTGGATTTATAATCTTAAGTGGAAATTCATTGGAAATATCAGTGATGATTCTCTTTAGATCCTCTGAGTAGAGTTACTCTTTAACTCGAAAGTTTTTGTCTTATGAAAATAAGTTTTGGTCATTTGAAAGTTGGTTTGTTGTTATGAAAGCACTGTGTCCATACAGTCAACCGGTTTCACTCTTATGAACTTTGGGTTTGTTCATATGAAAGTTGGTTCAATTTAAACGAGAATCATTGTATCAAGTATATTTTTCGATACACTATGAAAAAAGATTTGATTGTGGCCTTTTTGGTTCAAACATTATTTAGACCTAGTTAATTATTTTAAAAGAAAAAAATTAGGCCAAACATTTACAAAGTTATAGTGTTTTAATCGCTCTGAAAAGGACATAAATTTTTTTTCCAACCAAGTTTTTGATCAAACTTCGCAAGCGACTCTGTACAAAATTTCTAACCTCGGATACTAAATGCTTCCCAATTTACTTTATGTGCCTGATCTCGAATCTATGAACCTCAATCTATCTTAATTCGTGAATAATTCAGTCAAAGGAAAGAATGTCTGCTCAGAAACGGTGGTCACCAACACTTTTGTCGATTTTTTTCGCTATAAATATTCGAACTGCTCCAAAAATGGTACAGAATTCTTTGAAGTCGAAATTAAAACGATATATTAATATTGAATGCGTCTAGTTTGATTTATTAAAATTTCAGTTCTTAGCTCAACTTCATACATAACCGCAAAATACATTCGACAGTCTAATAAGTATAAATCACGAGTTTATGACAATTAAGCACAATGGAAGCACAAGCTCGGTAAAAACTGCATTTCATTCAGCTATGCAGGTCAAATATTATAATAACAATTTGAATATACTAGGTGTTCGGATCAACTGCTAGAAAGACATGCAATATATCATTCGATAGAAAAAATGTGTAAATTTTATATGGCGTTACTTTGATCTTAGTCATAGTACTCATTTTTGATTTCAGCATGGAGCTCCATTGTTTTCTTATGGAAAAATCCCTTACTTTGAGCTCTGATATCTCAAGAACTAACAATGATGCAATTTTCCAAATTATATCATTAGAAAGAACATTTAGCAAAGTTTAAAATGGCTTGATAAAAATTTCCATAAAAGTACGTGCATCAGAATGCGCCACTTTTTCGACTTTGACAATTTACCAAAAATCAACCTGTATTTAAATTTTCTTTCAAAGTAACGCCATATAAAATTTACACATTTTTTCTATCGAATGATATATTGCATGTCTTTCTAGCATTGATAGTTGCTGAGTAATAAACGCGCCAAAGTGGGGATAGTTGATCCGAACACCTAGTAGTTTAGTATCAGTCGCACGTTGCTTGAAATATACAGAATTGCCTCGGAAGATGGTGTTGAGTTGACAATAGTACAGCTTACATTATATTCTTGAAGATACGCCATCTAACGTTACAACTCATTCAAACTCAACTTTTTAGCAACATTTACAATAGTCTCCTTGGAAACAATATCAATCATCTCAATTAAATAAAATATGTTAATTTTTTAAGAGTATCAGTGGCATTATTATCTTCTCAAAATTAAATATCGATGTAAGCTATCAATTTAATGTTGAGAAACTCAGAGAAATGATCTTGCTAAACGTTTCAACTTCATGCTGATAAACAAAACCAGAGCATTCTATTACTTACAACAGTAGATGGCGTATCTCCAAAAATATCGAATAGTGTAATTTTACTGTAGTTGGCCTGACATCTTTGGAAACGAAACTCAACCATCAATTCAAAAACTTCGCAATTTAAACGGGTGTTGGATCAATTTTTCTCCTCAAATATTAATAGAAACTTTATAAGGGCGATTCCGGCAATGACACTTACATTGACCCTACGCACAGACCACAAAAAGACTGGCATGAAAGAACGAAAAGTAAAAATAAAGATTGTTCGTTGATTCCAAATTGACGCTAATTCCTAATTGTTGACCATTTTTTTGGCGATGCATGGGTTAAGGACACTTGTTTTTTTTGGTAATAAATAAGACGTTTGAGATCATTTTAGATAAGTGTAGTGTTTTATTAGTATAGTTTTTCGCAAAACGCTCGCTACTTTAATAAATGTTACCCTTTGCCCTATTGATTCAGATTTAAAGCCCTTTATTCAAGTTTAAGATAGCACTCTGGATTCAAGTTTGAAACTTGACTTAAATGAACAAAAGCATCACGATTTTGTCAGTGATTAGTAATCGCTGATTAGACACAAACACAATTAATAATTGAATAAAAGAATGATGTTAAACTGCGTAAGTTGATATAAGGTGTGTGTAAGTTGATAATCAAAGCTTGGCAAAGCATTTCAGTCAACCTTACAGTCAACTTTGCAACCAACTTTTACAACCATTATTGACCTAGTCAGTGTTTTGCTAACGTTTTGCAAGTAAAAAAAGAGCAACAAAATACATAATCCTTTGGATGAAAGCTGTTCTTTAATTTCTTATGCTCAACATCATCTTACATGGTTAATAAACATCACTCATTTTGCGTTTGAAAAATTTCTGTAAACCTAAAGTTTTCTTTATCCACCTTTCATAATGAATCTAATAGTTAACTTTTCAAAATAAGCAATCAAGACGCACTTACAATCTTCAATCTATGGGAATCTTGGGTCTCTTGGTTTAAGTATTCCTTAAGCTTGCCAGTAATTTGTATAAACTAATGTGATCAACTCCATATTACCAGACGGAAATTGTAGTTTAGGAATCTACAAAAAAATGAAAAAGAAGCAGAAATAACGGCAAAGATCAAGCCTTGGTTTCAAGTCCTGATGAGTGCAACTGGGTAGAAGCTGTCAGTTAAGTGAACTTCAATCCATGAATATCACCAGCTAGTTTCAATAACTTTTCCAGTCTAACAATGTTGTCCCTGAGTTTAATTTTCAAGTAATGAACCTACCATCTCCATTAAATGTCATATCACAGACAAACGAGAGTTTTGATATTATATTATGTAAACCAGTTTTATTTTTCTCATTTGACTTTAATAGTTGGGTTTCTTCACAGAAAGTCGAAACCATCAAAGGCAAAAATGATGAGACACATGACAGTGTGACAAAATACATCATTTGTTCCTCAGAAAAACGTACAAAAATGTTCTTTTAGGAAGACGAAGAAGATGTTCATTAAATAAATCAATAGTTATTGACTTAGCCGTGTAGTATCAAAAGCTTGTATCGTGAGCCGTCATTGATGTGGAAGTCAACGGTGGCATCTTTAATGGCATCAAGAATGTGGAAGGTTCCGTTGTAGAAGTAGGATCCGAATGGGTGTTTCATGTTGTCTTGGAAACTGATTCGTGGTAATCCTCGGTTCAAGCTGATGAGATCGTTCATGTTAAATGTTTGTTCTCTCTTGAATTCTTTACGTTCGCCGTTTCGGTTAACCCAATGGCAAGTAGCATCTCTCAAGGTTTGTAAGTCTTTGGCTTTTAAGCTTCCACTGGAGCTGAAAACACCTTTGCATCCGAAGTCGATCTTCTCTTCCTTTTGCCAGACTCTCCAGTTGTAGTTCATCTTGTTTGAAAGCATTTCCATGTAGAAAGCACCGTTCAAATCGTGATCTTCTTCACCGTTCAAATTCAATCCCATTTTAACATCAGCGGATTTAATACCCCAGATGTTGTATTTAGGAACATCAGATGTAAGTAAGTTTACAGATGAAATAACTTTGATGGGCTTAGAGAGAGTTTTGTGTTCGAATGAGATGACATGGTCAGCCTTCAAGTTGTTAGATGATCGTTTGATGGATCGGTCCAAAGTGATCTTAAGAGCATCAGCGTTTTCCTTTGGTCGGATAACGAGATTCCATTGGCCATGGTATTTGTCTTGAGAAGATGATTTCTCATCTTTGGTGGCGGTGACAGTCACAACTCTTTTTGGAAGAGTGATTCTTGATTCATAGACAGCGTTTCTGGCGTTCTTGACCAATCGAGACATTTCATAACCATATTGTCGTCCACTAGTTGCAACAAGAACTGAACCATATTCCTTTCCTTGTTCTTGATTCCATTTGAAAGATACATCATACCGTTGTTTGGCACTGTTTGGTCCTTCAATGTTCATTTCGATGAAACCTTTTTGTCCAAGAACCCATTTAGAGTTCATTTTGGAACATTTGGTATCCCAACAGTATTTACCGAAGATTTCGGGGCTTTCTACCAAAGTCAAAGCTTGGTTAACTTTGAAAAGGTTGGGTGATTCAGTTTTCAGGGAAATAAGGTTGTCAGAAATCAAAAGATGGTGGAAGAAGATGGGTTTACCCTTGAAGTAAAATTCATTGAGGACGGCGATTGGGTTCTCTAATTTATTGTTGACCTTTTCTAAGCCAAAGAATTGAACTGATGAACCATCATTAATGGCCAAATTGTATTGGAACCATTGTTTTCCTTGGATCTTCAAGTTGGTTAAACCAGTGACTGAGGTTTTTGATGGAGCTTGAAGCTTGAATGAAGCCTCAGAGTCAAGGGATTTGGATCGAAGGTAGAAAGAAGCTTCATTACCGATGAATTCAGCAAGTCTGACTAGGGGAAGTGAAACACTGAATTCAGAGTCAACCTTGGACATTTCATAGAGCTTAGCAGAGAAGTCAACCTTGTTAAGTCGAGTATAGTCGACGGCAAGTTTTCGTTGTTTACCAGAAGCAGTTCTTCCATTTACTTCAGCGTTAATCTTGGCACCCTCTCGAGCAATTTCAGCGGAAAGTTTCAAATTCATTGGGTTTGATCCCTTCTTTTCAACTTCCATATCAACTTTGCGACCATCGCGGTTGTATTTAACTTCGTAAGCGGTTTTTCGGAGAGCTTCGTACTTTTCTGAGGTAAGTTCTAATTTACCATTGACGTTGAAAACTCGACCACGTTGGAATTTGTCACCGTTGAAGTTGGCAGCAATAAGCTTTTGACCATTGTCATTAGCACCGAAAGTGATTGCAAGTTTGTCGTTGACAAGTTTGTAAGTCATTGCAACATCTTGGTTGAAGTTCTTGACGACAATTCTGTGTGGTCCAGCAATTAAAGTCTTGGCGAAAGTACCTTCAATTTGACCATCGAATTTTTCATCACCGTTGACGATGAGCTTGGATTGAGCATTAGTCTTCCATTGAGATGACTCTTGTTCTAGGCCTAGGTTGAACTTGATATTCTTACCGTAACCTTCTACACTGACTTCAACTGATTTTTTTGATTCTCGAGGAATGACAACGATGTTCCATTTAAGTTGATCAACGTGACCAACAACAGACCATTTTTCAGATTCAATTTTACTGTCAACAACTAATGGAACTCCGGATCGGTTTCGGTGTTGAAGGTGAATCTTGGTGAATTGATCATTGCTGATGACCAATGATGATTCTTTACCGTCATGCTTGATGTTGGCTTTAATGTCAACAGTGGGCATTTCCATTTGACCGAATCGAGATCGTTTCATGGGTAAAGCAATCTTGGAATTGATTTTAGCTTCCAAGTCTTGTTTGCTGGCAGTCATGTCAATCTTGGATAATCGTTTTTCTGGGTTGTAAACATGTTGGATTCGGCTTTCGAATTTGTCGCCAACATTCAAAACCATTTTGTGAACGAGTTCATTCTTGTCCTCTGAGCGAATTTCGAATGAGTAAATTTGTTTTTGATTTTGTTCATGTTTGGAAGTCAACAGCTTGTGATTTTGAGCCCATTTGAGTTGAGTAGAGTGTTTTTCACCGTGTTCAGCACACTGTAATTCAAATAAGAAGTCCTTTTCGGCAAGAGTGTTCTTCAATTCTGCATTAACATTAACTCTTCTGGTTTGTAAATTGAATTCGTAATGTTGCTTGGTTGTGTCCAATTTGGCTTCAAAGCTAGGCATGATTTTAGGTCCTGAAAGAGTTGTTGATTTAATGCTCTTAACATCTCTTGTGTTGATTCCAGAGAGTTCGTGAGTCAAATCCTTTGAATCCTTGGTGATGAGCTTGAAAGATTTTGCTTTCAAGTCAATCATGCTATCAATTGAACCAACAGGTACAGAAACTTTGCTCTTGATTTGATGGCCATTTCGGTCGTATTCGACATTAAGTAAATTCCTTTCTTGGAGTGAAACCTTGAGGTTAGCAGCAGCCTTGGATCGTTCTCGGATCAAGTCAGCTTCAATTTTGGTAATTTGTCGGTTATCTGGGTGAGAAAGGATCTCAAAGCTAGCTTGTTGCTTGCCAGAGGCTTTGTTAAGAGCGGCAGAAACATGGTAACCACGAACTGGTCGTCCTTTGGGCTCAACCTTGTAGATGGTGTTCAATTTGGGTGATGAGTTGAAAGCGTATGAAGTCTTAACACTTCGTGATTCTTGTGCAGATGAGAGGACAAGGTTAAGAGTACCCTCAGACAAGGCGGTGGTCTTGTGATCGATGATCATTTTGAATTCATCATCAAAAAACAGTAATAAAAATAGTGATGAGACTTAATAAAAAGTCAAAATTAAAATGGCAATTCAACGAACATGAAATGAGTACAGAAAAGCTTTTGAAAGTCGAGACGAAATTTTGTTCTGGGAATTGAAAAAAGTGTTGAGGTTGCAAATTGTTCTGGTTCAATTCTGAGTCTTGGGCCGAAAATTCAACACTTTGACTATTCTCTCAAAATTTACCCTCCTTTCATAATTAATTCAATATTCAGAATGAGTGTTGATCATACAAGATGTACATATTACACATATCTTTGGTAAACTTAACCAAATCTATGAGATTGGACTGATTGACAGAAAACATGGATTTTTAGTCATTATCATACTAATATCTCGTTACTGGTTATTTATAATCTTCAACCACAAAACTAACAAAGAATCTTAGTAAATAAAATTATTATTCAAGTTAAATTGTCACCAAAAAGAAGGATGAATTAAAAGCGGAGAATAAAGTTATATCAATGGAAACAGAGCAAAAGAGCTTTGATTTTTAATTCTATTTTTGGTTTATGAAGTTAAAGAATTTGGTTTTTTTCTTCTGCTAGTAATGAGCCAAGTTTAAATAGCAAGAACTAATTTGGTTTCATGCTAGGAATCGAGAACGTTACTTCGACTCCCTTATTGTGCGACGATTGATTTGTTAAACTGTTAATTACAACAACAAAAAGATTGTAATCAAAACAAGAGTAACAATTGAACTTTTCAGAGTGGCCAAACCGTATGATACAAAATCATGCTAAACAATCCATGACATTAGCGATTCTGGTTCTACAATCACTAAATATTGACTTATATTTTCAAGAAATTAATAGTTGCTGACAATTAGAAGAAATTAGCTACTTTGATGATTAAGGTTTTAGTCTGTTGCATAGTTAAAGTCGGATAACAATAACAAGATATTAAAATAACTTAATATTCTCAGGATTAACTGGCCAACCTTTAGCTGATAAATGGACTGATTTTTAAATGGCTCAATATATTTTACGAATTGATAATTTGTAAATATTTTGGAAACAATTTGAATATTATTATTAAATGATTGCAATTCAAGGATCAAAGTTGATGTTAACAGGCCAGGTTTGGTGAGGATAAAAATTATTGGCAAGGAGATAGAGAGATCGTAAGAGAGGCGAGATGAAGGTGATGGTGATGAAGAGGAAAAGGATGATGATAAAATGTAAAAGGAGGATGAATGGAAAAAATGAACCAAAATGAAGATGAAGACCCAAAAATTGACAGAGCGGTGTAAATGTAAGGAGGTGAAGAAATGGAGGAAAAAGGCAAAAAAGTTGGGAAACAAGGAAAAGATTGAAAGATGATAATGATGATGATGAGGATGATAAAGATGATTAAGATGATGGAGAACCCTGTGAGTTGGAATGAAGTTGGTAGTTCATTTTTAGAAACTAACGATGCAATGAGTGTTTCCCATATCTGGATAAGCTCAAGAAGATGCTTAGCAATTTTGAACATAGCAATTCTTTAACTAAATTTAGATTGTAACCATAGATGGTTATGAGGATGAGGATGAGGATGAAGATGTTGATGATGTTGATGATAGTGATAAGAGTAAGAAGTAGGAAAATGAAGAGTAGCAAACTTGGATGGTGATGGCAATTGCAAGGGAATCAATGCTTTAATAAGATTATTTGGGCAACAGGTATAGTTTTGCATATTATTGGTTTACATTGATCTTGTTGATCTAATCATCATAATCAATGTATCATTTTTTTTCATGTTTTTTTCGAGACACGAACAGATTTAATCTGCTGAATGGTTGAAGCATTACAAATTGTTTACATGTTTTTTGTTTAGCTCTGTTGATAAAATGCTGTCAATTTTAAAGTATTAGTAGAGCAAGTAATTTTTGATTGTTTGGTACCGAATGTTTATATGTTCACGAAATATTTTTATACCGATTGTTAAATGATTGTTGGACACATAATTAATTAATTTTCTTGTTGTTTACATTTCCGTTTCCGCTTATCGTTTTTTATTTATAATAATATAATTAAAGAACAATCAAGATCTTAGGTGTTGTCGATGGTGAGTTTTTGTGTGTTTTGATCTTGGACACAAAAGTAAAAGTAATAATATAATAATAGTAATAGCACAGCTTGCAATTCCAATTTTCTCTGCCTTTTTCAGATTTTCTTAAAAGGATAGGAGAGAGATAGAGAGAGAGAGAACACATACATATTGAAATGTATTTTGAGTGTATGAGAGAGAAAGAGAGATAGAGAAGAAAAGAGAAAGAGAAGAAAGAAAGAAATGGACAGGTAGATCGAGAAGAGAGAAATATATATATAGTATCCGTTGATCTGGTGTTGATGTAATGCTGTTGATGCTGCAGTTGACATAAAAGTTTTGACCATTTGGTTGTTTGTCGTTGTTTCTGATGTTTCTTGTTTTGTGATTGATTTTGCTTCCAAATAATTTAGAAACACTTTCTGTGGACAATTGCGGGTCCTGATTCGTCGTATTCTTGCTTTGAGATCCACATTTGTTGGAAAGTAGAAAGGGAAGCCAAGATGGAACCTCCAATCCAGACTGAGTATTTTCTTTCAGGTGGAGCGATGATCTTGATCTTGAGGGTGGATGGGGCCAAAGCGGTGATCTCCTTTTGCATTCTGTCAGCAATACCAGGGTACATAGTGGTACCACCAGAAAGAACGATGTTGGCGTACAAGTCTTTCCTGATATCAATGTCACATTTCATGATTGAATTGTAGGTTGTCTCATGGATACCACAGGATTCCATACCCAAGAAGGATGGTTGGAAAAGAGCTTCGGGACATCGGAATCTTTCGTTACCAATGGTAATTACTTGACCGTCAGGAAGTTCGTAGGATTTTTCGAGAGAGGAAGAAGATGCAGCGGTGATCATTTCTTGCTCAAAGTCAAGGGCAACATAGCAAAGTTTTTCCTTGATATCTCGGACAATTTCTCGTTCAGCAGTGGTAACGAATGAGTAACCTCGTTCAGTAAGGATTTTCATCAAGTAGTCGGTTAAATCACGACCAGCCAAATCCAAACGAAGGATGGCATGAGGTAAGGCGTAACCTTCATAGATGGGTACAGTGTGAGAAACACCATCACCAGAGTCGAGGACAATACCAGTGGTACGACCGGAAGCGTAAAGGGAAAGAACAGCTTGGATGGCAACATACATGGCTGGGGTGTTGAAGGTTTCGAACATGATTTGGGTCATCTTCTCACGGTTAGCTTTTGGATTCAATGGAGCTTCAGTAAGGAGAACTGGGTGTTCTTCAGGGGCAACTCTCAATTCGTTGTAGAAAGAGTGATGCCAGATTTTTTCCATATCATCCCAGTTGGTGATGATACCGTGTTCAATTGGGTACTTAAGAGTGAGGATACCTCTCTTTGATTGGGCTTCATCACCGACATATGAATCTTTTTGACCCATACCGACCATGACACCCTGATGACGGGGTCGACCGACAATTGATGGGAAAACAGCTCGGGGAGCGTCATCACCAGCGAAACCGGCTTTGCACATACCTGATCCATTGTCAACAACAAGGGCTGCTACTTCGTCGTCACACATTTTGATAGATTTGTTTGGTTAAGTGGGTTTCTGTGAACAATTGCAATTCATTGTGCATGAACACATCGAAAGATAAAAAAGAAAAAAAGAAAAAAAACAATAATCAGATTTGATGGATAAAAAAACTTATCAAGAAATTAGTAAGATGAAGTAAAAAATCCATTTTTTGGGCACAATTTTTGAACTTTTTAAACTTTTTTCCTCATAACTAAGTTAGTTTAATTCTTTTAAAAAAACACTTATTTAATTAAAATAGTAGATAACGAAACTTACAGTTAAGTTGAAATAAAAGTGTATTCGACCGGCTAGGGTTAGAGGTATTCCAAAGTACCAAGACGAGGTTGGGAAGCAAACTGATTAACTCTCAAGACTCGGGGTGAGTTTAAATACTAACGATGGGTCTGGTCCTAGATGAATTTAAGACATGAGCTTGCGTCGACAATTGATCATGTAGCAGTTATACGAATGTATGCGCGAAATAGTGATGGTGAACTGTTAAGGGGGTTGATCACAGAAAATTTACTCATCTTCTTTTTGAGTTGGGGAAAGGGAAGGAAAAACGAAAGAAAGAGCAGAAACTACAAGGAGGGCCAAATATAGTCAAAAAAGTTGGTTAAACTTAGGAAAAAATAACGTGTTACTACGAATGGGGATTCATTGCTTAGATTAAACCAATTTTAGGAAGATAAAGACAAGAAAAAAAGTAGCGAATGGAAAGAGAAACAACATCATGATGAAAAGAAGATGGAGGACAAGGGAAAGAGAAATAGAGAGAGAAAAAGTGAAAGTAAAGAAAAAGAATGGTTAAGGAGGTCCGGGTTAAGATTAGTCTATGATGAAGAGACTAAAAATAACGAGCGACTATGGATGTGATTCAAAAGTATAGACGAAACCAATTTTAGGAAGATTCCTTTTCCACCTCCTGTGTATCCTCTTTGGAGTCTTCATGAAGAAGAACATATTCTCTCGAGCTAAAACCAAATTTGATAACATCTTTCTCAAACAGTTCATAATACCTCCTTGGTTCAATTGGTTTGTTATTTATAAATGTACCATTCGCGGATTCCAAATCAATCAGGTAGGGACGAACTCTTTTGCCAGTTGAGCCATCATCTCTTTTATAAGTTACTTGACGAAATTGAATTACTGCATGCT
This sequence comes from Tetranychus piercei, assembly GCA_036759885.1. Classification (NCBI taxonomy): domain Eukaryota; kingdom Metazoa; phylum Arthropoda; class Arachnida; order Trombidiformes; family Tetranychidae; genus Tetranychus; species Tetranychus piercei. Next base: position 17,062,099 of record CM071877.1, read on the forward strand.
GCTTCGAACACGAAGGATGGTCAATAGGTAGATCAGCAACCCGTCTATCACGACCCAAAAGATATGCACTTTGATTTGTCAACGTTATATGCGGTAAAGCTTCAACCCCTTTAAAAGGATACAATCTCCAATTTTTTTTAGGAATTTTGGCCTCCGCAGGTTCAGAGTATTTAACAACGACACCATTAAAAGTGTTAGTATCCTCGGCTAATTTACCACTTAACGAGTAATTCGGAGTAACCATTGTACTTAGAAGTAATATAAAGTAAAAAACTTATAAAAAATTAAGGCCAGTTGTGAATTTCAAAAATATTTTTACAATAAAATAACCGATATTTAAATTTGTCAGTTGATTAGCATAAATAAAAATTGAACTTGTCTAAATTGTAATCGCGAAAATATTTCAATTTTGTTTACAATTTAAACCAACTGGTCCAGTTGCTGAAAGGCCCTCTACACAATTTCCAAAGTATTAAAAGCGCTCCTTTCAAATTTATTGTTCTCTTTGTTCTCAAGCCAAGAAAACTCGAATCGTTATTAAATAAATAATCTGATTTAAACCTCAGTGGATCTTGTAATCATCTAAGTTCTAATTTTTTACAAGTCATCAAACACCGAAAATAACATTGATATACCGAAATACTTATGATAAGTGAAATAAGTTTCAACTTATAACCAGGAAAGGAAATTCACTGAGAGTAGATTTATTAAACCTTCACTTCATTATAAGCTGAATCTTTGATTTCTTATTCTTTTTAAATTATCTATATCAACTTAATTTCTTTCAACTTTAATCAAGTTCAAGAATAGCTGTGACTTAGCTGACAATTTTATAAGAAAACAAAATTGAATGGAAACAAAGTGATCTGAAAAATGGATAAATACTTCAAATCTAAAGACTCTTTATGGTTATTGTTAATATTGAGATTAAATTAAGGAGCTGATTGAACTAATTGCTGGAGAAATTGCTAGCAAAAAATACTCAGTAGATGATAAAAAAGTTGTTAATTGATATCTTGTTGAAAACAATTATAGTCGAATTGTTGATAACTAAAAGTAGATTTAAGGTTGGTTTTACCGTTTATTAAACATTTAACGAAGTAAATTAAGGCTTAAAAGGCATAATTGAAGATGGTTTAAAATTGATTTATTATTCATCATTTTTGGATAGTAAAAGGCATGATTAAACATCAGCCAAAGATACGATTGGAAAAGAATAAATTTCAAGATTATTGTCATTAATTGATTAGCCAAAATACCTTGAATCTTTGTTTATTTACGTTAATGTTAATCAATTGTTAACATTTTCAAGTGATAATCTGTAAATCAAATTAATTTTCAAAGCAAGCTTGTGATGGATCCGATTCCAGGCCAAGTATGGAATCTTGATTTTGTGAATAAAAATTTTCATGTTAAATGGTAACAGTATTTTTGGCAGCAATATTGTAACTATAAGTAATTTGAGGCAATCTATTGCAGCTTGAATTTGTTCAAGCTTTCTTTGTAAATATAATATTCAAGTGTTCTACTAATAATTGTTTGTTTTAAATAATCAGTTTTAATACAAATAAAAACAAAATGATATAATTAAATAAAGGTGAATGGATTGTCATTGGTCGAACGTTAAAAATTGAATGATAAAACAATTCATGTTCAGTATTGTTGAAAAAAATGAACTATTGATGATTTTATCAAATTTTACTCAAGAAATGATTTTAATACGTGTATGTTTTTTAAGTTTGCTTGTGTGTGTGTTTGTGTTTTTTTGTGTTGTGCAGCCAAATTATTTCATGGATAAGGCGCAAGGAAAAGAAAAAGAAATAGATTAGAAAGACATAGAAAAATGAAAGAAGGATTAAGAGAGGAATAATAAGAAGGAAGAGATAGAGAGACATGAGAATAGGAGGAAAGAGAAGAGATAGAGTTTATATTTATAAATATGTATAGATAGATTGATAAAGAAGTTTTGTTTTCTTAAATAAAGTGAGTTTTAACAGGTAAAAAACACGATTTGATGGATACCTGATCAAAAAAGAGAAAGTGAGAAAAACGAGAATGCATCTCAAAATGATGATATGGGGATAGGCTGAATTGGTATGTTTGAAGCTAAGATTCATAGAAATACTTGCTAAAACAAGTTTCAGGTATACATTGTAAATAAGTAAAGGGACGTAGAAAGAAAATGATGTTTTGGTTGCAGGAAAAAACAGATAACTATAAAGATATAAGAAAGAAATTGAAGAGAGGACAAAAGAAATTGAGAGCGTTTGATGAAGAGGGGAATACATGCTTGATGATAAACGATTATTTGAAGGATCAAGTGTTGTTTTGATTTAAATCAACATTTATAAACTGATTCAATCTATCAGAGTATTGGCCATAAGATTCGACATCGTTATGGCCAGCTCCTTCCAACCATAGAGGTTCAACAGCACGGGGACATTTTTCGTACATCGCTAAACCGTGTGAAAAGTCGATTATTTCATCTTCAGTTCCATGGATAACTAAAACGGGCGATGTTATTCTTGGTGCTTTTTCAATGCTGTAATTAGAAAATTTCAAGTAAAACATTGGATTTGAGACGGACAAAAGGTCAATAAAAGGTTAGTGTCAAAGTTAATTGATTAAATTGTAAGTGCAAATAGTTGAGTAAATATGTATTGATTACAACCATAGTTTATAGCCAAATGATCCAGGAAAAATGATATGTACATTTATAAACGTCAACGAATAGGTGTTGGTAGATCATATTGGAAAAATAAAGGTAGAGAGAAAATGAATTAGTGCTTTGTCATATGGAGTAAAAAGAGAAGTTTGTTGAAGAAAGGGGGTGAGAGAAGAAGTGAAAAAAAAGAAATAGAGAAAAAAGTATAAAATGAAAAAAAGGAGTCAATCACCTTGGGAATGCGTCAAAGAACCAGGTTCGTTTAATGTTTGAGAAAGCAACTCTCATACCGGACGTAAGTGGCGAGTGTAGTATCACAGCACCAACCTCATAACGTGAGGCAAGGTCAACTGTAGGCACAGTACCTATTGATTGACCATAGAGTATAATTTTCTCTGGGCTAATACCGTAATGAGACCTCAGGGCCTGCCAGGCGGCATCAATGTCTGCATATAGGTTCTTTTCAGAAGGTTTACCACTGGAGACACCATAACCAGAATAATCATAACTGAATATATTACAATTGATTTCAGAACCAAGTCCTAGATAGAAACTGCTCATCTGACCCAGATCAACAGCATTACCATGGCTAAAAAGGATGGTGAACTTTGGATTGGGGCAGGCACGAACATACATACAAGCAATACGATTACCTCGGGAGGAACGGGCAAAAAAGACCTCTATTTGATCTAATTCCCTTGGAAGATATTGCCATTCGGCTCGTTGGCTTAAATCAAGTGTAAATTTATTATTTTTCTCATCCAAAACAAAATTGTAAGTTGGCTCAGGTGGGAGAAATGCCAACTTGGCTGCTATTCTACCTGGACACGGAGGGCAGCAGAAAAGGCAGCAAAATCCACTAAATGAGAATCCGTTCATGCTTGATCCATGGAATATTTTCTGATGACACTCGGGATAATCCTCAATCAAATCACAATCAAAATCACCAAGTTAATAGATAAAAATCCAATAAGGTAAACAAAAACAATTGAACACAATTAAATTTTCATTCACCCTAAACAAAATATAAGACAAGCAAATAAGAGCACACAAAGATGTAATTATTAGACAATTGCAGGTTTTTTTACTGTTTTCTAACGTTAACAGATGGAGCAAGTATCGATTAAAAATTCTGAACATTCTGAAGTTCAGATTGAAGTCTTTTATTGTATTAAATTAAATTCCTAATTTGTAAGTTAAATCTTATCGAAGATTAATCATTAAATCGCATAACAATTGCTGTCATTTAATAAGTTAAATGTCGACTTATCAGTCGAACTTTGATTTCTTAATCTGTTTTTCTAGTTTTCGATCGGGATAGATTGGCAGTAGCTATCTTTTTGATTTATACATTTTATTTCATGTTATGTGATTGCTCATCAATAGTAATTTTTGTGCTTTCTAAGCTAATATTTTTTGTTCGTGAATTTATTATCTAGAAGCTACCTAAAAACATCCCTTACTCAATTATTTCACCATGTGTATGAAAATTTAAACGAAAGATATGGTTCGATTGACTTGTTGAAATGTGTTTGTGACATGTTTTATTAAACTAGTTGTTATATTAATACTAGTACACAAAGGTAAGGATGAATTATAATTTGATCAGATTAATAATTATCAATCATTCGTGTAGCTGCCACCTCAATTCATGGGAATGTGAAAACATAATTTGATGATAAGACATGAAGTTAAGTTCATCTAACAAGAATGTAAGAATGAAAGTAAACCATAGTTGTGGTAATAATTAATAATAATCGCAAATGTGGAATCATCACTACCATATTTCCATTATTTCCTCTGCGAATTAGTTGAATGTTCTGAGGTCATTCCTGTTGGCTCTACCGATTTTGATATCAGCCGATGGAAAGCATTACGATATTGCGGGTTCATAATGAAGTAAATCAGTGGATTCACCGAGGCACTGAATAAAACCAGCCATAAAGATAGAATGTAAACGTAAGGATGTCTAAAAGCAAATAAAAAAGATGTTTTTTATTAAATAGAATGAAAATCAACAATTAGCAGTTTTATGCAGTTTGTACTCCTAGAACTTTTCTACTTGAAATGCATACATGTATTAATAGTTTTGTTTTTTCCTAGATCAACAGATTACCAACTGATTAAAGTATTACTTCTCAACATGGATATATGCTAAATATATTCTGTTTACCTTTTGGATTATCGTGAAGCTGAATTTAATTAAATAATCGGCAAGAAGGAAAAGATTTGTTCCCATGCCAAACGAAGAAAATAAATGCAACTTATCTTTCATAATGACTGGAATGGCCTCTTACCTTACTGGAGCTGATGTTATTTGTAATATAACTGAAGGTGCATAGCAAATCACGAAAACCGCGAAAATGGTGAACATTAATTTAGTTAATCTCATTTCTCTCTGGCTACGATTGATTCCTTTGTCAGCTAAGTTTCGAGTATGAGAACGAACCTTAAACCAAATGATCCCATAGCAGATGATGATTGTTAAACAGGGTATTACAAAGCTAATCAAAAAAAGGAAATCTTTCAGTGCTTCACTCCCCATGATTGTGCAGGTTAAAAGACTGGCTTGATAACCAAAGTATCCCCAGGTATGGGTCAAAGGTAGACAAAGTATAGCAAATGGTAATACCCAGGTAATTATCACCATAATCAACAGATTTCGATTGGAATAGAAACTGTTGGACTGAGCATTGACAATAATAATGACCAATCTGTGAATAAAATATCAAAGTTTGACGAGAATCAATCAATTTTACATTGTATTGTATATATTGTAAAAAGAAACAGTTTCATGATGATTTTAAAACCTAAATTTTATTCATTTTCTTTTGAAGGAATTATTTGCAACTAGAGACAAAAATTTGATAATTATTCTTTCATTAATTTACTGGAAATATGTCTAGTGATAGCTATTTATATCCGTTTAAACAGTCGCTTTCTTTTGGATATGAAAAGCACAATTTAAAGGAAATGAGCGTGAAAAGATCGGTAAGATAAAATATTTGCAAAGTGTTTTGGTTTTGTATTGATCTATTGTAACTGTTTCTTTCGTTTTAGGGATAAATTAGGAAAAATTGGTTACCTGTTGATTGCAATAAAAGTAATTGATAAAAGAGAAACTGCAATATTTCCATAGTAAAAGTATGGATATAAATGACAAATCAATTGACCGAAAGGCCAATTGCGAGTAAGAAATGGAGTCGCTGTTAACGGTACATTGAAAAGGCAAAATATAAGATCAGAAGTACTTAAATTGATTACCAGTTTAGTCGTTGGTTGTTTAATCAAACTTGCCGAATATTTGGTCAAACACAAAATGACCAGAAAGTTACCGATGGATCCAATAATTCCAATCAACAAGGCAATCGAAAAGGTTACAATGGCTTCCGTTTGATTGGATATAATCATTATGAACTAGTAAAGTTTGACTAGTCAAGTTGGTTGACTCGAAAAATCACAATTTTACATGTTATTGATTAAATAGTTTTATTCATGGAAAAGTTAATAACGATTGGAATACACTTCACTGATTGCTTAACAAGTTTCGATCAAGGAAGACTAACAATGAGAGCAATATCGAGATAAAAAATATGAAAGTGAGATGAAATTACAAATATGATGCCAAGGAAGCGGAAACTGGTGGTGGAGTTACTTGTTAAAAGAGCTTTTTTCAGTGAATTAATCTGGGTTGACACAAAATTCAGATTTTGGCTATTTTATGATTAAAATGCAGTCAGAACCACTTTTGAAGTGACTTTGATAAAAGTCGAAACATTGAAACTAGAGTAATTTTTGGATAAACAATTTTTATAGAGTTTCCATGTTTCTCAGATCTTCGGATCTCTGCTCATTCGATGCATTGTCCTCACTTGTTATAACATATGGTTTTGAATGATATTCACGATGTTTTTCATCTCGATGATCATCATAATAATAACCGTCATATCTTTTAGCATTTTCGTCTTCACGTCTCCTTGAATTGATTCGTACTCTTCTTAGTCCTCTTTGGCTTTTCCTCAACCTCCGCAGATCTTTCCACTGTTTCCTTCGTGGTTGGCTTTTGAAATCATATTCAATGAATGGGAAATCACTTCTTGTTTCATCTCTAATTGAGTAATAATTTGCATGATGATTATTATTTGAGCATTATTATCACATTTGTTGGGATATTTGCTACTTACTTCAATTTACTGTCCATTACCTGTGGATTGAGACTCTTGTCAAGCTGCCCAACTGTTAATGACACCAATTGATATTTCGAGTAAATTAATGAATCATGATTAACCTCTGGTAAAACTGTAAGATAACAATGAGCTAAAAGAGTTTGAAGCACAATAGTACTGTAGACAAAAAGTAACCAATTCATCTTTTAAATCGTTCTCAAACTTTGATTAAAGAGTTTCTGTTTCTGGTTACATGCCATTTCATTTTTGATGGCTTTATATATAGCCCATTGAACATCTTGTATATTTGATTAGCTGTAATTATTAATTAAAGGACATTGGACTACTTTGATAGGTTAATGATGATTTCAAACAATTTTTCTTCCGATCAAATTAAACAAATGCAAAAGGAAGTTTATATTATACTTTAGATTATTTTTTACCGACATTTGTGAGAGACACAGTTAACAATTTCAATACAGCAAATTGCTTAGCAAAAATTGACTGGATATAATAAGGTAACAAGGAAATTTAAATAATTATGTTCCAATTAGAAATTTAATTAAAATGAATATTTATATTAATAGATTTACCTTAATTGTGTTATCAATTACCTAAAAGAGAAACCTTTCATTTTTACTGTTTAATTAGACAAACGGTACTCAAAATTAAAAAATGTAATATCTCTCAAGAGTCTTAAATTAAGAAGACGTGTTCGAATTTTAAGACTATAGCTAAATATTTATAAATTCAAAATCTTAATCAATAATGTTCAAGTTAATTGAGTTGATTACGTTTCTTTAAAGCTTATAACAATATTTCACTTTAATCATTCCTTATTAAAAAATTGTAACGATCTTAAAAACCAACTCTCAATCTTTCAACAAGTCGATTCTTAATTGTTTTGAGATAAACAAAATTCCTGAGTTAAGTAACATACAAGGTAACCTAAAAATCAGATAAACAAGAGAAATTAAACCCATCCAACAAAATGACAAATTCAAATTTCAATAAAGTTCTAACAATAAATTGTGTTCAATTTTGTTTCGTTTGGTTAAAGTCAAAGAGTAACCGGTTATTTTAAAACCATGAAAAGTAACTGTTAGAGTAACCAGAATCGCTTTCTCTCTTCTCTCTAACCAAATAAGCGGTTACCAGTAACCAATAGTAATGAAGTTGGTAAAACATGTGTGTGATCTAAAACATCTTTGAAATGTTTTAGATTTCTAACTTTAATTTGTGTCAAATTTGTCTAACTAGCACTTGTAGGTAATCTAAATCATGAGAGGAAAGTACAAGCTTCCAAATCATTATGTTCATCCTAAATATTGTGACCTATGGAGCTTTGGTAACGAAAGAGTTCAATTGAATGGTCATATAGAAAATGCTCCTTACCAGGGTTTTGGAAGGTGAGAGCATTATTTACAATTTAACTAACTTTGATTGCCATTTTTTGGTTCTAATTTATGTTTTACCATTTCAGGTATGTTTGTCAATTGCAGCGTTTAACTCTGAAATTTTGTAAATGGGGAATAGGTAGTAAAGGTACTCGTGATTATATTGAAAAGGAACTGGTCGATTACTGTCGAACCAACCCTGGTGTGGTTGTTTATCTTAAACCAAGAAGACATAAAGCTCCTGTCATGGTTTGTGAATATCTAAATGGAAGTTACCATTGGATGGCTTTACATGGAATGTCTTCTGAACATATTAAATTATGGATTGATTTTCATACTAAACGCTCTGGAGAACCTATTCGTAAATTTGTTAAAGATGTTAGAACTGCTTGGCCATCTGTTCAAGGTGCATGGAATCCATTCTTGAACACACCTAGTGAAATAAATGTCACACCTTTACCCGATGAAGAAAGAGGCAAATATAAACCATTAAAATTATCAGCTACTGAACAGTTATTGCGAATGCAAGCTGAAGGTAAACTCCAAAATATTTTGTTTGGAAATGACGAATGATTAGCTAGAACCTGATAAGCTGATATAATTTTTAAATCAATCATCCTTAGTAGCTTAATGAATGGAGGGTACATTTAGTTTGGATGAATGATGAAAGGATTGTTGGAATTCGCTTTTATCCATTTGATATCAAAAGGGTTGAGGCTAGTCATATTGTAGCTATCGAAGCACCTCGAATTCATATACCTCATTTCCTCATTCAGCTTTTGTTAACGATCAAAATAAAATCTAGCCTGCAATCATTACTGAAGGAATTCGGAATTTTTTTGTCAACTGATGGTCGAAACTTCTATTTCGTCTTAAATTTTCTGATGACTTGTTAAATAAATTAAATTTACCTCTAATTTGATGATCGAATATTCATTTAAATTTTTCACCCACAAAGTATTAGAATTTTGGATTGAAGATTCTGTTTTATTTATCGGTAAAAAATAAATATCTGCTATCCTAAAATAAAATTTTCATTTATTAAAAACATGTACACATAGATAATAGAACGTAAATCATTGATGACAGTTTATTGATTATATATTTGTATACTCTGTTGCTGAATCAGATTAAGACAAAAAGGTGAAGTGAGATAAAATAATTAATCGTAGCGAATATTTAGCTTTCTCATTTCTAAGGCGATTCCAAACAAATATTCATAACATTCAGCCATAGCTTTCGTTGATTGCCAACTCGGGCCCCAAATATAGACTCCATGTCTTCGAACAAGAACTGCGTTTGTATCAGGATATTTCCTAATTGCGTCAGCCATCTTTTCAGTTAAATCACGCTCATAGCAAGTATTTTCAATGATGGGTACGACCAAGGTTTCATCGTATCTGTGACTCACTTGGGCCGAGCCTTTTCTTATTCCTTTAATCATTTCTTGTTTGGTAATTCTAAACTCCATTCCAGGTGTTATCAAAGTAACCAGATTGGAATTCATTGAATGAGAATGTATAACGGCTCCAGCATTTCGCATTCGGTATGCATTAAGAAATAATGGTGTACACTCACTAATTTTTAAATTGCAGGTAATCGGCTTTTCGATAATGTCACCTATAGCGTCAATCACAAATATATCCTCTGGTCGCATCATTTCCTTTTGAACACCTGAAGGAGCAACGTAAATTTTATCTTTTAATTTGATACTCAAACCTCCACCGGTTCCGGAGACCCAGCCAAGGTGATAAAAACGATTACAGAGGAAAGGAATTAATTTCTTTGGGTCAGTTTCGATACCATTATCGTTGGAGCTAACAGCAGTTTTTGTTAAATCCATTATTTCTTCACAAACGTTGAAAAACGGAGAAAAACTGGAAAAATAATTCAATTTATTAAATCACAGAAAGATTTATAGAGTTACAAATAAAGAGCAAAGTCTTCGCTCACTCTCTTTAAGAGATACAGCCATTGGTTATTCACATGATACAATGTGACAATCTAATTGTTAGTTTGGCGGTAATATTGATGATTTATTTTTGCAATCAGATGGTTTAATTGTTAATTAATAATAACACTTAACGATAAAGATATTCAAATATCAGATTAATTTGCTCAACGGTGGCAATGAGCCTAATTGCATATTAATATAAACGAACATTAAAAGTTACTACCTAATTTGATTGCTGTTACAAAAGGAATTGTGTAAATCATACTCAGGTGAACACCAATCATGCATATTAATTAAATGTTTTATTGTGAAATAAATTATGTGAAATGATTATTAGTCAAAGATCAATCTATCAAAAATAAATTTTGTAAGTTTCGGATTCTATGCAATTTATTTTTGTAATGATAATTTACAATCGTTGAAAACAAAATTAACAAAAGCTTAAAACAAGATGAAATAGATGATCCAATAATTTAATGATTATAAAAGGCCAAAATTAATGCCTAAACTGATATCAATTAATGATCTAAACTCTCCTTTATTTGGCAATAAAAATGGACAAAATTACGAATTGCTTTAACATCAGTTTCACTTGAATCAATTGCAATAATTTCTCGCCCAGTATCAATTTGATTGTCGAGCAAAAAAACCAGTGAACCTTTACGATCCAAGATGTCTGTAAATTCACTGATGTCAACCTCAATTGTTTCATTTTTAGGTTGATTTTTAATTAACTCTTCTAGTTGTTGACAATTTTTAATTTTAATTGCTGTTGAGTGGCGAGTTATTTTTAACTTTGGTTCCATCTTTTTCGTTTCAATTTTAACCTCAATCAGTTTATTGATTGATCTAAAATACTCAACAAAGTAGTCACTTATATCCTCGTAACTGTGAAAATCAAGAATAAGATCCAAATCTTTTCGTGTTTGATCAGCTCTGATTAAGTTAACAGCAACATACTCGTAATCAAAGTTAGCAAAATTTGGTCCTTGTTTCAAGTAAAGGCAATCACGGAATAGGTTTATCCGATTGGGTACCAAGTTGATGATGAATTTTGATTTGGAATCGTTAACATCAAAACAAAGAATTTCCTTCTCAATCAACTGTCGAACCCAATTGTTGGTAATCACATTTGCTAATTCACTGAAATATTTCTTCAAGAATCCGGTATCTTCCCAACGACCATCAGCTTCAGCTAACAACTCTTTGGATGATTTTCTTGAAGGATTGTTATTAACCTCTTCTGGTAAATCAATGAATGACTTGGATGTATCATTAATATTTTCAACCTTTGGATGGATTGAAGGTGTTTCCTCTTGATCATCTTGCTTCTCACTGTCAATATCTTCAACCATTTGATTCGTATCACTTTCAGTACTTTCATCAGCATTTTGTTTTTTCTCTTCACTTTCCTCGTTCTCTTGGTCCAGAGATCCTGTTAATTGTCTAACGCGAGTTTTAATATTTTTAATGATCAATTCCTCGACATCCAGGTAAACATATTGCCAACCAAATTGATCTTTAACTCTTTCTCCTCGCTTTAAATCATCGTTGAGTAGATCAAATATAAATTCACCTTTGTTCGAACCATAACCACCTTAAAAGACAAATAAAACCAAAAAGGCTAAAATTAATATCTGAATTGGTACATTGAATATTGTTACTCACCAAAAACGAAGATACATTTGTAATCGGAATGATTATCATCCTTGAGAAAATAGATTAACTCATGAGCGTCTTTAATCAATTCAATAGTTTGAGACTTCATTGCGTTGTTTTGGGAAGATTCAATGATTGTTAGGTAAGATTTACTTAAACGACAGCCCATGATATTGAATGAATTAAAATGTTACAAAAGTGTGAAAATGGCGAGGATGATGATGAAAATGCTAAACAATAATCAAGTCCACTATTCATCGCCTTCAGAAGAGAAGCAAAGAAATAATGGTATTATTCAGTACCTAATGATGAGAGATGCAAAAATCAACTGAATCAAGCTCAAAATGGTGTTTCACTATTAATTGAACTAGCGACGATAAAAGTATTATCTAATAAGAAACTGACCAGACAAGTAATAAGATGAAGAGAAAGACTGACAAGATGTACGATGTAAGACGAACCAAGAAATAGGAAAGGTGAATTCGTTTTCTGGTTTTGTTGACTCTTTGTTTGATGATTACCTTTTCACAAGTTAATCATCTTTAATAGTCTAGCAACACGCTTCTTCGTAGCAATTGGATTTTCATCAATCCCCTTGGAAATAATACGATCAGTTTCAAAACAAAACGAGACTCCACCTTCCATTAACTGGAAACAGCAGTGAGAAGGAAACACTACATGTTATTAAGCTTAATTCATTTTTTTTCTTGCTTCTTGTCTTTCCATTTCCACAATATAATATTCACAATGATAGCGCAACTATCACCATTATTATTATTACCTTCATTACAATCATTATTATTAACATGCCCACCATGGTCATCAGAAGGGGAAGAAGAGTATCAACCAGGTTCACCATAATCTATTGAGCGAGTGGTGATTATTTGTCAAATAATTCTCTAGAGAAATATTAACCATATCAATGAAACAATATGAGAACAGTTGAACCGTAAATTATTATCGAAATATCTTACACAAATCATACCAAATTTTATCCCATTCAAGGTAGATTCAGTTGACTTTGATATAAACCTGAGAACACAAAGGGTTTCCACTTGTTTACCCTGACTTGATTCTGATGAAAGCTTGCCATTTAAAGTTGTAAATACTTTTTCAATCGGTGTGTAAATTTCATCGATTACGTATGACATCAATTATCCCAATTAGCGATAATCAAAGAGAGGACAGATCCAGAGTATAACTCGTTTCTTAGCCAAACTTGTCTTCCTATTTTTTGTAACAATCTTATGGTTTGGATTGCAATCGGCATTCGATTCTTAGGATGAAACGTAATCTAGCATTAAATTAATTGATTGAAGACAAAGAAATTAAAAGTGCAAACTGAAAGGCAATTTGATTAGGGCAATCGTATTATGGAGGTAACGTGTAAGTCCATTGAGTACAAATTAATTCATCACAGATGACTTTGAATAAGATTTATACATTCTAATGGCATATTAATATGCAGTTATGTTTAATTGCAAGTTTAATAAAAATGGTTACCAAATCTAGTGAGACAATTAAAACTCTATGTATTTAACTCTGTGTAACTCTGTGCAAGTAGACTTATAAAAAGCAACTTTTAGTTCATTTTGTTCGCAAAGTTATTCAATGAAGAAGCTTTCACGTTAAAAGTAGAAACAGTTATTTAATGTTAATGCATTTTACAAACAATATACTGATAATCAGCCATAACGAGTCAACTGATTTATCAGTCTGCAAATTAATTAAGTACTCAGAGCTGTTTTAATTAAAGCTAACATAATTTCACAATATCATGAAAGCTTGGCCTCCAATAATTGTTAAATAACTACTCAACTAGTTCCAATGTTACATTAGATTAATAGATTGGCTCTTGATAAGTTGGACTTTTAAATGTTAACAACTGCTACATTTCTGTACCATGTTGGCAATAACTTTGATACTTTTATCAACTAAAGTGTATTTATCCATGAGCTATGAAAAATTGAACTGTGGTAAGTACAGTTATAATTCAAAATATTGATAATTTTTTCCATTTCTCAATCATTTAAGCTAATAATTCACAAATAAATAAGATTCACTTAATGTCCTGTTTAACAGCTAATCTTTGAATTTTGTTCTGGGTACTTTTTTAGATTGTGGAATTGAAAGTGTTGACTCTAAGATCGTCAATGGAACTGAAGCTACTCCCAATAATTACCGATGGATGGCTGGAATTTCTGATCGAAATTTACAGAATGTTTTTTGTGGTGGAACACTAATCAACAACCGATATATCTTAACCGCTGGCCACTGTTTTACCGACATCGATCCATCAAATGTACGCATTATCCTAGGAGCTCATGATTTAACCAAATTACAAAATGCTTCAATATATACACCTGATAAGATTATTGTCCATGAAAAGTATGAACCCAATTCTTCTCATCAAAGGTATGATATTGCTTTGATACGCTTGAACAGGAATGTTACCTTTACAAATAACATTGGACCAGTATGTTTACCTCCAAGAAACATGAAACGTAGCTTTGGTTCATTTAAGGTAATTGGTTGGGGTTCATTGGGTGAAGGTAAAGAAACATCAACTCGATTAATGGAAGTAATTGTCAGAGAAAGGCCATTGAATGTTTGCCAAAAGCTTCTTACTGATTCAAGGATAACAATTGATCATATCTGTGCTGGTGATTCTACTTATGATTCTTGTTCAGGAGATTCTGGTGGACCTTTGATGACCAAAATTAGAGGAAGAGTTTATATTGTTGGTTTGGTATCGTGGGGCGTTGAATGTGGGCATAAAAACTACCCAGGAGTTTACACCAGAGTATCTTCATACGGAATGTGGATCTATCAAAACTCTAAAGAAGCTCTTTACTGTAATAATCAAGCATTCCACAATAATTCCTCCAGCTGACAATCAGATATTGCATCAGAAATACACGTGATATAAAGGCAAGAAATTATCTGATTATTATATTTTATGTAAACAGCCAATAATTATTTGTTAATTGTATTGGCTACTCAATAGTTCCCTTTATGCATTCTCATCATCTAAATTTGATGTATTTAGATTGACAATGTTGAAGGAAAAAAGTTTAATGATTGATTAGATCGTGATGTGAATAACTTAAACTATTATGTTTGTTTGTTTTTCTTGCTCATGATAGAGGAAATTTCGTCAATAATCTTGCTGTTCAGATGATACAGTTTTCACTGATTTTATTGTCATTTAAACATGTTTTTTACTTCGTTTTACAGGTTTCAGGGTTATCAATGACTATTTACAACTTCAAAAGATTGATAACCAATTCAAGGTTGATTTTAGAATCTGATTCAATAGGTTGGAAGATTCTGGATACGTCAAACAATTACTTAATCAACAATAGAAGCCTTTCATTGGAGGTTGAAGCAGGTTTTTTTCCTGGTGATCCAGAAGAATCAAGAACAGTGTTCAATTAAACGCTGATATAGTGCTGATTAGCTAATGAAATGTTCATTCTAATGTAATGTCGATTCTGGTTACTTCTGGTTGCATGATTATTAGTATTAATCATGTTATATTTGGCTTTGCTCCGAGTTTATTAATGTCACCTTGAACTTGATGGGAAGAAACCGATGTGATTTAAGTTCTTATGGCAACTTTACATGATTAATTACTCAGCTAACTCAATAAAACGTGATCAAATGTAAACTGAAAAGAGCATGATTCCAACAGAAAATTAAACACTCCGTTAAAATATCAACTTTACAATGATATAATAAAATTGAATGGTTTATTCTTTTATTTATTTAATTTTTAAGCCAGAAAACGCAACCGATAAGAAAATCAAAGAGATATCAATAAGTGACAAAGCAAATAAAACGAAAATTACACAATAGAAGACAGAAGAGATGAAAACATTGATTCTAGTGAATGATGAATGTAATTTACTTTCAAAGGATTTGTCTCGTGGCTATTCATTTCAGAAGATGTGTAGTATCGATTAATTACACACAACCAAATATAAACAGCGAAAACAATTTGAAACTGTCACACAATACAAATAAAAAAAAATAAATACCTAAAGATGCCAGAAAATGCACAACAAAGGTGTAGGCTCAAAAATTTTTCAAGCTTTGAGTAAAAAAATATCATGGTTAAAACTTGAAGATTCAGTTTAAGAAAAAATAAGTTTTAACTCAAGACAAAAATTTTCTCAAAAATTTTTCTTTGATGTAAGTCAAAAACAACAAGCACATCAATTTCAAGTCTAAATTGAGTTTCTAATTGATTTCGCTTTCAAAAAGATGTCTTGGCTTATATTGATGATCCATTTCTTGATTCGTTGAGATCACGAGAGCAGCATCGAAAAATTAAACTCTTAATTTAATAGACATCTCGATTTAACTCTTGAAAATATAATTATTGTACAGCTTCCATTTTATGGCAGTTCGAATTGGCACTTTAATCAATTTCATATTCACGCTAAATAACTACCAAAGTACATCAACTTTTTTGTCCCGCTGCTTTCCTCGTGATTTGGTTCGTGCTTTAAATGAAGCTATGTTTTCCATTTTCTTGAGATTAATAAAAGAAAGAGAAAACATTTTAATGAGTTGAATGGTTCAATAGCAAAATCACTCATGTTAAAATCAAAAATCGACAAAGATTCATAGTTAAGGAATAAACGAAATCGGCAAAAAAAATTCAAGAGGTTTTCTTATCGATGATAAAATGGAAAATGATGAAATAGCGGAAAAAATCATAACTAAACATAAAGAGCAATCTGACAAATCCAAGTTTGTTGTGATTCTAATAAATAGAACTTGAATTGTAGCTTTTAGATTTTTAGAGTTTGAAGTGATTGGATCAGGAAAAAGCAATTTTTGTTTTATAATGCAATAGTTTTTTCTACAATCATAATAACTGTATAATTATGCCCAAGTTAACTGAACTAAAAAAATTAAAAACTGGTTAGATGACTAACTTCGATAAGTAAACACGACACATGCTCAGCTAATGAAAAACAAAATAGAAAACTTACCCTTTGAAATTTACTGATTTTTTGAACTGGTTCATCTATTGGTAAAGGAGGTCCTAATTCAAAAACATCTCGTAAAAGATCATTTTCTTTGAGGTGAAGATTCATTCCAGATCCAAGAACATGACAGAATGCATCGTACTGTCTTTTACGACACCATGAGTCAATAAATAATCTTTCACGACCAAATTTAACAGTCTCTGAAGGTAATTCGTCATCTTCAATGAACTTGAGAACATCTCGAAAGCTTGAACGTTGCTTCCTTCTATCTTTCTTAGCTCTAAACTTTTGACTATCAGTGGCTAATTGTCGTAGTTTGTCAGTTAGAACAGCGCCAGGTGATACATCCATTCGAGCTTCACGACAAATCTCAAAGATAACAGCGATTGTTTCACCAGCTGCTATTCTTAGTTCAACATCACTACTATCTAATAACTCTATCAATTTAGATAAGTATTTATCAGCGAATCGAGAAACGTAACTGGCTGGTTGAATGGTGCACAGAAGAGTCCAAGCATAAAGAGCAGCTACATGAAGCGTTGTTGTTTCTGGACCAAGATTGGGAGCTACACCGTTACCTTTGAAGTATGATGCACTGAATAATGTGTGGAGAGATTCAAGGATC
Source organism: Tetranychus piercei (assembly GCA_036759885.1). Lineage (NCBI taxonomy): Eukaryota > Metazoa > Arthropoda > Arachnida > Trombidiformes > Tetranychidae > Tetranychus > Tetranychus piercei. Next base: position 17,079,565 of record CM071877.1, read on the forward strand.
TCGTCACAGCTTTCAGAGCCAGATCCAGCGATGAAACAACAGAGACCTAAAGAGGTGGCAAAATGAGATCTAACACTAGCTCCAACGCTCTTGTCCATTAGAATGGTGATCATAGGAGATTTTAATTCATTGAAAATAGCATCAGTTTCTTCGCCAGATCCCAAGGATACACAAACGATGGCCGCTAAAAGAGCAGCAGAACCTTGTTCTTCTCCTTTACCTTTTTTGATGCATCTTTCGAGTATATCACAAATGGTGGATCGTCTACACAATAATTAAAAATTAAAGTTAAATAAACGAATATAAATATTGATCATTCATAACATAATCAAACAAGTTTGAAAGAGTAGTAAAAAATCTTACCTTTCAGAAACGAATTCAAGGGCGTATCGAGATACAAAGGCCTTACGTATAGCTGCAAGAGCAGTTACACGAGCCTTGGCAGCTTTCAAATATGTTGAGTCCATTGCAGCCACTAATTTATCTTTAAAATCATCCTCTGTCTCGGGTTCCTCGTTAGTACCATCGTAACCAATACCTTCTTCATCATCTTCAAAACGAGAAGATGACATAGAGTATAAAGAACAACACTCATCTTTAGAATCTGTACTTGGAGCCATGATAAAATTGGTTTATAAACACAATCAAGTAAGGAAGGATGCACAGAAAAAAATATTTCAATAAAAATAATTTGAAATTAATAAGATTACTAATAATTTCACTCTCTAGTTTAAAGAATCAAATGAGTCAAGAGAATCAAACTTTAATTAATAGTTAGCTGTATTAAAATAAATAACAAATGAGCACAATTGATTATAATTTTTCATTTATATTAAAAAGTAGATGAAAATTACGACCATGAGATGAAAATGTGATCAAAAAATGAGAATCTGTTTTTATGGGGTTTAAGTGCTGCCATCTATTAGTATGATTAATGCATGAAAATTTCAGACTTTTCGGTAATCGAAGCATGAATTGAATCGATTGACCAATTTTTAAGAATTAATTATATTATCTGTAATCTTTAAAATGATTAGCATTTTTGGATCACTGTTTGTCATTTAAGCAAGTATGAAAAATGAAAATATTTTAGCCAGTTTAAACAGTTTCTTAACCTTTGACAATTTTATTTTATAGAGTAAAATTAAATCGCAGTCCAAAATTCAGCATTTATTGAACAGAAAATAAATTTCCGTTGGATTTTTTTATCCATCAATCTGATTATTTTTAATCTAATTCATATAAATTCCAATAACTTCTCTAATTACAGTTTGATTGACAACTTCGAAATATGACTTATTGGAATATCAATATCTTATTAGACTGACAAATTGTAAGATATAAAACGCAAATTGATCTCTTCTGAACCAATTGCCAATGGATCAACTTTCATCAACATAATGAAAGTTTCCATTATCTGATAGCCAACAATTATATCTATTATGTTTGGAATTGATTTGAGATAAATAATGTTTGAGGTTTGGAGGGAGAAAAGCTGAATTTTTTTTATAACAAAAATGACAAAGAAACAACATTTGTTAAATAAGATTGAACGAAGCTATTTTTGTAACTTTCGTGATAACCATTCTAATTACAGATGCACAAAAATTGATTACAATAATACCAATAACTTGAAAATCGCTGTGCAAGTTCAAATAGTAAATGTTCAATTGTTAATCATATTTTGAACCAAAGTAACTTCACTACGCCAGACTATTTCCAAAGGCAATGTAAAACATCAAAGAGCCATATTTAATCAAAATGTTATCGCGATTCAATGAAAAACTTCGGGAATTCGAGTCAAACGAGTTTGATATTTTAAATCACTTTCAACAGAAATCAAATCAGTTCATAAAACCAACAGACATCAATAAGTTTAACCTTTACAACACATTAAATGATGGATCCAAAGTGAGATGGGAAAATATTTTGAATCCACCAGGAAACGTTTATCTACAGTCATCATCGCCAATTGAACCACTCAACTATAAGGATCCAATTTATATTGATAAACAGGAAAATTTAAAATTAGCAGGAACAAAAGGAGATGAAGATAAGAAGAAAGATATTGAAAAAGAGGAAAAGAAGGATGACAAAACGACCAAAGAACCAACCAAACAGCAAGATCAGCCTAAAACAATACAATCATCAAAACCCCAGCGACTCAAAAGTGTCTCATCTAAAGTACGCTGGTCTTTAAGTGATGATTCCCTTGATCTTTCAATCTTTGAACATGAAAACCACAACAGATTACAATTAATTTTTAAATTTGTTTTCCGTTTAAAAACTGTTTTATTGATATTAAGTGTCATCGGATTGATTTACCAAACTCTGGAGCTGTCGGAAACCTACTTTCGCTATCCAACAATTGTTGATGTTATTGTTGAACAAAATGATAAAGTGATTGTTCCTTCAATAACCATTTGTACACCCATGCAAATAATGCCCAGCAATCTAGAGAAGATGTTTTCTGATCGACCGGAGGTTCGGCGAGTTTTAAGTCGCTTTGATTCAGACGAAAAAATGAAAACAAATGAAAAGCAGGCGAAAAAAATTGAATATCTGCGTCGTTACTTACAATCTAACTATTTAAGTCGAGTGACCGTCAATTTGTCAACCTACAATGAATTGTCTGTTCAAGAAAACAAATTTGTTGACTCGTGTTACCTATCAGTTCTTAATTCATCTGATGCTGAGATCCAGTTACCATGCAGAAATTTTTCCAAACCAACAGTGACTTTCACGGCAAATGAAAAGTGTTTTACCTATTTCGGCATCACAAACAAACAAATAGAATCAATTGATGAAGTTATTTCATTTGACGAAGATGGATCAGCTGCTACGGCACAAATTTCTGTCGTTTTAAGACTAAATGTTGACTTTGATGATAATTATGACGTTTCTATGCCCAGTCTTCTCTACATCCATGCTTCGAATGAAATTATGGCTAAATCAAATGGCTTTGCCTTGGAGTCCAACAAAAAATATAATGTCTTTTACTGGAGAACTGTTTCCGAACGATTACCTCCGCTCTATTGTCGAGAATATCCGTCTTCAATAATATATCCACAATCACAGATAGATTGTGTTAATAGATGCTCAACTGAGCACACTTATTTATACTGTCGATGTCTAATGTTTAAACCACCATTGCGATTAGAAACAGTCCCTTTATCGGCTAAAATTTGTCCTCAATTGGATGGTAATTTTTTGCGTTCTTGTAAACGAATGCTTCAAGGTCTTGATCCTAAATCTTGTAGATCTAGATGTACCTCTGCTTGTATCGAAGAAGCGTTTGATTATAGCGTAACTACTTCTGATTTGTCTGCCGAAGAAGTTTTGAAACTAAGTGGGTCCATTAATCAATCAGGTTTAATTGAGATTCATGTTACAAGAAAGTTGAAGCCTGATGTTTTTTATCGGCAAAAGTATCAGCTAGAATTTGAACAATACTTTTCCAATTTTTGCAGTTTACTTGGTTTCTGGTTAGGAATAACTGTGCTTACTTTTTATGACCAGTTAAAGAAGAATACAATTAGATGTTACAGGTTATTATGTTATGTAAAAACTAAAATCAAGCACAAAAAAAGAAGGATTAAGCCTAAATCTCGTATCATTTAATAATCTAGCACAGCTTCAATGATTAAAACATAAAATATAACATAAAAAAGGGATTGAATAAAAAAGAATAAAATAAATTATTATAAGCTTATTGACTCGAATAAGCAAAATATTGAATACATTAATGTAAAAAATTCTATTGATAAAAATAGAGGACCAAATATTGCAGGAATTGGATGAAGAATTCAAGAATAAAGATTAATATTAATAATTTAATCAATCTAGCTAACATCGAGAGTTTTGAATATTACGCAAACGCCGATCGATGCAGGGCAAAGCGAAAAATAACCAAAATATTGAGTCATAATTTTTAATCGTCATTCATAGGTAGTTTAAACAACCGTTAAGAAATTTGAAAACGAAATATTTCAAAAAATTTCATCACTATTACTTGTAGATATTGAAATATTTATTTTTGGTAATCATCTCGATGATGGAAAAGGGTAATCGGAAGCAAGGATTAAATATAACGGATAAATTGAACAAGTTAGAGAATCCACTAATTTTAGATAGCATCTAATCAATGTAAATAGAAATGCTAAATACGGTGCACTTACCTAAGGTAATTGAAATAAATAAATGATGCCGATCAGATAAAACTTTATAAAATGATGTAATAAGCTAGAATGTTTCATTCTATTCTTATGAAACAATGACGAAAGGACAATAGTCAAATCGGCCTAAGATTCAGAATAAAATGAACCATATATCAATCGAAAGCTTATGATGTGTAGAGTATGCCTCCCTAAAAATCAGATCGAAATTCGCGTTCCCTGGGGAGTTATTCGGCAATTCCCTTGGGACCCCATGATGACCACACCAGACCAACTTTTTCAGATAGAACTTTTCATTCTGATTCCAATGATGATATGCATGTGCTTCTATACCTGCGGCTTTTTGAGATAATGCACTTTGAAAGTTTTTTTACATAGAAATGAATGAACAAAGCCGTACCGTTTCTTTTTTACCCTATGATGACCAGATCAGACCTAGTACATATTGTTCAACGGCCGTAAAACTATCATAAAAACCTAAAAAATATTTTCTAAATGTGCGGTTTTTCGATAACCGTCATATTTTCAGTATTTTTCAATGAAAATGAATATACAAAACCGTGCCGTTGCTTTTTTACCCTATGATGACCAGATCAGACCTAGTACATATTGTTCAGCACTCTTGAAACTATCATAAAAACCTAAAAAATATTTTCTAAATGTGCGGTTTTTCCTTCAGTATCAGATTTTCAATATCTTCCTATGGAAATGAATGAACAAAGCCGTGCCGTTGCTTTTTTACCCTATGATGACCAGATCAGACCTAGTACATATTGTTCAACGGCCGTAAAACTATCATAAAAATCTAAAAAATATTTTCTAAATGTGCGGTTTTTCCTTCAGTATCAGATTTTCAATATCTTCTTATGGAAATGAATGAACAAAGCCGTGCCGTTGCTTTTTTGCCCTATGATGACCAGATCAGACCTAGTACATATTGTTCAACGGCCGTAAAACTATCATAAAAATCTAAAAAATATTTTCTAAATGTGCGGTTTTTCGATAACCGTCATATTTTCAGTATTTTTCAATGAAAATGAATGAACAAAGCCGTGCCGTTGCTTTTTTACCCTATGATGACCAGATCAGACCTAGTACATATTGTTCAGCAGCCTTTAAACTTCATAAAAACCTAAAAAATATTTTCTAAATGTGCGGTTTTGGGTACACAATCTGCATAAGAAGCAAAAACATTGTAAGCAACGCCACGGCTTTGTCAATTCATTTTCATAGAAAAATAATGAAAATGTGCTGGTTATCGAAAAATTGCACATTTAGAATTAATTTTTTAGGTTTTTATGATAGTTTTAAGAGTGCTGAACAATATGTACTAGGTCTGATCTGGTCATCATAGGGTAAAAAAGAAACGGCACGGCTTTGTTCATTCATTTTCATTGAAAAATACTGGAAATATGACGGTTATCGAAAAACCGCACATTTAGAAAATATTTTTTAGGTTTTTATGATAGTTTTACGGCCGTTGAACAATATGTACTAGGTCTGATCTGGTCATCATAGGGTAAAAAAGAAACGGCACGGTTTTGTATATTCATTTTCATTGAAAAATACTGAAAATATGACGGTTATCGAAAAACCGCACATTTAGAAAATATTTTTTAGGTTTTCATGATAGTTTTACGGCCGTTGAACAATATGTACTAGGTCTGATCTGGTCATCATAGGGTAAAAAAGAAACGGTACGGCTTTGTTCATTCATTTCTATGTAAAAAAACTTTCAAAGTGCATTATCTCAAAAAGCCGCAGGTATAGAAGCACATGCATATCATCATTGGAATCAGAATGAAAAGTTCTATCTGAAAAAGTTGGTCTGGTGTGGTCATCATGGGGTCCCAAGGGAATTGCCGAATAACTCCCCAGGGAACGCGAATTTCGATCTGATTTTTAGGGAGGCATATTCTACACATCATAAGCTTTCGATTGATGTATGGTTCATTTTATTCTGAACCTTGGGCCGAAAATCCCACATTTTGGCTATACTCCTTTGTTTGACGAGCTTTGATCAAACAGGAATAACAATAAAAGTTTAAATCTTCATTTTTTAATAATATTGTAATCATTTTTAATAATGAAATATGATTCAAACGATTGAGTGAAATAAACTAGACTTAATATGGTCATTTAACATTGTAACAGCCTTTAAAAGCTATATTCGCCATTTTTTAAAACATATCCGACTTAAAATTCATAAAAATCAAGAAACTTTTTTTAAGTTGAATGCCTTGAACACACCAATGAATCGCTGAGATTGGATGATGTGATTTTGATTGAACTTTCAGATTCATTCAAAGTGAATGGATGAGGTATGTTGCATTCTGTAAGATAAAGTTGACCAGATAAGGTTGTTCGACATTGACCACCGTCAAGAATGCAGTCTTTAAGATGAGTCTGGCCGAAATGAACTTGAAGGATACCATGAGATGGATCAGTCGTGCGAAGAGTAATGTTGGAGATATAAACTTCATCGGAAGCGCAGTGTAGGAATATCTCACCAGTCGGGTCATTTGATTCAAGAACAACATCTTCTTTTTTTGCTGAAACGCCCAAAATGCTAATATCTTTAGTAATCCAAAGTGTCGTAACGCAGACATAATTTCCTGGCATGATTAGGACTTTATCTCCAGATTTTGTCGCAGCAAATGCGGAGGGCAAATCTTGGTGGAAAACCAAAGGAGATGAGTTTCTATGAGGAGACTAAAAAGAGGCTCAATTAGTTTTGATGTGCATGTACATATGAAATATTTCAAACTTACTTCGAGATTGTTGCTCCCTATTCTTGGATTTGCCTTCAAAAAAGACATTATCTTCTCAAGTACCGCCAAATTATATTTTACTGCAACAATGTGAATTTTTTCTAGATCATTCGATTCTTTAGGAGCATCTACAACCATAACAATTCTTCGAAGAAGAGGATCTTCCAGTCGTGTCATCTCCAAGTCGAAATCTTCCAATTTCATTTGAAGACGTAAAGATTCATATAAATCAAAGTCATTTATAGCAATGTCTTCGTTGGTTCCCCAATCACCACCTTCCAATCCTTGATTGACAGCTTCCATTCTTCTGTTAACTTCTTCGAAACGAGCTTTTAACCGTGCACCTTCCTCGAGTAAATAGTTGATCCTATCAACAATAGGTTGATTAATAGAGCCATAACTGATCTCGAAGTATAATCTCAATCTGTCGGATAGGAAACTTTCAGCAAACGACTCAACGGAAGGTCGAGTTATAACATCATCCCATGGTCTCCAAATATGACGATAGAAGAATCTAACATGTTCAATAACTACTGCAGTTACGGAATATTCATCATCATTTTCATTGATAACGTAAAGCTCGGTCAAAGGTACATTGACAATTTTCTGTTTAATAAGCTTTTCAATTTCAACTCTTTCCTCCTCGTTACAGTCACCCCCTTCCAATGATGGATAGAGTAGTTTGTCAATTGATACAGAAGCTTCCAAAGCATTGTGAGCAACATCCAAAACTTCAACTATAAAGTCACAAACGATCCCAGTCGAGTTGATACCGATTCCAGATGTTCGCCAGATAGCCCGCCAATCTCTTGGTTCAATAAATGAAGTGACATATCTTATCATGCATTCATGTACTTTGCCAGTTGGTGCGGAACCCAATACCTCATTAGCGAAAAGATTCTCTAGTTCAGACAACTTAACTATAAAAAAAAGAAAAGATCATTAAATAGTAAGAGAAAGCAACCTCATAGAAGACAATGAAAAATATGTGAAAGATATTCAAGGCGTGAACATGTTTTGAATCAAGTATTAAATATGAGACTTACCTAGTTTAATTTTGTAGATTGGTGGATAACACAATGTTTGAGGTGTAAAAGATGTACGTTTTTTCATCATTTTGAGTATCGTTAGTTTAATTAAAATTGGCAGCGATGAATGTAAGTTTTAGTTAAGAACAGTAAAATCTAGACAACAACTTTTTAAGGCGCAAAATATTCAAACCAAGCGCTAACCTTCAAAGAGATTAACATGTTCTGATTGGCGACAAAGAAGCACATGACATGCCAGCTCAGCCAATCAAAAATCATTAACTTCGTTTGATTTAAACAACTGTTATTCATCCTAACTAACTCGAAGAATAAATAAATTATTTAAATCGTTTTTTCATAACCTTTCAATTAATCAGAGCTTAAGTCGTTTTAAAATTGTGACGATCTATTGCTTTTTAAACGATTATGATATTGTAGGTTAGGTTAGCGTTCAACCAACTTTCAACGTGGACGTATATGAAAGTCCTTTTTTAATTTGATCAATTTAAGTTTTACACGAGCTTATGATTTTAGGGTCACTCAGAATCATACTTTTTATCTAGTCTGTGCAAAGCGAAGACTAAGCTCTACAAATAAATTTTGTGTTTTCAAGATTGCGGCTAAACCACGAATCGATTTCAATTAAATTTTGTACAAACATAATTCATATAAGTACACAGTATGGAAAGGAGTAAAATTAAATTTGCTCAATGGGGTGGGAGAAAAAATGAAAAATGCCGTTTTTTGCGTCTTTTAATATACAATATCCCACAATTTTGTTTGAATTTTAAACGCTCGCTCAGACTACGCCGGCTCACTGCTGACTAGTCAAGTTGTTTGATACCATGTTCATATGTTTTTAGATCATTAGGTAACTGTTTAGTTTTTTAAATGAAAATGTCTCGAGGTACGCTTTACTTTATTACAAGCAACAAAGACAAGCTGGCTGAAGTGGTTGCTTTATTAGGCCATGATTTTCCATTCAAGGTAAATATTTTTCACTTGTTATCCTATCCATGAAATGAAATTGTTTGGCTTGAAAGGGAGCTGTTTTAATTCTCACATGTTTCTTATTTACCTTTTCAGTTAGAATCTAAGAAGGTTGAGCTCAATGAGTATCAAGGAAACGAAGACTTTATTGTGAAGAAAAAATGTCTTGAAGCAGCTAAACTCGTGAATGGTCCTGTTATGGTCGAGGACACAAGTTTAAGCTTCGAAGCATTCGGTGGCCTGCCTGGTCCTTATGTCAAGTATTTTCTTGACTCAATTGGTCCTGAAGGATTACACAGAATGTTGTTAGGATGGGAAAATAAAAATGCTTCGGCTGCTTGTCGGATCGGGTTCTGTGAATCACCTTCATCTGTTCCGATTATTTTCAAAGGAATCGTTAAAGGATCAATTGTAGAACCTAGAGGATCAACTGGATTTGGATTTGATTACTGCTTCCAACCAGAGGGTCAATCTTTAACATTTGCTCAAATGGAAATGGAATCAAAAAATAAATTATCCCATCGGTATTTAGCAGTTCAAGCCATGAAGGCTTTTTTCCAAAAGGAAAAAGATCGATAGTTACTCAAAATTTTGAACCTCTCAAAGTACCATTAAACATAAATCAAACTGAAGAATTTTTCAAATATCAATGTTGGTTACTTTATTGATAACTGAAATTCAAATCCAGAATCAGCTATTCAATCAATCAAAACGAAAAATGGTGAAAAATCTTTTTCTTTATTTGGTTACATATAGTTAAACTTTTCTAAAAGTGTCATAATATACATGACCCAGTATGTATACCCAATTGAATCTTGATTAACGAATACATTCTTGTTTTCGAACTGATCTTCGAATAATTTTCTTTGGCGATTGTTTAATTAATATTAATGTGGCGGTATAATGGTTATTCATTTAATGATAACCATTGCAAGTTTTATCGACACTTTGGTTTCAAATTTCACTCAATGAAAGGTCATAGTAGTGCTACGTCCTCCAATAATGATTGATGGATTGATGATTGGAAGTGCTAATTGTCTATACTGTTGAGCAAAAAGGGAAAACTGAATGCACAATAAAAAGCTTATTTTGAAAGAACAAAATTATTCTGCATTGCAGAACCAAGGCGGAAGTTTGAAAGACAAATTAAAACTCTAACTATCAAATGATTTGCCCATCTGAAATAAAAGTTTTATTCATTAAATCGTGTTATAAATTTAATTGATAAAGTTAATGGATGCCTTGATTTAATTAATTGCAGTGCTAAAACCAGTGGTTTACTAAAAATTGATAAATTTATAGTTCGTGAATAGTTCGGGTGAATCTTCTGAGGTGAATCTCATCAGTTGATCAGTTCATTACCAAAAATGGAAAAAAGTATACTTTTCCTATTGGCATATCCACTTCTTGCCGGATTAATTCCTCTTGCCATTAAAACGTTCTTCTACGCGGAAGAGAAACTATCTAAAACATTGAACAATGATTATTGGGAAAAATCGTACGACTATATAATAGGTGAGTGTTTCTCGTTCTTATGTCCAGATACCATTCACTTTACGCTATCAACTCTAATTGCTTAAAATAAATTGATTAGTTGGGGCATCAGCTGCGGGATGTGTACTGGCTAATCGCTTATCAGAGGATCCAACCAAAAACATTTTGCTGCTCGAAGCCGGTGGACCAACTCCCAGTTTAAGTGAGATTCCGGCTTTGTCAAACATTTTCCAAGGATCGGTTTACTCATGGAGTTTCAAAACAGTTCAACAAGAGAAATCTTGTTTCAGTATGAATGACCGAGTAAGTATTTTGTTTGACAAAAATTGAAAAATTCTGGACAATTTTCTCTATTTGGTGTTCGAGATTGTTCGGTTACGCTTTTGAATTTTGAGAAGTTGTAACAAAAAGCCTTTTGCAAAGCACCAAAAATAATGTTCTGATTTGTTAGAAATGCCGGTTTATTCGTGGAAAAGGCCTCGGAGGAACTACTATGTTTGATTCTATGATTTATTTAAGAGGTCATCCCGATGAATACAATTCGTGGAGCACGCTAGGGTTACGTGAATGGCGTTGGGAGAGAAATTTTCCATATTTCATCAAGGTAGAACAAAAGCGAGATGCTAATTTGTATGACACTAATCGTAAGTATTTTTTCGAAACACAGTATGTACTTTAAATCAACCATTTTGATAATTTACTCTTTATCTCGCCAGGAAACTATGGAACTAATGGTTACCTTCCTGTAAATTTGGATCCTTTCGAAAACGTTGTTACAAAATCAATTAGAGCCGCTGCTGCAGAATTGGGTCTGCCCTATGGTGATCCAAATGCTGTATCTAATGTGATTAATGCACGACCACAATTCACTCATTTTAACGGAACTCGATTTTCAGCATATAAAGCTTATTTAGAGCCAGTTATACATCGACCAAACTTAAAAATTCTGACTTTTTCTCGAGTTAATCGTGTTATATTTGATGGCAAGCGAGCTATTGGGGTTGAATTTAATCGCCATGGTTTAAATCATTTTGTCGCTGCTCATAGAGAAGTAATATTGTCAGCTGGTCCAATAAACAGTCCGAAAATATTGATGCTTTCTGGGATTGGGCCGAGGCAATTAATTGAAGAGCATCGTATCGAAGTTCTAGCTGACTTGAAAGGTGTCGGTAAAAATTTGGTAAGTCCTCTGTGTGCTTTTTCACTTAACTACAAATTAGAGAATGTCCCAAGGAGCTTATTGAAAGATCAATATGATTATGATACGATCAATGAGTATGTTGAATATGGAAAAGGTAAGAGTTAAAAATGAGCTTACTATTGAATATACTGAATATATAATATTTTGTCTTAATGTTTTTTGACTTTTACAGGTCGATTAGCAACTACAGGATATGACTCAATCACAATGGCTCAATCTAACGTTTACGGACATAATGACACTGGACATTGGCCTGATATTGCACTTCTTCTTTACTCAGGAGGCTTAGTGGCTGATAATGGTCTCTTTTTTCGCAAAAACATTGGGCTCAATTCTGATGTATGGGCAAGAGTATTTGAACCAAACATAAAAACACCTTCGTTCACTTTAGCTGCTTGTTTAGCACGACCTCGGTCAAGAGGAACAGTCAATATTGTCTCAGCAGATCCTGATGATGATCCTGATATTGATCCAAAATACAATGAACATCCATCAGATTTACAATCTTTAACGAACGCCCTTAAGTTAGCAAAAAATTTAGGCAAGACGCGAGTGTTTAGAGAGCTTGGTGCAGTTCCATATCCAGATAAATTACCAACATGTCGCGAATTTGCTCTTTACACTGAACCTTATTTGGCTTGTTCTGCTCAATCATTAACGATTCCTTCCGAGTATTTATCTGGGACCTGTCGTATGGGCGATCCAAAAGACCCATTTGCTGTTGTAGATCAAAATCTGAAAGTTCTAGGAGGAATAATTGGATTGAGGGTTGCTGACGCGTCGGTTTTCCCTTCACCTCCTGGATTATCATGTGGACCTGAGTACATGATGGGTGAAAGATTAGCAGATATAATCCGAAGTAGAAGACCCCCAATTCATCCTTATACGAATCCAATTTATACTTAAGAGTAAGCACAGAAAAATGTTCCAATCTTGTCCATTTTCTAAGTTGAATGTTACTTTTTGTAATACAACTATTCTTGTAGCTAAAATTTAATTGTCATTTGTTCATGGTCCGAACGTTGTAATTATATTCATACTTCCGGCGAAATTTCTTTACGGATTTGGATCTATGGAAAAAAATGATACATTACTCTTAGCTGAACTATTGGTCAACTGTAAAAATTGAAAGAACGAAATACATTGTGAAAATTTATATAAACGTTTAAAATTCGAGCTCCTTTATTCACATTTTTTAACCAGTCGAAATAACTCTTAAACCATGATTTTTACAATAAGCTTCAATTATTTCCTTTCCCCACCATAATCATAAATTTCCGACTTCCCACTTTTTTGTGCCAATTCAAAGATTAACATAAACCAATTTACATCACGTATTTTAAAATTAATTTTACGATCAAATTGCGTCGATTGTAATATTATAATATGAAACAAGCTAACTTGAGAGAACAATTTGAAAACAGTTTTGTTGGTTGGAAAACAAATCGTTCACAGCTTGAGAGTTGATTTGCTTAGTTTCTAAAAATTCGATTTAAAATGATAATAATTATGATAAAAAATTAAAAGAATTTAAATATCAGGCTTCACAACTCATTGAGTGATCTTGATTTTTTTTGGAGTTCTCTGTGGAGTTTGGACATCTTCATTCGAACACATTTCAATTGAATCATCGTTATCGAAATTTTCTTGAAATTTGTCATTCTCGGCGAGATTTGTTTCAGAACTCCAGCTTGGTCGAGTATTTCCTGTACAAGGGGTAGACTTTTCTGACAATTGATCACAACTTTTGCTTAGTTTGGGAGTCTTTGGTGTACCTCCTGGAAAGAGATTCAGTCCTTTTCTTATTCCTTTACCAAAAGCTTTCATCATGTTAGATGCTTTATGTTTAACACTATCATCTTTTTTAACTGATAGTGGAGTGATACCACCATTCTGTCTATTAAACTGCTTTATTAAACTACGCTTTTTAGGAGTCTCGGGCATACTGCTTATGTAAGCATAAAGTTCAGCAAGATGTTTGGCAGTCTCAGGCTGTTTGGGTAAATTATCTCGACTACAAAATGTTAAAACGGTATCGACAGCATCATCTCCAGAATCACCATTCTCGATTTTTTGGGACTCTCTTTTAGCGTCGATAACTAACTCTTTAGGCGGGTCGAATATTACATTTACATTATCAATCATAAATTTTAGTTCATCTGTGAGAATAATCAAATGCTGTTGAATCTCGCTGGCACTAGCTTCTTTTGGAAATAACAGGTGTGGAGCGAAAAGTGTTGATAAATTACGAGAATCCATCTTATTAAGTTCACTTTGAGCTGCGGTTTTGTTCAAAAGGGTTAGTAAATCTTGGACAAATCTACGAACATTTGCTGGTAAAAGTAACAGAAGTAGTTGAAGTTTCTTGAGTTTTTTGTTCTTTTTAGACGGAGACAACGTAGCCGAATTGAATTTTTGTTCAGTTATACCATGAATTTCGCAGTTGATCTTATAAAAAATGTCAGTAAGAAGAGGCTGAGAGAGTTCGGATAGGAATGTCTTGAGCACATTGGCACAATCGTGCACACTATATTGTCCGTTTGCAAGATCAACACTTAATCCTTGATTCAACTTAGATTTCAATTCTTGCTGTCTGACTAGACTACCACATCGCCGGAATATTCCCTCTTGCACAATATCTAAAATGAATAAATAAATCAGGATTAAATTAAAGAAACAAGTCAGTTGAGAATAGAAGATTAAATTAAATAAAACACATAGTCAAAATAAACAACATAATACAAAAAAGAAAACGGCAGAATATAAAATATCAAAATAAAAACTTACTTGAGTCTTGAGAAATAAAACTAATCAGTTGATTCATTCGTCTGATTGATTCATCACAAATTTGTTTCGGACCTGAGAATCGGCGAAAAGAAGAGAGAAAAAAATCAACTTGAATAAGCATTGTTTAAGTTGAAAGGGTCAAATGGCAAAAAAATAAGTTGTTTATATTTGTGCTTGTTAGAAAGACGATGACAGATGCTTTTTAAAAAGTAACTGATTGGACTGTTAAACGGAAAAAGTTACCATCACAATCTTTTGTTTTTTCGTCAAACAAGGAAGCTAGTGTATCTCCAACCGCGTCAATGTTAAACAACAAATGCATCCTCGCCAATTTGATGAAAACATCTTCTCGAGTTGAACGCAATTTTTCAATAATATCTTCACCATTCAGGGAACCACTTGAACAAGAAACGGTTTTCGATGAACCGGTTGAGGCTGTTGATGAAGATGTTTTCATTGGTGTACTCATAGTCGCCCTTCTTTGAAGCAATAAACAAACAGAAGCAAGATAAGATAGATAAGCACAAGAATTAAAACAATTAACCAGAAAACCTAACTAGATCGGAAAAAAAGTTGTCATTGATAACCGAACCATTTTTTGAAAAATGCAATTTCAAATATGATTGGATTAGGGATAGTAAGCGCTTCGACTCCTATTGGATAAAAACTCATATCAATATCGATTAATCGGTATCATATCGATTTAATTTTTCTGGTTCAATATTGTTTTATTATCAAAGAAAAGTTACTTTGGTTATTATAAAAATTATTAATACCTTTCTCGAATTTGATTGTATTCAACTTTTTGTTTAAAACAATTTGTAATTAAATTTTATTTTGACTGCATAGTTGCATCATAATATTTCGATCTCTCTTTTTTATTTTTTAGCTTTGTGCTGTCGTTATTAATTTGAAGCAATGCTGTAGTTGGTAATCAATATCAATTACGACTTCCTATTCATATAAAAGTTGAATGATTTAAAAAAGTCAGATTGTCAATTGGTTGGAATTTTTTTCTCGATGGAAACATTAATCTTTATTTGGGATATTTAAATGGTATTGATCTGGTTGATTGTTCGCTGTTTTTTTGTATGTTGTTGAAAGTCGTTCATATGATCGTATTGAAGTCAACTTGATAGTGCATGTTTGCCAGAAACATGAAAATCTCACGTTTATTACTCAACTATCTGACTAAAATTATCAGCTAACAAAGTAGTTGCGACTTCAAGGTAAAGTGTATCTCAAGTGTTCTCCTATAGCTAACTGTTGAAAGCTGGACAATTCACCTGAGTAGTTGAAGGGGCGAAATTTACGGATTTTTCGTTTTTCTCATTCTTTCATTTTTGATCTTCAGTTCTACTAACTGTTAATCTTTCAACTAGGGTGAAAATGGCTTAGATTAGATGACAAAATCAACAAAGGAAATCCAAAATGTCCTGATTTCATTTATTTGCCTTCAGTAAGGCTCCAATCTGATCAAAAAAATTCTTGAGTTGATTATCTTCAAATAGAAGTACTTTGTTAGGTAAATATAAAAATGAGCCTTAACAACAATAACATCAACATCCATGTTTACCAATTATACTAATATAACCAATACTATAAATAGTTAAGGACACATCTTTTGTAACCATTGTTGAATAGGAAAAAGTTTGTTTTCAAATAATGTAACAATCAAAGTGAATTCCTAAAAGAAACAGAAAACGGAAAATATAAGTGAATTTCATAATTTGAAAGGCTCTTTGTTGAAACAAGAAAATATTGACCGTAAACCCTTTCGCAGTTTATCAAAAATGACAACTGATGGGAATTATCAACCAAATGATAAAGTATTAAATCATATAATTAGATTGACATATAGATATTGGTAAATTGAGAGGAAAAGAAACTTCAAGATAACGAAAAAATGATTAACAGCTTCGCGGTAACAACTTGCCATGGCAAACATGGATAAAGCAAGGATTAAACGTGAATAATTAACTTCCAAATAGCGTCCTTTTCTGGGCAATTAAGCAGGTAAAAAAATAAAAATAAAAAATAGTCATTTATCTAGCAAGTAAAATTGACTGCAAGGTGTAAGTTGAAAGTAAAGTTCGAAAGAAATGTTCTATTCGTGTTAACAGCTGATTACAATTATGATTACTTCTCAGATTGATTTGTATTAATCATAAGAATGTTGATTATGGCTCATAGTGATGTAAAAAGCAACAAAAAGCAATAAAATTTTCATGTTTTCAGCTGATTCTCTCGGTTGATTAAGATTGAAGGCTCTTGAAAATGAAGTTTAAGTGATCAATGACGTCTTTTTGAAAAGCTCAGCTTGATTGAATGGTCATGAAAGGAGGAAGAAATGATGATGAGGATGATGATGATGAAGAAAATGAAAGAATCAACAGCAATTGGTTCAAAGGTTATCCTCTTAAAATTATTCACCTTGATTAGTAGATTGTCTTAGATCGGACAAAAGTTGACATAAAGATTGTTAACTACATTTTGACTTCATTGATAGCTGAAGAGTATCCTAAGGAGAAGTTAAATAATCAAGTTAAAAAATGATATTACAAAATGAAGCGGACAATTGCAATGGGAATGATTAACATTTCAAACACACTTGGATAAAGAAACATTGACTTTAAATGATTAATTAATCAATGTGCTGGAATAAGGAGAAAGATTATTAACACAATTGATCACTTCAACTGTCATCAAGAAAAGTCATCTTAACTCTTTAATCAATTTCAGGACAATTTAGTCTTAAAATCGCTGATCAAGAAAAACCACTTTTACCTCTTTTTGAAGGGAACGCTTATTATCACTGTAAATTGTTATGCATTAACAACTGTCAAGATCAACTGACATCATCATATTCAGCAATCTAATATTAAAAGTCAATTGTTTGAAAATGTAAAACCAATCAATTTAATGTTAAATCACGTAAACTTTTATTAAAATTAGTCTCTGTAAAGATTATCTGACGATTCAAGTGACTCCAGGTCACAATCAGAAATAGGTATTCATTTCTGGTTTAGGTTAAACGTAAAGTTCACAATATCTATGGATCTATTTAAACAATGATAAAGATATTAAACAGTGTTGTACTGGTCATGAGAGTAATAGATAAGAATTGATAAATTTCTAGTTCCTTATTATTAAATTATCATTAACCTTTGCTTACAAAAGTTACTCGATCTTAACTAAATCAAATAGCTGGCATTATTAGGCAATTCAGATGAATTCACCTAATCACATTTGATTTACTGTCACCTAATAAGTATCAACCTTTGAAATGCTCGTTCAAAGTGATCATAAAAGGTAAGAAATTAAGTCAAGTTCAATCAAAAATTGAATTGAACAGCAATTGATCAAAGTTCAAACAACTTTTATTTTCGTTCTGTTTTATCATCAAAAAAAACGAAATAGTAAACTAAATCATTAATTTATCACTGTAAGAGCCTAGGAATGATTTACAAGATAAATAAGATACTTCATAACATTCTTGAAGATAATATTATGAAGTATCTTAATAAAGTAAAAATGATTGGAAATATTAATAATATTTGATAATAAATGAAAGATTCTTAACAAAAATTAATTGATTCGGGGAGTGTATATTAAATTAATAGGCCGCCCTCGATCTTCATCAACATATATAAGGAGATGAATCAATGCTTCGTGAGATCATAAGTCTTGAGCTTCATCCAAAAGAATGGACCTCAGGCTAATTATCGTTTTGTGCGCTCTCGCCGCCACCCGAGCCGGTAAGTTAATCAAATTATTGTGACTTAGAAGTTTTGACAGTTTCCTCAATCTTTATGGTGCTGGTACATGATTCAATCTTCTTGATTGATTTCCACTTTTTCCTTGGATTGTTGAACATCAATTTTAACTAACATTTCTTTTTATTCTCTGTGTTTCTTCAGTCCCACAATCGGAAATCGTATCTGGACAATGTGCCTTACAATGTAAATGTAAGCATTCGTTCGAGTAAAACTTGCAAAAGATTTAAGTGAAATTAATGATTTTTAATTCTATTTTTTCTCTTACCTGAACAGCTTCCGAATTGAACGAATACCCAACTGGACAAACTCATGTATACAAATACTCAACACGGACTTTGGTAAACTCATGGAATGCTGAAATCGATCTGAAGGGTGAAGTCCTTCTTACCCGACTGTCTACTTGTGATTACTCTTTGGAGGTAAGTTAAATTATTGAAGCTAGGCATTGGGATCAACAACACATTGAAATGTATCCATTGGTTGACCACATCACTTTTACCCGATTCATTACTCCATCTTCATTTTCACCATGCTTTGATCATCAAACCATTGGAAAGATAATGTTTAACCCTGGATAAAAAAGTTTGTCGCCAATGTGAACCAATATGAAACGAGGGTTATAACTATTAATTCAAAGATGGTGTTCAAAGTGTCATCATTAACACAATTGCCTTATTCCCAGCTAATTGGTGGACTAAAATGGTTAATTAATTTGTAAAAGTGCTGCTGTTTGTTAGTGAAATCCTGGATGTAAACCGTTGAATATTTTCTTTGTTCTTGATAACCAATGGGATTTACGATGTTCAAAGATAATCTAAATTGTTCCTTTTACTAATTTTCTCTCTTTTTCTTGTTTTATAATTTAATAGCTTCGAACTGTAGCCATCAATGGTGTTCCTGATGCCCGAGCATGGGAAGATCAATTGACAGCTTATCCTTTGAAGTACTCATGGGTTGAAGGTGAAATCACTGACGTTTGCCAACATCCAGAGGATCCTGAATGGATAGTCAACATCAAGAAGGCTATCGTCTCCTCTTTCCAAGTTGTTGGTACCAGTGGTTATGTCAAGAAGACTGAACGAGACATTCTTGGTGATTGTTCAACTACCTACCAACAAGGTGAATTGGCCAATGACCGAATTGTCATGCACAAAGTTAAAGATGTTGCCACCTGTCAATACCATCATGACGATAAGATCGCTGCTGTCATTTCATCCATTGTCTTGGATACTCCCCAAAAGGCTGAATACCAATGTAAACAAACTTGGACTTCCAAGTACATTCTTAAGTCAGTTAATTGCGGTCATGTCGCTTTAACTCAAACCAACGCTATTGCCAACCTTACCATGGAACTTGTTAAGACCGAATCAAGAGTTTCAACCAAATCTCTTGAATCATTCCGAAG
Source organism: Tetranychus piercei (assembly GCA_036759885.1). Taxonomy (NCBI): domain Eukaryota; kingdom Metazoa; phylum Arthropoda; class Arachnida; order Trombidiformes; family Tetranychidae; genus Tetranychus; species Tetranychus piercei. Next base: position 17,099,195 of record CM071877.1, read on the forward strand.
AAGCCAACTTTACGCTTCCCGAGTTCAGCGACCAAAGAAGTCAATCACTGAGGTTACAGAAACTTTGACAAACCTTTGCAAAGCTGTTGACAGTCAAATCAAATCCAACTCACCATCAGCTTTCCTTGAATTGGCTCATGCCTTGGAAACCTTGGGATACAATGAAATTAAGCAAACATGGGAATCAATGGTTAACAACAAACTTGATCAACAATGCTCTTCTGACCGAGTCAAGTCTATGTTTGTTGATGCTCTCCTTCAAGTCCGAACCGGTCCAACTCTTAAATTCTTGGTTAAAGATCTATCCAAGAACGAAAATGTTTCAGAGATGAAATTGAAGGCTGCTATTTACTCACTTGTATACAAACCCGAGCCTTGTGCCGAAACCATGGAAGCCATCCAAGAGTTCCTCCGAAGTGAACGACCAGTTCTTCAAACTCTTTTCGGAGTCACCGCTGCTGTACAAAAATACTACGAAATTACCAATGACAAGACACAAGCTTCAATCGCTCTTGAATTGATCTTAGCCCGTTTCAACCGAGCTTCAGATAGCGAAAAAGTCATTTACGTTCGAGCCTTATCCAACATTCGATTCGAGGCTAACATTTTACTCAAGACCTTAGAGAAGTACATTGAATCAGGAAAGCCTGAACTTCGAGTTGCTGCTATTGAAACTCTTGAGTTACTTGATGCTTGCAATGATTTAGTTTACGGTAAACTCCGACGAATGGTTATGTCAACCAGTCAACCAAATGAAGTCCGAACTCGAGCTCTTAAAGTTGTTCTTCGATGTGGTGATGAAGAAGCTATTTCTCAAATTAAATCCCACATTGAATCACACCCTGAAGACAAACATTTCATCAGCTATGCTGACTCCTACTTACGTAATGCCATGAAAACCATGAACGTAGACAAACAAGTTATCAGACAGAATGCTCAATTGGGACAAAGTCAATGGAAGAAGCCAAAAATGACTGTCTCACGAAACATTGAATTTTCCCAAAGAGCCATCTTAGGTAAAATTGGTTTCAATTATGAAATCGATTCAATTGTTAACAATGGTGAAGAAATGCCAACCTGGGTTATTTTGAACTCATCTATTGCCATCCAACAAGCTAACCAACTCAACCTCGAAGTCGGTCTTCGTCAAGAAGGTATGGATAAACTTGCCGTCAAACTGTTCGACAGGATTAACCAAATCAAGATGAAGGACTTGGAAAAGATCGTTGAAGAAGTTAAGGAAAAGCGTGACTTTGAGCCAATTGTTCGAGAATTGACTAAGATTATCGAAGAAATTCAACAATCAGCTTCAAACTCAGCCCAATTCTCCGCTTACATCAAGATCAATGGTGTCACTCTTTTCTACTGGAATGGTGTCCCAAGCTCAATCGAAACACGAGAATCTCTTAGACGATTCGTCATTGAGAATACCGAAACCAGAAAGGCTATTGAAGCTTCTCTTAGCTGGATGTTTGTTGATTACCAATTGAACAAACCTTTAGCTTCTGGTCTTACTCTCCGATACAAACATGAAGGATCATTTATCCCTGGCATCAAAGCTTCACTCAAATCTCAAGCAGCCGCTGCTACCTCATCAAAACGTGTTCTTGATCTTTCTCCCAACTTTGCTTTTGCATTCGTTTACGGTTACGAATTGGTTCTCGCCAAGCCTGTTGCTAGTCAACTCACTAAAATGAATGTCAACTCTGAAATCGTATTAGATGGTCTTCATTCTCTTACTCAATCTGGTCTTTCAAAGGTTCACACCTTTGTCCTTAACACCAAGGATGAGATGGATCTTCTTCGATTAGACATCTCCAAGATTACCCGAGACAGCAATGGTAATGAAATCAAGGAACGATCATTCTCTGGTTACAACAGTGAATGGTGTTCAACTGAATACACTGACAAAATCTTCGGATTCGCCTTATGTTTCGGTGGTCAAGAAGAAGTTAATGCTGTTATGGATAAGAAAAACGCTCAAGTTGTTCGACGATTCTTCGCCAAAAAAACCGACAAGAGTCTTAATACTTACGAATTTGTTGTCAGAATGGATCAAGGTGAGAAAGGATTCTCTTTCAATACCCCCAACACCAGAGTTAACCGAAAGGTTGAAATTGTTGTTGGAAAATCTGGTGACTTTAAGACCATGAAGAACTTCGCTGGTAAATTCTGGCTCCTCGTTGACACTCCAGTCAAATCTTTTGATGTCAATGTTTCTGCCGCTCTTCCATCTGAAAAACAATGGATTGTATCCGTTGATACCCAAGTTGACCAACGAGTTCACTCAGCTCGAATTGCAATGGAACCAAGATCTAACCGACAATACATCATTAACATGATGGCAACCTCACCTCTTTTACGAGAAAAGCTTGACTATGATCTTACTTTCGCTGCTCCACTTGCATCCAAGGAAAGTAATGAAATGATGGCTCAAATTCACTCCAATATGGGCAACAAACGAAACCGACTTGGTCTCATCAAGATGAACCGAAACAAACAAGAACAATACAAAGTTGAATTTGAATTGAACAATGAACGAGCTGAAAAAATCATGCACCTCATGCTTGATGGTTCAATTCGAGGATCTTACCCAATGTTCACTGGTCTTCATTACTCCGGTAGAGTTGAATACAGACGAGCATTAGGTAAAATGGAAGAGATTTCACTCACTGGTAACTACAAGATCGACACTACTGGAGAAGCTAAGGCTGTCACCAACAATTTGGAGATCAAGACTAGCCAATGGCCCCTAATTAACGGTAAAGTTGCTCACAAGATGTTCTTTAAACAATCTGAACACTTAGAAAACGAAGTTGAAATTCGATACGGTCGAGACTTCAATGAAGAATCTACCCTTAACCGAGTCATCCTTCGACAAGTCTCATCAATGAAGACTGGAGCCAAAAATACCGTTGAAGTTAAGAACTCTTTGATTGCTGAACACCGAGCTAAACAATTCAACCACAAGGTTGAAGGCCGAGTTACCTTTGCTCCAAAATTGGAAGTACTCAAGGTTGAAATGACTCACTCTGACTTAAACCGTCCTGAAAACAACCACAAAATGATCATCGATCACAAGACCACCGCCTTGTCTGAGGGTACTCTTAACCTTGTCCTCTCATCTGCACAAGAATCACGAAGTGTTAAGACTTCATACGCTTTCAACTCATCACCCAAATTGAACACCATCTACAAGGTTGAGCCCAAAGGACGACCAGTTCGTGGTTACCATGTTTCTGCCGCTCTTAACAAAGCCTCTGGCAAGCAACAAGCTAGCTTTGAGATCCTTTCTCACCCAGATAACCGACAAATTACCAAAATTGAAGCTGACTTGATCCGAGAACGATCCAAGGCTGCTGCTAACCTCAAGGTTTCACTCCAAGAAAGGAATTTACTTAATGTCGAATACGACCGAAATGGCCATCAAATCAAGAGCAAAGTTTCTGTACCTGTTGGTTCAATTGATAGCATGATTGACTTGAAAGCAAAATCTTTCAAGCTCATCACCAAGGATTCAAAGGATTTGACTCACGAACTCTCTGGAATCAACACAAGAGATGTTAAGAGCATTAAATCAACAACTCTTTCAGGACCTAAAATCATGCCTAGCTTTGAAGCCAAATTGGACACAACCAAGCAACATTACGAATTCAATTTACAAACCAGAAGAGTTAATGTTAATGCAGAATTGAAGAACACTCTTGCCGAAAAGGACTTCTTATTTGAATTACAGTGTGCTGAACACGGTGAAAAACACTCTACTCAACTCAAATGGGCTCAAAATCACAAGCTGTTGACTTCCAAACATGAACAAAATCAAAAACAAATTTACTCATTCGAAATTCGCTCAGAGGACAAGAATGAACTCGTTCACAAAATGGTTTTGAATGTTGGCGACAAATTCGAAAGCCGAATCCAACATGTTTACAACCCAGAAAAACGATTATCCAAGATTGACATGACTGCCAGCAAACAAGACTTGGAAGCTAAAATCAATTCCAAGATTGCTTTACCCATGAAACGATCTCGATTCGGTCAAATGGAAATGCCCACTGTTGACATTAAAGCCAACATCAAGCATGACGGTAAAGAATCATCATTGGTCATCAGCAATGATCAATTCACCAAGATTCACCTTCAACACCGAAACCGATCCGGAGTTCCATTAGTTGTTGACAGTAAAATTGAATCTGAAAAATGGTCTGTTGTTGGTCACGTTGATCAACTTAAATGGAACATCGTTGTCATTCCTCGAGAATCAAAAAAATCAGTTGAAGTCAGTGTAGAAGGTTACGGTAAGAATATCAAGTTCAACCTAGGCCTAGAACAAGAGTCATCTCAATGGAAGACTAATGCTCAATCCAAGCTCATCGTCAACGGTGATGAAAAATTCGATGGTCAAATTGAAGGTACTTTCGCCAAGACTTTAATTGCTGGACCACACAGAATTGTCGTCAAGAACTTCAACCAAGATGTTGCAATGACTTACAAACTTGTCAACGACAAACTTGCAATCACTTTCGGTGCTAATGACAATGGTCAAAAGCTTATTGCTGCCAACTTCAACGGTGACAAATTCCAACGTGGTCGAGTTTTCAACGTCAATGGTAAATTAGAACTTACCTCAGAAAAGTACGAAGCTCTCCGAAAAACCGCTTACGAAGTTAAATACAACCGCGATGGTCGCAAAGTTGATATGGAAGTTGAAAAGAAGGGATCAAACCCAATGAATTTGAAACTTTCCGCTGAAATTGCTCGAGAGGGTGCCAAGATTAACGCTGAAGTAAATGGAAGAACTGCTTCTGGTAAACAACGAAAACTTGCCGTCGACTATACTCGACTTAACAAGGTTGACTTCTCTGCTAAGCTCTATGAAATGTCCAAGGTTGACTCTGAATTCAGTGTTTCACTTCCCCTAGTCAGACTTGCTGAATTCATCGGTAATGAAGCTTCTTTCTACCTTCGATCCAAATCCCTTGACTCTGAGGCTTCATTCAAGCTTCAAGCTCCATCAAAAACCTCAGTCACTGGTTTAACCAACTTGAAGATCCAAGGAAAACAATGGTTCCAATACAATTTGGCCATTAATGATGGTTCATCAGTTCAATTCTTTGGCTTAGAAAAGGTCAACAATAAATTAGAGAACCCAATCGCCGTCCTCAATGAATTTTACTTCAAGGGTAAACCCATCTTCTTCCACCATCTTTTGATTTCTGACAACCTTATTTCCCTGAAAACTGAATCACCCAACCTTTTCAAAGTTAACCAAGCTTTGACTTTGGTAGAAAGCCCCGAAATCTTCGGTAAATACTGTTGGGATACCAAATGTTCCAAAATGAACTCTAAATGGGTTCTTGGACAAAAAGGTTTCATCGAAATGAACATTGAAGGACCAAACAGTGCCAAACAACGGTATGATGTATCTTTCAAATGGAATCAAGAACAAGGAAAGGAATATGGTTCAGTTCTTGTTGCAACTAGTGGACGACAATATGGTTATGAAATGTCTCGATTGGTCAAGAACGCCAGAAACGCTGTCTATGAATCAAGAATCACTCTTCCAAAAAGAGTTGTGACTGTCACCGCCACCAAAGATGAGAAATCATCTTCTCAAGACAAATACCATGGCCAATGGAATCTCGTTATCCGACCAAAGGAAAACGCTGATGCTCTTAAGATCACTTTGGACCGATCCATCAAACGATCATCTAACAACTTGAAGGCTGACCATGTCATCTCATTCGAACACAAAACTCTCTCTAAGCCCATCAAAGTTATTTCATCTGTAAACTTACTTACATCTGATGTTCCTAAATACAACATCTGGGGTATTAAATCCGCTGATGTTAAAATGGGATTGAATTTGAACGGTGAAGAAGATCACGATTTGAACGGTGCTTTCTACATGGAAATGCTTTCAAACAAGATGAACTACAACTGGAGAGTCTGGCAAAAGGAAGAGAAGATCGACTTCGGATGCAAAGGTGTTTTCAGCTCCAGTGGAAGCTTAAAAGCCAAAGACTTACAAACCTTGAGAGATGCTACTTGCCATTGGGTTAACCGAAACGGCGAACGTAAAGAATTCAAGAGAGAACAAACATTTAACATGAACGATCTCATCAGCTTGAACCGAGGATTACCACGAATCAGTTTCCAAGACAACATGAAACACCCATTCGGATCCTACTTCTACAACGGAACCTTCCACATTCTTGATGCCATTAAAGATGCCACCGTTGACTTCCACATCAATGACGGCTCACGATACAAGCTTCAAGCCAAGATGGATGCCACCAAGCCAGAAAAGTGCATTGAGTTTGTCCTCTTTGAAGCTGCCAATGCTGATGAGAAATACGGTCTTCGAACCTGTTTAAACCTTAAAGCTCGATCAGACAAATCAGTTTTCCTTTTCGAAATCTACACTTTTGGTAATCAAGTTTCCATGACTGAAGGCGAACGAAAGGTTGACTTCTCAATCAAACGAATGAAGGATTATGTCAATGACTATCTTATTCAAATGAACTGGGATACCAACAGCATGGCTCAAGCTACCGTAAGTACCATGGCTGAGATTCACACATATTCTAACTCACATGAAACTTGTCTTTCGTTTGCTAATTATTTTCATTCTCATCTTTTGATTACAGTACCATGCCGTCGACCTCCTTGAACGAGCTTCTAATGAACGAAATGCCATCCTTAGGGAAAGAGATAATGAACTTGAAGCTAAAATGGAATACATTCGATCATCTATTGGTGACAGGATTGGAAAGGCCAAGAGACACTTCAGCCAAGAAATTGAAGAACTTAAAAATGAAATGAAACCTGAGAGGGAAATTGTTAGCAAGATGCTCACAAAAGTTATACGAACTCGACGAGCTGCCATTACGCCAATTAACAGACGTAATGTTGATCTTAGTTCCGAAATGAGCTGCGAATGGAAAACCTACGATCTTGAAAATGGTATCGTCGCATTGGTTTTACGAAATGTTGAGGCTGAAAAGATTCCTCTATTTGCTTACAAAGTACTTCTTAAAAATTCAATGATTGGATTAATTTAAATTAGGACTTGAATTATATATAGCAACAAAACAAAAAACTCAACCAAATTTCTCGAATTTTTTCTCTTTTAATTTTCTTCAAATCTTTATCTCGCGCCCCTTTTCCTTAAAAAAATATCCATATTTTTGTTGATTGTAACAAAAGTGGAACTCATGTCTAAAAATGATTGTTATCCTATCGAATAAATTATAACATTTCAAGCCAAAATATCATCTATTTTAATTTCTAAGCTTCCTTTTGAGCTATGAGGTTACTAGGATGGCGTTTATATGATAGTGTTTGAACCGTCAAAAACTGATTTTTGATCGCGAATAATCAAATTGAAATGAAGTCAGTTTATTTTCACTGTCAGATGCTTAAAGGAAGATGTCAAGGTAAGGTGATTGAGGGATAGCAAAATTGTATTCCTTTTAACTAGTATGACATTTAAAAGGCAGACCATAGATGACAAATATTAATAGAAATCTAGTTTAAAATTTGTTAGGTAAAGAGGCTAAGTCAATAACTGATTGATTTATTTAATGAACATCTTCTTCGTCTTCCTAAAAGAACATTTTTGTACGTTTTTCTGAGGAACAAATGATGTATTTTGTCACACTGTCATGTGTCTCATCATTTTTGCCTTTGATGGTTTCGACTTTCTGTGAAGAAACCCAACTATTAAAGTCAAATGAGAAAAATAAAACTGGTTTACATAATATCAAAACTCTCGTTTGTCTGTGATATTACATTTAATGGAGATGGTAGGTTCATTACTTGAAAATTAAACTCAGGGACAACATTGTTAGACTGGAAAAGTTATTGAAACTAACTGGTGATATTCATGGATTGAAGTTCACTTAACTGACAGCTTCTACCCAGTTGCACTCATCAGGACTTGAAACCAAGGCTTGATCTTTGCCGTTATTTCTGCTTCTTTTTCATTTTTTTGTAGATTCCTAAACTACAATTTCCGTCTGGTAATATGGAGTTGACCACATTAGTTTATACAAATTACTGGCAAGCTTAAGGAATACTTAAACCAAGAGACCCAAGATTCCCATAGATTGAAGATTGTAAGTGCGTCTTGATTGCTTATTTTGAAAAGTTAACTATTAGATTCATTATGAAAGGTGGATAAAGAAAACTTTAGGTTTACAGAAATTTTTCAAACGCAAAATGAGTGATGTTTATTAACCATGTAAGATGATGTTGAGCATAAGAAATTAAAGAACAGCTTTCATCCAAAGGATCATTAACATTGATTTCTTGCCTGATGATAATTCATTCATATTTTTGTTGATTGATTGCGTTTTAATTGCCACCAAATTCATTTCTTTTGCATGAAGGATATCCAACCTTTTGAATGATAGGAGAACCAATATTAACCTTGAAACTGTCCTTGAAATCATTACATAATGTGCTCTCTATTGTGTTGAAAAGTTTGATAACATGAAAAAAAGAGTTAAGGTGAAATGGCATTTTAGTAATTATGACAATTAAATGTATTTAACATCATCAGTTTTGCAACAAAGACTTAAATATAATGTAATGTTTACCTGTGGAGTTAAATAATGGTTCATGGATCTTGGATGAGTTTTAATTGTAAATCGTGAGCAGATTTTCACTTTGAACAATTGAAATTATCAAATTGTTGTGCTTATTTGTATTTACAATAAACACACGTAAACTAGAGAAGTTTTTTGTAACAATAATAACATTGTTATATAGATAATAATAGGTAAAGCAAGAAGTATTGAAGGTTCAATTTTTTGAAAACGAAAAAAACAATCTTATATCTTAATTATAAGTTAATTTCGAGGTTCGTTTTTAGGTATTCATGGAGATTGCCTTTCCACTTCTATCCTGCTCACATTGAAACAGAAAGGGTAGAGTTACTTTGAAAACCAGGTCTTTAATTGGTAATAAGCAGTGGTAAAGTGGAAGGTTGATCAACGTTGTTCATCGTGAGCTCTGAGGATTGTGCTGAATACGAAGACTCCCAAATTAATTGTTTACTTATGAAGGTTACCGACCAGATCGTCAACCACAACAACAGGGGCCTAAATCAAGTTAAGGTAAAGGGTTAAGTTGGGAATACATCAAAAAAGAGAAAGAAACAATAAGAAAATGTTTACAAAATTAAAGGCAAAGAGTTAACAAACCCTTTAGACAAAGAATTATTAAATAATAATAATCTCATGCATAAAGTTAGAAGAGTTTATTGTTAAACAGGGTTGCCACTGATGTGCACGTTTGATGAGATAACCTTTTGGCAATTCCAATTTAATTCAAATCTAATTCGAATCTAAATCAAGTGATTTTTCTTTGTTAATTTTAGTACCCGATTAGTATACTTCACTCAAGAAGAATTAGCCTGCTTTTATTGAAATATTTTTTCATTCTCTAAATTAAAATGAAGTATAAGACTAAAACTTTCATTCTAACCTTCAGGTAAACATGGTAATGATGATTGGTTTGAATTAAAGGGTGAGAAGGAGAGAGTTAGAGGAGAAACTAGTTTATTAAAATTTGTTTGTTATAAAAATGAAAGTTAACACAGTACTTACACTGCATACTTGTCCGATGACCTTGTGGATGTAAATTATTTGAACACATCTATCATCATTTGTCATGAAATAGCATGTTATAATGAGTTAATCAAGTAGTGGTAGAAATTAAAATCACATGAAATCAGCTTAAATCGAAAAACAAATTATTGATAACTCAAGAAATCAAGAAAAAAAAACAGATGAACACACCTTTGGAATGGACCAGCAAAGTAAGCACTTCACCTTGCTTTCAACACCATTTTTTGAATGCAAGGTTGAAAGTAAAAAGATATTAAATGATTAATCAAATGGCTAATAAAGTAGAGTAAAAATTTAAGAAGCTATTAAACAAAAATCGCAAAATATCTATTACTTACTGTTAAAAAAGTTTACTTTGTTGATGTTCAAAAATAACAGTTTGATATTGTTTTAAAAAAGTCCGTTAAGACAGCACAAAGTGAACGAAATTCGTAATCGGGTGAAATAACTTTTAGCCAGGCTAGTCAAAGAGTAAAGAAGAACTGGTTTCGTCTTGTTTTTAGCTTTTTTATTTCTTTTGTCTCAACTTTTGCACTTATTCATCATTATATTGAATGAGAAAGAAAGAAAAGGTTATATTAGCTGATTTAAACATGTTGACAGTTAACAGTTGGAGAGAAATGTTCTTTTTTTAGTTAACTTTGATTAATGATTTGGTGAAGAGTTTCAGCATTGATCAACTAATAAATATTAGAAGTTTTACTATTTTTTATTTGTTAATTTGAATAACCTTTACACCTATCATCAACTTATCAACAGCTTTCTCATGTTTATCCCAATTGTATGGATACCATTTTCATTACCTGGTACAGTTTTTCGGGTTTTCTGGTTGCTTTCCTCATTGATCACTAAAAAGGTTTTCCTCGCCTAACTAATATTTTTCTCTCTTTTCTCTACCTTATTATTAGATTATTAATATTTTCATCAATTGTATCCATGTATATCAAGACAAAGCCTGATTAAAAAGGTTAACTGTTAAAGCTGGCCAACAATTTAATCAATAATTCTTTGAATAAGGATTGGAGCAACCTGATTCAATGACGATGGCCATTGTTTTTTTTAAATAACGTTTTCTGATCGATCTTGATGGATTTGACAAGGCAAGTTTTAGGTAATATTTTCAATAATTATTCCTCAGTAATTGTATACATGAAAGTAACAATAGCAATACCAACATGAGAGAATGTTAGGCGTACCTTGAGAGGTAAAAAATGAATAACTGTTCAACCACAGCTACAGATAATTATGAAGACTACTTTCTTATATTGATCATCCAACTTCCCAGGTATGCATTAAGATTTTAGAGTGAGCAAATGAGTGAGAGCAAGGAAGAATCAAATTAGGAAAATAACTAAATCATCACCTAGTTTCTAAACCTACCCTTTACCTGTTGCAAGCTTTAAACCAGCTAAAGCCAAACTTGCCTAACCTCTCCTAATCTTGTACCGGTAACTGTTAAGGACCAAAATCAGAATAATCAGATACACATTGGTTTTTTATTTAACCTTGACCCTGATTGATAATCTTGTTTATTTTTTTCTCTTTTTCTCTTCTCTCATTTCAGTAGATGATAAAGATGAAGATGATTCAGTGCTGTGAGTAAAATAAAGAACTAAAGATGAAATCAACAAGAGGGAAGGATAAAGTTGAAGAGGATGAGAAAGCGGAAGAAGAAGAAGCAACGAAGATGATGAAGATAATTCTAAATACAATACAAGTGATGAGTTAATGAACAATAGAAACTAAAGTAAATTCACCACCTTTGTAGATTAAGTGTTTCAGGTAAAGTGTATATTTTGTTTTTATGTGTTTTTATAAAGAAACGAACATTCAAGGTATAAATGTTAATGTTAAAAGTTAATTGATCGGAAATTTACTCTTGTAACTTTTATAAGTCAAGTTGTTCCATTGATTTGCCTCGTTTGGTCAAGTGAGGCCATGTTTACTTTTAAGGTTTGATCATTGTTATTGTATTCCTTTTTTTCTTACACGGTTTAGTACCTGTTGAGATAGTTTTCATTGTAATCTTAATTAAGATGACCTTCCGTTTATACACCACTTCTGGTGTACCTAAATTTTCATGTTTTCCAGTCACACCCAGATTCATTAATCATCGTCATCATCGTCATCATCATCATTACAATCATTATAATTATCATCATCCACAACAACAAAGAACTATCAGGCCACCCTTGGCAAAAATCATTAACCGGCCAGAGTTGACACCTCGTATGTTTATTTTGTTCACATTAGCTGACTGTTTGACTTTGTTTTGGCCTGTTAAAACTTACAATTAGATTATTTTGCCTATTCTCACCAAAATTGCGTTTTCATTCAGTCAACCCAAATGTCTAGCACCATTATCACTGCCATTATTATCTTTATCTAAAAGTCGCCTCTTCTTCTATTGCAACTAATCATAATAAAATTTAATCACAGACATAATTTTTCTTACTTTTTTTCAGACTCTTCAGACTTTCCTGGCTCATGGTTGTTACATCTACAAGACTTGGAAAAATCAGGAAGCAGTTAAAATGAATTGACGATTTTATTTACAACTTTGACATTAAGTTTAATAGAATTGGATTTTGACTTTTCATTTTATACTCATCCAACATCTAGACCATTTTTAGATGATAATCCAATGAAATGTTGGGCTAACTTTTTACTTTTTCAGGTATGTTTTAACTGATCTTCATGTAAATTTTAATTGGTCTTTAATTGTAATTAAATGTAAATCATTCTTGGTATTTATTTATTTGATAGAAACCAGGAAAGAAAACAAAACCAAGCAAGTCCAAAGGATGTTTAAGGATGAGGAGGGGTAAAGGAACACAGATGAAGAGAGATTACAGTCTTGCACAAAATCTTGATTCAAATCCATTGATGTTTGATTTTAAAGTTTGCTTTGATAGCTGTGTCAGTGTCAATGCAATCCCGGAAGTTTAATTAATTCAACCAAATATTCAGTCTCAACAACACGAGTTTCATTACAATTATCATTATCGTTATATACACACCATCAACAGCAGAAAATACCAGTGAAACTGTTCAATTAAAATCCATCATCATCGCCAGAGTGATTAACACTTGAGCTTACTAACTCTCCTCTGTTTTGGTATCTCATTATTTTAAACTATTACAATGATAATGTTATTGGTTTAAAATGATTCATTCACTTGTAGATATAACCAACCCTGTTTAAATTGAATTCAAAAACAAAACAGCCCAAGTATACATATTTACAATTACTTTACAATTATTGTTAATATTATAATTTTGTGTTTGTAATTGAAAAAATAAGGAAGTTACCTAAATGTTAATGTTTAATAAATGTCAATACAGACCAATGTATTCCTTGATAGATGAAATCATTTTCATAATTGTATCTCTTGGTTAATTAATTGGATAATTAGAATACATATTGTGAGAGCCATGTTAAATTGTAAACCAGAAAATAATGATGAATAACAAAATGAAAATATTTTTTGAGATAAAATATTGACCAACTTTGCTATTCGTGAATTGAAGTACCGTTTATGGCTGCAAAAATGGTTAAATTAAATTGCAATTAAATTATCCAACTCAACCAATAGATTTTAAATTCTGATTAATCTAAAACTAGAATCAGATCTGCGATCTGAAAATTTTATTTGATGACATTTATCTATTACTCAAAGTTTGCCCCTTCAAATGAAATAACAACAATTTATAAAATATCAACTTTTTTCAATCCTGTCTGTTTAGATAATTACTTTCAATGATTGAACAATCTTGATTTCATTAATTGTTCATCATCTTGATATCGAACATCGGTAAATGAATCAATGAAGAGAGGAAAAGATGAGGTTAATGAACAATTGAATGTTAAAATTTAGATTCGCCCAAATCAGCCTCCATTAACTCACCTCTTTCCTTTACCAGTCTATGTCAATGTTTTTACAGCTTTTACTCACCTCACTTTTACTTGCCAACAAATCAACCAAACTGTTTAATCATCTGGACTCAGTTTTTTATTCAATTATGTTTCCAATTAATCATGCCTATTAATTACTGAGTGTCTGTTAATAACTTCAACAAATAAACGAAACACATTTAAATAAAGGTTAATCTTAATGTTCCAACATCACAAGTCGACCTCGGATCATCTCTATAGATAAATGTTTTAAGGGTAAGTCAAGTTCTGCTTTTCAATTTTTACCTTTCAATTTACTCACCAAAAAAAACCATCACAATCATGATAATCATGATCAAGCTCAAATGTGCAACAATTTTTAGCTTTAAATTGATGATAAGTTATAATTTAATCACCAATTAACTGTTATTATATTTCATCTTTCTCATTTTTGTCTCATCTGTATGTTGCTATTTTGTTTGCATAAAAAAGCTATTGATTTGTAGCTATCAAATCCATATCAAAAACGGTTTATTCGTTTTTCACTCGTAACTGTAAAAAAATGTCAGATAATTATTAGTCGATAGTTTTTGTTTTTTTTTTGAATATCAATGCGTTATTTTTGATTAATTTATTCATTTACTTTACATTAATAAATGTCCACAATAACATTTCTCATGCACAAAAAGTTACATTTATCTGATATAACTGATTCAACTGAATATTACTCGATATGATTAGCAATATGTATTATTAGTGATGAATGTGACACATTTTCGTCTTTTTGCGTCAAAATTTTGTCAATCAGATAGCAAATTGTAACTCTTGTTAACCCATTATAACATTCATGATGATGTTACACAAAAAAGCAACAAAAACATCATAAAATAGGAAAAAAATAAATCTTTTTCACACCCAAATCGATCACTTTTTTTCTGCTGACATTTCCTTTGGGTTACAATTGCAATTGTATTGCTGTTAACAATTTGGATACACATTGAAACAATTACTGGTTCATCAATCACTTGTTTTGGGTTATTTAGGCCTCAATCATCACCATTAACCAGCATCGTTGAAGATGATTATCGTTTCACCCATAATAATTGATATAAAATCACATTTATAAATGATAATCTTCCACGTTAATGATTAACCAGAAGGCAATTCACCTGAATCTACAATCCATTATATAATTACAATGGACAAGGTTAACCATATTGACTTCATATTGATCAATCAGGTTCATGACAATTTTCATTTTAATCACCCATAAATGACCTTTTTATATTGTTAATCAAATAAGTAATAGCAACTGCACCAATCGGTATCATTAATTTTATCATTTTAACCATATTTCACCATTCAAATGAATATCCGTCTCTAAATTGTTGGTCCAAGGCTTTCCTTTAAACTCAGCATAGTTACTAATTGTAATTCATATAGACACAATTATAACCACCTACAATTAAAGTATGATAAGGTTATCTAACTTGGTTAACGTTTAATGGGATAATTTTTTTGTCAGTCAATTATATTACATTATATTTAAAGTCTCTCTCAAATTATTATCTTATATCATTATCATTAGTTGATATTGGATAACTTGAAAAGTTGAAATTATATTATTAATAACTTACGACACTTTATAAACTGCTTGATCTTAATTCATCATTTTTGTTATCATACATTAAAACTGTGAAGGTGAAACAAAATGAAAGATAAATTACTTCAATTAGTTTTAAATACAGAGACTCGAATCGCTTTTTGAACCTCCCTCTTCTTTTCTTATCCCCTTTACTTTTTCTTCCCTCTTTGTCTCTCTCTTTCTCTCTCTACTGTCTCACTTTATCTTTCATTGCATCAATTCAGCTTTTCAGCAACAGCAGTTAATATGCTGTGCGCAATAGACAACTGTTTTTGTGTTTTTGTTGATTCAAAATGTTGCTTTATTTTTAATTGAATTGGTTTTTGTTAATTAACTTAAAGCCAATTTTTAAGTAATCAACGTCTTCCATTAATTGGCGTTATCAACTTGTTATCTACTTGATTTTTGATTGGGAATGAACTACTGTTTTCCATATACCAGTGATCACAGCTTCAGTCATCTTGCAAGGTAGGAGAAAAAGTGAGGAATGAGAAGCAAAAATTGACTTGTGTAAGTCACTAAATCATCTCTAATTTTGATATTTTCTTACATTTCTATTTCTCTCTTTCTTTAAGGTCTCCTCACTATTCTCAAATCTTCTAGTTACATCTATGTTCATCTTGGTGGATTGATTTTTAAACCTCACCAAATTTTGAAAGTCATTTTGATCATCTTATATAGCACATATATATCTTTCTCTCTTTACTAGTGAAAAGATTGTCGCCTTCTTTCTTTATCTTCAACTTTAGCCAACACATTTATCTTCAACATACAACAAAACACAAGACTAGTCTTTCTTTTTCTACTATTTGTTCAATCATCTCAAGTCCATTCGCTTTATTATATGTTACCTGTTACAAAGAAGGGTTACTACACATTTTAGTTTAATCATTGTGATGTTTTTTGGAGACTTTATATCCTCAGCCACAATAATATTTTGACTTCAATTGGTCTGAAGAAATTATTGAAAGTACGTGGTTATTGTGAGAGCTTCATTAGCACCCTCTTACCATTGAACCATATCATGATTGATCCTATTTAAGTTTATTTCTTATGCTGCTACATCTTGATTCTCTTTTTTTGTTTCTAATGTTTTTATTCATGTTTTTCTTCCCCTCTTATTTTCTTCAATCAGACTGGATTCTACGCTTCATCGAGTATCAAAATTTTCAATCGATTAACCAAGAAACAGTAAATTAAATACGAGTGCCAAGATCAAAAGATTTTTTTTGTGCCTGCTAAAAAAGCCAAGAGGTATAAGTTTCGCTGGTTTATTCCTCAAATTAGTGTCACTATTTATTGAACCTCAGTTTCCCATTGTCTACTGTAACGTGCCAACTAATATTTATTCACCGATTTTACCTTTTTTATAGGTGTTTTCACTTTCTACTATATTTATCTGATTGGTTGATACTAAATAGCAACTTTAAAATATACTTGTATTAATTATTCGCAACACTGGTGTGATTCCCCAGTTACTCAACAAGCCCAAAAGCAAGGCTCATCATAACCAATCATCTGAACTACTGAACTCCATTTAACCTCTAATTTGAACCACGAGTTTGTGAAATAATGTGTTTTAATTCATCATTAACTTTCAACATTTTAATTTTCCAGTTAAATTGACTTCAACATCGTTATTACTGCTATAAAACTATATTTGTTTACTATTTTCTATTCCATTCTTAATCATCCTATCAAAGACAACCAAAATGAGTGATATGATTGTTCAATGTTTCACTTGCTGTGTTACCCAGCAAACTCGCTCGGTAAGTGACTAACCAGTGGTAACGAAATCTGACATTTTGCTAATCTGATTTTATCTCTTCAATCTATTTTATCATTTCTTCCATCGGTTCAACCATCAATCCCAGAAGAGGCGTAGAAGAATTGATAGATCTATGATTGGAAGTCCAACGAACTTCAAGCACACAGCTCATGTTGGTTTCGGCGAGATGTCTTCTCATGTATGTTCAACCTACGGTATCATGTTGGTGCTTTTAATACAAAATGATTAATTCAAAAGAAACTTATTCTAATATTTAGTGGTATCGATGCATTCATTAGAACGAATTTAAGTCACTTTCATCCGGATATTTAACCCGCATGTTTGCATCCAACATTAAGAAATCTTATTAATCTCGTTGCCACCCTCATCTTGAATTATTTTTCTGCTTTGATTTCTTATGATACTTTTTCACTTCCTTATATTTGATTTAACCTTATGGTTTATCACTTTTCATTGAACATTATAATTTATTCGATAATTTTTAACATCCGTAACAATAATCAGCACCAATGTGATTGACTTGAAATATTTTATTATTTTCACTTATTCATGCTCTCTTCTTTCTTTTAGATTGATGATCTCCAGAATCAACTGGCCTCTAAAGGAGGATATGAATATGCAATACCAGTCAGTGTAAAATAGTATTTAGCTTATATATATAATTACAATTAATTAAATTAAAATTTTCCAACATGATTGTCTCTCAACATCGAAGGAAAAAATTCAATCCCTAAAGAATAAGTCAAAAACCAAATCACCACCAATTTTCGGGTAGAACAATCTTCACCGATCATCTTTTAAACATCATTTTAACAAACTGATACCTAAACCATCAATACTTAGATTCTTACAGAGGATATTTCTTAACGAATCATCTTCTAGCCTGATAAACCGTTATGCCATAATTCTAAATCCTTAAACAACATTCTGGACCTGTTGAACTGTATACTGGCGTGGATGAAAAGTTGCGACTGAAATGGCTGTTCTAAAAGTGGCATTTGATATTTTAAAGAAATTCAGAAAAAAATGTTATTCCTACCTGATAATTTACATTTAATTCGTTTCAAAATCCAGTCTCAAATTGCCTATTTAGCTGTGTTTATTCAGACTCACTGTCGATCTGTTGAAAGAGAAAAACCCTTTATCTAACATCATCTTATTACCATCATGTGGATTAACTATTTGAATTTATCAAAGTCATTGGTTGAAACGGAAACAACAAATATACTCTTACTCTAATTTCATCAATTCTTCACCAACTGATCATAACTAGACATCGAATCACATAACACATCTTTTAAGAAAACATGGTTTCATGCATCCACAACTGTACCATGGTTTATTATTATTTCTGCAAAGCGGGTCTATAGAATCCATTTTCTCACCAAAAAGAACAAAAACTATATCTAAGCCATGTTTTTGCTATTTTCATCATGGTCAGTGAGGATTATTCCCGGAAATTATCCAGATATGGAAAAGCCTAGCACAAAATTAACTTTATGTGCCTCAGCTAGGTAATCTTCCATCTTTTCCTGTCTCGTTTCTCCGGATCACTCATCCATCAAAACATTTATCTCAACTACAATTAAACTCTGCAAACAAAAGTATCTTTCCTCACCATAAGTCCATAAAGCTCTAGTCTCAAATACGGTGCTTGGTGGATAACGTGAAAAAGACTAAAAGATGAAAAATTGATAATCATTAAAACCAAGCCATATTATTGTGATTGAGAGAGGATTAGCCAATTTCTCTAGCGATAATCAAATCGAAATCTTCATTCGATAGTGCTATATTCATTTCATCTTCTACTCGCAACATGCAACTTAATATTAGAACTCAATTAGAGTTAGAGTAATGTTTCAGGGTAGAAGTTTATAAAACCTTGCGGTTTTAACCTCAAATGAAAAAAAGCTGATCCTCAAAACCAATATAAACATTTACTAGAACTGGAATTATAAAAGCCTAATGTTTGTGAACCAAACGATACGGTTTTGTTGATGCTGAGAAAATATTTCAACTTCATACCTCCTTGATTTCCTTTCCAATCACTCTTACCATCATAATCATCTTAAGTTTCTTTCTCATTACAACTCCATCATCTTACTATCATTATTATAAATAGCTATATTATACTAATTAAATTTGATTCTCGATTTCATTCATGAATATTTAAATATGTTATTATTATAGTGTTAATACTGATTATTACTAATCAAATTGTTCACTAACGAAAGAGTTAGCCTCTGAAAACATTTTTATAAATATAATGGTATGAATAAATAAATTGAAATTAACTGTAACAAGTCTCATTAACCTAACTCTGGCCACAATCGAATAACTATTTGATTAAATAGTAAGCTCAATCTACTGATTTGCTTCCGTGTTCACCGTGAAATAGGTGAAAATTTTGCTAAGACGAAAGCAATCACTAAGATCTAAATCTCAAATTACCTAACAATGATCTTGATGCACTCGTTTAAACTTTGATGAAATTAGTGAAACGAGAGGAAAAAAATCAATAATCAGCTGAGCTGAAACACTTAACTTGATTAAAATTATTGCAGAAATTGATTGGATTGGCTATTATCAATACTATTATGTATAAATATTTGTATTAATATTGAGCTTATTTTAAACGTATTCCAAGATATTTGAACCAGCTCGACTTTAGCCAAAAAATCTTTCATTTGACTTGTATCAGATGTACTTTAATGAATTTTCGCTTTTAACTCGCATAAATTAATACATGGAAAAGAAATTTAAACAAATTAGATACTTTATTAATGGAAGATACTATGAAATGACTATTTTTATTGCCAACAATATTGCAAAGATCAGAATGCTTGGACGTTTTGACTGATTAACATTTTCAAGATTCAATGATTCGAATAAAGTTCGATCGAAAATTTATTAAAAATTCATTAATAATTTAACCATGATGATGAATGACAATTCTACGTACAATGTTGTGAATAACATTTTATTTGATGAATTTACACGATGTTTCTTTGATTGAAAATTTCTTCTGAAGAAGATCCAATAAACAAACGAAATTTAATCGCCGTTTGTTGATTGCAATTGATCTAACAGACGTGTCCAAGGAAATTGCAGTGAATGTGATCATATAACAATGAAAACATAATGATTACGGCAATGGAATGATAATAATGACGAATTTGGTGAATAGCTTTAGGTTAATTCATTAGAAAAAGTTAATTGGCTTTAAAGGCAATTTATCACTTAAAATCCTAATTTTTCAAGGATTTTAACCGCATAATTGAAGAAAAATTGTAAATCATTATGGCTCTCTGAAAATTCAACAAAATTATTTACAATTAATAAATTAATCAATATTTTTCCTTCTGTTCCATCTTTTTTTCTGCAGCGAGTAATTTCGTCATGATTGTTACTGTTCCTTCATTAGATGCAAATGGAGAGTAACTGTCTAGAGACGCAGTAGAATCAGATGATGTTGAACCCGGGTCGATTTTTAATCCATTGTTTCCAGAATTATCATTGTTTGTTGCTAATTATTGAATATGCAGACTAACGATTTTCAAAAATTTTTGCTTGTGTTTCAGGATTTTAGTTTGAATTCAATTTTCTGATGAAATGCATTGATTTGGCATGTAAACCGATCTAAAATCATATCCCTGTGTTAATCCAATACGAACTTTGGCTAACTGCAAGATTAAATACCTTTTAGTTGAAATGGCATACATTTGTTAATAAAACATCATTCGATAGATAATTTTATGGCTAACATTTTTCAAAAATAAACATTTGAAATGAACATTTTTGTGGTTACTGTCAAATTTTTCGACTTTGCGACAATATTGCTCACAATTTCGATGCGTACAAAAATTTATAAACTATTGTAAACAAAAATTTCACTAATTGGCTACATATCATTGAAAAATTGAAATTGTCGAAATTGAACAATGGAATTCAAACGCTAGAAGGCCTCCCGAAGTGCAGGCTCGGAATCCTTTTTTGACAACACAAGGGTGCCCATACAGGGTGCACTCCGACTCATGTACTCCGAGGCCATGGATACCAGCTTTAAGGAGGCACAAAATGAAGCCAGTGTCTTTTCTCCCACCGTCAGTGAGTGGTACTGTCGGTGCCGTGAGGTCGTTGGCGCTGAGTTCCTAAACCATCAGGAACTCAGAGGTCAAATCGCCGGGCCAGGCAAGGTGTTTCAAATCAATGAGGCCAAGTTTGGACGCCGCAAATACCATCGTGGCCGGCTCATCGAAAGTCATGAGTAGCTCAGGAGAATTGCCGATGGCTCGGAAGACATCCGCTTTGAGGTGTGCCCAGACAACTCTCGAGCTTCCGAAGACCTCTTGCCTCTCATGCAGTGACACGCGGCTGCAGGTTCCATTGTACGGACGGATGAGTGGTGAGCCTACCGGTGTCTCAATGATCACGTCTATGGGCACCAGTGGGTTGACAACAGTTCTCGGTTCGTTTCCGATGAGGGTGTACATGCCCAAAGGATGGAGAAATCATGGAAGCACGAGTCATCTTTAGGGACCGTAGAGTACCTTAAGAAGATTTCGGTGATCTCTGTAGTTGAGTACCAGTGGCGACGCTGGTGCAGAAAATCCATGGTCCACCCATTTGATGCCTTGCTCAATGCCATCAGAGTGGCATGCCTTCTTACGCTTCAACCCCGGGTATGATCGGGCCTCCGGTGATCAAAACTTGCCCTGACTGGCTAGGAGCTAACCCTTCACGCGTTGCCAGGTGTTTAAACTAAGATAGCTGTAACATTTTAATTTATCGATAACTTAATTGTTGGCTGATAATCAAGGGTATCCGCATGTTCAGGATGGAATTCTTTTGCAATTTTCGGCTATTATGCACATTAGCCCCCCTCTGATCTTGATGAAACTTTGTGTAGATACTTATTTTGGTGCGAGATTTTGATTTATGAAGTCTGTTGGTGCGGAAATTCTTACTTCCGGAGATACCGGAAATAGCTGATATCTCGAGATGCAGAATAGCTAAATGCACATGTGGTAGATCACTCAATAGAAGACAATGAGTTCTATACACTCATGAATTTTCATGCATTTATGCGAATGCGCAATAAAGTTACGTAGGAAAGACTATTGAAAAACAGTCATTTTTTCAGATTTTTTCGTTAATCGATTAGAAAGTGACCTGAATTATACCAATGACATTACATGTGATAGTACACCTCATGTTATATGCGTTTATGCATTTTACAAGGAATCCGATCATGTATAGGGAAGTTGCAACTGTTAGAATTGAAAGTAAGTTACCATACCTATTGAAAAGTTAAAACATTGAAAATCTCCTATGGACTCACATATCAAAATTCTCAATTTTGTTGTTTGAAGCTGCTCAGGCAATGCAACTAGCACCACGAGAAGGCGGATACAATCAGTTAACGTGGAATTGAATAGGAATTCTAGTGCTGTTTGGTCTCAACAAGGGTTCAGGGCACGACGCGCTTCGCACCACCTTAACCTTCGAAAAGGGGATGGGGTGACCCTTCCCAAGCGCGCTCGGCTGCTTCGCAGTCTCGCAACAACCCCCTCCTGCATTTTCTTTATTGAGTATACCTACCTTTACCTAACCTTACTACCCTACCTTACTTCTTTTTACTGCACTTTAATTTACCTACCCGGGTACAACCTTACTTCACCGCAGTTTTCCTTACATACTTTACCCCATCGTATTCTTAAGTCCATCACACTGAACTGCGCTAACCGCACCATACCCCACCATATTTTCCAAACTTTACTTGCTCTACACTACCTAACGTTACACTATCATACCATTATTGCTCATATTTGGAATTCAACCATGTAAATCTATGGGAAATATGAAAAGTGTATATTTTTCATGGGTACTGACTTTTCCATTCTAACAAAGCTAAAGTCTCTATATGTAATCGGATTCCTTGAAAAATGCATAAGCGCATATCACATGAGGTGTACTATCGCATGTAATGTCATTGGTATCTGAAAAATGACTGTTTTTTAATAGTCTTTCCTACGTAACTTTATTGCGCATTTGCCTAAATGTATGAAAATTTATAAGTGTATAGAACTCATTGTCTTCTATCGAGTGATCTACCACATGTGCATTTAGCTATTCTGCATCTCGATTTAATGAACACCCGAAGTTATGCTGTAGATAAAATTATAAAAAATAAACAAGATCGTTGGTAAATAGTATTAAATTTTATTTATTCATAGTTAAATCATTTATAACGTAACATAGTTGTTATCTTTAACCTTTTATCAAGCTGTTGACATTCACGCCATCCTGTTTTTGTGCTTCCACAACTAGAGAAAGTCCTGCAATAGAGAGAATAAAAACTGTTAAGATTACTTTGACTATCTTGAAATTCATTTTTGTTTAAATAATTGCAATTGAATGAAACTTTTTGAAAACAACTGAATCAGTTAACTTGAGTTTACGTACTGTGAATCAAAGCTGAAACTCAGAGTATTTATAGTATTTCTGTACAAATGAATAAATAAAAGGAAATTTACAATTTTTTATTTGTTATTTATTATTTGCTTTTTTCTGTTTGCTCTTTTTAATCAACCTTTAATGTTAAAGATGATTAAATATTATACAGAACTAAATGACCTTGTTAAAGTCAAACTTGAATTTATAATTATTACAGATCACAAGTATTTATGGACATTAATTTATTTTGCATAACAAATGCATAGTTGACTAATAGTCTATGTTTATTTATACCAATTTTTTATAGGAAAGCCTTTGTTTTTTAAAAAGTATATTGCACTAATACCAGTGCAGCATATTAATACAGTTAAAACTGGTATAAGTTTGTTAGATCACTGCAACGAGGGTATTCGTTGTTAAGACACGAGGCCCCTTGGGGCCGAGGATCTTATCAATGAATGCCCGAGATCATTGATAAGATCCTCGGCCCCAAGGGGCCTCGTGTCTTAACAACGAATACCCTCGTTGCAGTGATCTAACTTATACATATTTGATGGTTAAATTAATCTTTAATCTTAAATATATTTACGCTTTAAGGTGTTTGTAATGTATTTAAACCTCATTACACAGAAACAGTAGGGTCTATCCATTTGAAAGCCTCCTCTTCCAGCCGAATTTCCTTGTATATGATTCATATATTCATTTGATGCAGGTTATAGTTTCCGCTTTTGCAAACATGTGAATATTCTTGAAATGATTTTGTCCCTGAATGAAATGAACAAATTATTCATACATGATGATTTATTTATCATCATTTCCATGTGAGTACACTTTAAACATTTAAATATTTATTCAGTTAATTCAGTTTCATTAATTAAAAGGTCATATTTAAATGGTGATAAATTTGCTTGTGCGTACTTGTGTTAAGCACACGTTTGAAGGTTTAAAAATATCTTAATAACGACTTTTAAATCTTATCTTTATAATCTTAATTTGACGAGAATATAAAGTTTATAGAGGGAATCTGAATGTCATTGACCTAGACATTTGGAAAGCTTTTAAGTGTACTCACATGGAAATGATGATAAATAAATCATCATGTATGAATAATTTGTTCATTTCATTCAGGGACAAAATCATTTCAAGAATATTCACATGTTTGCAAAAGCGGAAACTATAACCTGCATCAAATGAATGTATGAATCATATACAAGGAAATTCGGCTGGAAGAGGAGGCTTTCAAATGGATAGACCCTACTGTTTCTGTGTAATAAGGTTTAAATACATTATAAACACCTTAAAGTGTAATATATATTTAAGATTAAAGATTAATTTAACCATCAAATATGTATAAGTTAGATCACTGCAACGAGGGTATTCGTTGTTAAGACACGAGGCCCCTAGGGCCGAGGATCTTATCAATGAATGCCCGAGATACAGTGTTCTAACAAACTTATACCAGTTTTAACTGTATTAATATGCTGCACTGGTATTAGTGCAATATACTTTTTAAAAAACAAAGGCTTTCCTATAAAAAATTGGTATAAATAAACATAGACTATTAGTCAACTATGCATTTGTTATGCAAAATAAATTAATGTCCATAAATACTTGTGATCTGTAATAATTATAAATTCAAGTTTGACTTTAACAAGGTCATTTAGTTCTGTATAATATTTAATCATCTTTAACATTAAAGGTTGATTAAAAAGAGCAAACAGAAAAAAGCAAATAATAAATAACAAATAAAAAATTGTAAATTTCCTTTTATTTATTCATTTGTACAGAAATACTATAAATACTCTGAGTTTCAGCTTTGATTCACAGTACGTAAACTCAAGTTAACTGATTCAGTTGTTTTCAAAAAGTTTCATTCAATTGCAATTATTTAAACAAAAATGAATTTCAAGATAGTCAAAGTAATCTTAACAGTTTTTATTCTCTCTATTGCAGGACTTTCTCTAGTTGTGGAAGCACAAAAACAGGATGGCGTGAATGTCAACAGCTTGATAAAAGGTTAAAGATAACAACTATGTTACGTTATAAATGATTTAACTATGAATAAATAAAATTTAATACTATTAACCAACGCTCTTGTTTATTTTTTATAATTTTATCTACAGCATAACTTCGGGTGCTTATTAAATCAGTACTGAATCAAAGCAGAATTAGTTGCTAGAGATTCCGAAGCCTAAAAATTGCGTTAAGTGAAACCCTATTTTATTAATTATTATTATTATTTTATTGCGTTAAGTGCAGCTACCAGTCTATCATTATTTCCTAACCCTTGGTAGCATCAACCTTATAGTTGAAAAAATAATCGAAATAAAGAAAATCAAAGTTCCACCATGCTGACTGGAACACCTTAATAAAAAGTGAAAGTTTTCAATACTTTCACCACTACCAAGAAATAATTTACCTAATAAATTATTAATAATCTTGGGTAACTCTAGCCTTCATTATAATATACTAAATTGTTCATGATCTGTATAAACTATCAATCTAATTCAATGAATCGAATACTGCTGAAAAGTCACTAGTGTTGATTTGAGCTAACTCAATTCTCGATCAACCTTGATTTAGATTGCATTATGATAATTTTTAACTCACTTTTAACCAGGATTGGCCGCGAAAAAAAGGTTAATCAGCGATGTTTTTCAAGTTGTTCCAATTGTTTATACCAATCCATTTCAGCATTAATTCATTTGAGAAAAGGTTGATTCAGTTAACTCTCTTTCAGATTCAAGATGATACAAATGATCTTAAATTAAAATTCATTCAAATAGCTTTGAGATGTATTCAGATATTTCCTTTCAGATAGATTCGAACCTCAGGCTTAATTGAAAATTTCCCTTATCACAATCATTACAGAAGAAAAACATAAAATCAGTTCATATTATCTGCAATTTCAATTAATGACCTCTTCGACAAATTTTTAGCACGAGCTTTAATTATAGTGAAAGTAAATAATTGGAGGAGTCACCAACTGTCATCAGTTTCAGTTTTTTCATTTGCTAGAAAATTAATATTTATTGATTACAATGTGATTCCATGGTCAATACATAATGCAGTTAAAGTATAAATGCATGCATTAATCAGAATTTTCCAAGTCAATGACAAAAAAGAAAATAATGCTGACATGTTGAATGGAATTGTATTTTCATCTCACTCATTTGTCGTGTATCACATGGTAGTTCAGCTAGATCGATATGAGCAAATCGATCAGAATTATTAAGGTTGACACAATTTTTCATTCATGTTTGTCATCATATCGTGTTTGACAACAATTTTGATGGGGATAAATACATTGTATAGTAGATGAAAAGAATAATAGGTTGAATATTTCGATGAAAACTCGTAATTTTTCCGATTTGTTCGATTTGTCTTGATATTAACACCCCAAATGAATTCAATCAGCTAGGGGTTTCCGTTGTAGGCAATTGAATTTCTCCAGATGGTCCATGTGGAGTTGTTGCCAAGCTACTTGTGATATCACTTGATGTAACAGCACCGCTAACCACATTTTCAACTTGATTCAACATGATGGACACAAAATCCATGATTGATTCCTGATGGGCATCAAATTCCTTTAAGGGTAATTCACTTTCGAATTGGCTCAACTTTCGTTTACCAGGCATGTTGAAGGCAATAAATTTTATCAGACACAGGATATAAAAATGAGATATTGTAAAGATAGGAGAGAATGCAGATCAAAAGGCAAGAAGATTCAAGCTATTTAACAGCTAGTACTAATGTTGAAGATGGTTTTAAAAGTGAGGTTGTTATGTCTTCAACTATACAAGAGGTGAATCCTTGAGATGGTGAAAAAATCAAACAATGTTGACAACCTGAAAGGCGAAACAAAGAAAGGAGAAAAAACGTATGAGAAAAAACGGAACAAAAACCATTAGATTTAATTGCATTCCAGAGTAAAGGAGAAATGAGAAGCGTATTGTAACATCACAAACATAAACACTCACACAGCTACACAGTAAACTCTGAATTGTTCCAGTAAAAGAATAGAAATTGTGTTTCGCTAATAAACATCTTTTTTAATGATTACACTCACCTCTTCTCACAGCAACATGGATCACAAAAATGATGTTTTGATTTGCTATATCTTCTGAGCAATGACAAATTCAATAATAACCTTGAGTAAATAAAAACGTTAACTCACCCAAAGAAAAAGATAACAATTGAAAATCGCAGGTATTTCAAAATACAAAGTAAATGTATAATTGTAAAATTGTAAATTTAAATGTATAAAATGATGAGCTTTTGTTACACTAAACAACTTTCCTTAAAATGAAAAAAAATTCGAAAACAAAACGATTCAATCAATTTCTGAAATCAACGATAGATGGAGCGAACTTGAACATTTGAAAAAATTCAAGTCGCGGTTTAATGACTGATACAAAATAATGAACAAATGCCATTAAATGGTCAAAAAGACTGAAGTTAGGTTATTTTTTCGAGATTGTCATCATCTACCAAAAAACAATGCAATAGTTTCTATTAAAAGTTGATAGTTGTCGAGAAGAGTGATTAAACAATTTAAGAAAGGAGATGGTTGGGTCCAGTTGATAGTGTTGGTTAGTTTTGAAGTAAAAAATTTGAGTTTTATTCTTAATTTAATGCATCTAAATTAAATTATAAGGAATGGAGGAAAAAAAACCAGCGATCCAAAGAGCTTTCTTTATTTATTTCACCCAATTACGGGGTTTCGGGATACCGCTAATAAAACGATGATCTCATGCGCCATCTATCTATTCCAGTAGTAACTATGTAGTTAGAGCCCGTTGTTAGTCTACGGCGTTGACGGAAACTGCAAATTGTAAAGTTAACTTCATCCAGTTGAACCTCAATTTATTAAATTGTTAAAATCTTTTATTCACCTAATTTTTTTGATAATTTGAATTATTAACATTAATACGATTTGAAATGGCTCCTGTTCTTGGCTATTGGAACATTCGAGGTGTAAGTAATCTTCCATTAATTAACTGTTTTTTTAGATTTCCTTTTCTTTTTTTCTTCCATTCTAATCACTTTGTTGTAAAATTGTTTCCCAGCATCAGTTTTTTTCATGCTTTTCTTTCTTTTCCTTTTTTTGTCACCTGAATTAACCTGTTTTTTCATTTATTATCTTGATTGAGTATTCGCTATCCTAATTTTATTAACCTGATTGATTACCTTAAATTGGCAACCCTTTAGTAGTTAACTTTTTCCATCCAACGATAAACTGCTATTTATTATTGTGTCTTTCATTGAACCCATGTGACAAAGTAAATTTGAAATCAGTTGTTTAGGTAACTTTATTAAATTATTTAATTTATTGTTAATGATACTTTTCTTTGTTAGATCATTTCTTTGTGACCAGCTTATACCTTTCTTTTGAAACCAACGTTTATACAGTTAAAGCTTTCTTAAAGCGTATCGACTCCTTGTTGCCATGGGCTTTAAAAAAGAGAAAGAAAGAATAAAATGCCTTTTTTTATTCTTCATTATGCTAGTTGCATTGAAGATGTACATTTTTGAGTCAATAGACTTGAATGATGTAAAGGATGTCTGAATAACTCATAGCAGAAGACTAAAAGTACAATGAATTTAATTGGTCTGAGATGAAATGATAAAAAATGTCTAGGTCAACCAAAGAGTAATAGAGTTATACTCTTTGAGATCAACATCATCTTTTGGACTTGAAATTCAGATTTAATTTAACACGATTTAAATTTTCAAATGATTCGCTGTTATTTTTGCTAGCAAAACTTGTACCAAGTTATTAAAGTGACCAATACTATTGTCATAGCAAATTTTTTGAAAATAACTTTGTTTAAATCATGTTAATTAAATTTAAATTTTATGTCCAAAAGATGGTGTTGATCTGAACCAAAGAGTAAATTTTCTTATTATTTTTGTGCTTTTTTCAAACCATTTAAATTCATTGTAAATTTTAATTACTTTTAGTCTTCTGCTCAGAGTTATACAGTCCTTCAGCAATTGCTGGCTCAAATGTACTGGTTAATTTATATTGATAAACTGATAACTGAGGCGTTATGTATTGATGATTTTTTCTCATGATTATTATTTCTGTTCAAAAGATGAATCAACTTCAGAATCAAGATAAGATTTAGTATCAACTTAGAAACTTTTCCTCGTTTCTGTGATTTGATTTTGATATCGGCTCCTTTCTATTTTCTTCATTAATCACTGTTTTGTTTCCAACGAAAACATTTTATTCTTTACTCGGGTTAATAGACTCTTTTATTTATCTGAGCATAGCCAAATGACCTTGCATGACTTAACCTGAGAAACGATTGTACATTTCCTTAACCTGGTTTAATTAGACCTTCTCACTCAATCATTGACTCATTCTTTGTGTTGCTATTTTAGTTGGCCCAACCCATTCGACTTCTTTTGAATTACAAGGAGGCTGTTTATGAAGATAAACGATACAATTATGGGCCAGCTCCGGATTTTAGTAGAGAGGAATGGGACAAAGAGAAATATACTCTTGGATTATCATTTCCCAACTTACCATACTACATTGACGGGGACACTAAATTAACTCAGAGTAAGGCAATTCTAAGACATCTTGCCCGAAAATATGAATTGGATGGTCAAACCGAAAGTGAGAAACAACGAATTGATCAATTGTGTTATCAATTGACTGATCTCATGAGTTCTTTTACCTCAATGTGTTACAATCCTGATTTCGAGAAACTCAAACCCGATTACATCAAAGGACTCCCTGAAAAATTGAAATCATTGGCTCAATTTCTTGGAGAAAACAAGTTTGTTGCCGGTGAAAATATCTCTTTCGCTGATTTTCTTCTTTTCGAGTTTATTGATCAACATATCATCATGTTACCAAATTGCCTTAATGAATTCCCTAACCTGAAAGATTACTATTCTTCATTCAAAGCTATTCCAACCATCGAGAAATATTTGAAAAGTGACCAGTATATCAAGTGGCCTCTCAATGGAGATAGAGCAAAATTTGGTAGCCGACACAACCCTCCTGAGGAGTAATGAAACTGACCAATCTCTCAATCTGAATCTCTTCAAATGACTTTAACAAAAGAGTTTCAACGAATTTGTTGAAATGTTCATAATATGAAAAATTATTTTCAATAGAAATGTCTGCCAATTACTATCGGCTTCCCTTTCAATAAACACTTTCTTTGAAAAAATTGTTGCATATTATAGGTTAATATCCATAATACCAATTGTATGGTATACAAGAAGATGTGAAAAAATTATGATTTGAAAGGGTAATTTCAGTATTTTTCGCATTATCACGTATTAAACGATTTAATTATGTCTCCCGACTGGATTGTTTTTCATTAATGGGAAACACATTGCTATCATCAAATTTAATCCAAGACGACACGTAATGTATAATTATCCAGAATCATTATCTTGAAGAGTGACAATTTGCAGTTGTGATTCAATGAAAACAATATACCGCGGAATAAAACGCGACTTTTTCAACATAATTACAGACTTATCGTAAAAAAGTTTCAAAATGATTAAACTCTAATATAAATTTTCAAAGATTTCCAAAGGTGTATTAACTGCAGATGTTTATAAATTGGAAGATTCACAATAGATGAGAGTAGCTTCAACTTCCAATGTACCTAATTATCTCCTAATTGGTCTTTCAAATTGCACAGAGAAAGTTAAGTCTATAATACACTTTGTTAATGGGAAATTGAGTCGTAATTAATTAACCAAGATTTGCAACTGAATTAACCAACAAAATCAAAAGAAGGATCCAACGTGATAAACTTCATCCACCATCTTTAGAGTATTATCAGTTTAGTAGCTCCATTAGTTTAGTGTTGATCAACATTTTTGGCTCCATGTTAAACAATCCAACTAAAAGTTTGTTTAAATTTTGGTCAAAACATATCGAACAATAAAGTTAATAAAACAGAGTTGTTTACATAATTTTCATATGAAAAACTTAAAGATGAAAGTAAACAATAACAGGGAAAGAAAAGATTGAACAGAAAGCTGCTGAAAGGGTGAAATGCAGTTACGTGATGAGCTTAGTATTAAACATTTTGGTTAATTGTTGAACAGTGAACATGAAAGTGAGGCAATGAGATGATGTGAAGTGAACACATGATGAATTTACGATGGTTATTTAAAATATAAACAAAGAATCATCTCTACTTTAACTTGCCTCCAGACATTGTTCAGTTGTTTTTGATGATAACATTGGGTTTGAACAATCAGCAGATTCAACCGTTGGCTTTGTATGGCTAGAGATTGAATTTGCCAGTTTATTGGGTTGTTTTGAACCAACCAAGGGTTGATTTGAAGAAGTTTTGACTAAATTTAAATGGTTATTATTTGATTCCAAGGTTGTTGACGAAGATGAATTTGATTTACCATTAAGTATAATTTTAATAATACAAAATAAACCACCCAGTCCAATAAAAACTATCCCAATTATTTGGGTTGCCAATTTAAAGGTAACAATTCCGATGAGTAGAGAGATTAATCCAATAACAAGGCATCCAACAGAGGTATAGATGAGGAAACGAAGATGATGTTTCTCTTCATTGGTAATGTTATTAGATGAGTTGAAACGGTTTGATGAAGTTGTTGATGATCCTGCTTGCTGATTAGATGAATTTTGATTATGTTGATGCTGTTGTTGGTGGTGATGATGAGGATGATGATAATACGAAGATGGAAGATGATGTAAATGATGACTAGAAAGGTAAGTGAGACCTCTACCAAAAGGATCGCCAACTAATTTTCCTTGCCGGTTTTTTTCCCGCTCACGACGGACAGCAACAGCTGGCATTGCTGAAATCATTCTGTTGTCTGTTATCTGGTTAACAATTAAATGATAATTTATTAATTGGTGGCTTGATCCCGACGAAGTGGGAAACATAAAGAAGAAGATTCTAGATGATTAATTGATTGCTGTCTAGCTGTTGGCTAATGTATTCCAATTTGTGTTCTGTTGTTAATCTCTCTGGTTTCTCTGGTTAATGTGGATTTAAGTGTTCAACATAATTTGGGTAATTAAGTAATGTAAACAATCATGTTTCACCGATTGTTACAACTTTCTTCTTAATTGATTGTAAGTTGAATTTATTACTTTAACATTAAAATATCACTTTTTACACTGTTTTTAACTCTTGTTTTCTTTTTATTTCTCTCAACCAGTCGATATGTTGAAACATGTGTTTTGGATTCAACGGACAATGGTAACAAGACTGAAAAGATTATGATGGAAGTCAGAAAATGTAATTAATTGATTTGATGTTATTCACTGGTTTAATCATTGATTTCTGCTCAACTCCTCCATTAAGTCAATCAGAAAATCAACATTCTTGGTAATCACAAAATAACATTGTTCCTGATGGATTGATTTTACTTTAACTGTGAACTAGAAGCAAAGAAAAGTACCAAAATGGAGAAGAAGAAAACCAAAGGAAAAAGAGGAAAACAATAAGCTATCAGGAGGAAATCATAAAAGGAAAAGAAGGAGGAGGAGGAGAATTGGAAGACGAAGATCAGGAGGAAAATTGAAGAAAAAGAAAAAGTTGAGGATGAAAAATAAGCTCAAACTTAAGATTAATCAAAAACCTGATGATTAGGAAAGCAAAGTGAAAAACGCATATATATTCATCATATATATATTTATAAACGAAATATGGTAAATGGATCAAAATCTATTGGGATGTTTATTGTAAAAAGAAGAAATGGTGATAAAGAAGAAAAGGAAAGGAAGAAATTGGTGAGATGAAGAAAAAGGTTTACTTTTATTGAAGCAACAGCCACATGAGCATCTTTAAAGAGTCTAACAGAGTTTCAGAATATCATATATTCTCCTGACTATGTTCAGCTCATGCTTCATGTTTTATCATCGTCTTCATCATCATTATCATCAACATCGCCACTTCCATCACCATCATCATTCTCCTTCTATCAATTCTCTTTCTCATTCATTCTCATTTCCCTTCCAAAGGCTCTTTACTAACTAGTCCTTTCACTAACCCACAATCATCATTCAGCATTAATTTACCTTTGATAATTCACTTCATTTCAAGTCACTAAACAATGGGCCCATTCAAACCATTTTCATGAATTAATTCTTCCTGACCAAACTCTCTGTTCCCCTTTCATCTTGCACTTTCAATCAACTGAAATAGTCTTTTGTTAATTAGTCAAAGTTTTTATTCCTTCATACCTTTCATATTGCGATTCTTTGTCTTCTCCATAATCAAAATACTTCTTCCTCCTCTTAACTTGAATTTCATGTCATAACCATTTGTGTACAAATACTTCATCTTTAAACAAAATCTAAAGTCAACATTTGATGTGAACTTATAGAGAAATTATTATTATTATTAAGCAAGTTTAGCTCATAGATTTACTAGGATACAAAAAGTTAAAAGAAGAAGATAACTTTAATTAAATGTCTCAAATACCTGTCCAATCTCTTTTCGCCTATTCAACCCTCATTCTTCTTATCTCAAGGAACAATAATAATTTCCAAAATATCAAGAGCAATAATATTATAACCATGATGATCATGCCATTATCATTATGAAGATACCCTTTCAACTGCAATTTGAATCAAATTTCCACCTTTTTACTTTGATCCTCATCCTTTTTCACACTCAATTCAATTCACATTCATTTTTATCATTATCGCCTTCTTTTCCCTCAAAAGAAAAAATTCGTTACATCACTAAATCTATGATAGATTTTGATGATGCACCCATAAATTGTATCAAGTTGCTTTCATTACTCATTTTAATATGATCAACATCACCATAATTATCATTATAGTGATCATTATACGTTATATTACAACCTTCCAACCTCGACAACTAAACTTGTCCCGATCTAAGCATATCTTTTTTACTATTGAATATATAATATATTTATTTTTTATCATTTTTACCTAGACAAACGATTCAACAGAATGATGAGAAATCAAGAAAAAATGAATAAAAACCATTTGATATCAGCCTTTTCAATTTCTCTGTATCATCATTTCATCTATTCACTCATCTTTATCATTTTTCACTTCTCATGCTTCATCATCCTGAACTCATCTGAAAACCTTCACTGGATCAACTTGAGTTGTCACTTTTATTTCATCTTTTCTGGTTTTCTTCTTAAAACTTGAACATAATATTGAATAAAAGTTATGAATGGTAAGATAAAGGAAGAGAAAAAATGAAAAGTTCAATTTGAAAATGTGATGAAGAGAAAATTGAAAATAAATTTCAGTGAAAAGGCTTCAGTTTACTCGATCAAATCAAACTGATACTTTTGATCAGCTGTATGAACTGAATCGTCAAATAAATTAACAACAAATCAATCATTCAGCAATCACTTAGCTAATAAACGAGAGATCAAATCAAAGGAGGATGTTAAAAAGAATAGGCAATATGGCCTACTCTCAGAATTTTTTTAGAAAATTTTTTCAGACGAAGTTTTGCATGCTGATTACGAAAAATCACTCGATTTTTTTCTAACTAACATAGTGCAACAAAATAAAATTAATTCAGTATCATGAAATGAAACAAAATAACAACGTAATTTGTGCAAGATCATTCTAATTGAATCGATTCAATGAATTTATGGGAACAAAGGCTTAAATGATGTGGCAGAAAGTTGTAATAAAAAGTCATAAAATTTGTAGTAGAAAGATCATAATGTAGAAGTATAGCTAAAATTCAGTTTCGTTTCTTTTTAAAAATTGAAGTCCTAATTTTCTTATTACTGTTAAAATTCTTTACAGAATTTTTGGGGGTCGTCAGGGATGAAAAAACCAAAGTGTTTTTACTGAATCTTTTTGAGAATGTCCCTTTATTTTTAAATTTCACCCTATTTATACCCTGTACCGTGGTACAGGGCTACATAGTTAATTAAGATTTGGCAAGCTAAACTTAGTTTAGCTTGCCAATTACAACTATTTTTGTTACATGTTCCGGCGGCCTTCCTGAGCAGTCCACTGCTCAGTTACAATAAATTAGACGATTGGTCCGACATCGGTTATTTGGAGGTGAAGTTGTTGTCCCTGGCTAACGGGAGTATCGACAGGCAGTACGGTAATCACTACAGACTTATAACAAAACTGGTGATGGTATAATTGTTTGTTATCTTCTACAAGGGTATGGTCTATTCTTAATATTGCTCCTACCTTATGGCCTAATTTTTCCTCTATAGCGGTTCTTAGAACCGAACCTGGGGCCTTTAATGATATTCTATTCATTTGGGGGGTCTGATCTAACGAGGGAAGTGTCTCTGGTGTCTCAATAATTTCCGGTCGAGACCATGTGCATTCGATAGAGCGCAAAAAGTTAGGCAAAGAGTTTTCGTCTCCCGTTTCGGAAACTTTCGGTTCGCGAGAAAATTGAGGTCAAAAACCAATTTTGCCGAAAATATACAAGTTTTTCAAATTTTTTACAACTATTTTTTATGTTTTAACCGAGGTTTTTCGACCTGAAAAAATGATTGAAAATGGTTAGAGCTTTATATAATGTCATTTTCACAGCTTTTAATTGCATAAGTAGTCAAAAATGGCAAAAAGGTAATATCTATTCATTTAAGTTCACTTTACCATTCATCATCAATAGAAAACGTAAATTCGGTAAATTTTGGAACTTTAATCTGATAAATCATTTTGTTGATCATTTTTTGAATTTGTTTACATGGTACTTTTTCATTCTGATTACTACACTTTTTTCTTAACTCAACCTTTCAAGAAGTCAATTAGAGTGTTTAACCATCGATACAAACAAAATTGTAAACTTGTACCTTAAGTTGCACCACTTTTTGACTATTTATGCAATTAAAAGCTGTGAAAATGACATTATATAAAGCTCTAATCATTTTCAATCATTTTTTCAGGTTGAAAAACCTCGGTTAAAACATAAAAAATAGTTGTAAAAAATTTGAAAAACTTGTATATTTTCGGCAAAATTGGTTTTTGACCTCAATTTTCTCGCGAACCGAAAGTTTCCGAAACAGGAGACGAAAACTCTTTGCCTAATTTTTTGCGCTCTATCGAATGCACATGGTCTCGACCGGAAATTATTGAGACACCAGAGACACTTCCCTCGTAAGTATTTAATTGTAAATTTTGAATAGGGAGCACCATGATCTTTTGTGCTTCTAATGGGATTGGAGGGGATAGGAGTTCTTACAGCACTAGTTGAAGGAATAGGGGTTTGATTTTGTGTTTCTAGTTGTTTGCTCAATGATGTGGAGACTGAACCAAAATCCGTTGAAGAACCTAATTTAAACTGAATAAGAGGCCTGAAACTCATATTGTCATTGATGGACTAATGAATGGAAAGGCAGTAAAAATCATTTACGATCCTGGATCAAGAATTTCCATCATCAATAATAAATTGATAGCAAATGAAACATTGAAGTCAATTTCAATAAAATGCAATTCTTTGTTCGGAAATGGCAGGTTATCAGGTCTCTACACAGCTAATTTAGAAATCGGTAAAATCAAATTATCAGTTGATTTATTCGTCTCGAGTTTAAGTAATTTCGATTTATTATTGGGTTTAGATTTAATCTGGAAATTTAACCTCGAATGTTCAAGTGATTACATCATTACTCAATCTAAGTTTACAAAATTACCAAGTAATATTGAGTTTTTCAATCATAATGAATACGCAACCGTAATGTACAGTCAATTACCTTGCAACAACATTGAAAATCGGAGGCTGTCCAACTTGTTGAGTGAATACAGTTTCATCTTCTCGAGTAGCGAATTTGATATTGGTCTAATACAATATCACAAATGTGTGATTGAACTTAATTCAAGTGTTCCAATTGCTTTAAGACCGTATCGCTGCTCAATAACTGACCAAAAAACAATCAATGCTGAGGTTAAAGAACTGCTCAAAAAAAAGATTATAAGAGAATCATCATCACCTTATGCATCACCGGTTACTCTGGCATACAAACGTGATGAAAATGAGAAGTCCCGTTTCTGTATCGATTATAGAAAATTAAATGAGATAACCGTACCTGATTGTTATTCAATGCCAAGAATTGAGGATATTATCGATAATCTGTTAGGATCAGCAATTTTCAGAATTTGTGATATGCGATCTGGGTTCTGGTATATTCCGATAAATTCAAATGATATAGCCAAATCCGCATTTGTGACTATGAATGGTCATTATGACTGGCTACGAATGCCTTTTGGGTTTAGAAACTGTCCATCGATCTTTCAACAAACTATACGATGTATTCTTGAAAAACACATGTTAACCAGTTTCTGTTATAACTATTATACATCGATGATTTGATAATTTACTCAGAAGATGAAAATGACCATATTGAACACTTAAAATTCGTATTCAAAGCAATGACTCAAGAAAACATAAAGTTCAATTACACAAAATGCTTTTTCATGCAGTCAAGTGTTCAGTATTTAGGTCATGAGTATCGCATAATCAAGTTAACCACTGACAAATAATATTGAATCGATATTAAGACTTAAGCGTCCGGCTAATATTAAGGAATTGAGACGTTTTTTGGGATAAATTAACTATTATCACAAATTCATTGCTAATATTGCCATTATTCTCAACCCTCTCCATCATCTACTCAAAAAGAACGAGCCTTTTATTTGGACTGAAGAATGTCAGAAGGCATTTGACAAAATAAAAACAATAATCGCCTCAGCACCTGTTTTAAATATCTTCGATCCAAATAAACAGTGTATTTTACAAACTGATGCAAGCATGAAAGGAATAGATGCAATACTGAAACAGCTTAATGAAGACGGTACTTTGCATCCGATTGGCTATTTCAGTAAGAAATTGACAAGCTACCAGTCAAAATATTCACCAACTGATATTGAATGTTTGGCAGTTGTAGAATCAATCAAGTATTGGCACCATTATTTGTATGGGAAAAAGTTTACGGTTATAACTGATCATTTAGCATTGAAAGAAATTCATAAATTTAAAGTACTGAACAGTAGATTGTTTACTTGGTCATTCTACTTGTCACAGTATGAGTTTGATATCAAATACAGACCAGGTATTTACAATTGTGAAGCTGATTATCTATCAAGAAGTCCAACATTAGAGTTTGAATCAACAACACCAATTCCAATTGTAAATTTCTTGACAATTGCTGAGATCGAACAATGTAGTATTGATGGTGAAATGACAAAAAGGCCGATGACAATAAACAGTAACAGGAAAATAATTGTACTTGTACAATTAAGAGGTGTCATAATGGATAGAGTTCATCAGATATTCGATCATTTAGGGGCAATTAAGATGTTGAATTTGATAAGTCATCGATATACCTGGCCAAATACGACGATTGTTATTATTTCATTCACCAGAAGCTGTAATATATGTCAACTTGGTAAAACGCAAAGAGTTAAGAAAATTGCGAGTTTAAGTCAATTTGGTCCAGCAACAGAGCCATTTCAAATTATTTCAATTGACTCAGTTTGTGGATTGAATGGTTACAAATCAGTCGTATGTTACTTGCATATAGCAATTGACCACTTTTCTCGATTCTCTTGGGGCATATCTTCGAAAAATCAGACTGCGAATGAATTTATTAACTTAATACAAATTATCATGAAAACTGGAAAACCGAAAATATTATTATGTGATCAATACAAGGCATTAACTTCAAAATCGTTTTACAAATTTTTATCTGACAATAATATCATCATTCACTACATACCGAAATCATCACCTGAATGTAATGCAATGATTGAGAGATAGGGCGTTACATTATTAGATAAAATAAGGTGTAAATTGATTAGAAGTAATTATCGTTATTCATGGACAAAATATTTGCAAAATGTTATTAATTCATACAACGATACACCACATTCATCCGTTAGATATTCTCCAAATTATCTCATGTATGGTGTATTGCCTGATTCATCAATCAAATGGCCTGATATTGCAACGGCTCGAAAATTGGCTTTCGAGACGAGCGAGAAATCACATCGCAATAATAAGAAATATTTTGATTTGAAATGTTCAAATCGGTCTTTTAACATGAATGAATTTGTTTACGTTAAAAATCTGGATGGATTTAATCTTGGTAAATCAGACCAAAAATATCTTGGTCCTTACAAAGTTCATTCAAAATTTGCTGATAATATTTATCTAATTCAGATAGATGATCAGCCAACAAATCTGGAAATGTTTCACTCTAAAAATATTCATGCTTTGCATGATGTTCAAGTAGAACCCATGAAAAATACTTAAAGCGTGGGGATGTAAAAGATCAACAATTATTAGGGATCAAGATTGATTGTTGAAGTCAATCATCCTTTACTTGTAAAGCCTTTGGTATTGTTAATTAACAATAAGGATTGGAAAGAGAAATTGAAGGAGAATTGACCATCTACGGATAAATTCATTCAGTTTAGTTTTGGATACATTATTCTATGTTTTATCTTAAAATTCATGTTTTACAATTCAACCATTAAAAATCATATATAACTTTAACATACATTATTAATATTAACGTATAATAAAGATCCAATATCACTAGTACTACCTATTTTACATACATTATTATAATAACGTATATCAAAGGACGAATATTCTTATATATACTTAATAGTTATTATGACTGTTATTATTCACCGTATGTGATCTATGAGTTTACGGTTTGTATTTCTCTATTTTTTACACTAAGTGATCTAATTAAGTATGTATTATGTATTCAATTGAA
This sequence comes from Tetranychus piercei, assembly GCA_036759885.1. Taxonomy (NCBI): domain Eukaryota; kingdom Metazoa; phylum Arthropoda; class Arachnida; order Trombidiformes; family Tetranychidae; genus Tetranychus; species Tetranychus piercei. Next base: position 17,139,340 of record CM071877.1, read on the forward strand.
CCTAGTGTTGGATTTATTGTTATTCGTTAATTCATAGAACAGCATTTTTTTCTTTATATTTTTTCACTGGTTAACGATAGAACTACCACTATCTTATATTCATGATATGTTTTGTTAACGAATGGGTAAATCAACCATTGCATGAAAACCTTACCTTGAATACAGATGACTGTACTGTTATTCTGACTAGATAAAAGTTCCAATATGGTTTAAATTCTTAATAAAGGGTTCCTATTAAAGTCTCGGAATGAAACTAACGTATATTTTTTTGGAGAAACTGATTGTATAACCGATAAATAGAACTTCCAATCTTTATTAGACACTGTACACTCCATTTTGCGAAATTTTCAACAATTTAGATCGTACGCCTTTCATCAAATTAGGTCCAGAACGGCTAGCGACTCTTTTTGATATTTCATCCAAACTTTTTTGAACTCCTCCAAATTTGAGGGCGTATGCTTTTCTTTAGCATATGCAGCTTCACACAACGCCCAGAACTTCTCAATAGGACGAGCTTGAGGCAAATTTGGACAGTTTTCGTCTTTCCTAAGGAAATCGATATCATTTTCCGCTAACCAAGCAATAACCGGATTCGAGTAGTGCACAGTTGCCATGTCGGGCCAGAACAAAACAGGTGAATTTTCATGATATTTTTTTATGAATTTTAATAAAATAGATTGCAGGCAATATTTTTTATAGGTGTCAGAGGTCATTGTTGACTCGGTGATGAACGGGCGGGTTACATTGCCGAGTTCATCAATGGCTTGCCATACCAAATACCGCTTCGGGAACTTGGTCTTTTGGTTAATTCTATGTTCGATTGGAACATTTTCAGGGTCGCGACAAGTATAAAAATGTGGTAAGACTGCATATTAGCCTCCCCTCTGATCTTGATGAAACTTTCTGTATATACTTATTTTGGCGCACGATTTTGATTTATGAAGTCTGTTTGTCCGTAAATGCTTACTTCCGGAGATACCGGAAATAGCTGATATCTCGTGATGTAGAATAGATACATGAGCATGTGGTACATCACTCGATAGAGTATAATAAGTTCTATACACAAATGAATTTTCATGCATTTATGCGCATGCGCAGTAAAGTTACATAGGAAAAACTATTGAAAAACAGTCATTTTTTCAGATTTTCTTCGTTAATCAACTAGAAAGTGACCTGAATGTTACCAATGACATCACATGCGATAGTACATCTAAAAGTATATGTGCGTAAGCATTACGCAAGGAATAGGATCACATATAGAGACTTTAGCTATGTTAGAATGGAAAAGTCAGTTTGTATACCAATAAAAAATATACACTTTTCATATTACCAATAGACTTACATGATTAAATTACGTATAGGAGCAGAAATGATATGAGCGTGTAACGTTAGGTAGTGTAAAGCAAGTAAGGTTTGGAGAATATGGTGATGAAGGGTATGGTGGCGTATGGTGCGGTTAGCGCGAGTTAGTTCAGTGCGATGGACTTAGGAATACGATGAGGTAAAGTATATAAGGAATGCTAAGGTGAAGTAAGGTTTCGAAGGTTAAGGTGGCGCTTCGCACCACCTTAACCTTCGAAAAGGGGGTGGGGTGACCCTTCCCAAGCGCCCGTCGTGCTCTGAACCCTTGTTGAGACCAAACAGCACTTCATTTCCTATTCAATTCGACGTTGACTGATTGAATCCACCTTCGCGTGGTGCTAGTTGCATTGCCTGAGCAGCTTCAAACAACAAAATTGAGAATTTTGACATGTGAATTCATTGGAGATTTTCAATGTTTTCACTTTTCAATGGGTATGGTAACTTACTTTCAATTCTAACAGTGTCAACTTCCCTATACATGCTCAGAATTTCTTGCAAAATGCTTACGCACATATACTTTTTAATGTACTATCGCATTTGATGTCATTGGTAACATTCAGGTCACTTTCTAGTTGATTAACGAAGAAAATCTGAAAAAATGACTGTTTTTCAATAGTTTTTCCTATGTAACTTTACTGCGCATGCGCATAAATGCATGAAAATTCATTTGTGTATAGAACTTATTATACTCTATCGAGTGATGTACCACATGCTCATGTATCTATTCTACATCACGAGATATCAGCTATTTCCGGTATCTCCGGAAGTAAGCATTTCCGGACCAACAGACTTCATAAATCAAAATCGTGCGCCAAAATAAGTATATACAGAAAGTTTCATCAAGATCAGAGGGGGGGCTAATGTGCAGAATAGCCAAAAATGTCTACCGGGAACTTGTGTTGGGTCGGCAGGGACATAAGTTTCGTCATCCATGATCAAAACAGTCCCAGCCGCACGGTAAAGTTTCCGGTAAAGTTTTCCGCAATTTTTTATGGAGCGATTTTGTTGCTCTGAACTGGCTTTTGGTTTGGTCACTTTTACCCTTGATTTTAACCCTAATTTTTTTCTTTTAATATGACCAAGGGTCGAAACAATTAATTTCATCTTTTTAGCAGCTTCATTCTCCGATATCGAAGGGTTATCGGCATATAAATTTTCCATTGCCCTTAAAACTTTAGGGGTCATAATTTTGACCGGTCGACCTGATGAAAACTTTGTTTCCACTCTATTTTCATCATTGTATCTTTTGATTATTCCGTAGAATGTTGATGATGGAATTCCTTCACTTTTAAAATGTTTCCAGGTCACTTTAGAGTCAAAAGCACCAGAATCACAATGAAATGAAATTACTCTTTTCGCGAGAGCATCGCGTTCGGCCTTATTAATCATATTTAATTCACGAAATGAAGTCAACTTTCAGTATCAAATTAATCAAAAAAGTGCATTCTTTCATTTTCTAGCAAAATTTATTTAGTATCCCTACAAAAAAGCCGTTGCTTTTTGTTTCAAATTTATTCCGAGACTTTATTAGGAACCCTTTATTAATATGTTGTGTTTAATGAATGAATTTCCGATAAAATAAAGTAGCAGCATAATGGTGTGAATATTGGTTAGCGATAAGAGCTGGATCGATCAAACAGGAAAGAAAGATGATATGATGATTTGAACAACCAAATGTCTTCTTTTTTTCGGCGATAGCCTGGTGAAAGTCCAAAAACTTTGGTTTTTTCCTTTTGAACTTATACAAAAGCTGGATGTTGCTTTCACAAGGTAATCTCCGGAGTCGGATGTAGGGAAAGAGCCATAAACAAAAAAGCAAAGAAAAGCACATAATAATTAATTCATTTGGTTGAAGTTAAGGATCGTTGAAAAAATTGTTTTTTTCTTTGATTTATTTATTTATTACACAGAACATACAGGGTTAGCGTTAGCGCTTAAAAAACAGTTTTCTTTCTGAAATAACTCATCAATCCTTGGTGCTAGAAATTATTGTCGTGCATCGTTAGACTCGAAATTTTATTAGAATTTTTTAGTACTAAGCTCAATGTCATTTAAGGTCATTTTTCGGGAATTCTACCCTTTGTAATCATTTAAAGATATTCGTAATGTTTAAGTGTAACACACACTATCGATTGTTTCGATCGATAGGGTGATCATGTAGACTAAGTATAAAATATGTAACAAAATAAAGAGTTAGGCAGTTCATCTCGAACTCCTTTAAAGTAAAGTTAAATTTCTTACCAGTTGGTGGCCATTATGAGGGCCGTTAGTTCTCTCTTTTACTTCCTTTTTATAGTAAAACTGTTTAATACAGAATTATTATTACAGTGATTTACTTGTATCGATAATTAAAACAAGTTTCTCTTACATCTTTAATTAACATTAATATAATTAAACCAGTGCAATCATCCATGTGTTGGATCAAATCTCTATTATTATATTGCTGAAAAATTTTACCGTTTTTATCACTCTCATACGGTGAAATTTATCAAGATACTGTCATTAATTGAATAGTAATATTAACTGTTGCAACAATTAAAAGTCCAGCCTAGCTAACCATCAACAGCTGTGCAATCTGTATTGATCCTGATATTTTACATCGAATCAATTTAACTTGATTTTGGTTAACCATAATACAAAGTGAAAATAATTATCAAATAGTCTTGATAAATAACCTTAGAAATTCTGAATAACCATCTTAGAGCTATCAATCCACAATCGTTTAATCAATTTACACTCAATCTTCTCAATCTTCTTCTATCGTAAGATGCGTTTTAACTTATTATATTATAGTGAAATATTAAGCATGACAACCTATTCAAGATTTAAGTTCTAATTTAGAATCAACACCTAACATCTATCACAATAAGATAATTTATAGATATCTTACAAACTAAAATGATTATTACCTAAAATCTTGAAGAAGTGTATGCAGGAATATAATGCTCATACGCAACGAATACAGAACCTAGTTTGCCATTCGTATTTGGGCCATTAATACCTAATTCATTCCAACTCAAGAATACAGAACGCCTAAGTTCGCCATTCACAATTGAGTTATTAATATCTAGTCAATACCTAATTCATTCCAAGCTCAAGAATACGGAACCTAGTTCGCCATTCGTATTTGAGCCGAATATAAACCCAAATTATCTATTTCATTTATTGGGTGTATTTACATACATTTACATGATATTTCGCTAAACAATTTGAACTTTAAGACTAATCTTTTAAATTAATTGTCTGGAAATTGAATTCCATCACCAAATTACTTAAATTCAAGCCAAAGAAAAAACAAAACTAAATATATCTAATATATCAATCTCAATAAGATCACACCTCACTAGATGATCTAGTTAGATTAATTTGGAGGAACCACAACTCAATTATAAACGTAAAATAAAGATAACAAATCATTATTTCATAGTTGCATGCAAAAGAATCACGATTTACTTTAATCAGTCCGAAACGTGACTCAGCTAATAAAACTTTTCCCGCCCGTTCGTGACTGAAAGAAATCAAACATCTACACTTTTGTGTGTTTAATAATATTAAAATATATAAATAACAATAAGTTACTACACCTATTCATTAAACCCGATGAATTGGTTTTTCTGTTGTCATATTTTTCAACTTAATCTTCCTTAATTTTGCAATAGCCTCATTAACAAAATAAGGCGTTGGTTATCTCTAGAAGATTAGAGCTTGTTGATGATTTGTTGCTTAACGATGATTACAATCTTAGCCATTATTATAATGAAAATGGACATAATTAACTATTAGATCGCCAATGTTTTTGAAAAAAAAGAAAACATAATTATCTTGATGCATGTCACGCCCTGAGTCAAAAATTAGATACCAAATATAAAATATATGCGCTAAATGACTAGAAATAATAATAATATTTACTAATAAGAAAATAATAACAAAATGGATCACCCTATTATAACAGGTAATGAGGAACGTCATACTAACAGTATGATATCACCTCTTACTGCAGCTAATATTACTTTTCCAAATGTTCCAGTTAATATTAAATTCTTTTCGGCTGACGATGACAAAAATGTTATTGACTGGTTCAACTCTTTTGAGTTTGCAGCAAAAGCTCTAAGTTGGACACAAAAAGATATGTTCAACATACTTCCAGCTTATTTACAGAAAACTGCAAGAAGGTGGTATCATGTCAAAACTTGGCATGTACCTAGTGTATCTGATGCACAAACAGGTATAGCTACACCGCCATATGGCCCACCACAAAATTATTATGATCTTAAAAATAGAATGATTGCCTATCTGTGTCCTGCAGATCGTATCTTTCACAAAAATTTTCACAGTTCACTTTAAATTGAAATTTGACTTAGAATCTCATGATCCGATAGATACCTATAAAAAATTTTCTGATCATTATTCATTCGGTATTCGAAGAGTTCACATCACTTAAATCATGCTGTCACATTTTTCAAAAGAACAAAAAATTGATATCCTTGAGCAATTTTTGCTCGCAAACAAATCTTTTACTACAGCATTAGAGAACTTTGTGGCATAACCCAAACTTCAACATAAGCACAGGTGGCCTGAAACACATTTATGATGTGTTCAAGGCCCATGGATCTGTTATGTTCAAAAGAACGAGAAAGAAAGAAGCTAGGACTGAAGAAAACATAAGCGAGGTACGGAATTTAGTTAGTCAGGCAGCAAGAGAAGGTCGCTCTCTGTCAACAAGACGTTTGGCCAGCATCACTGGGATGTCTAATTTCACAATTTGGCAAATTATGAGAAAAGATCTCAAGTTTAAGCCATATCACATCAAACTTATGCATAAGCTAAATGGAGACGATTTTGATCGTAGGATTGAATGGTGTGATATGGTTTTATCGAGGCTTACCAACGAAGATAATCTCCCCGTGCGAATAATTTGGACTGATGAAGAAATTTTCCATCTTGCTGGCAACGTCAATAGACATAATTGTGTTTACTGGGATTCTCAGGATCGTTCAAACCATTATAGTGAGTTTGATAATCTTGGAGATGCGAGAGTGATGGTTTGGTGTGCTATTTGGATGGGAGGTAGAATCGGACCTTTTTTCTACACGAGAAGTGTCAATGGGCAATCTAACCATGATATGCTGGAAAACTTCATCTTTCCTAAACTCGCACAGATAAGAGAAGATTGGGCATCTCACTTCATCTTCCAACAAGATGGAGCACCCGCTCATTATGCAGTTAGGGTAAGGAATCTTTTGAATGAAACTTTTGACGAATGGCTGGGAAGAAGAAGGGCATGGGAATGGCAACCAAGATCTCCTGACCTAACTGCATGTGACTTTTATCTGTGGGAAGGCTAGAAGATCAAATAAAAAACAAAAAAAAATTCCAGAGGCGAAGCAGCTTTTCAGTACCCTCTGGAAGGTCAGTAAAGTCCATCTCCTCCTCCACGTGGTACTGACTGGGTAATTCTAACGGAGCTCTTGTTATCTTTAAATGTTTTGAAGTGAATTGTGAAAATCAAGTGCTTGAGTTATCGAACATGAAAAACTGAATAACTCATGAACCAAAATCTTTTGACTGATGGACCTTTGTGTGGATAATTTTCATGACGCAATCACGCGAAAAACGCTCATGCGACCTCTAGAGGTCATAGGTAGAATTCCCGAAAAATGACCTTAAATGACATTGAGCTTAGTATCAAAAATTCTAATAAAATTTTTAAACGGTATTATGTCAAGGCAATAATACAATATAATTCGGATTTTAGCAATATATTATTTTGAGAATAATTTATGAGATTAAATTTTTAAAATTTGCAGAGCTTCGTTTGAATCACCCGGTCAGCACCACGTGAATTTAAAGTTGCAGTTTGTTGTTCTTCGGGCAGTTTTGAGCAACCTGACGCACTTTGAGATGCGCAGCATGTGTTGCTCCAGAAGACAAGCAACTGCAGCTACACAAAGATTACAGTTAAAGAGATGCATGCGGTAGGAAAAGGGGTCTGGGTGCTTTTTTTACAAAAGATGGTCGTGTTTATTCTCAGCATCAACATATGAACGAACGTAACGTATCGTAACGAGCTCTTAGCCGAGTAAAAATATTCGGCACAAGTATGATAAGCCACCCCACGACGATTCTGATGAAACTTCGTATACATAGTGATAACAACATAAGCAATGGAATTATGCTATGCATATTATGCGGAAATGTTTACTTCCGGAGATACCGGAAATAGCTGATATCTCGTGTTGTAGAATAGATACATGCGCATGTGGTACATCACTCGATAGAGTACAATGAGTTCTATACAATTATGCATGTTCATGAATTGCGCAGTAAAGTTAGATTGGAAAAACCATTGAAAACAGTCATTCTTTCAGATTTTTTCTGCTAATCAATCAGAAATGGACCTGAATTGCACCTCTACAAACTACTCTTCCGAGTGATGTACCACATGCGCATGTATCTATTCTACAACACGAGATATCAGCTATTTCCGGTATCTCCGGAAGTAAACATTTCCGCATAATATGCATAGCATAATTCCATTGCTTATGTTGTTATCACTATGTATACGAAGTTTCATCAGAATCGTCGTGGGGTGGCTTATCATACTCTTACCAAATATTTGCTTCGATTTACTGCGCTAGTTAAATTATTTGGAAATTTACTGAATTTTTTCATGTTTTGACTGCAAATGAGTTGTGTGAGAAACAAATGATGCGCTTTAAATAATATTTATTCAATAAAATTTAGATAATATTCAACACATCAAATCATATATTACTACGTAAACGATGTGTGTTTAATCATTAATATAAGATAGTATATTATCCATCTTTAAGATCAATGAATCGTAGATTTTTAACCACTATTATTATTATTGTTGTTGTTGTTTGTTTGTTGATTGTCTGTTACTGCACCTACAGTTCTTCCGAGCATAGTACCATCCTGACCATTTGCTGAAACATAGCTACTCATAGAAATAAGAGCTAAACAGAAGATAGAGAAAACGGTGTTGCACAATTGTATTTTAACTTTTTAGATTGCTGCAAAGTGAACAAGCTTATAAGATGACTTACAAAATCAGGAACTCTGATGTTACTGAAATTTTACAAAGAGAAACTGTGGCTTTTATACTTCACACGAGAGACTTCAGATGAGTCAGGTATTTATTCTATAATGCCTGGAATTTCATGATGATCTAAATATTTGAATAATGTGGACTTATCGGATGAACAACATTCTCATTAAAAAAGTGAACCTTTCTAAGCTCCACTTTGTCATTATGATGGTCTTTACTTTTAAATGAAAGTTTTTACATCACTAAACCGAATATTTTTCAAGTCGAAAAGCGCTTAATACTCATAGGTTCCAGGATAAGCGAAATTAGGATCTGTATTACTAGAAGTGGCCATCGATCCGTAAGAGGAAAATGACTTCTGAACATAAATATAAATGTGTAAAATCAGCAGAAGAGCTTGAACTAAGAAAAGTTAGCGTGAAGTTTGCTACCGCATTCAATAGAAAGTTGTTGCAAAAATGCGGCACACTTAGCTCATGAAATTTTAGAAGCCATTTTAGTTGTATAAGCTCTTATATCGACTGTGTTGATTCAAAAATGTTTTAGAATAATAACGGGCGTTTTTTAGAATTTACGCCTGTTTGACGTCATAACTCACGAACTGTTGATGCTACAGACCTCAGATTCGAACCATGAACTTAAGAAAATTGAAGAACCCTACATACGATTTACCAAGGTTATTCAAGGTTATTCATCTGTTTGACCTCTAACTGACATTCGAAGATCATTTTCTGTTAGAAAAAAAATTTTGTAACTGGCTTCTGTTTTTTAAATGAGCATAACTGATCCTGTTCAGAAGATATGAGTGTTTTTATACCCTTCAGTCTTTTAATTGGTTTTGAGTTAAATTCGGTTATTTTAACAACCAGATAAGCCTTTGCCAACCAGATAACATCAGCCAGTTGCAAAAATTTTCTCCTAACAGAAAATGTCCTATAAATGTCTGTTAGAGGTTAAACAGATGAATGATCTTGAATAACCTTGAGAGATCGATAGTATGGTTCTTCAATTTTCTTTAGCTCATGGTTCGAATCTGAGGTCTGTAGCATCAACAGTTCGTGAGTTGTTAGGTCAAACAGGCGTAAATTCTAAAAAACGCCCGTTATTATTCTAAAACATTTTTGAATCAACACAGTCGATATAAGAGCTTATACAACTAAAATGGCTTCTAAAATTTCATGAGCTAAGTGTGCCGCATTTTTGCAACAACTTTCTATTGAATGCGGTAGCAAACTTCACGCTCACTTTTCTTAGTTCAAGCTCTTCTGCTGATTTTACACATCTATATTTATGTTCAGAAGTCATTTTCCTCTTACGGATCGATGGCCACTTCTAGTAATACAGATCCTAATTTCGCTTATCCTGGAACCTATGAGTATTAAGCGCTTTTCGACTTGAAAAATATTCGGTTTAGTGATGTAAAAACTTTCATTTAAAAGTAAGGACCATCATAATGACAAAGTGGAGCTTAGAAAGGTTCACTTTTTTGATGAGAATGTTGTTCATCCGATAAGTGCACATTATTGGGTTGCACTGTCTTTAGTTTATATACCGGGCGTTTTTTTCATTCTATGCCTGTTTGACCTCATAACTCACTAACGGTTGATGCTACAGACCTCAGATCTCAAAGAGAGATAATACACAGAAATAGCTTCGACTATTGATATAAAACTATTTGAGTCTCAAGACGCTTATGTCGCGAAGACTTAAGGTTGTATTTGGTCACAATTTATCAAGAACAGAGCTCGCTTTCAGTTCTATGGTTAACTTTATTATCTAAATGAAAAGGTTTTGTGAATCAGTTCAATAAAGCAAATTAAAGTGTAATGTTGACCGTGTAAGAAACGAACAATGTTGAATAGAAACACGAGTGAATGGAAATATCTCAAGATATCCTTTTTAAACATAAAACTAAACAAAGAAATTAGAAACTGAGGGAAATTAGCAAGGGTTAGACTTTCTCTTTCTAAATTGTCTTCAATCTGGTTTTTAATACCAGAATGACTTAAGGTTGTGGCGCCTAGATCTTGGTAATAGAGATAAACTTAACAGTATTGTCTTGAGAAGACTTTTTTTACCTTTTGAGTAAGTACTGGTTTGAAGCGTACAAAAAGATTGGTGGTCACAACAGTGATAAACAAGTTAAAAAAGAAAGTAATTTTCTCTTTCTTTTTTATATTCACTAATTATGCCCTTCAAATTTTGGCTTACTTTGATCAGAATAAGTCTATGTTGTGGTCAGGGTTTTAAGATTAGAGTTCCAAAGAAATATTCATCTTAGCAACTAGAAGTGTGCATATGGGCAAACATAATTAGCATGAGGGTTTGAAATTGTTTAAACGCTGAGAGATGGTTAACATATGTAGATACAAACATAAATGAATCTTAAAATCTTAGGTTAAAATCAGATATGGTTAAATGAAATAAATTAGAATCATAATTACAAAAAATGAAGACGGCATATCAGGGCAAGACTTGAATTGAAACGAATCATGGAAAAGTTAAATAGAGACCAATTTCTCTACCCTTCATTAATTAATTCATCCTTTAATGTCAAAACTGTGCAGCTTAGTCGTTGGCACATAGAAAACTAATTCTATTTTCAATAATAAATTTCAGCTGCAGATCATCAAGTCTATGAATAAACAAACATAGTTACCAGTAAAATAATTCTGCAAATTAGTATAGGTTGAAAAGAAAAAAGAAAATGATGGATCAATTTCCGTTTCAGGATTCTATAAATTTGTTATGAGTTTTAAACATTGAATTTAAAATCTAGCTGGTAAATGCTAATTACAGCGAGAAAAATAGTAAACCAAAATTTTATTACGCTGATTCGCTCCATCAAGCATCTCTTGTGGAGTAAACAAAGCATGCTGAACAATAAATTTGCTTATTATAGTAACTGGCGATTGAAAATCTAAATAGATCTAAAATGGAATTTTTTGATCGACAGTTGAAGATTTTTATGATGACTTTAGTTTTAGGTCAAAAATGATGATTTAGCTATAATTTATCATCTTCTCCTATTTTGTGATAAAGGCAAACCAGAAGAGTAAATAACATGATGCCAAAGTTTACTTATTTTATTTTTTGTCATTGAAGTTGCGAAGCAAATAGTCGAAAAATGTTAATGAATTCCACGACAGAATCTGTCACCATAATTGAAAAAAGGTGATCGAAATTTTTTACATGTACAAATGGACTCAGCTTTTATGCCTTACAAACCAGTCTCTTAACCTGCGCGCAACTCTTAACTTTTTGTCGATTTTTTTTCGTAATCCTTTGAATAAAAACTAAATTCAGATACGTCAATGTCGGTCAATTATTTACATCAACAATAATCCGGAACTGTTTATTTTTTACATTAAGGCTCTTATTCGGATGATTTCATTCATTTCTGAATTATCCCAGCTGTATTGACATTTGATTGTAAACATTATTCTTGAACCATTAACTTAGTGTTCATTAGTCATGAGAAGACGACAAAAATGAACCCCAGCTGAATAAACATACTTTTGCCACGCGATTTATTCGTCCTGCAACCCTCTGTGATATTTACCTGTGCTTGCTTTTGCCTACAAATCATAATTCTTTGATTATGATTTAGTTGCTGTAAACATGATTCGCCTTTATTTATCGAAATTGTAAAGCTAGTCATTCTAATTTGAATCTTAAGTTAACAACTTTTCGTTGCAACTCATATTTCATGCAAGAAAGGTCTCTACAAATCTTCACTTTTTTATCTTTATTAGTTGGGAGCTCATATTTTTTAAAATAGATTGGACTATGTAGATCACAAAGGTTTTTCCAGAGACAAACGCTTTCTGAGATTTTCAAGTTCAAAAACATCGGACAAAATCGGCGCTGGATATTAGTGATTTGAATATCATTTTCTTGCTTTGCCAAATGATCAGCTTCTCATTGTTCATAATTCTTAGTAAAAAAATTTTGAATATCTATTAAAATGAGAGAAAAAAACTTGGATTACCTTGAAACTTAATTTTTAGTACATACATGTCATTATACCATCTATACATTCATGAATTGTGGAATCATTCATGAAATTTGGGTTGTAGAGTTATCTGAGAAAAAGTTCTGCCTTGATGACGTTATAAATGATGAGCTATTTACTGTTCTTCATTGCGTCAACAGATTTCAGGTTTGCATTAAGAGCACCAGAAATGGTTTTATTCTGAGGACTTAAATTTCCTTCTATTGGCTTCAACATTGACTTTAGCGAACAAGTTTTCTTTGCTCATTTTAATAGATATTCAAAAATTTTTTACTCGGAATTGTGAAAAATGAACAGCTGATCATTTTGAAAAAGCAAGAAAGTTATATTTAAATGATCAACAGCCAGCGCGGATTTTGGCCGTTGTTTTTGAACTTGATTAACTCAGCATTCATAGTTGATAAAAACTTTGGTAGGATTGACTAAGCAGGCCGAATGTATGCTATCAAATTAACTAATATGATAATACATTTTATCATGACCCAAAATTCCTGCAGCAGACTCAAAATTCGAGCACTTTGACATTGAAAATCTCAGAAACTGCTTGTCTCAGAAAAAAATAAACAAAATTTAGGTGATCTACATAGTCGAATCTATTTCGAAAAAATGTTAAGCTCTAAGCTGCTGAGAACTAATGAAAATAAAAAAGTGAAGATTTTTGGAAACCCTCCTTTCAATAAATGGGATTCTATTATTTCGATTGGTCTAAGATCGAAGAAGAAAGGTCCAATTATATCAACGGAAGACAGAGTAACCCAATAATGTACACTTATCGGATGAACAACATTCTCGTTAAAAAATGGGCCTTTCTAAGCCCCACTTTGTCATTTTGATGGTCCTTACTTTTAAATGAAAGTTTTTACATCACTAAACCGAATATTCTTTAAGTCGAAAAGCGCTTCATCAAAATACAATATAATTCCGAGTAAATCTGAAATGGCAGTCCGAGCACTCCCATTTATCAAAATATTTTTATAACTGTACTATCAATGTTGTTTGCATATTTTTATAAATCGGCAAACATATTGTGGTTTGCTTATGCTGTACCTCGATTTCCATAGTAACTATCATTGGCAGCTAAGCAAATCGTTAATTCTGACGCAAAAATCATTTTAATAATTATTATAATTATTATTCATTATAATATGCATTACATTTAGCTAGTAACTAATCGTCATCTTTGCAATTAATGCTTGCATAAAGGTTATTTATTCAGATGTGATAAATAAACTAATCAAACAAACAACTTGTGAGATTAAGTATAAAAAGAATTCATCTCAATGTAAAAAAATCATTTTCAGTATTAGCTCCAGTATATCTATCACTAATACTAATTTAAGCGAGCAATTGTCGATAAAGAAATTTCAAGTTGTCTTAATAGGGAAAAATGAAAATTTTCAGTGAAACATCGGTTGTCTTTCTCATATCTATCATCGCTTTGTGTAATTTTGCGTCAGTATATGCTCAAGTTTTTGGAGCACCAGGATCGAATATCAAAGCTAACATTGGTTTTGGATTTAAACCTGGAGGCTATGAACCTGATGGTGGAGCTGGTGGTGGAGCTGGTGGTGGAGGCGCTGCAAATGCTGGTTTTGGAATGAATTTTGGAGCTAATGGTGTTGATTTTGGTGGAGCTTTTAGTGGAGGTTAATAAGTTGAAAATTAGACTGCTCATACATGCATGTATAATTTGCGTCAAACTTTCAATAGAGCAAACAAAAGCAAAAATTCATAGCAAGTAATACTTTACTTTTCAGTCTTTCACTAAAAAATTTGTGATCTTGATTTTTGAAAAGTTACATTATTCGTGGTACTTGAATGATATTTGATAACAGAAATCACGAAATTGTGGATAATAAAATTTTGCATCAATTCTCTTAACTACTGGTTGCTATGCTAATCCCCTTTTATGCAGAAAAATAACTTTGACTCATTTATTTAATGTTTTCAACTGTGCAATTGCCAATCAGAATAATTCGTGATTCAATGTCAGACAAAAAAACGAAAACAAAATGGAAACGCTTCACAAGCGTAAATTTTTTCCTTGATTTGACTTAAACTTTTTGAAACAAAAATTTAATGAAGTTTATGCAGTGAGTTTTGCATTTGAATTAGTTTTCAAGGCATTTCAGCATCTTCATGATAAACGGCTGACTTGGCCTGTGATTTGAACGGGAGATTCAAGAATTTTACATCTTAATTTGACGGATACGTAGTTGTCATATGTCAAGGTCAAGGTCAAGGTCAAGGTCAAGGTCAGTCAAGGTCATTTTTCGGAAATCGATCATAACGATATTAAAGTCCAAACAAGGGAACCGCGCGAGGTGCCTAGAGCCAATTTGAATGCGACCAATTGCATTCGATAGAGAATGTTGAGTTGTGGAAAACCTTAATGGTTTTTTTCTGCCAGTTAAGTGGTTCCTGAGATATTTGGGTTTAAAATTTGGGTATTTTATTATAATTATCTTTATCAAGATAACCTTTGTGAGCCGAGTGGTGGCACAGTAAGCAAAGGCTTGAATGTAAAGGTAGAGGTTATGGGTTCGAGGCTTGTAGAAGACATTTTTTTAAATCTTTTTTTAATGATTTAAACATAATTTTTTAATGGTTTTAATGATATTTTAATTATTTTTAAACCCTCTTACAAGCATGAAAGACTGAATTTAAGCGTATAACATGATTATTCTTGATTGGATATAATAGGTGTGCTAAATCAACCTGATAGCGAGTGAATCATATGTTTCTTTGTTACTCTTTTCTTTGTTCGATTTTACCAGTTTGTTTCATTCTTAAGTTGTACCTTAAACCAGATAAATACTTTGTGTTTTCATTAGTTTTTTGTATAATTGAGTTGAAATGATCAATCCTATCAACATTATCAAGTTTTTAACAAAAAAGTGTGAACAGTTAAATATTCCAACCACTGTTGAAACATTTGAAGAATGGGAGTTCTCCAAACTAATTTTGAATTTAATAGTGAACAAACATAGTGGTGAATGTAAAATCCATGAAGATATTTATGTTTATGATGCTGAGAATTCAGGAGATTCATCTGATTCTGAAAGTGATTGTGATAGTGATGCACGTGAAAGTCCTTCTTCAACGTCTTCATCGTATTTACCATGGTAAAAAACTTACTTCATTACAAAGTGAATTTAAATTTGAAACAATGAAAAAAATAATCGAATATTGTGATAAATACAGTACAACAAAAACATTGAAACGTTATCCAAAACTCAACAATGACAATAAAAAGATACAACGGATAAAAGAATACTTATCACAAAAAAAACTCATCCATATGAAGAAAAAATTAGACAATCAGCAGTTGATTCTGCAAAAAACATAGTAGACTATAAGCAGCCCAATCTGGCCCACCTATCTGGCCCACCTTGGACTTTGACCTAGCCAAAGTCCAAGTGGGTCAGAATAGTGGGCCAGAGAAGGCTGCTCAGAAAGAGAAAAAGAAAGAGAAAGTAACCTGATCAAAGTGGGCAAGAAAGGTGGGCTAGAGAAGGCTTCTGAGAAAGAGGAAAAAGAAAGAGAACGTAATATGATTAAAGGATGAAGATAATTAGTTAGAGAGAAGAAAGGGAATGAAATTTGAGGGAAGGGAAATCAATCATTAAGAGGAGATAGCTGGAAATATGAGATGATAATGACGATTAAGATAATATGATGAAAAGCAATAGGAGATGCGATGAAAGTTGAGCCGGGAGACTTGAATAAAGAAAAGAAAGAGAAAGGATTGCAAAAAAGAATGTGAACGTGACGTAATATAACTGTAACGAAAAACAATGTACGTCACGTCAAATAACTTGTTACACTCATCTATGTAATAAAGGGTTCATGTTTCAATTATCTCTTAAACGAAGACTATTAACTGTAATTTGATGACCGTTATTTGCATACAAAGAATTAAGGGTGGTTGGTTAATAGACAAGACGGAAGGCGTTGTGTTAATCCACTCAATAATACAAATAACTACGCTCAATGTTGGGACAAGGCGGA